>CM069907.1:93980855-94658933 GCA_036172215.1 Camellia granthamiana
GCACCACTCTTATAATATTTTTTTTTAATAATTATTATTAAGTATATTTGGTTTCAATTTTTTGAATTTAATTATTTAAAAATTGAATTTTTTGTTTTTCATTTTTTTTTTGTTTTTAATGAATATTTTTAAAATTTTAAACAATTTTTTTTAGATGTACTTTACTTAGATGTATCTAAAAAGTAAAATGTTTATGAAAAAATATTTTAAAAAAATTAATAAATACACAAAAAATGAAAAATGTACTAAATTTTTGTAATTTTTTAAAAATATTTTTGGAATTTAGTAAATTTTTTAATTTTTTTTCACAAAAATTATATTTTTTAAGTGTATTTATATTAGGTGTGTCTAAAAATTAAAAAAATTTCTTAAAATATTAAAAAAATTCAGTGAAAACAAAAAAAAATATGAAAAATAAGAAAGTAGAATTTTCTGAAAAATGAATTCTAGAAACCAAAACTAAGCAGAGTGATTATTTTTTTTTTTTCTTGTAAGGTTATTTCCCTTTGTTTGTTCTGGGAAATGATTAGGTGCGGGCAGCAAATTAATTTTTTTTTGGAATATTTAATCTAATATCTTTCTCAAACTTTTACTAATGGAAGGGATCTATAATATATATATATATATATATTTTGGTAAATTAAAGTCTCTCACACACACCTATATATCATACCCATCCTCTTATTTTTTCTCATCTCTTCTCTCTCTCGCCTTACCCACACCCACACCCACACCCATACCCATATCCATATCCACCAAAATCGTTGTCGGGGCAGGTGACGATGGCTCAGACAATGGCCGATGCAGTGAGAGAAGAGGAATCGGAGGTTATGATTAAAGTTTCGAATTCTGTTGAGAATAATGAGAGTGGAATTGAGCGATGATAATAAGTGATTCGTTATCGGTATGTTCATCGTCTTCTTCTTCTTTTTTGTTGTCATCACAAGTAGCGATGACACTGAGTGGTTCGTTGAAAAGGATGTTAAGCACAAATAGATCTGAGCGTAAAATTCATCCATCAATGTCGCCCATTGTTAATGAATCAGACGATTGAGAGAGAGAGAGAGAGAGAGAGTGAGAGAGTGATGAGAAAGAAACCATCAATTTCCATCAATTTTTCAAGATTAGATATATGTACAGTTCCACCATAGTGTAGTAACCATATTTGTTTTGAATACTGTCACTCGCCGCCGAATTCTTTGTATCCAAAATTTTAATTTTTGTGCTTCAAAGTGTGTTGTCAATGCCATTGTGTCAAAAGTTCTTGTTCAATGTATTAAATACATTTTGTGCACTACTTTAAAATTAAATTATAGACATACAAATCAGAGAAAATTATAAGTAAATTAGAGAAAATTGGTCAAAATATGGAAAAAATTGTGAGCAAATCACAAAGAAATTTGTGAGTAAAGCCGAGAAAATTCAAATCAATGAAATTTCAAAACACAGAAAAAATCAAACAAATTTCAGACAAATTTTTCTGTGTTTTGAAATTTCTCTTGTTTGAAATTTCTCTAGATTGACATTTCTTTGAAAAAATGTTGAGGGACTCCAACCACTATGAAAATATTACATGTCATTTATCCTTTAAGATCTTAATATCAAGGATCTTTAAAAAAAAAAAAAATTCCCTTTTTTTTTTTTTTAATGTAAATACTAAAATAAAGGGTTAATTTCACTTTTTATCCCTTAAAATTATTTTTATTTTTCTTATTTCATTTTAAAACTATATCAATTTTGTATATTTTAGTCTCTAAATTTTTTAATTTTTATGAAGAAATTTCAATTAATTTTTTTTGACACTTATAACAAAATAAATTTGTTTTTTTGGGGTCAATTTAAACACTATTTTTTTTAATCTAAATCATCGTTTACTTTTATTAAGCCAAATTAGCAACATTTTTTTTTTGCTATTTTAGTCATTAAACTCAATATAGATGTACATAAAATATCTAAAATATCATTTTTATTGCTTTTTATTACTAAATTATCCTTTGTTATTAGTTTTATTTAATAAAAAAAATATAGTTTAGATTGAAAATAAATCAAAATGTTATGTACACGAGTGTGATTGGGTGAGGGGCAACAAATTTTAAAAAAAAAAAATTACATAAATGAAGTAAAGAGTAAATTACATTTTACCTTTGAAACTATTGCCTCATATCATTTTACCTCTGTTATCTATTAATTTTTTGGGTAACTCTATTTATACACCATTCATTTGCTCAATATCCACCATTTCTCAATTTTTTTTATTACAATTATGTCCCTCAATTAAATTACTTTTTTAGAAAAAATTCCAAACCATAATTTCTCAATACACATATACACCACCACTAACCACCACTGTAACCCACACACCTTCGGTTTCGGAGCCGCGTCGACGTCGATGCCACCCTCTATAGACACTTTATTTTTTGCTACTCTTATGACTTGGGCATCATCGCTTGCGTACCCAATGATGAATTTGTATATGCTTGTCAAGTGCTCGAAGTCCTCAGCAGAATGCCACAGCTTTGAGCCTTCAAACCCTACACACCATTTGCCTTGTTTTGGACCAAAACAACGGTTTTTCAAGCCTAAAAACCCTGGGACCTGTCGGCCACCAATGTGGGCTGCTGGCCATTTGTGTGTTTTTGCAGATATTTATGCCAGATGTGCCAACTGTTTCCACAAGTGCATGTATCTGCCTACACATGTATGTATGGATATTTCTGAGGGAGTTTCATGTTTTTCTATAAATAGAAGACCTCCCCTTCCATTTTTGAGGATTGAAAATTTTGGAGCAAAAACATTTCTCTCTCTCTACAATTCCCTCTTTCTCTTGCAAATTCTTAAGCCTTTGCCTATACACTCTAAACCAAATCTTGTGGTATTTGAGCTGAGATACTTTTGAGCTTACTTTGAGCTCTTGAGGGTGTGTAAGTGTTGATTTGTTACTTAGAAAGGGTTATCCTTTTGAAGAGGTATAAGTCTTGGCTTGTTTCTTTGATTTATTTGCTATTTTTCCTACTGTTTTTGGACTATTTATACTCTGTATTTTTGGGTTGAAACTTGTGGTTTAAGGCCATTAAGGGTGGAGGGATGGATCACCATTATTTGCACCTAGCTTTTTAGGCCTTTGCTCTTGTGTTTCCTACCTTTCTATTATTTTTTTAAGCTTTTTACTACTGAATATCAGAGCTTTTTCAGTGGCTAAAACCATATTTTGAAGTCCCAAAAATGGAGGGGGTAGCCTCCCTTCCTTGTGCTTGCTTACTAGCTTAACTTGCTCCATGTTTTAGCTTATTGTTCTAGCTATTGTTAGCTTAATTCTAGCACTTTTTTTGGACTGTTTTAGGACTATTTTTAGTTGTTCATTGCATTTGAGCTTTGTATAGCATGCTTGTAATGTAATTGTCCTCATTGGCTTGGTGGTTTAGGCCTTAGCCACTAACCTATTTGAGTTGATAGTGTTTATTTCTTGCTTTCCATACTTGTATTCATCTCTAATCACCTCCGCAACCTCCCTTCTTTCTTGGATTTTTCTTTTCTTTGAAAGTTGTTTCAAACTACTGGTTTGTTTAAGCTTGAGATTGAGGTATTGTGATTAATGGTTTAATCCCTTTGGGGTTCATTACCAACAGTATGACACTTCTCTCATGCCTAAAACAACACTTAGTTTGGTACTCCTTTCCATTAGAGGACTTAATCTTCACTTTTGGACTTAATGATCTAAGGAATGGTTGGTAATTAAAATGAAGTAATAAAACTGGGACTAAAAATGATGCAAGATAATAAGCAATTTGGTGTTCAATCGGACGTTAATTGAACACATGGGAACTTGAGGCATTTCATACTTGCTAGTGATAAAATGGTTCAAGTTTCCGAGGTCAACCACTTCCCTTGATCAATCCATGATAGGGAGGAGGTTTGAGAGTCTTTTTATTGTGCATTTATTGAAATTGTACACCTTGGTTCATAGGCCATCATGCAATGAAATTGCATTGATTGATGGCTTGCAAATTGAGCTTGCCACTCCTTTGAGCTGTTTGATGATAAGGAGGGATGAGGTGTACAAACATACCTTGAGAATACCTTGTTTGTGCTATGTATGCTTTCTGTTGCAGTAGGAGGAACCAAGCTTCAGTGGCCGGCCAGCCACTTTTTCTAGCTAGCAGGCCACTTCTTTTGGACGGTAGGCTACCATTTGTGGCTGGTTGGCCACTACTTCTGGCCTGCCGGCCACCTTTGTCAAACTGAGCAACAATTTTTTGGAACAAAACAAAGTAGAGGCTGAGGTGAAAAGATGTTCTAACTGTGTAACAAAGGCATTCTGGCAGCAGAAGAGTGGGCTTTTCGGGTGGAAATCTGCGCATGCATGAGCATCCCTCACTTCCCGGGGCCGATTAGTTGGCTTAGTTACTTCTTTCATGTTGTATTCATGTCATAATTAATTAGTTAATTCTAATTTGTAATTAATTAATTAGCTTTAGTTCCATAGAATAGTTAATTAATTAATTGATTTTGTAATAACTAGCTAGCATAGTTAGTTTATTCGATTTGTAATAATTAGTTAATTCGTTTTGTAATAGCTAGTAAATGAGCTTAGCTAGTTAGTTTATTCGGACCCTTCTGTGCGAGGGCACAGTTGTAATAATGTGTATGTTTTCTAACCCCACGTCTTTCTCCCTTTTATTTACCTACTTATGATGGTTAGTTTAGGACATCATGTTTCGTTTAGCATCTCTCATTCCTTCTATCCATTGTCTTGTATGCATTGAGCTCGGCGTATCATTCTAACTTGCATTGTTAGTTAATATTTCTTTGAATACGTGCTTAGACCGCTTGCTATCAAATTGATTCATATGCCATATTAATAGCCGAGCCTAATAATTGCATATTGTATGCGTTACATTAGTCATATTGCATAGTTAGGATGATGCATTATTCTAACTCTGTCATCTTTTTTGGCTTGGAGTACTAGATGAGCTTTTGTTTGTTTTAGCATATCGCATGAGTGTGGTTGTTACCATGTCAAAGCATGTCCACTATGAAGCTAAGTGCTTAAGTGATAAACTGTTTGAATGCTCGTGGATGAAGGCTAGTTGCTTGAATTGGGATAGTTTGATTAATGTACATTTGAGCCCACTTTTTCCAGTGGCACATTCACAAACTCTTTTAAAAAACAAACATGAAATCAAATGTTCCAATTTTTATAAATTAGTCTATACTTGTGTGCATTACATAGCAACAATAGCCAAATAATTGAAACAAGAACATATATTATAAATGAAAATTACATCATGATTAGTAGAGGTCGATTCAAAATCGATTTTCTAAAAGATTTGTCAGATTTGGACTCTTTGGTGTTTATCTATTTCACATTGTACTTGTGAGATTAGATTTAGAATCATGGGAGTCCGAGCTATAAGGCTAGTCGTATCCGAAAGGAGCACGAAAAGTCGAGCTATAGTTTGTAGTGACTCTACTGGGAAATTTAGAGAACTTGACTCGAACTTCATGATGTGAAATTTTATCTGCACTTATATGTTTCTTTGCATTTGCATTTTCATTTGCATTGGTGTGCTTAAATCACTGTGTTCACCATTTGCTATTCGTGGACGGTTTGCTGGAGACTTGTCCAAAAGCTTGCCAAAAGGCTGACCAATCGTGGGCTCTGCCATGATGGGAACACAACCCTTGGATCTAGATTGCCGCTATACCGTTTGATCCTCCTTTCACTTCTTGGTGTTAGGTGCGAGAGGTATATTAGGTAGTCTTACTGAGGTACCCTCTTTGACCATTTGGCCTAGCTGCATATAGTAAAGCCTTAATGACTGATCTAAACTAGGACATGATGTTCACCCAAAAATACAGGATTGTGTGAAAACCGCTTGATTGACTAGTGAAACCCTAGCTCTTGACAAAACTAGGACAGGGTAACCCTAGCCTTTCATGGGGGTGTTTTGGCTCTCTCTTAACTAGTATATGTTTTACAGTGAAACTGTACAGGAATGTGCATAGCAGTTGCAAATTTGGTATCTGTTTTGGGGGCAGAATTCAGTGTGGAGTACAGTCCTACAGCTTTGATCATGTCTGTGTTGATAACATCTTAGCTGAGGTGCTGTGCGGTTTCTAATTACTACTATTTTGCTTTATTTCTTTTGCTAGGTAGCTTAAAAGCATAGCTTCAGAAAGTTCGAATATCCCCCAAGTACTTTGGACCTGAGTCAGAAGACTTTGTAAAGTCGGGGATCTTGTTTGGGGACAACCTGTGTTTACTTCACTCTCATCGGTTACAAGACGGAGGAGAATCAGGCAAAATTCACCGGTTCAGTTTTTATAGCAGTTACCCCTCAACTCACCTGTGTCTTGTCCGGTTTGGGGACAGTTATCTACTTCTAGCCTAGCACAAGATCGATTGCCTATTCCAATGACACAATATCCCCCAGTCAGTATGGAAGAATTGATACGTCATCTGCAGTAGACAGTTGAGACCCTACAGCAAGATGCTGCCCACTAGGCCCAGGTCACAGCCCGTCAGGCTGAGGTTATAACCATGTTACAACAATAGCAACCTCGGCCGGCTGCGGCCTCTGCATCTTATGTACCTACCATGGGTATCCCAACACCCGGAGCCACCGTTCATACTGCCAATGTCCAAGAAAACCAGGGCAATCCAACAGTGCCAATCCCAACACAAGCCTTCAAAACCTCTGTTTATTAGACCGAGGCTCAGTTCAAGTTTGAGGTTGACCCAACTGTACTCAAGGTCAATAAACTAGAAAAGTTATTCAAGAGGGCACAAGGGGTTAACTCCATCCCAGATATAGAAGATGGGTATACTAATTTTGCAGTTACATTGCCAGATCGGTTTAAAATGCCGCACATCGATCAATTCGATGGTTCCGGAGATCCAATGGTCCACTTGCGTCTATTTTCTGATATCTTAAGGCCAATGGGCTTAACTAGACTATAGAAGCTGTCTCTCTTTGGTCGTACTATGTCTGGTATAGTGGCCATATGGTATGCTAAGTTGGAAGACTCTGTTAAACTGAATTGGGAGGAGATGGCCGGGGCCTTCATTAGGCAGTATTCGTACAATACTCAAATTGAGGTCACAACTCGTGATCTTGAGGCAACACGTCAAGATCCGAAGGAGGGTTTCTCTGAATTTGTGACATGATGGAGAGCTAAAGCCTCGATGATGACCACAAAGCCTTCCAAGAAGGACCAGATAAGCATGGTTGTCCTGAATCTATATGACAAGTTACTACAAAAGATGATTGTCCTACCTTTGTTCACATTTACAGAACTCCATGAAATGAGAGTGCAAATAGAAGACGCCATGAAACAAGGGTTTATTACAGATGAGAAGGAGTCAGCAAAAAGGCTGTTTGTTCGCAGTTCCAATGCTACCAGTGGTAGCATAGCTGTGAGGCTGTCAGACGTAAGTGTTGTCACCACGACCAAGATTGCTGACCCTTTTGCCAACACAAGCTCACAAACGCCGTCCAACCCTACCCGATCCCAGAGGGCCTTTAACCAACTTTACATGACTCTCTCTCAAGCCATGAAGGTGCTAGTCAAGAAAGGGCACCTCAAACCTTTAGAACCTCACCCACTTCCTGATCCTCTCCTACCCAAACACAACCCCGCAAAATACTGTGTGATTCACCAACAACATGGTCATGATACCGACCAATGCTTTCGATTATGTCATGAGATTCAGGATCTCATTGACAACAAGGTGATCGCTAATCCCCTCCCAGACCATAATCAAATCCCCCCACCTCGAAATCTCAATCTGATCTGTGCATGATGGACACGTCTAACCCTCAACCCAAGCCTGTGGTAATGAGAGTTACAGTGGAAGGGGAGTTAACCTTGGAGGAAGGTACTAGTCTGTTGTCAGAGTGTCCTGAGGACTTACCTGATAGGTTATATGATCCAAGTTGCTACATTGTGTCAACTAGTCAAATCAAGTCTAAATTGGTGCTGCTAACCTTGGTAGACATTAATGTGGCTAGGGAAGATGGCCCGAGCCAGGGGTTGGATGATTTGGCAGAACTCGAAGAGGATTTGGACAACCTGCAGTTCTTTGACGAGCAGGATCAGGAAGATGCGCAGATCGGGTGGTTCAACCTGAACGAATCAACTAACAATGCTGGATGGCTGAGTGATGAGCCAGACAAAAAGGAAAAAATTGGAATGAAATCAGAAGGAAAGGAAACAGAGATAGCTGCAGTAGTCGGAAGGGCTGATGAGAAAGGAAAGCTGCCGGAGAGTGCAAGTGTGGAAAACCCAGCCCAAGAACTGGGCGTTGTAAGCACTGTGGCTACTAAACAGGAAGCTGCACTAAGGCAGTTTGAATGAGAAATGATTGAAGACTGTTCGGAAACTATGAATTCACAACACCCTGTGGGGGACACCTATGATGTAAAGGTGATACAAGCAGAGCCAGACAACTGTTTATCGGTTGCTGAGGGCGAATGGTGGAACGATAATGATCTGATCTGGACCACACCGACGAAGACTGGGGTGAGTGCCTTCCAGACAATACATGGTATGCTAAAGAAATATACCATATGACAAGAAGTGGGCGGTATTTTAAGCCGCCGCACCTGGATGAAGTAGAGGCGTCCGAAAAACAGAGAGAGGTCGAGAAACAACTAGAAGAAAAGACAGTGTTGAAACAACTCAAGAAAATCCAAACTGACATCTCCATCTGGGGTCCTTTCATGGCCTCCCGGGCATACCAACATGCGGTGTTGTCGGCAATGGACAAGGCTAAATTGTCCATTGACACCACGCCTGAGTAGCTTGTGGGTTTGGTTTTTCCAAGTGGTGCCAAGCCAACCCTTACCTTCTCTGACAAAGAGCTTCCGCCGGAGGGCTTGGCTCATAATAAACTGTTGTACATATCTGTGGAATGTAGAGAGAAATAGGTGTCAGTGGTGTTGGTAGATACTGGTTTGGCCATCAATGTTTGTCTTTCTCGCATCGCTTATGCAATTGGCCTCAAACCAGCGGATTTTGTTCCCACAGCCCAAGTAATACGGGCCTATGATAACAAGAGCAGAGAGGTCATGGACATAGTGCAGGTCAGAGTCCAAGTGGGTCTAGCTGAGCAAGAGGTCGAGTTTCATGTCTTAGATGTGCCTGTTACCTTCAATTTGTTGTTAGGGAAGCCCTGGTGGCATCATGTGAAGGTTGTCTCCTCAACTCTCCATCAGATGTTGAAATACCCTCATGGGGGAGGAGTGGCGATTGTTTTTGGGAATTCATCCATCCATCCGTGTAACAGGTTCGCGAGGGACCCCACTACAGTTCAGACTCGATTTTGTCACGGTTCTTAATCTTGAACCAAAGAGTCCAAATCCGGCAAATCGTTTTGAGAAAACAGATTTTGAAAGAAGTGCCAAACATGGACTGCTTTGCCAGATACAAAGTCGCCACCTAAATATTTATTTTTGGGGAATTTAGGAAACCCTGACTCGTTGCCTAAGGCCACGTGTCCGTCATCACCAAAGTTGCCTCGGCTCGGGAACTTGGGTACGATTGGGGAAGGTCAGCTATGAGCACCCCCTCTCGCCGATCCGAAGATCGGCCTCTACTAACCATGATATCTTGTTTTGAAAAAATTACGCATTCTTATTCCGGTTATTAGCCTAGAATTACTATGTTGTGCGCACAGCAAACAAGTATAGACCAAATCGCCCAAATTGGAACAAAACATTGCATGTTTGTTTTGAAAATGGTTTGTTACCCGCAAGTAGGCTAAAATGCAGGTTTTGCCACCCTCAAGTGGGCTTTAGAAAAGATGGTTTTGCCCCTATCTAGTGGGCTTAAAACTCACGTTCAATGCATTGTTCCAATTTAAACAACTCAACCTCCACCCACAGGCATTCAAGCAGTTATATCATATAAGCAACTAGCCTCATGGTAATCATGTTATTATGGCAACACTCACACGCATGCGGTATGCTAAAGCAAAAGAACTTACAGAGTACTCCAAGCCAAAACAGAAACTAGTTAGTAATCATATGCATGATCCTAGTTCATGTTTAAGATGGCTAATGCAACACATGCAAAATGCAACTAAGATAAGCTCGGCTAATCTACAATGACATGTGGAATGCTACAACTGACACGTATTCAATTTGGAATTGAAATACAAATGCAGTTAGAATGATGTGCCGAGCCCGGTGCATGCAAAACAGATGAATGAATGCAAACATGCTATCATACTGTATGCTAATTTGAATATGCCCTAAACTAACCATCGAAAGCTAGTAAATAAAAGGGAAAGAAAGACGTGGGGTTGGAAGACATACACACACTCACACACACTTATTACACAATTACCCTCGCTCGGAGGGTCCGAATAAATATTACAGTCCGAATAAATAATACTAAATCAACTATTACAGAATTTCTAATTAATTAACAAAATAAATGAGGAAAGAAGGTGGCCACAGCCCTGCCTCAGAATGCGTGTGAGGATGCATGCTCGATCCACCTCGCTCGGAAACCCGTACCATGCCACCGCTGCCTCTGTTTACATTGCCCTGTTTCTCTAAAGACTGCAAAAGTCTTGGCACATGCTCTATGGATGTTGGGGAATAGCACCGGCCAAGCATAGACACGACCGGCCCAAGGGATGAACCACCGGCCACCTGTTTTGCTCACCGGCCGAAATTTATGGCCGGCCGGCACTGTATTTAGCCGACCGGCCAAAACTTCCTGCAGAACCTGCAGTTGACAGCAGCAGAGGGCAAGCAGTGTATGGCATGGTATTTCAAGCAAATGTAAGCATAGCCACACTCCCCATCATGCATTGGACTCAAGGGAGCATGGCCCTCGATCCTCGGGCCATCAATTGTGCATTTTGATGCATAATGGCCTAAGGGGCCAAGGTTGCAATTCAATGTAAATGCATGCAAACAAAACACATGAATGCCAACATCCTATCATGTTGAAGTCAAGGTCATTGGCGATCGAGGGTTGAAATGTGTTACATCACTTGGGGTATGAACACCTCTCACCCTTCAAGTTTGGCTTGACACCCCAAGCCAAACAATGCAATGCATGTCTGCAATCATAGCAAATGCAATGTGTTCTAAGCATGCGAGTACGCGATGTGCTAATCATATGAGAGGCAAATGTAATGCAAACATGGACAATTATGCAATAAGGCTAGCATGTGACAACATATAATGAGCCAAATATGCAACAAACAATATGATAATCATGCAATGGGGGACTTAAACCATAAAGGATAGACCTCAGCCTTGCCATATACAGTGGCCCCAAAATGGACTAAAATGATGATGCCAATTATGCAAAACAAGTATGCAAACTAATGAGCCTAAGACTAAGGCATGAAGGCCAACTTACAAGCATACCAAAGAAGGCAAACATGGGCACTAGATCAACCAAAAAAGGTGTCATGACATGCTAGAATGAGACCCAAAACCCGCACACCGGGCATCCCAAATGACTTAAGCAAAGAGGCATAAAACATGGAGCACAAGACTACTACTCTTCATGACCACACAGGACATGAACTAAGCAACCTAAAACAGAATTCTAGTATGCAAAAATGAGCCTCAAAACCCACGGATATGGTGGCTTAAGAGACCCAAACACATGGGCATACACAATGCACATTTCAAGGCATAGGAGGACACATCTTCAAAGCATGAGAGAAGTGATTAATGCAAGCATACAAGCATGGTTTAGGGACTGAAATAACATGCTAAGTGATTCCAAATCACTGAAATAGCCTAACCAATGCATGTTTAGAACTCACATCCTTAGGGCTCACAAGCCAAAATGCAAAGCAACTATATCAAACATGCTAAACAAGACCAAATCAGTGGCCAACAGACCTTAAGCATGACAAAATATGACCAAGTACTTCACAAGGTTAGGTCAAAACATGAGGATATGCTAGGCTAAACACATGGCACACTTCTAGGCAAAAATGGGAAATTACAAAGCAAGTGTATTATACATGCCAAGGGCCATGAATCCAACCAAGGACAGAGGTATATCATAACCCAAAAACAACCAAAAACCTTTGAAATGGTACCAAATGCAACTACTCATGCATGCTATCCTTATGAGCCAAAAACATGCATAAATGAGGGACTAAGGGAGAGGGGTGTCCCTCCCCTTTACAAGTCCTTAGAGCCCCTTCCTCACCACTGAAAATCTACTGGATTTCAGTGGTGAGAAGGCCAACACACCAAGGTAAACAAAGCTTAACAAAAAGAGAGCACAAAAGGGCCAAACAAGGCCTAAGAGGGGGAGGTCGACCCCAAATGCCAAAACAACCTTAATGAAAGATCTCAAGCATGCAAAAATAAGACTTTTTCTAGTTATGCACAAAGTCTAAAACAATAAGCAAGGTAGGAAAAAGTCTAGTGCAAGATTGGGGAATCTAAAGTAAAGAGATTACCCTTGAAGAACCTTTGATGAACAGCAGGTCCAGCCACCTTCTCTAGATCAAAACCAGTCCAAGAACTCAAGAACAAACCCCTCAAGACCCTCAAGGTCGAAGCAAGGTGTGATGGTGTGTGTCTTAGTGCAAAACTAAGGTCAAAACACACTTTCTAGGCCTCTAAACACACACTAAGGATGAGAGAGAGGGAAATATAGAGAGAGAGATTATATGATAGATGTATATATGTATAATCTCTGGTTTTTTGTTCAAAACCTCCAACCCTTGACAATGGAAGAAGAGGGATCCTTATATAGGCAAAGGAGATGGCTTTAAGCTTCTCCAAGAAGCTATACCAAAAGGGGTCAAAGGGGCAAAGGGTTCAAGGCTTCCTGAGGAAGCTGGGACAACTGGCCAAGTTTCCCCAAGAAGCTTGGCCAAAGGTTCAAGCTTCTAGAAGGAAAAGGGGGTCAAAGGCTTAAAAAGGCCGCCCCGTAAATGGGGAGTAGGGTCTGTGCATCCCAGCTGGCACAACTGGCATGCACCAAGCCTGGAGGGTGCAAAAGGTTCACACCGGCCAGCAAAAGAGGTCACCGGCCAAACAAAGTGCCGGCCGGCCTCATAAAATGCCGACCGGCCATTGGTATCAAGAAACCATGGCCGGTGGCAACAATGACTAGCCGGTGAGGCAAAAGGAAGGCCGGTGGGGTGTGGGGGTGGCCAACAAGCCATTCCCTGCCCCTCAAAGCAAAAGCACAAGCATTTGGTGCAAAACCAAACACACAACAAACGAGTGGAGAGATCTTGAGGCAAGGCGCGGAGCCGATGCCTCCGGGAACTCAAAACGAGCACGAATATGGATGATCACTGAGTGTTCAAACGGTGACATCCAAGTCTTGAGGACGGTCAAAAATGGGGTGTCTACAGTTGCCCCTCTTTGACAGAACTCGAAAGTCATAACAATGACGGGAGTGATTGTCAAAGCCCAGTGACGACCCATTTTTGACAAGGCCGAAGACTTAGACAAAATATGCAAGACAATACAAGGTATGCGCCCGAAGGCAGGGACAAAATGCAAGACAATGCACAAAGCCGAACATAACTTATGACCTATGCGAAGAAAGCTGTAACGAAGCATAACATGCGGCAGTTTTGAGCTAGCATACACCAAACTACACTTCAATGCAGAAAGGATGTAAGAGAATTATACAATTCTCGATACGTCTCACTCGGAGGATACAATACCTGTTCGGTTCGTCTGGTTGCACCAGCCTCAAATGAACCGTACATACAATATCGTGCCTGCAAAAGAAAGCAAACTTAACATGTACAATATTGTTGGCAACATGCCTAATAATGCAATCGAAAGTGCGTGGCAACGCAAGTCGAGTGGGACGCATGACAATGCTGTGAGGACACAAGCACATGTAAGTAAAGAAAACGCGACAACACATGCAATGTGTATAGAAACTTGGAATCAAACACATGTAAGTAAAGCGTGCAGTCTATGCAAGCAATGTGTATAAAAAGAAACTTGAACACATATAAGGAAGGCAATGCACGCATGCACGCAATGTGTATAAAAAGGGAATTGAACACATATAAGTAAAGCAATGCATGCATGCACGCAATGTGTATAAAAAGGGAATTGAACACATATAAGTAAAGCAATGCACGCATGCACGCAATGTGTATAAAAAGGAATTGAACACATATAAGTAAAGCAATGCACGCATGCACGCAATGTGTATAAAAAGGGAATTGAACACATATAAGTAAAGCAATGCACGCATGCACGCAATGTGTATAAAAAGGGAATTGAACACATATAAGTAAAGCAATGCACACAATGTGTATAAAAAGGAATTGAACACATATAAGTAAAGCAATGCACGCATGCACGCAATGTGTATAAAAAAGGAATTGAAATATGGTAAAGATAAGTCATTCACCGATATTGAAATGCAAAGCACTGCAACGCAGCATAATTGAAGTGATTTGTGGAGTTCACAAGATACGAAAAAGGATACGGGAGGGGGGATTCCTCGTACGTATGGAGCATCACTCATAGTAGACACCTCTTGAGGTCGACTCGGGGGGGTCTATGAATGTTCTGACGGTGTACTTCCTTGCACTGCCCCAAGAGATGAAGGTGCCAAACCATACAATTGATCAGACAAGAACGCGAGAGATGTATTGACCACGAGGGAAGGGCTATTGGTATTAACCCCGATACTTTGCTGCCTTGTTCCTTCTTTTTGCTTTACTTTCCTTTTTTACCGGTAGTTAAAGCACATTGCACTGCCTCAGGCAGATTTTATTTTAAGAGAAACTGTATATGTTTGCAAAATACATGATGGAAATGAAACTGCCTTTTTGTTCAAAACGTGTTGCATTTGTACATCTTATGCATTGCATCGCACGTCATCACATAACAATGTGAATGAAAATTGTTTGAAAATAGAGCATTTGCATCGTAATAATCAGGTAGTGAACCAACTTACAACTCGATAAGCGAATTAGAGATTTGAAGAGAGTGACATACAACTCAATAAGCAAATATACAACAACTCGATAAGCAAATATGTGTGACTCCGCAAGAATCGATCACCAGAGGGCATTGGAGGTGGTGGAATTCCCCAATTCTTAGCATAAACAGCTCAGAGAACGAGGAGGGAGACCACTGGCCAAAGATAAAGGCCGTCGGCCGTGAGAAATGGCCATCGGCCAGAATCTTTGGTTCATCGGCCAAAAGTGGTGGCCGGTCGGCACTATTTTTGGCCGGCCGACCATGAATTGTCAATACCAACAGAATGCCGACACCTGTCCTCCACTCAACCTTATCTTCTACAAAAGGGCCTCAGCTTCGTGGTTCTTCTCAATTCAACACTGATTTATCCCAAATGGAAGCGTTCCTTGCCCAAAATCTCACAACTTGGATTAACAACTTGGATGGCTCGGAAAAGCTGAATTTCCGGGGCTTCGGCATAAATGCACTATTCACCTTGAGTCGTACCCCGCTGCACTTTCCGTTTCTCCATGCCGCGGCAAGGTTTTGGAATCCGGTGACACATGTTTTTAGCTTCGGCGGGCAAGAGGTATGTCTTACCTTTGAAGATTTTCAAGCTTTAATGGAGTCCGAGCACAATGAAGAGATCCTGCCCCAACTTCGTTTTGGTCATGCCCAAGCCTTAGGACAAATGTGTGGGTTCTCAATACTCGACGCTCGATCTTTGATTTGCGATGGAATGTTGGATATTCCAAGCTTGATTTGCCGTTTTTCTGATGTCGGCGACCGTGGTGACCGTCATTGGCAAGGTTTTCGGCAAGATGCACTTTGCTTATGCATGCTATCGCATTTCTTACTTGCCTCGAATTCTGGAGGATCTAGCGTCCGATTGATTGAAGTTGCCCAAGGTTTGAAGGAGGGTAAGAGTTGCGTCGCCATGACTCTGGCTGAGACGTTGATGGGGTTGGATGCTTTCTATCGCCGTGAAACAACCAAATTTGTGGGGAGTCCACTACTACTGCAAGTAAAGTTTCCCACCCAATCTCACATATGTATTGCTCACATCACTCGGCCCTTAAACTCGGTTTTTCTAACAACACCCTTTTCCTCACTTTTCTCTCATCGTACATCTCTCTATTCTTTATTCTCTCATTTTTTTTTTTTATCCCTCCCCAGGTGTGGTTGATGGACAAGTTGTAGGTTGTGGACTCCTGCCTAACTTACTCAGCCCGCGGTTACTTTTTCAGGCAACGCCTAGTCAACGCCCTTGATGAGGGTTGGTGGTTCGACTGGATGTGCAGCTTGTCCGCAGACCGCATTGCTTGGCGGTGCCCTTGGCTCAATCTACCGGCAATAGGCTATAGCATGACCCGCCAACCTGGGATTCAGATGATTGGCTTGACTCACTGCGTGTTTTACTTCCCATTCTGGTTCCGACGCCAGTTTGGTCGTGATCAGACTTGCCCACCAGAAGGGATAGAGTATCCTGCCATGTTCCTGGTTCGAGGTGCACAGCTTGCCCAGTATACAACAGCATGGAGGACTAGGGAGCTCCTGGCCTCCGCTCCCACTTTCAGTTGCACTTTGTCTGATAAGTGCTTGGATTGGCTTAATGAAGAGGCACAGGTCGGGCCCAGCTTGGCATCAGAGGCTTTGACCAGCTCTGGGAGGGGGCGCAGGAACACCTGACTTTTCTATGCCCTAGATTTATTGCTTTATTAGTACTTTCGAGTTTTCCTTATGAATGTAATAAAAAGCAACTTCAATTTGTGTGCAAGAGCAGGAGAACTCTGTATTGAAATCAATGAAATTGAAGGTTGTGGTACTGAAAATCTCCCGTTTTGGTCGAAAAATGGTCTTAGTTGTAAAAAGATTAGTTTGAACAAAGTCAACTTTTATTAAAACTTCTCAAAACCATTTTCGGTATGGATCAGAACTGGATACGCCTGAGATCTGTCACTGAGCTGCACAACCCCGGACCCCTGCAACTGAAAGTTGCCCCTAGTCTACATAGTACCGCGGCACTACACAGCAACGGAAAGTTGCCCCTAGTCTGAAAAGCACTGCACCGGAGATCACGATGAATGCTGATGGGCAAAGATGGCCGAGAATGATCAAATGGACAAAGTTGATCGGGGAAAATGTTTATGGCTGAACTTCAGGATAAAGTTGCCTACGTATCCCAAGGATGGGAATCAAGCCTTACGTAGTTCAGGCGTAGGTTCACTCGGGTATTTTTGCTCTCCTTTTACGCCCTAACTTTTGCCAAGACCGCCCTTTGCGGGGTTTTCAATCTTGCGCGCTCAGTTTTTTATATTTTCAAATTTTTTGTGCTATAACTTTTGCCTAGGTCGCCCTTTCGGGTTTTCGGCCTAGCGAGCCTCTCAAGGGTAATATTTCTTCAACTTGTCCATGTTGATCGGTTGGGAGAACTCTAGGCCATCTAGGTCCATCAAAACCACAGCTCCACCCGACCAAATAGACTTAATGATGTAGGGACCAGTCCAATTGGGTCTGAACTTGCCCCTTGGGTCGTGGATGGGAGCTCTGTTGTCCTTGAGTACCAAATCCCTTCCTTTAGATTCCTGGACTTAACTTTCTTGTTGAAAGCCCGGGCAATTCTGCGCTGGTAACCTTGAACGTGGTACAGTGCCTTCAATCTTCTCTCATCGAAGAGCATGAGTTCCTCAAATCTGCTATGTTGCCAATCTGCTTCAGCTATTTGACACTCAGCCAATACTCGCAATGACGGAACCTCAATTTTAATAGGTAGAACGGCCTCCATCCCATAGACTAATGAATACGGAGTCGCCCCCAGTAGAAGTTCTAATTGAAGTCCGGTAGCCCCACAGAGCAAACGGCAACTTATCTGGCCAGTCCCGGTAGGTTTCCACCATCTTCTGCAGTATGTGCTTGATGTTCTTGTTGGCGGCCTCAATTGCTCCGTTGGTCTGCGGCCGGGTATGTGGATGACTTATGAAAAGCCACATCGTATTTTTTCAACAAATCAATCACCTCCTTCTTGAAGTGAGAACCATTGTTTGAAATAATCTCGTTTGGACTCTGTAGCGACAGATGATGTTGTTTCTGATGAACTTCGCAACATGTGAAGCCTTCAACACCGCATAAGACTGGGCCTCGACCCACTTCGTGAAGTAATCTATCGCGACTAGGATGAACTCATGTCCATTCGACCCCTTCGGAGTAACGGCCCCGATCACATCGATTTCCCAAACTGAAAATGGCCATGGCGAAGTCATATTGTATAGCTTCGACGGCGGGATGTTCATGCGGTTTGCATGGATCTGGCATTTGTGGCATCGTCGAACAAAGCCAATACAATCCTCCTCCATGGTGGACCAATAATAACCCTGTCTGAGGATCTTTCACGCTAGCATCACTCCATTCATATGCGCCCCACATTCTCCTCCGTGGATGGCCTCCATCAGGCGCTTTGACTCCTCTGCTTCTACACACAGCTTATGCATTCCCAGATGACCTCTCTTGTACAGCTTACCCCCGCAAATGATGAACTGAATAGCCATTCTTCTGATTGCCCTTTTATCTTTGGCATTTGCTCCTGGTGGATACGTCTCCTTCTCCAAGAAGTTCCAAATGTCGTAATACCAAGGGTTTTCGTCCTGAACCTCATCTATGGCAGGAAATTGACTCGTATGCTGGCGCAAACTTCTGGTCAATGATGACTGGACGCATCCGGACTCCAGACGGGATGTCTATCATGGAAGATAGAGTTGCCAGTGAATCTGCGAACCTGTTGTTCTCTCTCACTAGGTGAAATTGAGTTTCTCAAACCGAGGAATTAATAAATCCAAGGTCTGGTGGTAAATTATCATCTTTTCTTCTTTGACTTTCCAATCTCCTTTTGCTTGAGACACAACAAGGTTCGAGTCCCCAATGACGTCCAACCGTTTTGCCCCTAGTTCTAGGGCTGCTTCTAGACCGGCAATGCATGCCTCATATTCTGCTTCGTTATTTGAGGACTCTGAACCGGAGCTTAAATGCTAAAGGGATACGGGAATTGTCGGGTGCTATCAACAACACTCCTATCCCATACCTATACTGGTTTGACGCTCCGTCAAAGTACATCATCCAAGTTTCATCTTCAACATACAAAATGGCTTCATCTGGGAACAGGTACTCGACTGCTTCATCCCCTTCAACCGGGTGGTCGGCAAGGAACTCTGCTACTGCCCTCCCTTTTACTGACTTGCGTGTCACATATTGCAGATCGAATTCGGAGAGCAACAGCAACCAACGAGCTAGCCTACCCGTAAGTGCTGGTTTCTCTCGAAAAGATATTTGATGGGATCGAGTTGTGAAACCAACATTACGGAGTGAGCTAACAGGTAGTGCCGCAGCTTCCTGGTAGCCCATACCAAAGCTAAGCAAGCCTTCTCCAACGGAGTGTAGCGGGTCTCGTAATCCAACATCTTCTTGCTCAGATAATAGATGGCCTTCTCCACCTTATCCTCTGATTCTTATGCGAGCATGCAGCCCATTGTAGTCTCAGTTACTGAAAGGTACAATATCAACGGCCTTCCTCGGTTCTGGCGGTGACAGCACGGGTGGGTTCTGTAAGTATTCTTTGATCTGTTCAAAAGCTGCTTGGCATCGGCCGTCCCATTGGAATTTCTTTCCTTTCTTCAGGAGACCAAAAAGTGGTTCACAAGTCAAGGTTAATTTTGAGATAAACCGTCTTATGAATTGCACTTTACCCAGAAAGCCTCGCACCTCTTTTTCAGTCATCGGTGGTGGCATTTCTAAGATGGCCTTGATTTGGAAGGGTCGACTTCGATGCCCCTTTGTGTAATCAGAAACCCTAGCATTTTTCCCTCTGTAACACCGAATGTACATTTCTGCGGATTCAGCCGCAACCGAAATTCCCTGATCCTTTGGAAGAACTTTTGTAAGGCGGTGTAGTGGCCTCCTCTTTCTTTGGACTTGACAATCATGTCATGCACGTACACCTCAACCTCTTTATGGATCATGTCATGCAATATCGTGGTCGCGGCCCATTGATAAGTAGCTCCAGCATTCTTCAACCCAAACGGCATTACTCTGTAGCAGTAAGTCCCCCACGGGTGGTGAAAGCAGTCTTCTCTCGGTCTTCGGGTGCCATCACTATCTGATTGTAGCTTGAGAAGCCATCCATAAATGAAAGCAAGGCATGCCCCGCTGTAAAATCCACCAACTCATCAATATGCGGCAAGGGAAAGTCGTCCTTCGGACTAGCTCTGTTCAAATCCCTAAAATCCACGCATACTCGGATTTTGCCATCTTTCTTCGGCACTGGAACAATGTTGGCCACCAAGTCGGGTATTCGGATACTAGCAGGAAGCCTGCGTCGATCTGTTTGGTGACCTCTTCCTTAATCTTGATGGCCCAGTCAGGGCGGATCCTTCTGAGCTTTTGTTTAACAGGTCGGGCCTCGGGGTCCAGAGGGATCCGGTGCTGTACAATCTCAGGATCGATCCCAGGCATGTCTTCGTAGGACCACGCGAAAACATCTTTGAAATCTTTTAATAAAGCGACTAAGCGCTCGCGTTCCTCCGAAGACAACGTGGACCCAATCTGGACCAGCCGCGGGTCCTTCTCAGTACCAATGTTCACGGTAGTGATTTCATCTACTAAGGGTTTAACAAATCTCTCCTGCTCTTGATCAATTAAACGTTGCAAAACCAAAGGAATTTCTTCCTCGTCGTTTTTATCAAAATTTTGAAAGTCCTGATTCAAGCAATAAATCAAAGGCACAGAGAAGTACTCAGAAACCACATCCATATCATTCTCATTACGTACTTCCAAGCCATCCGATTCCTCTGTTACAACAGACTCAAAAGAGAAAGAAAAAGACGACCCTGGACAGGACTGTGGCATCCGGGTTGTCACCCCCAGGAATACCGGACCCAGACTCAGTCGAGTTGAACCTGATTCCGACTCACAAGACTCGGTGGAATCAGATTCCGACTCACTACCTGACCCGGTGCTGCTCGACAAAAATCCTTCTTCGTACTGCCAAACGAGAGAGGGTGCGATGGATGCGTCCAAAATAGTTGATGGTAGGCCCGCAGCCGTTTCATTCCCGATCATGGACACCGAGAAGTTATCCCCCCAAGCACAGCTGGTCGATCGAAGGATTTGAAAGTAGACATGCCAGTGCTACCCCCCGTTTCAAGTTCGGTGTCTTCAGACTCCCTTTCCCTACCATGCTCAGTCTCAACTGTCGGGTCTGTCTGTTCTTCGGCAACATCATTCCCAGGTAACTGTAGGTCAAAGAAGATCTCGAACCCCAGTATGCGCTTCCTCTCCGCGTTCAGCCATGGCTCGGGAAAATCACAGAATGGAAAATCCTCCCCTTCCCGGACAAAGCGTCCGTTTAGGGTACCCTGGATGGGCTGGTGCATCAACTCGAAAGGTTTCCCCATTTGTTTCACTCTGGCTCTTCCAGCCATTTCCTTTCCCCTTCTTACCCAATCCTTCTTGGTGGGCAGATAACCCAAGCCAAAGGTATGAGGGTTATGCGGCATTTCGGCCGATGCTGCGACGCCCTTTCGGCCGCTCTTCCCTAATCCCATCCCGGGGATGTATTGGAGCTTGTTCATGAGATACACTGCTTGAGCACTGACATATATCCCTTCATTAGCAGCCATGATATTCTGTACAATCTGAGCCTTAGCCAGAGAAAAGCCTGATATGAACACATCTTCCATGCCGTGTTCAATTTCTAGAACAGGCGTAGACACCTCCGGTGGCGGATGAATCGATGAATTTCCAAAAACAATGGCTACTCCCTTCCCATAGGGGTATTTCACCATTTGATGTAAGATGGAGGACACCGCCTTTACCTGATGCAGCCACAGCCGCCCCAAAAGCAGGTTGAAGGTTGCCGGAACTTCTAAGACATGGAAATCTATCTCATGCTGTCCCGGCCCCACTTTAGTCTGAATCTTCACCATCCCCATGACTTCCCTACTCGTGTTGTCGTATGCCCGAATTACCTGGGCCGTTGGTACAAAATCCGTGGTTTTCAAACCGATCGCATATGCTGTTCTTGCCGGGCAGACGTTGATGGCTGATCCGGTATCGACAAGAACCACCGGTATCCATTTATTCTTACACTCCACGGAGATGTAGAGTGGCTTGTTATGGTTTGCCCCCTCAGGTGGCAGTTCCTTGTCGGAAAAAGTCAGCGTCGGGGCAGCCCCTCCCGGAAAGACTAATCCCACCAGATGTTCTGGCGTGGTTTCTATCGAAAGCTTGGCCTTGTCCATGGCCGATAGGACGGCCTGTCTGTGTATTCGTGATGCCATAAGCAACCCCCAAATGGAGATGTCTGCTTGTATCTTTTTCAACTGTTTGAGCACAGCCTCCTCTTCAAGTTGTTTCTCCTTCTGTTTCTTAGTCTCCCTGTCTTTCCCAGAAGCCTCTGGTTGATCTAGGTGCGGGGGTTTGAAGTACCGCCTGCTCCTTGTCATATGGTCGACTTCTCCAATATACCAGGTGTCGTCGGGTTGGTTGTTTCCCCAATCTTCGTCCGTGTGGGCGAGACATAAATCGTCGTCCTCCCACCGCATTCCATCTGCAGCCGACAGACACCTGTCCGGCTCTGGTACGACTGTTCTCATACTTGCAATACCTTCCATCTCTATGCTCGCAGCATCCTCTGTTTTTGTGCTTGTAGCGGTTTTAGTCCTCACATGAGCCTTAGCCTTCCTGATTCTCTCAGAATCTTCAAATCTTTCCTGCTCCGACTGCGTTAATACAGCTGGCTGTTCGATAATCCCTGTAGTCAAGATGCTCTAGTCCTGAGCGAAATTCTTCGTACCGGCGCTCTCCGGCAATGTACTCTGATTCTTGGCCCTTCCTGCCTCAACTGATACCCTTGCCCCTGCCGGGTCCCGTTCTGGTTAGAACTCTTCCACCACATCCGGTTGATCATCCAGCCATCTAGTGGCCCCTGCCGTTTCCTCATAATCGAACCAGTTGACTGCCTCGTCCCCTGATTCTTGGTCATCGAAAAATTGTAGGTTGGCAAAGTCCTCTTCTACGGCCGTCAAATCATCCGTCCCCTGCTCAAATCTGTCCCCCCGGATCACACACAGTTCTGCTCTCTCTAGCAATTCTATACTTGGTTTAGGCTGGCCTGCTGACAGGATGTAATCACTCGGATCGTAGGCTTCCCCAGCAAAATTCCCAGACTGCTCAAACCCCGACTCAACAGTTCCATCCCCCTCCGCAAACTCCCCTGTACTCTCTTCAACAGCCACCTCCACTGGCTCAAGCTGGGTTGTAAAGATGCCCAAAACAATGCACAACAAGTCAGTGCAGTCGGGAAGGAGCACATCCGGCTTAGGTAGATGGGAAGGAATAATATAGATGCTAGGATCGTAAGACACGACCCCAGTCTGAATACAGTTAATTCTTTTCGGAGGTGGAGCTTGGTTGTGTGTAGGGAGTGGGTTGGTTGTAACATTGGGTTTCTCGGGAGGCATAATCACCCCGTTATCGATGAGATCTTGAATCTCATGACGTAATCAGTAGCACAGGTCGGTATCATGATCGTGCTGTTGGTGAAATGCACAATACTTGGCTGGATTGTGGGTAGGGGGAAGTTTTTCTGGTAATGGCCGCGGCTCTAGGGGCTTCAAGTGCTCTTTTCTGATTAAAACCCCCAGAGCTTTGGACAGGGGCATATATAGTGGAGCGAAGATTCTTGTATTTTTAGGTGGGTATTTGGCTGTTTGTGGATGGCTTCCGGACGCACTGGAGAATGGTGTAGCCGCCATATTTCTTGGAGGGGGGATGGTGGTGACCATGCTCACTTCGGAGGCTCTTGTAGTTGAAGTGCCGCTCGGGCCGGCATTAGTGTTGCGATTGAAAGTTCTTCGGGGTTGTTCCCGGTCATTATCAATTAAGCCTTGCTTCAATGCATCCTCAATTCATGTAAATCGGAAAAGGTAGGAAAGGGGAGTACAATCATCTTCTGCATTAACTTCGGCTGAAGATTGCGCACAATCATCCGAATCTGATCTTTGTCTGTGGGCCTTAAAGTCATCATCGAAGCCTTAGCCCTCTTCCTGGTTACGAATTCTGAGAAGCTCTTTTTGGGTTCTTGCCTCGTCGTCTCGAGATCACGAGTCGTGATCTCAATTTGTGTATTATATGAGTATTGCGCGATGAAGGCCTCAACCATCTCGTCCCACTTTCTCTTGACGTCATTTTCTAATTTGGCATACCATATGGCCGCCACACCCGACAGGGTCCGGCCGGACAGAGACAGCTTCTGCAGTCTAGTGAGGCCCATTGGCCTTAAAACATCTGAAAACAATCTTAGGTGCACCATGGGGTCCCCGGACCCATCAAACCGGTCGATATGAGGCATTTTGAATCTGTCAGGCAGCGTCACGGCTGCGTCAGTATATCCATCTTCAATGTCAGGGATGGTCTTGACTCCCTGGGATCTCTTGAACAGCTTTTCAAGCTTGTTCAACTTCAGTGCTGTAGGATCCGTCTCGAACTCAAAGGGAGAGTCTGGCAGGTTGGTGGGTGTTTTGGATAACTGGGGTTGGATTGGGGGTAGGATCGGGGGTGGAGGCGGTCCTGCGGGAATATCCGTGTCATTCTGAACATTAGCTGTCTCCCCAAGGGTTGGAACTCCTGGCGGGGGAGGAACTTGCTGCGAAGCAGATGCTCCGTTTTGCTGTTGTAACCTCATGATTAACTCTGCTTGTTCATTCATAACCGTGGCTTGCTGCTTGGCAAACTCTGCCTGTCGGACAGCATCCTGCTGCATCATTTTCATACCCTCTTGGAGATGGCGCACCATCTCTTCTAAACTGGCCATACTATTCTGCTCTGACTGAATTATCGGTATATGTTCCCTTTCTGTGGGAGAAACAGAATCCTGATCCCTACTGTACACAGGTGGGGTAGACAAAGCCCTCTGTGCCGACTGCTGAACTGATGCCCTCTGCCTGGCTGTCCTCCGTCTAGTAACCGGGGGTAGAGAGTGGTACACTGGTTGTCCGTCTACCAGATCCTCAGATCGATGGAGTCGACGACCTCTAATCCAGAGTGCTTGGGGAATATCTACTAGGTCAGAAGCAATTGCGCTCGACTACCTAATAAAAAGATAAATAAAGCGTATAAATAAACAGACAATCGGACATCGTAACAACGTAACACAACACACAGTTGGGTACAACAAATTGCCAATAAGCTGAATGTACTGTCTCTTAATCACTGATCAATATTTCCAAACCGTTGCCCCTAAGTCTGAATCTGATACCCGCAGATAACTGATTCCCAAAAACACTGATGCCCGCAGGCCTGACACTCAAACTTGCGAACTGATATGTGTGTTCCCTGCAGAGATACACTCTAAAAGCACATAGCAAGTAAAAGAGAACCAAAACACCCCTATGTTGAGGTAGGGTTTCCCTGTCCTATTTTTGTCAGGAGCTAGGGTTTCACTATGCATGCAGCAGTTTCAAATAACCTAACATCGGGTAAGCAACCTGTCCTAGTTTGGAATAGTCACTACGGATTTCGACATGCACTAGGTCGAATGGTCAAAGAGGGTGCCCCAGCAAAACCGGGGTTTGTGTTCCCATACTGGCAGAGCCCGCAACCAGTCAGCCTTATGGTCATGTCTTGACAAGACAAGCCTCCGGCAAACCGTTCAGGAATAGCAGATGGCCAACACGATGTCCTAGGCGCACCAATGCACATGCAATGCAAAGAAACACATAAGTGTAATCAAAACAAGATATGATGAGTTCGAGTCAAGCTGTCTAAACTCCCCAGCGGAGTCGCCAGAAACTGTAACAGGTTCGCGAGGGACCCCGCTATAGTTCGGACTCGATTTTGTCATGGTTCTTAATCTTGAACCAAAGAGTCCAAATCTGGCAAATCGTTTTGAGAAAACAGATTTTGAAAGAAGTGCCAAACATGGACTGCTTTGCCAGATACAGAGTCGCCACCTAAATATTTATTTTTGGGGAATTTAGGAAACCCTGACTCGTTGCCTAAGGCCACGTGTCCGTCATCACCAAAGTTGCCTCGGCTCGGGAACTTGGGTACGATTGGGGAAGGTCAGCTATGAGCACCCCCTCTCGTTCGATCCGAAGATCGGCCTCTACTAACCATGATATCTTGTTTTGAAAACATTACGCGTTCTTATTCCGGTTATTAGCCTAGAATTACTATGTTGTGCGCACAGCAAACAAGTATAGACCAAATCGCCCAAATTGGAACAAAACATTGCATGTTTGTTTTGAAAATGGTTTGCTACCCGCAAGTAGACTAAAATGCAGGTTTTGCCACCCTCAAGTGGGCTTTAGGAAAGATAGTTTTCCCACTATCTAGTGCGCTTAAAACTCACGTTCAATGCATTGTTCCAATTTAAACAACTCAACCTCCACCCACAAGCATCAAGCAGTTATATCATATAAGCAACTAGCCTCATGGTAATCATGTTATTATGGCAACACTCACACGCATGCGGTATGCTAAAGCAAAAGAACTTACAGAGTACTCCAAGCCAAAACAGAAACTAGTTAGTAATCATATGCATGATCCTAGTTCATGTTTAAGATGGCTAATGCAACACATGCAAAATGCAACTAAGATAGGCTCGGCTAATCTACAATGACATGTGGAATGCTACAACTGACACGTATTCAATTTGAAATTGAAATACAAATGCAGTTAGAATGATGTGCCGAGCCCGGTGCATGCAAAACAGATGAATGAATGCAAACATGCTATCATACTGTATGCTAATTTGAATATGCCCTAAACTAACCATCGAAAGCTAGTAAATAAAAAGGGAAGAAAGACGTGGGGTTGGAAGACATACACACACTCACACACACTTATTACACAAGTACCCTCGCTCGGAGGGTCCGAATAAATATTACAGTCCGAATAAATAATACTAAATCAACTATTACAGAATTTCTAATTAATTAACAAAATAAATGAGGAAAGAAGGTGGCCACAGCCCTGCCTCAGAATGCGTGTGAGGATGCATGCTCGATCCACCTCGCTCGGAAACCCGTACCATGCCACAGCTGCCTCTGTTTACACTGCCCTGTTTCTTTGAAGACTGCAAAAGTCTTGGCACATGCTCTATGGATGTTGGGGAATAGCACCGGCCAAGCATAGACACGACCGGACCAAGGGATGAACCACCGGCCACCTGTTTTGCTCACCGGCCGTAATTTATGGCCGGCCGGCACTGTATTTAGCCGACCGGCCAAAACTTCCTGCAGAACCTGCAGTTGACAGCAGCAGAGGGCAAGCAGTGTATGGCATGGTATTTCAAGCAAATGTAAGCATGGCCACACTCCCCATCATGCATTGGACTCAAGGGAGCATGGCCCTCGATCCTCGGGCCATCAATTGTGCATTTTGATGCATGATGGCCTAAGGGGCCAAGGTTGCAATTCAATGTAAATGCATCCAAACAAAACACATGAATGCCAATATCCTATCATGTTGAAGTCAAGGTCATTGGTGATCGAGGGTTGAAATGTGTTACATCACTTGGGGTATGAACACCTCTCACCCCTCAAGTTTGGCTTGACACCCCAAGCCAAACAATGCAATGCATGTATGCAATCATAGCAAATGCAATGTGTTCTAAGCATGCGAGTACACGATGTGCTAATCATATGAGAGGCAAATGTAATGCAAACATGGACAATTATGCAATAAGGCTAGCATGTGACAACTTATAATGAGCCAAATATGCAACAAACAATATGATAATCATGCAATGGGGGACTTAAACCATAAAGGATAGACCTCAGCCTTGCCATATACAGTGGCCCCAAAATGGACTAAAATGATGATGCCAATTATGCAAAACAAGTATGCAAACTAATGAGCCTAAGACTAAGGCATGAAGGCCAACTTACAAGCATACCAAAGAAGGCAAACATGGGCACTAGATCAACCAAAAAAGGTGTCATGACATGCTAGAATAAGACCCAAAACCCGCACACCGGGCATCCCAAATGGCTTAAGCAAAGAGGCATAAAACATGGAGCACAAGACTACTACTCTTCATGACCACACAGGACATGAACTAAGCAACCTAAAACAGAATTCTAGTATGCAAAAATGAGCCTCAAAACCCACGGATATGGTGGCTTAAGGGACCCAAACACATGGGCATACACAATGCACATTTCAAGGTATAGGAGGACACATCTTCAAAGCATGAGAGAAGTGATTAATGCAAGCATACAAGCATGGTTTAGGGACTGAAATAACATGCTAAGTGATTCCAAATCACTGAAATAGCCTAACCAATGCATGTTTAGAACTCACATCCTTAGGGCTCACAAGCCAAAATGCAAAGCAACTAATTAGTGGCCAACAGACCTTAAGCATGGCAAAATATGACCAAGTACTTCACAAGGTTAGGTCAAAACATGAGGATATGCTAGGCTAAACACATGGCACACTTCTAGGCAAAAATGGGAAATTACAAAGCAAGTGTATTATACATGCCAAGGGCCATGAATCCAACCAAGGATAGAGGTATATCATAACCCAAAAACAACCAAAAACCTCTGAAATGGTACCAAATGCAACTACTCATGCATGCTATCCTTATGAGCCAAAAACATGCATAAATGAGGGACTAAGGGAGAGGGGTGTCCCTCCCCTTTACAAGTCCTTAGAGCCCCTTCCTCACCACTGAAAATCTACTAGATTTCAATGGTGAGAAGGCCAACACACCAAGGTAAACAAAGCTTAACAAAAAGAGAGCACAAAAGGGCCAAACAAGGCCTAAGAGGGGGAGGTCGACCCCAAATGCCAAAACAACCTTAATGAAAGATCTCAAGCATGCAAAAATAAGACCTTTTTTAGTTATACACAAAGTCTAAAACAATAAGCAAGGTAGGAAAAAGTCTAGTGCAAGATTGGGGAATCTAAAGTAAAGAGATTACCCTTGAAGAACCTTTGATGAACAGCAGGTCCAGCCACCTTCTCTAGATCAAAACCAGTCCAAGAACTCAAGAACAAACCCCCCAAGCCCCTCAAGGTCGAAGCAAGGTGTGATGGTGTGTGTCTTAGTGCAAAACTAAGGTCAAAACACACTTTCTAGGCCTCTAAACACACACTAAGGATGAGAGAGAGGGAAATATAGAGAGAGAGAGAGAGTATATGATAGATGTATATATGTATAATCTCTAGTTTTTTGTTCAAAACCTCCAACCCTTGACAATGGAAGAAGAGGGATCCTTATATAGGCAAAGGAGATGGCTCTAAGCTTCTCCAAGAAGCTATACCAAAAGGGGTCAAAGGGGCAAAGGGTTCAAGGCTTCCTGAGGAAGCTGGGACAGCTGGCCAAGCTTCCCCAAGAAGCTTGGCCAAAGGTTCAAGCTTCTAGAAGGAAAAGGGGGTCAAAGGCTTAAAAAGGCCACCCCCGTGCATGGGGAGTAGGGTCTGTGTATCCCAGCTGGCACAGCTGGCATGCACCAAGCCTGGAGGGTGCAAAAGGTTCACACCGGCCAGCAAAAGAGGTCACCGGCCAAACAAAGTGCCGGCCGCCTCATAAAATGCCGACCGGCCATTGGTATCAAGAAACCATGGCCGGTGGCAACAATGACTAGCCGGTGAGGCAAAGGGAAGGCCGGTAGGGTGTGGGGGTGGCCAACAAGCCATTCCCTGCCCCTCAAAGCAAAAGCACAAGCATTTGGTGCAAAACCAAACACACAACAAAGGAGTGGAGAGATCCTGAGGCAAGGCGCGCAGCCGATGCCTCCGGGAACTCAAAATGAGCACGAATATGGATGATCACCGAGTGTTCAAACGGCGACGTCCAAGTCTTGAGGACGGTCAAAAATGGGGTGTCTACAATCCGCTGCCAGAGATAACTACGCCAGTGCTGGAGATCAACCATGGCGAGGAGGATGTATTCCTCTTGGGATTCACTTTAGCTAAAGCCCGGGTAGTGCAGACCATTCTGGCCATAGACAAAGGCATATGTTAGTGCCTAGTTTATCTATTTCATGAACAAACTAGAGCATGTTCCAGGAATGGGACTCGGTAGAAGTGGCCGGAAAGGTGTTGCAGCACTGATAGATATGCCACACAACCCACATGCCTTTGGACTGGGCTATGCCCACCAAAGAGGATTGGATAAGGAAGGGAGAGGAAATGAGAGGCAGAGCCAAGGCCAAACAAGCTGGGAAACGTTATGAACTTATCCACAGGCCAATCCAGGGGACATTAAATGGTTGCTTTGTTCGGGAGGGAGTAAATTTCCCTTTTTGCGACTTTCTCGAGCCTTGGGTGAATTCCTCAAAGCAGTGTGTCCTCGGGTTTGAGATCTTCTTTAATCTGTAGCTGCAGGACAGTGATGATGAGGAAAGGGCTGAACCAAGCATCAAAGCTAAATAGAGCATGGAAGGTGACTCAGATGGTAGGGAGCTTGGAGTAGGGGCAACACTGGCTAGTCTCCTGATAGATCCTGCTGCTAACCTAAAGAACTTGGGGGATAACCCTACTGTCTCCATGATCGGGGAAGAACCGGGTGTGAACCCAACCAGTGGCATTTTTTATGCATTAGGGGCATCATCTCTTATTTGGCAGCTGAAGGAAGGCTATGTGTTTGGTTCTGAATTGGGTGATAAGCTTGAATCTAATTCCACTGAGTCTGTGGGGTTCTTTTGAGTCTGAGTTTGGTATTTCTGGAGGTGGTAACCTGGATACCAAAGTCTTATCTAGGTCTTCATTTAGCTTTTCTTTTGAGTCTATAACCGAAGATCTGGACTTTTTGAATGAAAACTCTGCAGATTCTGTGTACTTTTCTGTGCCGTTGGTTTATTGTATAGACCAAGATTTTCAGAATTTTAATGAAAACGAAGGGGAAGAAATTCCTCTGGCTTTGAAAACTTGATTAATCAAGAGGAGGAGAGGTTTGCTAAACCCTATGCTGATAAAATCATTGCCATTAATGTGGGTACTGAGAACGATCTGCGCCTGGTCTAGATTGGGTCCACGTTGTCTTCAGAGGAGCGCGAGCGTTTAATTGCATTGTTAAAAGATTTCAAAGATGTTTTCGCGTGGTCCTATGAAGACATGTCTAGAATCGATCCTGAGATTGTACAGCATTGGATCCCTCTTGACCTCGAGGCCCGAACGGTCAAGCTGAAGCTGCAAAGAATCCATCCAGATTGAGCACTAAAAATCAAGGAAAAGGTCACCAAGTAGATCGAGGCAGGTTTCTTATTAGTATCTGAGTACCCGACTTGGTTGGCCAACATCGTCCCAATGCCAAAGAAGGATGGTAGAATCCGTGTGTGTGTAGACTTTCGGGACTTGAACAGAACCAATCCAAAGAATGAGTTTCCTCTGCCCACATTGATGAGTTAATGGATTTCATTGCAGGCCATGCATTGCTATCATTTATAGATGTGTTTTCTGGGTACAACCAGATTCTGATCGCACCCGAAGATAGAGAGAAAACCACATTCACTACAGTATGGGGTACCTACTGTTACCGAGTTATGTCGTTCAGTTTGAAAAATGTTGGAGCTACTTATCAGAGGGTTGCGACCACCATTCTGTATGACATGATCCACAAGGAGGTTGAGGTGTGCATGGACGACATGATTGTCAAGTCCAAAGAATGAGAGGGCCACTACATCGCCTTGAAGAAATTCTTTCAACGAATCAGGGAATACATATTGAGGTTAAACCCGCAGAAATGCACCTTCGGCGTAACGGCAAGAAAAATGATGGGCTTTCTGATCACACAGAGGGACATTGAAGTAGATCCTTCCAAAATAAAGGCCATCCTAGAAATGCCACCACCAAGGACTGAAAAGGAGGTGCAAGGCTTTCTGGGTAAAGTGCAATTCATAAGATGGTTTATTTCCAAATTAACCTTGATTTGTGAACCACTATTTGGTCTCCTGAAGAAAGAGAAGAAATTCTGATGGGACGATCGGTGTCAGTTTGCCTTTGAGCAAGTTAAGTGGTACCTCTAGAATCTGCCTGTGTTGTTGCTGCCAGAGCCAGGAAAGCCTTTGATTCTATACTTGTCAGTAATAGACACGACCATGGGATGGATGCTCGCTCAAGAATCTGAAGATAGGGTGAAGAAAGCCATCTACTACTTGAGCAAGAAAATGCTGGATTACGAGACCTGCTACACCCCTTTGGAGAAAGCTTGCCTAGCCTTGGTATGGGCTACCAGGAAGTTGAGGCACTACTTGTTAGCTCACTCTGTAATCCTAGTTTCGAGATTAGATCCCATCAAATATCTCTTTGAGAAACCAGCGCTTACGGGTAGGCTGGCTTGTTGGTTGCTTTTTCTCTTTGAATTTGATCTCAAATATGTCACTCACAAGTCGGTTAAGGGAAGAGCTGTAACGAAGTTCCTGGCAAACCACCCAGTAGAAGGAGATGAGGTAGTGGAATACTTGTTCCCAGATGAAGACATTTTGCAAGTCAAAGAGGAAACTTGGACGATGTACTTTGACGGAGCGTCCAATTAGTATGGTTGTAGGATAGGTGTGTTGTTGATAGCACCTGATGACTCCCGTATACCTTTAGCCTTTAAACTCCAGTTCGAGGTGTCCAACAACGAAGCAAAATATGAAGCGTGTATTGCTGGTTTAGAAGCCGCCCTGGAACTAGGGGCAATAAGGTTGGATGTCATCGGGGACTCGAACTTGGTTGTTTCTCAAGCAAACGGAGACTGGAAAGTAAAAAAAGAGAAAATGAAGGTTTACCATCAGACCCTGGATGTTCTGATTCCTAGGTTTGAAAAACTGAAATTCACGCATCTATTAAGAGAGAACAACTGGTTCGCTAATGCTTTAGCAACTCTATTTTCTATGGTAGACATCCCACTTGGAGTCCGGATGCGTTCGATTATCATCGAACAGAAATACACGTCGGCTTATGAAATTATTGCTGCAATAGATGAAGTGCAAGACAAAAACCCTTGGTATTACGATATTTGGAACTTTCTGGAAAAGGAGCCGTATCCACCAGGGGCAAATGCTAAGGACAAATGGGGAATACATCAAATAGCCGTCCAATTTATCATTTGTAGGGGTAAGCTGTATAAAAGAGGTCATCTGGGAATGCATAATTTGTATGTGGAAGAAGAGGAATCTAAGCGCCTTATGGAGGCTATCCACGGCGGAGAATGCGGGGCGCATATGAATGGTGTGATGCTAGCCCGAAAGATTCTCAGGCAAGGTTACTACTGGTCCACCATGGAGGAGGATTGTATTGGTTTTGTGTGGCAATGCCACAAATGTCAAATTGATGCCAATCTCATGAATATTCTACCGTCAAAGCTTTATAACAAGACTTTGTCATGGCCTTTCTCAGTTTGGGGAATCAACGTTATTGGTGCTGTCTCGCCAAAAGGGTCGAATGGGTATGAATATATCTTGGTGGCGATTGATTATTTTACAAAGTGGGTGAAAGCTCAGTCCTATGCAGTGTTAAAGGCATCGCATGTGGCCAAATTTATTAGAAACAGTATCATCTGTCGGTACGGAGTTCTGAACGAGATCATATCAGATAATAGCTCCCACTTCAAGAAAGAGGTGATAGACTTGTTGGACAAGTACAATGTGGCTTTTCATAAGTCATTTACATACAGGCCATAAACCAATGGAGCTATTAAAGCCGCCAATAAGAATATCAAGCACATCTTGCAGAAGATGGTTAAGACATACAGGGACTGGCTAGATAAATTGCCATTCGCACTCTGGGGCTACAGAACTTCGATCCGGACATCTACAGGGGTAACCCCTTATTCTCTCGTCTATGGGATGAAAGCCATTTTGCCAATTGAAATTGATGTCCCGTCGCTGCGAGTTATGACTAAGTGTTAGATAGCGGAGGCGGACTGGCAACAGAGCAGATTTGAGGAGTTAATGTTGTTTGATGAGAGAAGGCAAAAGCATTGTATCATGTTCAAGGCTGCCAGCACATAATTGCTAGGGCTTTTAACAAGAAAGTTAAGTCCTGGAATCTTAAGGAGGGAGACATGGTGTTGAAAGACAACCGAGCTCCCATCCATAACTCTAGGGTCAAATTCAGACCCAATTGGACTGGTCCTTAGATCATCAAAGCTATCTGGTTAGAAGGGGAAGTTATTCTCATGGACTTAGATGGCCTAGAATTTTCACAACCGATCAACATGGACAAATTGAATAAATACTACCCTTGAGAGGCTCGCTAGGCTGAAAACCCGACAGGGCAACCTAGGCAAAAGTTAGAGCATGAAAAATTAGAAATAAAGAAAAACTGAGCTCGCAAGGTTGAAAACCCTAAAAGGCAACTTTGGCAAAAGTTAAAGCGTAGAAAGAAAGAGTTAATACTCAAGTGAACCTGAACTGAACTACATAAGGCCTGATTTCCATCTTTGGGATATGTAGGCAACTTTATCCTGAAGTTCGGCCGTAACCATCTCCAACTCAACTGTCTTGCCTATGTGTCTGATCATGTCATCTTTATTCATTATCTGAGAGCTTGGTTGTGATCTTCAGTTTGGGCAGAAGAGCCGGTATTCAATCAAGGGTAGTTATGATCTTTTGATTTAGGGTTATACATCTTGAGAATCGATTTTGCGCGTGTCATATGGTGATCATTTTTGAAAATGGTTTTGAAAAGTTTTAATAAAAGTTGATTTCTCTCAAATTTTTCCTTTTTACAACATAGACCATTTTTTGGACCGAAAAGGAAAATTTTTAGTGCTCACAACTTTAATTCCATTGATTTCAACATAAAGTTCTCCAATTCTCTAATACAAATTAAAGTTGCTTTTACATCATAAACTTGAAAAGAAAGGTCAAAGCAATAAACTAGGGGCATAGGTGAGTCAGGTGCTCCAGCGTCCTTTGCTCGTGCTTGCGGAAGCTTCTGTAGCCAAAGTTGGCCCAACTTGTGCCTCATCCTCAAGCCAAGCCAAGCACTCACCAGAAAGGGCAAAACTAAAACTAGGGACAGGGGGCCAGAAGCTCTCTCATCCTCTAGGCAGCGAGGTACTTAGCCAAGTGTGGATCACGAATCGAGAATGAAGCCGGGTATTCTACCCCCTCCTCTGGGCAAGTTTGATCATGTCCAAGCTGGCGTTTGAACCGAAAGGAAAAGTAGAACACGCAGTGTATGAGGCCAATCAACTACATGCCAGGCTACCGAGTCATGCTGTAACTCATCTCAGTCAGATTGAGCCAGGGGCAACGCCAAACTATGTCAGCTGCAGACCTGCTGCACATCTAGTTTCACCACCAACCCTCATTGGGAAAGTCCACTAGTCGTTGGTGGAAGAAATAAGCTCGAGCTGAATACTTGGAGCAAGTGTCCACCACCTTCAGCTTATCTATGAGCCATACTTGGGAAGGGATGAAAAATAAGAGAGATTAAAGAATAAAGAGATGTGCGTGGAAAGAAAAGTAAAGAAAGGGCTTTGAGAGAAAATAGAGCATGAGTGCCGAGTGATATGTGAGGCATATATTAGAAAGGCTAGGAAACAATACCTGAAGAAGTAGTGGACTCCCTACAAATCTGGTGGTCTCTTGCCGATGAAAAGCATCTAAGCCCATCAGGGTCTCAGCTAGCACCAAACCGATACAACTCTTACCTTCTTTTAGACATTGGGCCACTTCGATCAATTGAATGCTGTAACTGCCGTAACTAGGGGAAAGAAGGAAATGTGCAACCATACATAAACAGAGGGCATGTTGCTGAAAACCTTGCTGTGTGAGGGCACAGTTGTAATAATGTGTATATCTGCCAACCCCACGTCTTTCTCCCTTTTATTTACCTGCTTATGATGGTTAGTTTAGGGCATCATCTTTCGTTTAGCATCTCTCATGCCTTGCATCCATTGTCTTGCATGCATTGAGCTCGGCGCATCATTCTAACTTGCATTGTTAGTTAATACTTCTTTGAATACGTGCTTAGATCGTATGCTATCAAATTGATTCACATGTCATAGTTAGTAGCCGAGCCTATTAGTTGCACCATTGCATGTGTTGCATTAGCCATGTGCATTAATTAGGAACATGCATTTTTTCTAACTTTTTTTGTTTTTTTGGCTTGCCTCGAAGTACTAGGTGAGCATTTTTGTGCTTTAGCATATCGTATGCGTGTGATTGTTGCCATGACTAGCATGCTTGCCATGAGGCTAAGTACTTAAGTGACAAATTGTTTGAATGCCTGTGAATGAAGGCTAGTTGCTTGAATTGGGATAGTTTGATTAATGTACAATTGAGCCCACTTTTTCAAGTGGCACATTCACAAACTCTTTTAAAAAACAAACATGAAATCAAATGTTCCAATTTTAGCAAAATAGTCTATACTTGTGTGCGCATCATATAGTAAGTTAGCCTAATAAATCGGAATAAGAGCATATAATGTAAATAAGATTCACATCATGATTAGTAGAGGCCGTTCTTTGATCGGCCGAGCAGGGGTGCTTAATTCATGACCTTCCCCTCTCGTACCTAAGTTCCCGAGCCGAGACAATCTTGGTGACGACAGACACGTGGCCTTTGGCATGAGTCATGGGTTTCCTAAATTTCTCAAAAATATTTAGGTGGCGACTCTGTATCTAGCAAAGCAGTCCATTTTTGGCATTTTGATTCAAAATCGATTTTCTAAAAGATTTGCTGAATTTGGACTCTTTGGTGTTTATCTATTTTACATTGCGCTTGTGAGATTAGATTCAGAACTGCGAGAGTCCGAATTGTAAGGCTTATCATTTTTTGAAAGGAGCATGAAAAGTCGAGCTACAGTTTCTGGCGACTTCGCTGCGGAGTTTAGAGAACTTGACTCGAACCTCATGATGTGAAATCTTATCTATACTTATATGTTTCTTTGCATTTGCATTGGCATTGGTGCGCTTAAGTCATTGTGTTTGCCATCTGCTATTATTCTTGGATAGTTTGCCGGAGGCTTGCCCAAAAGCTTGCCAAAAGGCTGACTGATCGTGCGCTCTGAAATCATGGGAACACAACCCTTGGATCTGGACTACCACTGTATCGTTTGATCCTCCTTTCACTTCTCGGTGTTAGGTACGAGAGGTATATTAGGTAGTCTTACTAAGGTACCCTCTTTGACCATTTGGCCTAGCTACATATAGTAAAGCCTTAGTGATTGATCCAAACTAGGATAGGATGCTCACCCCAAAATATAGGATTGCGTGAAAACCGCTTGATTGACTAGTGAAACCCTAGTTCCTGACGAAACTAGGACAAGGTAACCCTACTCCGTTATAGAGGTGTTTTGGCTCTCTCTTAACAGGTATGTGCTTTACAGTGAAACTGTACAGGAATGTGCATAACAGTTGCAAATTTAGTATCTGTTTTTGGGGACATAATTCAATGTGGAGTATAGTCCTACAGCTTTGATCATGTCTGTGTTGATAACGTCTTAGCTGAGGTGCTCTGCGGTTTCTGATTACTATTCTTTTTGCTTTATTTCTTTTGCTAGGTAGTTTAAAACCATAGCTTCAGAAAGTTCGGATATCCCCCAAGTACTTTGGACCCGAGTCAAAAGACTTTGTAAAGTCGGGGATTTTGTTTGGTGACAACCCATGTTGACCTCACTCCCACCTGTTACAAGACGGAGGAGAATTAGGAAGAATTCACCAATTCAATTTTTACAACAGTCACCTCTCAGCTGACCTGTGTCCAGTTAGGTTCGGGAACGGTCATCTACTTCTAGTCCAGTACGAGATCACTCACCTATTCCAATGGCACAGTATTCCCCAGTCAATATAGAAGAATTGATACATCATCTACAATAGACAGGTCAGACCCTACAGCAAGATGCTGCCCGCCTGGCCGAGGTTATAACCATACTACAACAACAGCAACCCTAGCTGGCTGCGGCTTCTGCATCCCATGCACTTACCACGGGTATCTCAACACCTGAAGCCACCACTCATACTGCCAATGTCCAAGAAAACCAGGGCAATCCAACAGAGCCAATCCCATGCACTTACCACGGGTATCTCAACACCTGAAGCCACCACTCATACTGCCAATGTCCAAGAAAACCAGGGCAATCCAACAGAGCCAATCCCAGCACAAGCCTCCAAAACCCCTGTTTATCAGACTGAGGCTCTGTTCGAGTTTGAGGTTGACCCAACTGTACTCAAGGTCAATAAACTAGAAAAGTTATTCAAGAGGGCACAGGAGGTTAACTCCATCTCAGACATAGAGGACGGGTATACTGATTCGGTTTAAAATTCCGTACATCAATTAATTCGACGACTCCGGAGATCTAATGGTCCACTTGTATCTATTTTCTGATATCTTACGGCCGATGGACTTGACTAGACTACAGAAGCTGTCTCTCTTCGGTCGCACCATGTTTGGTATAACAGCCATTTGGTACGCTAAGTTGGAAGATGCTGTCAAACAGAATTGGGAGGAGATGGTCGAGGCCTTCATTGTTCAGTATTCGTACAATACTTAAATCGAGGTCACAACTCGTGATCTTGAGGAAACATGCCAAGAGCCCAAAGAGGAGGGCTTCTCTGAATTTGTGACAAGGTGGAGAGCTAAATCCTTGATGATAACCACGAGGCCTTTCGAGAAGGATCAGATCAGGATGGTTGTCCGGAATCTACATGACAAGTTGTTGTAAAAGATGATTGTCCTACCTCTGTTCATATTTATTGAATGAAATGGGAGTGCAAATTGAGAACGCCATGAAGTAGGGGCTTATTACAAATGAGAAGGAGCCGGCAAAAAGGCCGTTTGTTCGCAGTTCCAATGTTGCCAGTGGTAGTATAGCTGCAAGGCCGTCAGATGTAATCGTTGTCACCACAACCAAGACTACTGACCTTTTTGCCAACATAATCTCACAAACACTGTCCAACCTTACCTGATCCCAGAGGACTTTCAACCAACTATACATGACTCTCTCTCAAGCCATGAAAGTGCTTGTCAAGAAAGGGCACTTCAAACCCTTAGAACCCCGCCTATTGCTTGATCCTCTTCCACCGAAACATAACCCCGCAAAATACTGTGCGTTTCACCAACAGCATGGTCATGACACCAACCAGTGCTTTTGATTGCGTCATGAGATTCAGGATCTCATTGACGACAAGGTGATCGCTCCACCTCTGAAGCCAAATGTGACCACAAATCCACTCCCAGCCCATAACCAAGTCCCTCTACCTCGAAATCTCAACTTGATCCATACATTGGCCACCCCCTATGACCCCAGCGTATATATTACTCCCTCACACCTACCAAAACTAACGTTGTTCATTTCGAAAAGTATAGATCTATGCATGATAGACACGTCCAACCCTTAACCCAAGCCTGAAGTCGACCTTGGAGAAAGGTACTAGTCCGGTGCTAGAGTGTCCAGAGGACCTACCTGATAGGGTGTATGATCCAAGTTGCTACATTGTGTCAATTGGTCAAATCAAGCCTGAATTGGTGCTGCCAACCTTAGTAGAAATCAATGTGGTCAAGGAAGATGGCCTGAGCCAGGAGTTGGACAATTTGGCAGAACTCGAGGAGGATTTGGATAACCTGCTATTCTTTGATGAGTAGGATTAGGGAAATGTATAGATCGGGTGGTTCGACTTGAACAGATCAATTGGCAACACTGGATGGTTGAGTGATGAGCCATACAAAGAGGAAGAAACTGGAATGAAACCAAAAGGAAATGAAGTAGAGATAACTGCAGTAGCCGGAAGGGTTGACGAGAAAGGAAAGCTGCTGGAGAGTGCTGGTGTGGAAAACCCAGCCCCGGAAGTGGGCACTGTGAACACTATGGATACTGAACATAAAGCTGCACTGGGGCAGTTTGAACAAGATAGGATTGAAGATAGCCGGGAAACTGTAATGGCCCAATACCCTGTAGGGGATACCTATGATTGAAAGGTGATACGAGCAGAGCTGGACAACTATTTGTCGGTCACTGAGGGTGAATGGTGGGACAATAATGATTTGCATCTGGCCCACATCAATGAAGACTGGAGTGAGTGCCTTCCAGACAATACGTGGTATGCCAATCGGCGGTATTTTAAGCCACCGCACTTGGATTAAGCAAAGGCATTTGAAAAGGACAAAGAGGCCAAGAAATAGAATGAGAAACAATTAGAAGAAAAGACAGTATTGAAACAGCTCAAGAAAATCCAAGCTGACATTTCCATTTGGGGTCTTCTCATGGCCTCCCGGGTACACCGACAGGCAGTGTTGTCAGCAATGGACTAGGCTAAATTGTCCATTGACACCACGCCCGAGCAGCTGGTGGGTTTGGTTTTTCCAAGTGGTACCAGGCCAAATCTTACCTTCTCTGACAAAGAGCTACTGCCGGAGGGTTCGGCTCACAATAAACCGTTGTACATATCTGTGAAATACAGGGAGAAATGGGTACCGGTGGTGTTGGTAGATACCGGTTCGGCCATCAATGTCTGTCCTTCTCACACCGTCTATGCAATTAGCCTTAAACTAACGGATTTTGTTCCCACAGCCTAAGTAATATTGGCATATGATAACACGAGTAGAGAGGTCATGGGCACAGTGCAGGTCAGAGTCCAGGTGGGCCTAGCTAACCAAGAGGTTGAGTTTCATATCTTGGATGTGCAGGCTACCTTCAATTTGCTGCTAAGGAGGCCTTGGTTACACCATGTGAAGGTTGTTTCCTCTACTTTTTACCAGATGTTGAAGTACCTTCATAGGGAAGGAGTGGCGATTATTTTTGGGAATTCATCCATCCATCTGCCGCCAGAGGTAACTACGCCAGTGCTGGAGATCAACCATGGCGAGGAGGATGTATTCCTCTCAGGATTCACTCTGGCTAAAGCCCAGGTAGTGCAGACCATTTTGGCCGCAGACAAAGGCTTGTACATCAACGCCCAGTCAATCTATTTCATAAACAAACTGCAGCATGTTCCAAGAATGAGACTCGGAAGAAGTGGCCGGAAAGGTGTTGCAGCACTGACAGATGTGCCATACAACCCACATGCCTTTGGATTGGGCTATGTGCCCACCAAAGAGGACTGGATCAGGAAAGGAGAAGAGATGAAGGGCAAAGCGAAGGCCAAGCAAGCTGGAAAACATTATGAACTCGTCCACAGTCCAATCTAGGGGACACTGAATGGCCGCTTTGTTCAGGAGGTAGAAGATTTCCTTTTTTGTGGCTTTCTGAGCCTTGGGTGAATTCCTCGAAGCAACGTGTTCCCGGGTTCGAGATCCTTTTTGATTTGCAGCTGCAGGACAATGATGATGAGAAAAGGGCTGAACCAAGTATCAAAGCTGAACAGGGCATGGAAGGTGACTTAGATGGCAGCGAACTCGGAGTAGGGGCAGCACTGGCTAGTCTCCTAACAAATCCCGTGGCTGACCTAGAGAACTTGGGGGATAACCTTACTGTCTCTGTGATCGGGGAAGAACCAAGTGCGAACCTAACCAGTGGCATTTTGGATGAATCAAGGGCACTATCTCTTACCTGGTAGCTAGAGGAGGGCTATCTGTCCAGTTCTGAATCTGGTGATGAGCTAGAATTTGATTCCACTGAGTCTATGGGGTCGCGATCAGATTTAAGTTCTTCTGAGTCTGAGTCTGGTATTTCTGGAGGTGGTAACCCGGATACCAAAGTCCTGTCTAGGTCTTCATTCAGCTTTTCTTTTGAGTTTGTAACCGAAGATCTAGACCTTTTGAATGAAAACTCTATAGATTTTGTGTACTTTTCTGTGCTGTTGGCTTATTGTAATGACCAAGATTTTCAGAATTTTAATGAAAACGAAGGGGAAGAAATTCCCCTGCTTTGAAAAACTTGATTGATCAAGAAGAGGAGGGGTTTGCTAAACCATGTGCTGATGAAATCATTGCCATTCATGTGGGCACTGAGAAGGATCCACACTTGGTCCAGATCAGGTCCACGTTGTCATTGGAGGAGCGCGAGCGTTTAATCGCTTTGTTAAAAGATTTCAAAGATGTTTTTGCGTGGTCCTACGAAGACATGCCTAGAACGATCCTAAGATTGTACAGCATCGGATCCCTCTCGACCTCGAGGCCCGACCGGTCAAGCAGAAGTTGCGTAGAATCCGTTCGGATTGGGCGCTGAAAATCAAGGAAAAGGTCACCAAGCAGATCGAGGCAGGTCTCTTGTTATTATCTGAGTACCCGACTTGGTTGGCCAACATCCTCCCAGTGCCAAAGAAGGATGGTAGAATCCGGGTGTGTGTAGACTTCCGGGACTTGAACAGAGTCAGTCCGAAGGATGACTTTCCTCTGCCGCACATTGATGAATTAGTGGATTTCAATGCGAGCCATGCATTATTATCGTTTATGGATGGGTTTTTTGAGTACAACCAGATTCTGATGGCGCCCGAGGACAGAGAGAAAATTGTAGTCACTACGCCGTGGGGTACCTACTGCTACCTGGGTTATGCCGTTTGGTTTGAAAAATGCTAGAGCTACCTATTAGAGAGCTGCGACCACCATTCTGCATGACGTGATCCACAAGGAGGTTGAGGTGTACGTGGACGACATGATTGTCCAGTCCAAAGAACGAGAGGGCCATTACACCGCCTTGGCAAAATTCTTTCAACGGATCAGGGAATACAGATTGAGGTTAAACCCGCAAAAATGCACTTTCGGCGTAACGACAAGAAAAAATGTTGGGCTTTCTGATCACACAGAGAGGCATTGAAGTAGATCTTTCCAAATCAAGGCCATCCTAGAAATGCCACCACCAAGAACTGAAAAGGAGGTGCGAGGCTTTCTGGGTAGAGTGCAATTCGTAAGACGGTTTATTTCCAAATTAACCTTGACTTGTGAACCACTATTTGGTCTCCTGAAGAAACGGAAGAAATTCTGATGAGATGATTGATGTCAGTTCGCCTTTGAACAAGTTAAGCGATACCTCTAGAATCCGCCTGTGTTATCGCAGCCAGAGCCGGGAAAGTCTTTGATTCTATACTTGTCAGTAACAAACACGACTATAGGATGCATGCTCTCTTAAGAATCTAAAGATAGGTTGGAGAAAGCCATCTACTACTTGAGCAAAAAAATGCTGGATTACGAGACCCGCTTGTAGATGCGCCCGTGGGCTTGCAATGCTACAGTTCGGACTCAATGTCATAGTTCTGAATCTGATCTCATAATGTGCGATATGAGATCGATAAATCACCAAAGAGTCCAAATCTGACAAATCGTTTTGGAAAACTGATTTTTATAAAGAAGTGCCAAACATGGACTGCTTTGCCAGATACATAGTCGCCACCTAAATATTTTATTTTTGGGAAATTTAGGAAACCCTGACTCGTGCCAAAGGCCATGTGTTCGTCATTACCAAAGTTGCCTCGGCTCGAGAACTTGGGTACGATTGGGGAAGGTCATTTAATGAGCACCCCCACTCGCCCGATCAACGGCCCGTACTAAACATGATATCTCATTTTTGAAAACACATGTGCTCTTATTCTGGTTAATTAGCTAATCTTACTACATGATGCGCGCAGCTAAACAAGTATAGACTAAATCGCCTAATTTGGAACAAAGCATTACATATCCGTTTGTTTGGAAAATGGTTTGGAGTTTGCTACTCGCAAGTAGGCTAAAATGCGGATTTCAATGAATTGTTCCAATTCAAGTAATCCAGCCTTCACCCACAGGCATTCAGACAGTTATATCACATAAGCAGTTAGCCTCATGGCAAGCATACTAACATGGCAACATTAACACACATGCAGTGTGCTAAAGCGTAAACACTTACAGTGTACTTCGAGCCAAAACAGAAACTAGTTAGAAATCGTGCATGATCCTAGTTTATGTGAAAATGGCTAATGCAACACATGCGAAAATGCAATTAAGATGGGCTTGGCTATCCTAAGATGTCATGTGAAAATGCAACTTGTTACATGTATTCAAATTGGAATTGAAATACAATGCAGTTAGTATGATGCGCCGAACCCGGTGCATGCAATACAAATGAATGGATACACGCATGCAAGCATAAGGTATGCTAAATGAAATATGCCCTAAAACTAACCATCATAAGCAGTTAAGTAAAAGAGAGAAAGAAATGGGGATTGGAAGACATGCAACACACACATGCACGCTTATTACAACAATACGCCCTCTTGAAGGAGGGACCGAATAAGAAGCTAACTAGCTAATCTAAGCTAATTAAACTAATTATTACAAAACAAATTAATTAACTAATCCTAGTTAATTAATTATTACAAAACGATTGAATAGCTAACGCATTAACTAATTAAAGTACAAACCAAAGCATAAGCTAGCTATCTAAGCATGGCAGTTAAGGAAAGCAATAAAACAGGAGCCTCGAAGCAAGGAGGATGCATGCACGTCCGGTTGCCTCGTTCGGAAATCCAATGCGATGCCCCAATTCGCCTCTGTTTGCAATCAGCTCTCAAGAACTTGCACCAAGCTCCAGAAAGATGAAACTCCACCTTGGGAATCCTGTGGGAGGGTGGCTGACCACTTTTGGTCTCCCCAAACACCTGCCGACCACTTTTTGTTGTTGAAAAACCAGAAAAGTGGTCGGCCAGCTAGTTTTTCTGGCTGGCCGACCAGTTGTTGCTGTTGAATTGCACTTTTCTGCAACAGAGAGCAAGAAAGGGCATGGCAATGTATTTGCAGCATATGTGTGCACAACCACTCTCCCTATCATGTAATGGACTCAAGGGAGTGCGGTTCTCAACCCTCGGGCCACCAATCGCGCATTTCCATGCATGATGGCCAAGAGGCGAAGTTGCACAATTCAATATGGAAATGAATGCACAAGTAAACACATAAAGCCTAAAACTCTATCATGTATGATCAAGAGCGTCGGCGACCGGGAATGAAGGCACGTTTCATCACTCTAAGTATGAAACGTCCCTCTTTTTCCGTGTTTGGACTAACACCTATTCCAAACACAAATGCAAGCAACATGGCAAACATGCAATGCGATTACATGGCATACACAATGCTATGGACAATATGGCATACTTAATGCAATATGATCGTGGCATGCTCAATGCAAACAACAACATAACATGCACAACACATTGTAACATGGCATACACAATGCAAAATGGACTTAGACCAAGATGGATAGGCCTCAACCATGCCCAAATCAGTGGCCATAACACCAAAATAAAGGCACCAAAATACAAAGCATGCATGCACAATGCATTGGCCAATCAAGTAGGCTAAAGAGCACAACTCTCAAGAGTGCTCAAGGAGTGATAAAAGTGGAAGTGTAACAACACTAAGTGCACTGAAATAAGGTATGAAATGATGCCAAATCATTCAAACAAAGCAAGTAAAGCATGCTAGGGTCCTAAGGCATGAAAGCTAGTAAAGAGGACTACAAAGGAGGCATGCAATACATGGCAAATATGCATGAACCAATCATGGACAAAGCTGAAATGGGTCAAGACAATGACCAAAACAAGCTAAGATGAGGGTCCAAAGACCTAGGCATGCAAGCATACACACTTGGCCACAAACTAGGCAATCATGTACAACACTCAAAGGCACTTAAAACATGAATGAAGTGAGAACATGACAAGTCTAAATGCTCTGAAATGTCATGTTAGGTGATGCCAAATCAAGTACACAACTCAAATGAAGCATGCAATGGTGCTCAAAGCTTGAAGCAAGCAAGAGCATCTATACTACAAGTATACAAAACATGAGGCATGTGGTTAAGGCAACCCAAAATAGTCCTAGAGCATGTTAAAATGAGTCTAAAACATGTATGGATAGAAGCCAAAATGTGCTAGCATGAGGGGCAAAAGACATGGAATATGCAAGGCAAATAGGGTGGATAACACTACACCTATTAGAACCAAGCATGGTATGACTTAAGCAACAAAAATCAGAGTTATATCATGGCATAATAACCCCCCAAACACACTGAAATGATGGCTTCGCAAGCTAAGGCATAAAGGCATACGCAATGATTCATGTTAAGGCATAAAGAGCAAACCCTCCAACGCATTGATTGAGTGACAAATGCAAGTGCATGGCCATGAAACATGGATTGAAATTGCATAATAAATGATGCCAAATCACTGAAATAGGCCAAGTAGAGCATGCTAATGGACTCAATACACAAAGCTTACAAGCAAGATTGAACCAAAGCTATGCAAAACAAGTCATGGATTATAGCGATCCCGGTTTCCCTTTTTTTTAATTATTGTATCCGAAACTTAGGTTCCATGGAGTTGGTAGTTGTGTATATCTTGTTTGAATCCTCTACTCTTTGTATTTGAGTCTTGGGTTGGGTTGTGTTGGGCAGGTTTGAAACAGGTTGGTTGAGCTTAGGAACTAAGACTAGATGCCCAGATTTTGGCCTGTCCGCTCGAGCGGAGATTTTGGCGCTCGAGCGGGACCTTTGTTGTAGCTTGTCCGCTCGAGTGAGGGTTTTGACACTCAAGCAGGAAAATCAACCATCCAGTATCTCCTCTGTAGTGTTGTATGCTCGAGCGGTGGTTTGGACGCTCGAGCGGGAGTTGCATGGGCCTCGGGATTAGGTCCATTTCCAACCCCCTCTTTGGCACATTCTGTAGTAGACTGGTCTCTACTCGGCCCCTTGCTTAATCGGCTATTTGGCCAAGTAGAATTGGATTCGAGCTTGCGAGCCGATGCCGAGTGCCACGAATTTCGACTCTCCCAGGTTCGACTATTCGGAATATCTGCGACTCCCGATACTCGGCCCCCACATATAGTATTTTCTTTGGGCCTCTGGGCTAGGCCCATCATTGTTCCGTCTTATATACCTATACTTCGCGTCAGCTCTATTGGCTGGGATACTGGTTATTTTATTCGGCTCCTTGATTGACTGGGGTATATGTCGAATACAGGTTACGTTTCGGACCGGACACGTTCATCCGTCCCCATGGATCTAATAAAATCCGGCTCCCACAATGTGATTTTTAGGAGGAGAGGTTTGAATATTAATATATCTCATTCTCTCTCTCTTCTTAGTTACAACTTTTTCTCATCATTCTTCTGGGAGTTCTCATCAATGGTGTCTGAGATCGTTGTTACAGTGCAAACCAGCTCTATTTGCAGATCCTTTCTCTATCTGGTTGTTCTTTCATATCGTCCAAGAGCTTGCCTTATTTGGTACAGTTGGGTCAGACTCTCGTGGGGTTGAACATCAAGCACTGCTATGCGCTAAGCAGCAGCATCGTTGATTTGCTTGTGGAGCGCCTATGGCGATGTGTTATGCTCTTGGGATTTGGCGTGCAACTTTTTTTTTTGCAACTTACCTTCCATAAGGAAGCTGTTGGAAGAATTTTGGCCGCCCAAATGATGGGTCGTTGCTTTCTTCATTGCCATGCTTCCCTGAGAATACAGATACGGGTTCTGGATCTAGAATTTATTTTCCATTGTCTTTTTCTGTCTCGTTGGCAGTTTGTGTTTTAATGTGGCCATGCATCGACATCATGCATCCATATCATGCATAGGCTAAGCTTTCAGTTTTTGAGTCTGTCCACTTTCAGTTTTACCTTTTCTTCCATGGTGTTGAAGCCTCGTGTTTTGCATGTGATGGTTAGGTCCCTGTTTTCCTTGTTGGGGTGGGCTAAGATTCCTTGGATCTCTTCATATTTGGTTTGCTTTTGACAGTTCAAAGTTTGTGGCCTTGTTTTCGGGGGCTTTGGTCCTGGCAGCAGATTCTATTCAGAACAACTTTTGAAAATAGTGGATTGTTGCTAGTTGCTTTATATATATATATATATATTATATATTCGAAGAAATGGGCCCACTTTGTTCATTTTGATTATAGGAATTTGTGGCAATGTTGATTATAATTGCTGGTAGTGGGGAAGGCCAAATTATTGGCCCACGTTGGTTTTTGGTTCATGGTGTTTGGCCCACGTTATTTATGGGCAGTGTGTATATTAGGCTTGTGAGTTGTGGGCAGTGTGTTTTCAAGTCCTTTTTGTGGGATGGTTGGTAGGGACACTTGTAGTGAACTTCAGACTCATGTTCTTGAGACCAAAATGAAGAGGTGGGCGAGAGCAACATTTTGATCGGTGGAGATTGAATTTCGGCAACATCGAATTTTGGAGTTTTCATTCAGATTCTCTTTAAAACTTGAGGTAGGGATTTTCTATACTTTAATATGGTTTTTAGTTTAGCTATTTGCTATTGTGTATAGATGATAAGATTTGGTTGTGGTTTGGACAAATCTAAGATTTGGATTTGAAATTATAAAAGAGGGTTTCTCGGTTTTGGACTCTATTGCGAATATAGGGTTTTGAAATGGGGTTATTTGTGTATAATTGATGAAATTGAGCCATGGGGTTGTTATTTGAGAAAGAGGAAAAAATGCCCTAATTGGGATTAAATGAATTGTTTGTCAAAATAATGAAATTAATTATGGGAATATATAATTGGATTGGAAATGATGAAATTGGGTGGAAATGTAATTGAATGGTGTAGTTGGATTGATAAATCAATCACCTATGGAAGATGTAATAATTTATCTGTTGATAGATTTATTTACCTGTTTAGTGATAATTGTTTTGGGCTATCGGTGGAGGATAGCCACGATTGTTGTAGAACTGCATGATGATTAGGTAAATTGAAACTAATCAACTGAATTATGTCATTGAATATGACGGTTGTATTAACACATTGAATATGTGCTATAATTGATCATTGTATATGATAATGTGTTTAAATACATTGTATATGTATGTTTATTGGGAGGAGATTGGAGATGTACTCCATATGTGATTATGTTTTTAAATACATTGTATATGTATGTTTATTGAGAGGAGATAGGGGATGTATTCCATATGTGATTATATTTTTAAATATATTGTATATGTATGTTTATTGGGAGGAGATAGGGGATGTACTCCATATGTGATTTTGTTTATAAATACATTGCGTATGTATATTTGTTTAGGATGAGAAAGGGGATGGACTCCATTTAAAGCAAGTTGGCCGGAGTGTCATGGGTGAAAGACCCGAAATTTTATATATAAATGGCTGCCGATTCCTTCGGACGAAATATCCATAAAATGGCAAGTTTGAAGTGTTTATGTGTGTTTTACATAAATGGAAAAACTGTTGAGTTGCAATCTCATACTGGTTGTTGTTGAAAGATAAAGAATTTAACTCATGAATTGAGTAGTGCATATGAATTGGAAATGAATTGAAGAAAAATGAAATAAGATTGATCTTAGTGGCATATGAATATGCAAGCCTTGTGAATACTTCTGTATCGGTATTGTTTATATACGTGGTATTTATACCTTTGCTAAACCACATATATTGTGTTAGATTATTTCTACTGGGCTGTTGGCTCACCCTATACGGGAATATCATTTTCAGGTGCAGGTGAATTATTTCCTCCAAGGCAATAGCATGGGTGGACTTTTGGGAAGCAAGGGCTTCTTATTTATGCCTTATGTGTGTATGTTTGTTATTTGTAAAGCCGAGGGCTTAAGATGTAATGAGCGAGAGTCAATTTGTGTAACCAAGCAGTGACTTAGAAAGATGTAAGCCTACATGGCATTTAACTGTTTGTTAAACAATAAACTCTGATGTATGAAAATATGTTGTTTTTCATATTTAATCCGCATATGAGTTATCTTTATAGTATTATTTTGGGGGCGCTACAGCAAACTGAAGGAAATTACCTGGATGCCGTCGAGACCAAGCAGCGTCTCCCTCCTCTGCACCATACCCATCAGGGAAGCTACCAGCTCGAGGAGGCTCCTCGTATACTCTAGAGATGCCTGCAAACGCAATTGGATGATCAATGTCTGCAATGAACGTATCTGAAATGGAAATGTGGGGTGCAAATGGTAAAGTATGGTCCATACCTGAGACGAGCCTCAAACTCCGACAAGCTCGTGTCCAGCCTCTACCGGCTCAATCAGAATCTGATAAGCAGTCTCGGTCGCCCTCCAGCATGTAAGCACGGTAGGAAGCTCTGGCCAGTGGATAGTCTGCTAAACAAGGGAAAACCCTCTGGTATGGGCCCTAGTCACCCGAGCCGTCTCGCCTGTCGCAGGAGCCCTCGCCCCTCTACCTGCGTGAGCCCCGGTCAAAGGAGGCAAGAGGTGGGCCTGAATAAAGGTCGCGCAGTCGCCATCGTCTCTAAAGAAATCAGCATCTAAGCCCACCATGAACAAAATGACTACATCAACAGATAGGCTATCTGCTGTCCTCATAGACTCCGGAGGTGGCATTGGAACAACCAGATCCGGCAAGCCCATGGTCTAGCGGATGAATCTCTCACTCAAGAACCAGGCCTGGCAGACTAGGCCCTCCAGTAGAATCCGGAAGCATGACGTGCCTCACACTCCTGCGTACTGGTCCCGCACCCTGGCCGGCATCATGGCCCAAGGCTACCACGCGATCTACAAACAAAGAGTGTACAAATTGTTAAATGATGACAGTTGCTAAAGTGTAAATCAGAGCAGTGTTAAAGCAAAAATGACTATGTTTTGGGTTACCTCGTGGGCGATCACAGTGTCAAAGTAATGGCAGAAGAAGGCAAAGGACTCGCGACTCTAGCGCTGACACCGGCCATAATATCGCCTCGAGTAGGAAACCATCGAGGGGAGCTCCTCCATGGGCTCTAGGGCGAGGGCTGGAAAATATGCATACACTCATAGCTGCAAGAAAAGCATAGTGACATGAGTACAAGGTATGAATAGATATAGAAAGTGCAAAGCCGAAAGCACAGGGTATGAACAGATGCAAAAAGTGCAAAGCAGAAAGCACAGGTGTTGAACAGATATAAAGAAGAAAATGTAAAGTAGAAAATCTAAAGTGCAAAGGGGGAGTTGAAATGCATACCTACCAGGCTCGCCAGTAGCCTCTAATCCGCTCTCCCCTCAAGCGGGAGGTAGAGCTTATATAGCCGTATAGGGTGGCAAAGCCAGCTCCGTCCCAATCGTAGAAGCGTACTCAGGGAAGGGTCACCAGGGCACTCAATAGATATAAGCCCACGGTGTTCCACCTGTTCGAAAACGAGGTGGTACCGAGGACAAACATTAGGAAGCCTCTGGCATACTGCTCAATTTCCTCTAATGTCTCGGGCTCGCTCATTCAGAACTGCTCGGCGAACCAACTATATTTGACCATAACTAGCCAGTACAAAGGTGGGTGCGCTCCCAACAGCTTGATCCAGGCCGCCTCTCACTCCCTTATGTCGATGTCAAAAGGGATCGGATCACCCCCTACTCCTAAGCCTGTGATCATGGCAAAGTCGTAGGGAGTCATCGTCATCTCCCCGGCAGTAGAGAAGTGGAAGGAGTTGGTGGTGTCCCACCACCTCTCCACTAGTGCTCCTAGAAGGGGACTGCTTGTAATGACCCGTGTCAGGCCGGAGCAGAAAAGGTCAAAGTCAGTCTCTTCAATGATGTCACAGACTCCAGCAGGGAGCTCGTCATACCAATCCCTCGCTATCATAACTCCATACCCCCTGTAGGCACGAGACTCTCCCTGTGGCAAAGAACAGATGAATCAGATCAGGCAGTGATGAAAAAGTGCAATCAGATAAAAGGCAATGCAAGAAATGTAGTGAAAATATAGGCAGGAATGCATGAAAACAGAGTTCATACCTCAGTGGCGCTGGATGAAATGTGGGAGGCCGGCTCCCTCAACAAGAGGTCCTCTGGTACACCACGAGCAAAATCGCTGAAGCGCCTAATGCCTCTGGATGGCAATATATGCATGCGGTGGTGATATCTTACTGGATCAAAAGGCCGTACCCTCAATGGTAACGGCTCTGGCTCAAACTCAAGCTCAAACTCCGCTACGAGGTCGGCCTCAATGCCCTCAGCCGCCTCGCCAGCCTCAGCAACTACCAACTCCTCTACCTGGGGAAGGAGTGGGAATGCAGGTGGAACCTATAGAGGAGCCCTGTCGTCTGGAATCTCATCTGCCATCTGGAAAATGGGTGAAAAGTAAGTGAAAAGTGAAGAAAAATGAGAAAAAGATAGTAAACTTGGAAAAAGTTAACCCTAGGAGAGAGAAAATGGGAGAAAAATTCAAAGTCTAAAAAAGTTCACGAAACCTGAGAGAAACTCAAGGGGAACAAGCCTAAAGTGGTGAAAATCCAAGAAAAAATGTCGAAATCAAAATCTGATCGATTCAAACTGTTGAGAACTAAGAGGGTTTTGTGAAGAAAGTGTGCGTGGGGCGTTGGAAAACGTGTATAAAGCACAAATCTAGAGAGAATGAGCACCTAGAGCGAGAGAGGGAAGATTTTTGGACCTAGGGTTGTGTGGAAATGAAGTGTTGTAATGTATATTTAGAGACCCGTGGGTGAAAAGTCAAAAATGCCCAATCTGCCATCGGTGGCCGGCAAGCCACATTGGTGGGCGGCAAGGTGTTTTGATGACCGGTAGGTGGCCTGTGGTTCTCAAGTGGGTCCTAGTCTTCTTCTTCCCGAGTGGTTTATGGAAGGTTCTGTTTTGGAAGCTTGCAGCTGCGTTCCAGTGCGAACGTATCTCACTTGCTACTCTGAACAAGGTGTATCCTTTTGCATATGTTGTAACTCCTCCGAGAAGTAAATCGGAAGTTGCTACTGAATATCGTTTTATTCTTTGTTGTATAGAATATGCATTTCACATATACATATGTTGCACACATGTTTAGCATCATTTATGATTCATGCATTGAACATGCTGTCAATTTCGCATAGAATATGCTTTAGTTTCTAGCATAGAACATGCCTTCAATTAACATCGTACGTCAGTTGTCCATCTTGCATAGAATATGCGTTGTCACTTAATTGACTTGTTCACTTTGTGCATTTATCGCACACAATCACTTTGTGCATCTGTCGCACACGTTCACTTTGTGTATCTATCGCATTTCGTTCATTTTTTGCATCTATCGCACACCTCTCTGTTTTCTCTCAAGACACGTGAAACGCGAGCTCGAGCGACTTTTCTTGTTTCTTAGGACGCGTGATGCGCGGCATTGGGAATGTTTTATCTCGGGATGCGTGAAATGCGAGCCCGAGCAGTTTTTCTTGCTTCTCGGGACACATGAAGCGCGAGCCCGAGTGGTTTTCTCCTCTTCTCACGATTTCAGTGTGATTAGAGTATCTCAAGATGTGTGACACGTGGCTTTGGGCGTGTTTTATCTCAGGACGCGTGAAGCGCGAGCCTGAGCGGCTTTTCTCCTCTTCTCACGATTTCAGCGTGATTAGAGTATCTCAAGACGCGTGATGCGGGGCTTTGGGCATGTTTTATCTCAAGACGCGTGAAGCGCGAGCCCAAGTGGTTTTTCTGCTCTTCTTACGATTTCAGCGTGATTAGAGTATCTCAAGATGCATGACACGTAGCTCTGTGTGTGTTTTATCTCGGGACGCGTGAAGCGCGAGCCCAAGCGATTTTTCTCCTCTTCTCACAATTTCAATGTGATTAGAGTATCTCAGGGTGCGTGATGCGCGGCTCTAGGCGTGTTTTATCTCGGGAAGCGTGAAGCATGAGCCCAAGCAGTTTTTCTCCTCTTCTCATGATTTTAGCGTGATTAGAGTATCTCAGGGCGCGTGATGCACGGCTCTGGGCATGTTTTATCTCGGGAAGCGTGAAGCATGAGCCCAAGTAGTTTTTCTTCTCTTCTCATGATTTTAGCGTGATTAGAGTATCTCAGGATGCGTAACGCGTAGCTCTGGGCATGTTTTATCTCAAGATGCATGAAGTGCGAGCCCGAGCGGTTTGTCTTTATCTCAAGATGTGTGAAGCGCGACCTTGAGTGGTTTTCATCTCGGGACGTGTGAAACACGACCCTGAGCGGTTTTCGTTTCTCAATTTCTCAAGACGCGCAAGGCGCGACCCTGAGCGGTGTTTTCTTTCTTCGCCCTGCGTTTAGGTGGGGTTAGAATGTATTTTATGTCTTTTTCCATGGAACATGTGTCGGTTTTAAGCTTAAAGCTGCTTATTCATATGTTGTTAACTTGTTGCATCTGTTATCGCTTATTGCATCATCTTGCATGATCGTAAGTTTTCAAAATAACCGACTTTGCGGGGCGTATGAGTCCATCTTTCAAAGGTGCATTGTGCATATCATTTGTATCTTGCCCCAGAACTACGCTGATTTGATTCCTTACAAAGGGATACATAGACAACCTGCGGGCGCAACCATTTATTTCTATCTTGATTGTTTGTCCAAGTCTTACGGCCTTGTCAAAATGGGTTGTCTTCGGGCTTTGACATTCACTCACGTTATTTCATGACTCCAAGTTCTGTCAAAGAGGTGCAACTGTAGACACCCCATTGTTGACGGCACACCCAATAATGAGTCTATATGCTTATCAAGTGCTCGAAGTCCTCAGCAAAACGCCACAGCATTGAGCCTTTCAAACCTTGCACCCATGTTGTCCTGCTTTGGACCAAACCTTGGATCTTCAAGCCTGAAACCTCTGGTGGCCTGCCGATTACTACTTTGGGCTACCAGCCATCACTCTTGGTTGCTAGCCACCAGTGATGGCCGACCGGCCACCAATGTCTTTTGCAGATATTTTGTGACAGTTTTGCCAGCTGTTTGCACAGATGCTTGCATCTGCTCCCACGTGTATAGTTGGATGTCTATGAGGGAAATTCTTGTTTTCTATATATAAAAGGCCTCCCTCTCATATTTTATAGTTAGAAAAATTTTGGAGCAAAATTTTTCCTCTCTAGCAAATTTCTTAACCCTTGCTTACCTATCCTTCACCTTTGCCTATACACTCTTAACCAAACCTCTCCATCTTTGAGTTGAGGTATCTTTGAGCCTTGTTTGAGCTTTTGAGGGTGTGTTTGCCTTGGTTTACTGCTTGGAATTGATTTCCTCTTCAAGAGGTATAAGGCTTTGCCTCTTTACTTGCTTTATTCACTATTTTTCTTGCTGTTTTCCAACTATTTTTGGGCTATAAAAGGTCTGTATTTTTGGGCTGAAACTTGGGTTTTAAGGCCAATAAAGGTTGAGGGGGTGGTTCACCCTTCTCTACACCTTGCTTTCAAGACCCTTACCCTTGTGTTTCTCACCTTTGCACTATCTTTTTTTGAGCTTTTAAACACTGATTTTCAGAGCTATTTCAGTGGCTAAAATCATGGTTTGAAGTCCAAAATTGGAGGGGTTAGCCTCCCCTCCTTGTGTTTTGCTTACTAGTCTAGCATGCTCCATGTTTTAGCATATTAATCTAGCTATTTTTGTCTTAATTCCAGCATGTTTTAGGACTGTTTTTAGACTGTTTTAGGACTGTTTTGAAGTGTTTATTGTATTTGAGCTTTGTTTTCCATGCTTGTAGTGTAATTGCCCTCATGAGTTTGGTGTTTTAGGCCTTAGACACCACCTTATTTGAGTTGATTGTGTTTATTTATGGCTTTCCATACTTGTGATCACCTTTAATCACCTTTGCAACCTCCCTCCTTTCTTGGCTTTTGTTTTGCTTTGAAAGTGGTTTCAAGCTACTTGTTTGTTTAAGCATGAGATTAAGATGTCATGCTTAATGGTTTAATCCCTTTGGGGGTTCATTACTAACGTTATGATGTCTCTTTCATGCCTAAAACAACTCTTGGTTTAAGCCCTCTTTCCATTAGAGGACTTAACTTCACCTTTTGGACTCAATTAACTAAAGAATGGATGGTAATCTAAAATAGAATAATAAAATTTGGACTAAAAGGTGCAAGATAATAACTTGTTTTGGGTCCAATCAGACGTCAATTGAACTCTTAAGTCTTGGGTCGTTTCATACTCCTTAGTGATGAAAACAGTTCAAGATTCATTGTCAACTACTTCCCTTGATCTTTCATGATAGGGAGGTGGTTTTGAGAGGATGCACACTGCCTAAAAGGCAAGTGCAGAGGGAGGTGCGGCAGAGGACCACCGCACATACGGGGAAGGGCGCCGCACGTGTGGCAATCTGGGCAGATCCGAGGCTCTGTTTTCTTTCTTCTTTTGGGCTGTTTGTATATCATATTGACCTCATCTCTCTCTCTCTAAAAATATATCTCTCTCCCTTCTCTCTATATTTCCACCTCAAACCAAGGTCAAAACCCTTGATCTTCTTTTATTCACTTAAGATTCAACCTTGGCTCCTTCATCAAAAGTTGAAAACTCCTCAAGAACTTCATTGTGTGGAGTGGAGAACTTCTTTCAACATCATCTAAGCTAGGGTTTCCATCTCTTTCTTCATCAAACATTGAGGTAGGGACTTCTTGAGTTATATATACAAGTTTTGCTACATTAATGATGATTTAAAAGCTCTCTTGAAGTTATTGTATTGATTTGGATTTTGCTCCAAATGTAGAGAAAGTTTTAAGGAAATGGGTTTTGATCCCCATCCTTTTTTCTATCCATGAGGATGTTCTTTTTATAAAACTCAAGAAAATATGATTTTGGTTGGGTTTCACCATGAAATGGGAAAATGTTGGGTTTTGATGAAAACCCTAGAAATTTGGGAATTTTTGGAAAATGTGGAGGAACCTAAGGGTTTTTCTTCCTTGTCTTGTGTTAAATGAGTAAATGAAGGTAGATTTTAGAATATGTTTTGCAAAGAGGATAACTTTCCTGATATATGAGGATTGGGAATTTATTGAGGACTATTGTTGAATGCATGAACATGTTTAGTGGTGAAAATGGCAAATTGTTGAGTACTAAGGATTATGGAATTGAAAATCTTGGGAATTGGATATTCGGATAATTTCATATAGTCTTGAAGAGACTGAAATGCTAAGGATTGTGTATGATAAAAACTATTGCTATGTGTTATTGGCATTGTTGAGCATATGGTTGTTTTGCAAAATAACATTAGAGAGAAGAAATGGGAAATGTAATTGTTTGATACTATTATAGAGATGTATGAAAATAGAGAAATGCTATGAGGCAAGGAGAATCCTTTGCATCGCATACTCATTCATTTAATTAATTTGCATTGTGGATTTATTTTGGAGACATTCACTTCATGAAAGGAATATATATTGTAATGAGAACTGTGGAAATGTGTTATGGGGTAAATACGTTGGTAAGTCCGGTTAAGAGGTGTAGATGAATTTGATAAGTTGGCTTGAGTGTCCATGGTGAAAGACCAAAAAACCGCACGGATAGGTGTCGAGCCTTCCGGTTAATACCGGTAAAAATGACAATTTGGTAATACTTGTATAGTCTCCTTGCAGACACCAACCTAGGGATTACCAGTGTCGTATTTACCACCCATGTTAATTAAAAAAATTGGAAGTTTTGAAATTGATGAGATTACATAATATTATTGAAAACATGGTCATTTTCAAGTTGTGCATTAAAATGAAGTTCTTCTTTATAATGGCATGGCATGGTATCACATTTGCATATGATGTTGAGGAATTTTGCATAACTGTATATACTTTGTGAGAATTCTCTACTAGGCTTTATGCTCACCCCTATGAGATTTTGGTGCAGGTAAAGATGTGGTGATCCCGCCGAATTGATGGCATGGATATGATTGTGAAGAGTAGTTTGCTCTTTTATTTTTGTTGTAAATTTTTGTAAGCCAAGGGCTAAACATATATGGGTACGAAAGACCATTTTATGTAACCAGGCCATTGCCTTAGAAGATGTAAGCCCTTAAGGACATTTTAATTATTTGTTCATTAATCATGTAAAAATGGAAGATTTATTGTCTTTAATTAGCGAGTGCTAGTTGGTGTGGTTGTTTTGTGTTGGATTATTTTGGGGCGTTACAAGGAATCACCCTTTTAACCTCAAATTTCATTGTAAACCATGTGGTTCATCTCATGCATCAATATAACTAAGAAAATACTACATACACATCTTAATCATAGATATATTAAGTTAAAGGTGTCCTTACCTCAAAAGTGAGATCAAGAAGACAAGACCCAAGAAGAAATCTTCATGAAACACAATCCAATCGGTGAGAATAGTGGCCTCTACGCGAGCTTTGCTTTTTACAAGAGATCTAAGTTTGATTCTTGGTGAGATAAGAGATTTCTAGAGAGAGGAAGTAGGGTTTTTCGGAACTAGAGAGAGGAGAGAGAAGAGGAAATGAAAAAGTGAAAAGTTAAAAAATGACTTTTAAGTTGGTTGAATCCGAGCAAACCGCTCGAGCGGTAACTTTGTCGCTTGAGCAAAAAACCTTCTCTCCCAGAATTTCAAACCTGTAGAGGAGATTCTAAGAGCCTCGCTTCACCGAGCGGTCCCTCAAACTCAAAATGTTACATAAATGGATTTTGCCTATGTATTCGCATTAGGAATCAAGTTAAAACATAGTTTAGCCTTTCTTTTGAGTTTTAAATAAAACCAACATGGTGACAACTTGGCTTTGAAAGTGGAGGATCATTTTTTGTTTTATAAAAACATCTAGTACATCATTATTTTGGCATCATAACGAGATGCCATGGCTTCCATTGCCCTCAAAATTATGTATGATTCCTTATAAAACGACTGAGGTTTGGAAAATCGTTTGTTGTGGTTATTTGGACATGATGTGGTCTACATCAAGCCCAATAAGGGTTTACAGTTTTTAGAAAATGTTCCAAGATCGTTATCCCGATATTATGTGGTACTAGATCGCATCAAGTGTTGACAAGTACGTCTTCCAAACATATTAATGGGTAACGAATGTGGTTATTAGAAAGAAAAACGCTTGGTAGCTCGAATTTGTGCAACCCAAATGGCTCGAATGTCTTAAAACGGTCGTTTTGAGACATTCAAGCCATTCGGGTCATGAAAATTCGAGCTATCAAGTATTGTTGTATTAGAAAACATCTCTCAGGAGTGTACATGATAGCTGACAACATTTGAAAATGCTTTTAAAATCCACCAAATATTATAAGTTGTGTACTTTGGAAAAACCCATGACAGTGGCAAAGCACACGACCTCAAATAAAAATAGTGGTTTGAGCAAAGTAACTTAAACCTTATAAGAGATTTACAAATCGACTCCTAAAAAGAGTGCTTCGAATAATAACATTTAATTCCAAATAAAAGCCATGTAAACATTTGCTTTCAAAAAATAGTCATACAACCTGCATTTTTAAAAGCCTCAGGCTTAATGATTGTGCGTGTGTTGACGAATCAGCATGAGACTTCGCAAGAAGATTTAAATTAGAATATCCAGGAAAAGGAGAGGGAGGAGAGAAATGGGGTGAATAAGTGTATGTTGATGTATGTCTAGGGATGGAAAAAAATCTGATTGGTTTTAATTTTGGCAACAACTCAGCTTGGAAATGATAGCTCGGGACATGAGTCTGTTGGGAAATGTAACAACTTGTTTAGGTCCCTAATATGAGCAAGGATCCCTTCCTTGCATTTTCTACTTGCAAGCCTATTAGGTTCACTTTTAGGTCTAATTTTGATAATCTGATCCGTTCATATTTTAAGATTTGTTCAGTATATCATACATGTAAAAAATCAAGTTGATTGAATCTTAGAAAGCATGTGTTTGGAAAACTGTTCATTAAATTCTTTAAAAATATAGTTTTTAGTTCAAGTTTTCCGAACACATACTTTCTAATATCCGATCAACTTGATTTTTTACAGGTATGATATACTGAACAAATCTTAAAATATGAACGGTTCGGATTATCAAAATTGAACCTAAAAGTGGGCCCAATGGACTTGCAAATAGGAAATGTAAGGAGGAAATGCAAGGAGGGAGGGTATTGCTCTAAAGCTAATCTTTAGCATCACATTATTATAGCTCTTCGATGCACCTTCATTTTGTTCACCATCAAAAAAATCTTCATTTTGTTAGTGTTTGTCATTATTTTGCATATAAATTAATAATGCCCTTAAAAATTAGATTCGTGCAAAACTAGAACTCCATTTAAGTATGCAATAATCTCAAATCTTCAATCACCGTTGAAATGCAAGGGACAAATTTAAAAAAAAAAAACAAAAAATTATACCAAGAGCCCTTCCACTATTGACGAATGTCACTTTACCCTCTTTATCTATAAAATCGGACAAATATACCTTTTTTGGAGATAGTCTAGTAAGGGTGAAAGTAATATATTTTTATAGTTGAAAGGGTCTAAATATACAGATTCATAAATAATAAAGTAAATTGATATTTACTTATAGTTAAAAGGTCTTAGTGTAATTAACCCATAAAAAAAATTACACTCATCATTCCAAAAGATTTTTTTTTTCTTTTTCATTTTGGGAATTTGATTACCAAAAAGAAATTATATAATACAAAATAGTTGACCAAGCTGGGCAACTTCAGTAGTGGGGTAATTAAATTTTCACACACCAATTTTCCTTAGTGCACACATTTAATGAACATTATTTTAATAAACACATAAAAATTGAAAAATCTAAAAATCCCGGGTGTATTGATTTGTGATTACGTATCAACTTTAACCAGTAAATAGCAATCACAATCAAACAATCAAAGACAAATCGACACAACGATTTTACGTGGAAAAATCACAATTGGAACACCTCCAATTATGATTAAAAAAAAAATCACGGACAAAAGCTACAAAACAATCTACTAAGAAGACACAAAGGAATTACACAAGTGTACTCTCAATTACCTAGTGAATTCACGCCCGAAGTGAACTGACCCCTATATACCTCTTCTGGCCCCGTCTTCACCTCATAATTGTCTTGCCCAACGTTCAATTCACAACGCTGATATTGAATCTATGACGATAAGTCACTCCGGAATCCACCAAGCTTCAGGCCCAAATTCCACGAAATCCACCGAAGAACAAATCTCTATTTTGTGAATAAAACAAAATAAACAAACCCTTTGATATAATCCACTCAATTCATAATATAAGCTCTCACAAATATCAAAGGAAACAAGCAAAGAAGCTCCAAATGAAAACCATAATACCCAAGAAGAAGATTTGAAGCCGTAACCCTAAAATCTGATAAAACCACATATTTATAGAAAATAGGGCCGCGATCTCCGCTAGAGTGCAAGAATGGCTGCTCGAGCGGAAAAAAACAACTCCTAATATTTTTGCAGGCGAGTGAAACTTCTAAAAGGACGCGATCTCCACTCGAGTACAAGAATAAGATCACAAACTCCTAAGATCAGCGAAGTGGCAAACATGATAGGATTAAGATCACAAACTCCTCTGCATAGACACAATTCGGGTTGAATTTGCATTTAAAAACTCATAGTCTCACTAAAATAAAGATCAAATAAAATTATAACTGAAAGGAGTTTTGTTAAATGGGATTGCCAATAATAAAAACCTAACAAAAAGAATAAAAAATCTCAGTACACATCTTTTTATTCCAATAATACCTTCAACTTTAATTTCAAAACCCCTAAGTTTTCTTCCATCGACTCATCCTTCTTTCATTGCCATTGTAGCCACTCTCAACCCTCTATTGCCACCACCACCACTCCCAACTCATCTCCTTCCATCCTAAACCTTTATAGTCAATCTCGAAAGTGGGTGGCTCACAACAAGGGGCTTGTCTGAGTGCTTGGTTCATGGCAGAAGGTGATTGTAGGCGGAGAAGGACAAAAGCGACAGAAGGGAATGGTGGAGAAGAGAGGTGGTGCTGGTAATGGAGGCTAGTTGTAGTGTTTTAGAATTAGGATTTGAGTGGAAGAAGATAAGGGTATTATTGTATTTTTATTTTAGGACAAAATTTTGTTACGAAAAAACTTCACTTCATTTAGTGTGTGAGCTAAGTGAAGTTGTGTAAAAATAGAATTACCCTCAATTAGGGGTGTTCAAATTACCTAGTGAATCGATGAATCGATGAATCGAACCAAACTGACCTCTTTAGGTTGGATTCATTTGGTTTTTGAGTGTATTGATTTGGTTCTAGATCTTTAAATTATCAAACTGATAGGATTGAATTGGTTTTTAGTTTAGGCCTTTCCTATAGTGAACCAACCCAAGAATCAAACTTATTTATACATATATTTTTAAATATATTGACATGTCTTCACCTTATTGCTCTATTACAATAGACGTGATTACACCGAATAATTTTTCATATACAAGAATTATTAGATAAACGAAAGAAGTACTAGAAACTTTAGTCAGATTTCACAGTTGATTTAATTTGTATTAGTTGTATTAATGGATTTAATTTGTAGTGATTATTTAAACTTGACTTGAATTTAATTTGTATTGGCTTGCATTAAACAATATTTTACTTTTTGTTTTTATTATACTCTTTGTTTTTGTTATATTTAATGTTAAAGACTTATTTATTATTAATTGATTTACTTGTTTTTAATATTGTAGATACGTGGTTTCAATCTCAAACCAACCCGAGCTACATTAGGTTGGATTGATTCTAGTACAAGATTGGTTTGATTCTGGGTCAAAAAACTTAAAACCAATCATGATTGGATTGATTCTAAATTTAATGCCAAATAAAACCAAACCGACCCATAAACAACCCTACCCTCAACAATGTGCTATATATCATGCTAATGTTAAAATTAGACACCATAAGTACAAAAAATGGGCTAACAATGTACCACTCATTGTTTGAAATTTGACATAATCTACATAGCAGGTCAAATTTTAACATGATATGTGTTTAACTAACTCTAAAAATTTTATAATATTGTCCCCAAAAAGTATCTGTGCCACATTAATTTTTTTTAAATACATATTCAATGAATTAATATAAAAATAATATTTTTTTTTTAAATATTAACTACCTTACTAAAAAATATTCAAAATACAATTTAATGACAATTTTGCTTTCCTTGTCTTGACGACAAATATTCAATACTATGTTATTTTTCCTTCTCCATGATTATGTTTTTTAATTGATTTATTTCATGTAAACTTGAATTAAATTAATGAATTGAAAGTTTTATAAATATTAATTATTAGAGTATATTGTTTTTAATTGAAGTTAAATTTAACAACTTTGTGAATACCTCTAATTAGACACACACGATCGTATCATATGGTAGAAATTAAATTTTATAGTGATCAAGCTAAATAATAACATATGTACCGCTCAAATGTATCTATTAAAATATGACATTTTGACAATATAGAATGCTAAAATACGATATTGGCAAGTTTGAAACAAGAAGATATACTAGAGATGGTCTTAGAGTGTGTTTAGATCTTAGATTTATGTAAGTATTTGTAAATAAAATATCAGTGTTTTTGTTTTCCCCCGCAAATCTCTTCACTTTCCTTTTCCCTCTACTTGAAAATAGAATTACATATGATGCATCCAGAACTCAGCAAAATGAACTAATGTATTTGGTCATATTTGGCATTTTTTTTTCCTCAAAAAAGAACATGAAAAATGATTCTACGTCCCTCCCTGCTGCATAACACCATTAATCGAGGCTTACACATCACAAGTTTATACAAGCTAGTCATCGGAAGTGGGATCACGGCTAGCGGACCTTCTCTCATGTCGACCAGAATGTTTACTATGTTTGTGGCGCCTGTGAGTTTGTTCATCTTTGTCCACATAGTTCCTTTTTCTTCGAGGTGGTGATGCAACCTACAGCCAGCCATTAACAAACAATGAAAAATTGTCTCATTTACAAAAAGGGCTTTGTAATGAATTCAAGGTCAGGTTTTAACAAGAAGCTAGTTTTAGAATACAAAATTAATCAGAAATTGCCGTGAACAGATTCAACTACTAGTGATAGCAACAAGGCCAGAAAAATAGGGGCATCCCATTGAAAACTCAGGAAATTTTGCATCAGAAGTTCAGGTGTTCACTTGTGCCCACACAGAGCACAAGCAAGCAACGATGCAGTTCATTTGAGGGAGCTAAAAAGTTCAAGAGCATTGGTAATGTTTTTGCTACAGTTTGTTGCCACAGCCAATAAATGATTTGGGAAGAAAGGTGTACCTGAAAGCGTGACATGTATCGTCCTTCCGGAGGAGGCGGGATCCCAAGTTTTTTCAAATCATCCCAGGGGATTGGTCGCCTGGTTATGGAAGAGATATATATATATGTTATATTAGTCCCAGTTTTTAAAAACGAGCATAGACCAAGATGTTAGTTGGTAGCAATGGGCTTCACAGTTTTCTTCTTCCTTTTATCTTCATAAATAAAGCTTGGTCTTCACCCCCATCCCCACCCCCAACACACACACACAAAAACGAGACAAAAAAAGAATAAAAAAAAAAAAGAAAGAAAGAGAAAAAGCAAACGAACAAACTAAGAACAGTCCACCAATGGGAGCCTATTTGAGCCAGCCATTGGGCAAAATTCACTCCCTTTGCACACTAAGATGACCGACTCTATGAAAAACAATCCACCAACATGCACGGTTGCTAAACCATTGACAAGGCGAGTGGACAAGACAAATCCAAGGAGAGACAAGTCGAGAAGACTAGCAGCTTCAGCGAAGAAGACGCGACAAAGGCGTCACAAGCATAGGTGGGGGAGAGTGTCACATCTCTCTGAGTTGCCTACACAAAGTTGCCTAATAAGAGAAGGGTTAAAGGAATGGAGGCCAAAAGAAGATTCTAGAGCTTCTTGGAAGACTTGAGAGAATGAAGGAACATTTGTACATAAGTCTAGAATGTACATATAAAAAGATTACTAAATCTCAAGTCAAACAAAATATGAAAATACGCATATAAAATGAAGAAATAGTCGGTGTAAATATTTTCATCGCTCTACTCCAATGACAAATAGTTTTTCTTTGATTCTAGAATAGGTTCTAGATTATTCTAGTAAGGTGGTAGAAGGCTCCATCAAGCTTCTCCACACCATAATCAATAAGGGTCCTAGAAAGTTCCTAGAGGGCTAGGTTGCCTATATAAGGGTTGAAGGCTCATTTGCCTCGCAACCCACTTGACTTGACATCCAACTTTGAGTGTAAGATCTCTCTGCACTTGTAATACAAGAGTATTTTCTCAAACTCTCTTGTGTGCGCTAATCTTCTCTCGTTCACTAAGGGTTAGGTTGACTTAGTATCACTAACCAAGCTTGTGAGTGTAGTGTTGCACGGAGTGCTTGCAAACAACCAAGGCCGTGACACATCGCAACGTTCAAGCTCAATCCAAAACTTCATCCTCAACTATATAAGATTGCATGGATAGATAAGACATCTTTGCTTGTTTTTGAGTATTGTCTAGTAGGGATGTGCAAAAATCCAAACTACCTGAAGATCCGATCTGACCCGCCCAACCCGATTACAAAACGGGCAGTTTCGCCCATCCACATGGTCGGCTGAGATTGCTATTGATGATTTTTTTCCAAATCTCGATCGGATATTGGTTTGAATAGAAAAAATCAGTATAACCCGACCTGACCGAAAATGTTATATACATGTATAACTTCAATTCATTTTTCAAATAAATTTCATTTTAGTTACTAATATTTTATCTTCTCCAAACACCTTTTCCCCAAACATAACTTTGTCATTCTCTAGATTTTTACCTTCCCAAGATTTGACTTTTTCTACAGTCAAAAAAAAGATCTGATGCTCACCTACCAAACCTTTCATCTCCCAAGATTTCACCCTCACCCATCTCTCCCAATCCTATCATCTTCTTCTACTTTCTGTCCTCTCTCCCTCTTTCATATTCTACTCAACCCCACCAGCTCTTCTTTCTCTCTCTATATCTCTCTATCTCACACACAACCCCACCCTCTTGTCTCTCTCTCTCTCTCTCTCTCTCTCTCTCTCTCTCTCGTTTCTCCCTCTCTCACCCAGCCTCTCATTTCAGTCTCTCACCCCACCCTCTCCTCTACATCTCTCTCTTTCTCAACCCTCTCTATCGTCTCCCTCTTTTCACATGGACACGGGGCGTTGAATCTCTGCTCCCTCTTTCCTTCACCTTTGCAAATTTTTTTTTCCAGATCTATTGTTCATGAGATAATTGTTCCACAAATAGAGACCAAAGTGAGATGATTTTTTTAGTTTTTTTTAGATTTGTTGATGAGATGATTGGGATAATTCAATGTAACACCCCATAGAATGCCGCATGCCATAACTATATTATTATCCATCCTTGAATACCCTAAGCCAAATTAACCATTTCATTACACAAATACTTAAGGTAAGGCATAGTAACAAGTAGTAAGAAAACCTTGAGGGAGAGTGTATACACGGAGAAGGGACTTAAGGATACTTATGATTGATGAAAAACCTAAGATAGTTCGGAAGTATAACCTTGTGGAAGTTGATAAATGACATAGAGTTAAGGAATTGATTTTGAAGTGAATATTGAATCTTTAGATCACCTAAGAAACCTTAAGTGAGGAGCTTCATTATCCTAATCCAATGAATACAATTTAATTAACATTTCATTAGAAACTAAGCAGGATTACCATTAATTAAGCTAAGCCAGATTAAGTCAAACCTCGATTAATTAGAAGACTAATCTTGATTAACTATAACTAAGATTGATTAATTAAACTAATGATGAAGATTACGGAATTTGATAAAGCAAACAAGTAGGTGATGCATACACCCCCCTTTTTGTCCCACCTCTTTGCTACCTTTTGTCTTACCTTTAAATAAGACCAAATCAAGGAATTCAAGAGAAGACAAAAATCTGCTGGAGGAGATAGAGTTAGAAGAAATGAGGAGGAAGGAGAAGAAATGAGAAAGAAGAAGAGACAAGGGGAGAGCTTCAAAAAATTCATCAACATTCATCCTTCGATTATTCTAAGGTAAGATATAAGCCCTAATTCTTGTAATAATCCCTCCTAACACCTAAAATTGAGAAGTGAGTTAATTTGGGTTAATAATGAAGTTATGGAAGAAGGAAAAAAGAAAAGATGAATAAGAGAAAGAACAAGCTAGGTAATGAGAATTCTTGCTATTTTAATCATGATTTTGATGTTCTTGTTGTGTAGGAAGCTAAACCCTTATGTTTTTATTTGATTTCCAAGAGTTTTGCAAGTTTGAATTTATGCTTTGAATAAAGAAAGAGAAAGGTTTGGGTAAAAGTTAGGGTTCAAGAATTCTTCTACAAATCTTGTGTTTTGATATTGTAGCTTTGAAAAGAGTCATGTTTCCATGTTTTTCCTATTAGTTTTAAATATTTTTCAATGAATTTTCAAAGCCCCAAGCCATGAAATTGAAAAGAGCTAAGCAGGAACAAGAGAAGAATTTCGGACTGCACTGAAGCAGCCATCCCCACACGTGCAGCCATGACTCCCGCACATACGGCCAAACTTTGCCAGCAACCAAAACATTCTGCAGCTGGCCGCAGCCCCACATGTGCATCACCCCTGTTTCAGCCCACTTTCATGTCTTTCATGCCTCGCAACTCCGAATGAGAATAACTTTTTCATCTAGACTCGGTTTTTAGTGATTCTTCAATCTAAATTTAAGCCTCAGAAGCATTGTTTCTAATGGTGGTGGTTTCACATCCAAATTCCGAATATACAAAGAGATACATTTAAATTAGTGAAGGATGTTCACTTTCTTAACCATTTCATGCTAATTCCTTTCCTAACTTAGTTTTCTTTCATTTCTTCCTATTTCCTCAAACCTTAAACATCTAAACATGATATTTTTCAATGCAAAACATATGAAATTGTTATAGAATACTTAGGACCCTTCGTCTTTGGTACATGATTTACACTTGATTAACATTTAGAAAAGACTCGAGTTGGAACTAGAAATCTTTTAGAAAATGTTAAGCTAACTTAGAACCCTTAAGTTAGTTTAAGGACTTGCAAGTTAAGATGTTTTCAATGTCTTGTTCATGTTTTGTGTAGGTCAAGCACGTTGGAGGAGAAAACCTTGTTCAAGAGCCATTTGTGAGTAGTAGTGTAGTAAAGTTATGTTTGTTAAGCTATGATTTGAAATACATAATCTATGCTATGTTAAAAATAAAAAATAATAATAAAAATAAAAAAACAACGCCCAATTAGTACACATTAATGTGTGTTTGGAAGGGGAAAGATTGAGTACACACCTAACCTTTGGCATAATGCACAAAGTGATGGTCCCAAGACTTGAACCCATAACTTCAAGGTTATTAGACCAAATCTTAACCATTGAACCAATGGTCACCCCTTGTTATATTAATGTTTATGAAAGTTATATTAATGTTTTATCATGAATGAACATCATATACTCTTGTATCATGTATGAAGATGACACCCTTGGAATGTGTCCTAGTTATTGGAGGACTCATGCCAATAACATCTTGTTATGTCCTAGCTATTGCAGGACTCATGCCAATAACACCTTGATGCTCAAGAATCCTTCAAATGTTCATCTTTATGTATCTTGTTTGAAATCCAAGTCTTGAAGTATTATGCTCATGTTAAGCTATGCTCAAGCTATGATTCTTGTAATTTGTTTTATAAAGCTTACTGATGTTCATATATTTACTGCTTTACTATATTACTATTCACTGGTCAATGCGTCACCCCTCTCCCTTATATATATACGTAGGTGACGAAGAGCCTGGTTATGAAGAGAAGTTTGAATAGAAGCCGGTCTTGTATGTTTGTGCTGGATTTGTAAAGCTTTGTCATAAGTGTTGTATTTTACTTTTGTCGTATATATCATGTAATATAGCAAAATAATAATCCAGAAGAATGTATGCTTTCATTACATCTAATTATGCACTGTTCTGAATAGATGTTCTAAATGGACTCAATATAAGAAAATAATGACTTCCGCACTTGTCAATGGAAAATTTGCCCTAATTATTTTAACAGTCCAACTTGTTTTGAAAGTCAAGCCTTTGGTAGTCCACGACTACTGACCTATCACTACACTATCCTGTTTAGGACGAGATGGGGTCGTGACATTCAACCACCAAAGTCATATCTGCAACATGGTGATGAATGAATATAGATTTTTTTTCTTTTCTCTTTTGGTTGTCAAATGGAGTTCTGTTTCGTCCAATCCGACCGCCAACTTGATTAACCCGATTTGAGAAATTTCGAACCATACATCAGTTGGAAATGGGCGAATTTTTTTTCACCCGATCTGATCAGGTTGGGTGACGGATTAACAGTACAACTGATCCGACTCAACCTGTGCACATCCCTATTGTCTAGTGCCCATTCAGTTGGGTTGTCATTCAACAAAAATGATGTGATGTCTTACCCATAAATGTAGGTCATGTGCTCCTCGGTCAACCTTGGATTTATGATGTAGATACCCAATACTTTGTTAGGAAAAATGCCTATATTGTTAGGGATGGTCACTAGAAAATAAAGTTGTTAAGCCTACAACAAGAGATGTAAGACCTAAAAGAAAATCCTCAACTCTAGAACCTAGTAAATGTGAAGAATCCTCCGAAAAGGGCACTGTTGGGTCTTCCTCTCCTATCTTAAGTAATCCATATTTGTCCCCTCTGAGCCAAAGTGAGTTAATCCTAGGAAAATGTATGATCACTTCATCTAGTCATCAACACATTAAATTTTTTTTCTTTTTTTTTTTAAATTTTTTTCTTATTGGCACTGGGGTGTCCGAATATAAGCCTGACTAATCCCCAAGGGTGCACAAGCCCTCGGCAAGGAGTTTCCCGCAAGTGTACCGCAGTTAATTCAAGGGTTTTCCCTCAAGTCCAATAGCCCCAAGGAATTGTTAGCACCTAAGAGGTTTTCATCCCTGAACCTTGGAGGGAACACACCCCTAAGACGCAATGCCTTACCATTATGACTATTTGAATGATGCCGACATTTTTTATTCGGGTTTCAACATCCTAAAGTGAATAAAGAACCTGAGCCAAATGTTAGGCCTTCTTCTCCCTTGGACTCTACTTTGCCTCAAACAGCTCTCCTTGATATGGAAATCTACAATCCAATTCTAGAGTCTACTTCTCCTGAGTTAGTCACTCCTAAGCCTCTGTGTAATGTAGAGAGTTCACTTAGTCATGTTGATCATTCCTCTCCTCCACCTGTTAATTCTAAGCCTTTCCATGATTCTCCTTTCTTTTCCTTTTTTGATAATTAAATGTTTGGGCCAGCTTGCTCCCTCAACTAATCCTTGGGTCCTGAAGTTAACAACCGGGGAAACCTCCAGTGGCCTTTCGGGGTGACTCAAACTCGAGACTTTGGATTTTATCCTCAAATCTTTACCACTCAGCCAACCCCCATGGAGTTTTCCATGATTCTCTTCTTACTAACACAAGTTCTCTTCTGAATTTTATTGATTATTTTCATAGTCAAGGGATCGTTGTTTCTCTTGTATCTCAAGCTCCTCCATCCACATATTACCCATTAACATGAATGTACATGTACTAGCCATTCTTGTATCTGGACCAAATGCATGTTTTATAGACTTATCATTAAATGTTAATACTGGTTCAATTTTTCAAATGATTATCATATCGGGGCACCTTGGAGCCTATTGCTGTGTTCTTTGACACTTCTACAGGAGTAGTCCATGTTCTACCAGCTACGCAAGGTTTTATGTTTCTTCCAGCCTAGACAATTTGTCAGCATCAGTGTGTTGCTCATCAGTGCATCTTCCTCCAAGTGCAGACTTTTGGTACTATTATTTGGCTTGGGGAAGTACTTCATTGCTCACATGCTGCATGGGTTACAAAACTATTTCTCCAGCACAAGTTTCATCTCATTGAGTACTTTTATCTTCATAACTCTCCAGAGGAGAGTTCTTTTCAGTCAGGGAGAAATGATGAGGAATGGAAGACTCAACTAAAGATTATTTTATTTATTTTATAAGTTTTAATTTATTTAACAGTTTTATTATGGTAGGATTTTATTTTTAGTAACGCCAATTATCGTTTTCTACAATGCCTATAAATATGGCTTTATGTAATGTTTGGAGCTAGAATTTGATGAGTGATATTGAATCGAGTTTTGATATTGGGAGTATTTTGGGATTGGAAATCTACGATTCTTGTTCTTCTTTATTCTTCTTCTTTCTAGCTCTTGGTCCTACACCACTAGGTTAGCTTGGAAAGTGGCACCATTATGGCATATCCGTGTATTTGGATGAATAGGAGAAGATATACATTTGAGGAGGTTGAGAAGCTACCCCATGAACTAAATAGCAACATGTTGAGTACATTCCAGTTTTGGATATCATGAAAATTTCTAGGATCAAATTTCTTTTAAGTTTATCCTTTTCCTTTCCAAATTCCTACCTGAATCCATAATCCAAACACAACTCTATAGATTTTATAGGGGATTCTTCTTTTGAGCACAGAGCTTAAACTTGTAGCTTCAATATACTTTTCCTGTACTAGTATTGTGCCCCTGCTTGGCACAAAAATGAATGACATACAATATTTCAAATATGGACTTAGGAATGTTGCAAACATAATCATCCAATAATTCAATGAACTATAGAAAAGAATGGATGCATACAGGGGAGCTCGAAATGGTCTTTCTCGTCCACCAAAGCGAAGCTGTCCTGATTCCTTCTTACCACCAAGGCCACCTCCTGTCAACGAACATGACATCAAAACTCATCTAAGCAAATGATAAAGTTTCAAGGACAGAAAAGGTTTTTAACTAACCTAGCCTTCTTGGGATCCACCCCGGCATCAACTGTTGTCTGTTATAATCAACTAAATTTCAGAATCATCAATAAGGGAATGGTGAGCATCCTGCACAATAGAGGATAAACAGCAACAAGTTATTTGCACATGAAAAGCAACAAGAATCCCAATTATCAGATTGCATGACCCCACACTCAGGAGCCATATACACCCACTTCAGTTGCCACAATCAACATATCTAGCCAATAGGAAAAATATATGCCAATCAATGGGAAAAATCATAAGATTTCCTTGGAATATCAGTATAGAAAGGGGGGGGGGGGGGGAAGAAGAAAAAAAAAAAGAGATTAAGAAAAATGACTAGTATCCCTCACAGCAGTAAGAGCCGTGTAACTGTTATTTATAGCAATTATGAGAAATCCTGTTATAGCGAGTAATGTCATGAATGAAAATAGCTAAAAACTAAGAAATATTAACTGGCATATCTCTGTGCAATATAACTGCCATAATCATTACACAAGGTCAAGCTATGAAATAGAAACTAACCTACAAAATAAAATCATCATAATGGACAAATTAAAGGATAAATTACATACACCCCTGAGATTTGCTTAAAATACGAATTGCCCATCTAGTTCTAAAAATTACATCCTGCCCCTTGAAGTTTCTAATTTCATGACAAATGGCCCCTTTTTATTAATAAATCATCAAGTCAATTAACAATTTTTAATGATGTCAAAATTATATTTCAATAAATAATTCATGTAATTTAATTATTGTATAGCATAGCAATTATGAAATTTACTTTTTTAATTAATTCTGTCAAATAAAAAGTTCTGACTAGGGGGCATTTGTAATTTTCCAAACCATACAATCAGGGGGTGTATTTGTAATTTACCATAAATTAAAAGGATTGAGTACAACAACTCAGATTAAACACATCAATAAAAAAGAAGAATGAAAATGAGTAACTCTAAGAACTTCACATTATTAAGTAGAAAAGCACATAATGGTAAAAAGGCTCAAACCCCACCCGACAGCAGCAGCAGCCTCTCTGTGTTTTTCCAGCAATTATAGATGTTTTTCTGAGGGTTGTTCATCATCCAGAGCACTATATGGTTTGGTTGATCCATCTACAACTCTGTTCCTCACTTCAAGCAAGTTATTCCTTTCTTCTTGAGAATAGTTCAGCCCTTGTTTTGATTGGGAGTTCGGTCCTCTTTATTTGATTTATTCTTTGGGTCATTATATGGCCCCATTAATCTGATTGTTATACTCTCATAGTGGTCTGTGTTTTATATTGCTTTTTCCAATTCAGTCCATTCCATCTTCCTATAGTTGTGATTAGTGCAGTTTTTGGTTGTGATAATAGGGTATAAATGGCTGACCCGTCTAGTGAATCTACCACTACATCTCACCCACCTAAAGGGAAGAGCCACATTATGACAACTACATCTAAGAACCAGAATCCTAACCTCAAAATCACGACCTCTCTATTTAGTGGCCAGAATTACCTTGTGTGGTCGCAATGTTGGACACTTTTTTTGAAGAGTAAAGGGAAGATAGGTTATGTTAACAGAAGAGTCCAAGTACCAGATATTACTGATCCTGGTTATGACCAATGGGAGATTACGAATTCTTCGATTATGGGATGGCTCATCCATTATATGGTTCCTAATATTGGTGACGGCTACTTGTCTATGGAGACGGCCCAAAATGTTTAGGATGTTGTGGCCACTACTTACTCCCAAAAAGGAAATTACTCCCAGAAAGAAAATTTCTCAGACTTTTGAGTTGCGCCACTCGATTAAGCACTCGGTATGGGGCGAGATGACCATCCTTTAGTACTTCATTTTCCTTAGTAATGGCTGAAAACATCTAGATCACCTTCAAGACTACAAACCAGTTTGTCCAACGAATTCTGTAGGGTACTGAATTTATTGAACAAGAAAGAGTCTTCAAATTTCTAGAAGGCCACAATGTAGAGTTTGATCCTGTTAGGAGTCGCTTTCATGGCATGGATTTCTTCCTTCCATTCAGGAAGCATTTGCTTATATACAAAATGAGGAGAGTCGCCGTTCAACTATGCTTCCTCCTACCTCTATCTCGTGGTTCATGCAATCCTTCTAAGAAGGATCATTTGTTTTGTGACTACTGTCGCTAGCCTAGACACACTCGTGAGACATGTTGGAAGCTTCAAGGTACTATATCTGGGGGTCGTGGCGACTGCTCTAGTGGTCCAGGGGATCAATCTGGATAGGCTTGAGGACGTGGTTTAACCCACGTACCCATCATTCTAGTGCAGTTGATACACGACTCTGCTCTAGCTGTTCAGTCTACTGATGATGTATCTGGTATTTCTTTTTTTGAATTTGAGGATGTTCTGCATCACTTGATGGACCGCCGGACTTCCACTACTCCTACCAGTGCATCTTCCTCTTCTATAAGTACTTTTCTATCTCATAAATCTTTGCCTTAGATTATTGATTCTGATGTCTCGGATCATATGACTGGGTCTTCTGATCTTTTCTCGGAATATAAGCCCCCTTCAGGTCAGGACAAAGTTAGGATTGATGATTGTGATGCCCCTGTTCCATAATATATTAATTGGTCCTTAACATGAATGTGATTATGTGTTTTGTTATGATTTTGTGTACCATTATGTGAAAATATGTGGTTTTGAATTTCTATTTGTTCACCGTAAGAATATCTGTTTGATTATTTGCTTTGGAAATTAAATTGAGGGCCTTATCGGCCACAGAACCCGAAATTGATTATGCCATTGTGGTTGGCATAATTTTTAGAGCCTACGGTGAAATTTAATTGAAAAATCGATTCGGGTCAGATTAAATCGATTAAATTGGTGGATTAGTACCCAATTGCCTTATTATTATTATATTGACTTAGTGGGACTTGATGTATTTGAGCACTACACCTCATTTCTCTCCTTTAGCTCATTTTGACTGATTCTTGGACTCAATTTGAGAGAGAGAGCCGACTATAGAGAGGGAGAAAGAGGGATTGTGCAATTGTGGTCTTGAAACTTGGAGGTTGGAAGTCTAATTCAAGATTTAATCATAGATTGTGAGAATCAAGCTCCTAGGTGAGTAATTCTTGGATTATAGTTTGTAATTTTTGTGTGCTCAAACTAAATTGGTGATCAAGAGTAAGATTGAAATGAAATTGGGTTGTATTTGTTGAATTGAAGCTTAATATGTACATGCATGTAGGAAATCACCTTGATATTGCATGTTTGAGCACAAATGTGTATAATCCATGTGAAATGTTAAAGGAAACTCATGTCTTGATCACCCTTTGTGTTATCTAAGTAGAGAATGTGGCTAATTCATCACATGCATGTACAATTTGAGAAGATATGAGCTTGAATGCATGAGTTTGTTATGTTGATGTTGAGTTTGACATATTTTGGGACATGCATGTGGATAAATCAAGAAATTGAGCTCCATAATGTTATAATCTTGCATTGGTGCCATGTTAGTATGTGTATATTTGAGATTTGAGCCATAACATGCATGTTTTGTTGGTTGAAATTCGAATTGGAGCTCAAGAACTCAATCTGGAAAACCCAGATTTTTTATGTCCACTCGAGTAGGGGAATAGACGCTCGAGCAGGAAAATCGTGCTCCCAGCACTTTTGCAGAGTTGGATATCAGCTCGAGCGGGATATCTCACGCTCGAGCGGGGAGCTTTTGTGGACAGGCCTTCCGCTCGAGCGCTCTATTCCACGCTCGAGCTCATTTTTCATGCAACCAGTACTTTTGCAGGCTTAAGGGTCCGCTCGAGCGGAGACCCTGTTTTCTGAAATTCTGTTTTTGCATTTTGTGTTCTGTTTTCCGTTCTCTTTCACTTGTAAGCACTCTTAGGCATATGTTAAGCATCGTAAATGAGTTAATGAGATGGGAATAAAGCCTAATGAGGAACATGTGAATTAAAGAACGGATTAAACTGTTGGTGACCCTTTTTGTGTTCATGGAATGTGTAGGGTCAAGCTCCGGGGCAAATCCACAAGCCGATCACTGTGAGTAATATCGATATTCGAATGCTTGTGAATGTACAATTGTTTATTATTCCCTTATAAGATTTATGAGTTGCTAATTGGGATTGTGGACAAAAGTCTGACATGAATAAATGAATGGACCGAAGGTCGTTTTGATAAACACAAATGGACCAAAGGTCGTTTTGATAGAAATGAACGGACCGAAGGTCGTTTTGACAAATATGAATGGACCAAAGGTCGTTCTGACATATATGAATGGACCAAAGGTCGTTTTGACTTATATGGATGGACCGAAGGTCGTTTTGACATGAATGAGTGGGCCGAAGGCCGTTTTGACATGAATGAGTGGGCCGAAGGCCGTTTGACAAGAATGAACAGGCCAAAGGCCGTTTTGACATAAATGAGTGGGCCGAAGGCCGTTTTGACATGAATGGAAACCTGAATGGGCCAAAGGCCAGAATGTTGAAACTACAAGTCACTTGATTTGAAATTCGTATAGTTATACATCTGTTAAATAGAAGTATGAATTGGGCCCAAGGCCGTTTGGAACCTGTTATTCTACATTGATATGTAATTTCTGTATTTGATATCATTTACTGGGCTATCGCTCAAGCTCATTCATGTGTTTGTAGGTGAGCCAAGAGAAGTCCAAACCCGACCCCAGTGAAGTCTGCCATGAACAACACGAGTTTTGGAGAGTCAGCCTTGTGTCTCACGCACGAGAACCATCCTTGCCATTTTGTTATGCATTTACGTTTTGTTTTGTTGGCAAGGACTTTGTGTATATTTGTATATAGTCTGTTATGGGTTGGCTCAGCTTAGATGATCCTGTCTGTAAAGAAGTTTTACTGCTGTACTTTTGATGTGGGTTATTAACGTATATGAGCATGGTTTGTCGATGTGCATATAAGCACGGCTCTATGGACAAAGTTTCAAATTTTTGCTTCCGTTTGGCCCCTTTACTCTGACGAGTTATGTCTATTTTGGTCTGAGGCCGTAAGTAATCACAGGATTACTGGCCGGTTATGTCCTTAACCCATAGGGGCGGGTTCGGGTCATGACAATGATGGTACCATTTCTTCTGTTTCTAAGAAAGATTTAATCCATGCCACATCTTCTTTATCTTTGTCATCAGTTTTACATGTTCCCAGTTTCTCTGTTAATATTCTATCATTGAGTTGTCTTACTCAGGACTTGAATTGTAGTGTAACTTTTTTTCCTGATCATGGTCTTTTTCAAGACCTTATCATGAGGAGGATGATTGGCAATGGTAGAGCAGAGAATACTCTCTATATCTTGGATCAGGCAGATCACTTGGCACATCATACCATCCAATCTCCAACCACTAATTACGACATTTGGCTTTGGCACCGACGTCTGGGACATCAATCTTTTTTATTACTTAAGCATTTGTTTCCTTCTTCTTTTATGAACAATAATGTTTTTAAACAATAATGTTTCAACTTAGCAAACAACAGAGAGCTTCTTTTGCTCCAAGTATCAATATAAGTTTCGTTCCTTTTTCATTGATTCATTCTAATGTTTGGAGTCCTTCTCATGTTGTTTCATTAAAATAAATGGTTTGTCACCTTCATTGATGATTTTTCTCGCACTACTTAGGTGCATGTACTAAAAGAAAAGAGTGAGGTTCTCTCTGTATTTCCAAACTTTCATTAGATGATTCACACTCAATTTAAGGTTGTCAAAATTCTGCGTTCTCATAATGGGGGTGAGTATATTGATTCGGGGTTGGGGCAATATTTCAACACTCGTGGCATTATTCATCAGACATCTTGCACCAAAACTCCTCAACAAAATGGGGTTGTGGAATGCAAGAATCATCATCTTCTTTATATAGCTCACTACATGACTTTTTCTATGTATATGCCTTGGTCCTACTGGGGTGAAGTTGTTCTCACCACTGCCTATCTTATCAATTGCCGTCCTATTCAAGTGCTACACAAGCAAACCCCTCTTCAAGTATTCTTAGGCTCTCAGTCCATGTCTTCTATTCCCCTCAAAGTTTTTGGGTGTGTCTGCTTTGTTCAGAATCATTCTCCTTCTCGTGGTAAAATGGATCCCCATTCTATTAGGTGTCTTTCTTGGGTACTCACCTACTCAAAAGGGGTATGAGTGTAATCATTCTCCTTGTAAATTGTTTGTGTCCATGTATGTCACATTCTTTGAGTCATAGTCATACTTCTTGTCCTCTCCAATTTCCCAGTCATCCCTTCAAGGGACACCTTGGTGTGAAGAGATTCCTGGCATAGGAGTATTACTTGTTTCTAAATCCTTACCAGTTGTTGAGGATATAGCATGTAAACCACAATGTGAGCAAGGAAAAGTTTATGTTAAGGACAAAGAAAGACAGAAGGTTACTTGGATCCAAGAGACAACTTCTCTTGATCTTCCACTGTCATCTACTTCAACTGATAAGAGTCCAGATCACTCTAATAACCCTGAATATGAATACACAGGTCTTGATATTCCTATTGTCCACTAGAAGGGTGTGAGATCTTGTACTCAACATCATATCTCTAATTTTGTATCCTATTCAAATTTGTCTCCCTCATATAGAGTCGTGTCAAAAAATTTCTCTATTAGTATGCCTGATCATTTTCAGGATGCTCTTACCACCCATGAGTGGAAACATGCCATGATTGAAGAGATGAAAGCACTTCATAAGAATGGCACTTGGGAATTGATAGAGTTACCTAATGGAAAACGAACTGTGGGATGCAAGTGGGTATATACTATATAAGCACAGCTCAATGGACTTGATTTATTATTGTTAATTGCTTCCGCTATGCCCCATTTATTAATAAACAATTTGTATTTGTTATAGAGGCCGTAGGTAATATACGATTACTAGCCGGTCATTACCTAAATCTCTAAGGGCGGGTTCAGGTCGTGACACTAGTTATTAGGGTTATTAGGTTTTGTTATTTATTAAAGTAGTATAATCTAACTCTTGCAATATAGAGGTAATGGATTAATGCATTGAGATTATTCTTTTATCAAAGTCGCATGGTATTAAAACAATCATCAAAAGAAACCAAAATTATGTTGAATATAGAAATTAGAGTACATAGAATCTCTTTATTTTTAGTATTATGTATATAATCTGTGATTGTGTCAATCATTGATTTAGTATTATTTCCTTATTTATATCGTTTCCTAAATTGTATCATGAATCTATTATATATACATGGCCTCTACCTCATTCATGGGTAAATCAAATCATTCTTTTCATCCTTTTTGGTATCAGAGCCAGAGCACAGAAACCCTAGTTCTCTGGCCAGCCACTGTCTCATTTTCTTCCTTCCTTTTTGACTATGACTATCGACAATCCCCTTCTAGCCCTTTAGTTCACCCAACAGCCCCATCCAGCCAACCTAGACCCCCCAAAACCACCTACCTAACCCTCTACACCCCTCGGCAAGCTGCCCTAGTGCTGCCGACCAACGTATTTCTTGGCCATAGATGGTTCAGCAACTCTTCTAAGGCAGTTCAGTCATTGTTTTTTCCCTTTCTAGGGTGTGATTTTGATGTATTAAACACGTTTTGGCCTTTTTTATTTAGTAGCCTACCAAATTTGTTCGATAGCATTTATTTGGACTAGCCGTTGAGTTTTTTCCGGCTTCTTGTATTTTTCTGAACTATGTTGCTGTGATTTTGTGTTTTCTAGCCCTTATTAATCCACCATGACTGACCCATCCCATGTTGATTCCAATATGCCCACCAAACCCATACCAGTGACTTCTGATTTTTCTCTTTCTCATCACACTCCTATTCATTGCATTACGAGTGTGGTGTTGAATGGGAAAAATTTTGCTGCTTGGGGCCGCTCCCTTAAACTCTATTTAGGGAGAAGGGGAAAGGAAACGGCTCATCGGCTCTCAGCTTCTATTCAGCCTGTAGCGACTAATCCTACACGTGCCCAGTGGAATATAGATAATTACACTATTCTAGGATGGATGCTCAACTCCATGGAAGACCATATTTACCCCATGTTTCTTTATTGCGACACTGTTTGGAGTCTTTGGCGTGCCATGTCTCAGATGTATGCCCATGTTCATAATGATGCTCGCATCTTTGAGCTCTATCAAGACATTGCTCGTGCCTCCCAGTCTGCTTTGGGTCTCTCTGTGCCAAAATTCTTTGGATACCTTCAGGCTCGTTGGGAGGAATTGGCTCAATATGAGCCCTTGACTAAGTTACCAACAGACACCATCGCTCTTATGTCTAACCGCCTTGCCTGCCAACACACTTACCAATTTCTGATGGGTTTAAACTCTGAATTTGAATATCTTTGAACTCAGATTTTAAATACATCGCCCATGCCATCTCTCTATGAGGCCTTTGCCATAATTGATAGTGATGAGCGTCATTGGCGTCTGGTGACTTCTGTCTTATCTGACCAGATGGCCTTTGCCACAAACTCTAGTTCCTGGGATTCTACTAGTTCAATTACCTATCATCATTGTGGGGCTCTTAGTCATGTCAAGGCTCGCTGCTTCAAACTTCATCTTGAGTTGAGGCAACGATCTTGTCACCCTCGGTTCTGGCACACCTCGCACTGCTGCTTTAGTGGAGGCCTCTCATGCTTTTGGGTTTCCAAGTATTCCTATTTTATAGCAGTTACAGACTCAGATTGGCCAGCTTCAGACTCAACTTAGGACTTTGACTACTAGTTCTTCTGGCCCATCCTCCTCTACTACTATTACTACTACTCTCGCTATAGGTACTTCTACTGCTTTTCATGTTCGATCTGCTGGTCCCTCATGGGTTTTGGATTCTGGGGCTAGTCATCATATAACAGGTGAATTTTTCCTTCTTTCATCTCTAGTTCCTATTATTATAAAGCAATCTGTTTGTCTTGCTGATGGGTCTTTATCCTCAGTTCGTCATAAGGGTCAAGTGTCTTTATCTCCTGATATTACTCTATCCTCTGTTTTGCATATCCGCTTGCCAAGTCCTTCAATTGTGCTATTATTTTCTTACTTTCTTCATGTCTGTTACAGGACCTGAGTTCAAAGAGGATTTTTGGCAGGGGATATGAGCACGATGGACTTTACTACTTTGGGGATCCACCAAACCTCTATATCTTGTGTTTTTAATGTTCAAACTTTAGAATTGTGGCATACACGTATGGGTCATGTCAATTTTCAATACTTACGTCAACTTTTTCCTTTATTAAATAAAGCTTACAAAGATTCTAAGTTTCATTGTGTGGTTTGCGAAATATCTAAACATACTCGTACCAGTTACATACCTCATATGACTCATGCCCCTAGTGTTTTTGACCTTATACATTCCGATATTTGGGGTCCGTCTCCTGTTCCTGCTTTTTCTGGCCATTGATATTGTCACCTTTATTGATGACCACACTAGATGCACTTGGGTATATTTGCTTCGTTGTAAGTCTGAAGTGTTTCCCATTTTTATTCAGTTTTTGCAAATGGTTAAGACTCAGGTTCATACAGTTGTTAAGAATATCCGTTCTGATAATGGTGGAGAATATATTTCCAATGCTTTTCACTCCCATCTTAATCAGACTAGTATTCTTCAACAACTTACATGTCCACGAACTCTTGAGCAAAATGGTGTAACTGAACGTAAAAATCGTCATATTATGTCTGTTGTGCGGTGTCTCCTTCGTGGTATGAGTGTCCCTAAGTCCTATTGGCATATGGCTATCCTCACCGTTATCTATCTTATTAATAGGACCCCTAGTCATGTGTTGCAGGGTCTTACTCCGTTTCATGTTCTTATGCCCCACACTACTCTATTTCCTCTCCTACCCCATGTCTTTGGGTGTACCTGTTTTGTTCAGGATTGGAATCCCGCTCGTACCAAGTTAGATGACACGTCTATTCATTGTCTTTTTGGGATATTCTTCCATGTCAAAAGGGCATAGGTGTTTTGATCCTGTGTCTCGTCACTTTCACCACACTTCGAATGTTACTTTTTGTGAGGATCTCCCTTTGTTTGGTACTAACCCTCCTTTGCAGGCTTCCACTCCCGTTCCTTCTAGTGTTCGCCCTATTCATATTTTGGACGAGGTTACGAATAAGGTTGTCCTCTCTCCTCATTCTCCACCTTTGCCTCCTTCACCCCTCGCTCTCAGCTCCCTCCTGCCACCTCTCCGGTCTTCAGGTCAAGTACTTCTCCTTTACATACATCCCCTCCACCTCCTCGCGGTAATCCCCCTCGGGATTGACATCCTCCAAACAATTGGGGTTATTTGAGTAGTACTAATCATCCCATTTTCCAATATTTTTCATATGACAGGGTCTCCATTGCACAAGTCTTTGTATGGTTTGAAACAATCTCCACGAGTTTGGTATGGTCGTTTCAGTTTTGTCATCATCTCCATGGAGTTTGTTCAATGCCACTCCAACCATACTTGCCTCATCCGTCGTAATTCAACCGGTCAGTGTATAGCCTTGTTGGTTTATATGGATGATATTATTCTCACAGGTGATGGTTCTATAGGCATTGATCAAGTAAAAAAGGGATTTAGGACACACCTTTGATATTAAGGATTTGAGGAGTCTCTAGTATTTTTCTTGGGATTGAGGTGGCTCGATCACGACAAGGAATTTCCTTCTTCTTAGAGAAAGTACACTCTTGACTTACTTCAGAATACTGGTATATTACAGCGTAAACCTGCTTCTACTCCTATGGATCCCAATGTCAAGCTCACATCAGAGTCTGGCCAGTTTTTAGAGAGCCCAGGCATGTATCAGTGTCTTGTTGGACGTCCTATTTATTTGACCAAAACTAGACCTGACTTGATATTTGCAGTCAGTGTTGTTAGTAAATTCATGCATGCACCTCGTACAGAACATCTTGATGCGGTTCATCACATTTTGAGATATTGGAAGACCTCTCCTGGCTTGAGATTATTCTTTAAAGCTGCTCCTCAATCTGGGCTCTCTTGTTTCACTGATGCTGACTATGCAGGATCTAGAACTGATCAGCGTTCTACTTCTGGCTTCTGTACTTTCTATGGTGATCATCTTATATCATGGAAGAGTAAGAAGCAAGCAATTGTTTCTAGATCTTTTGCAGAAGCTGTATCAAGCTATGGCACAGGGAACATATGAGATTCTATGGCTTCGTTCTATCCTAGCAAAGTTGGATTTTGAGGAGACTGGTCCTGCCTCCTTATTTTATGACAACAAGTTTGCTATTATACTGTCCTCTGATTCTGTCCTTCATAAGCGTACTAAGCATATAGAGGTTGATATTCATTCATTCAAGAAAAGATTCGGACTAGTATTGTGAGTCCATTCTTTGTCTCTTCCTCTCAACAATTAGCAGATATGTTCACAAAGTCTGTAGGACCAACATTACTCCAGTCATCCATTGGCAAGTTACGATTGTTGAATATCTTCACACCAGCTTGAGGGGAAGTGTTGAATATAGAAATTAGAGTACATAGAATCTCTTTATTTTTAGTATTATGTATATAATCTGTGATTGTGTCAATCATTGATTTAGTATTGTTTCCTTATTTATATTGTTTCCTTATTTTATACATGGCCTCTACCTCATTCATGGATAAGCCAAATCATTCTTTTCATCCTTTTAATTAGACCTTCTACATAGTTGACCCAAATCAGAAGCATTTTTCAATGCAAACCATCCAATGGGAGCCAAGATGCATAAGTGCCATGTCACCCTAAATTACACATTGCATGAAAACTAATTTTGAAGTTGGTCCCTAAGCAATGTCAGCTTTTTGGCCTTCTCTTTCACTAAAAGACATTAACAAGTACTTAGTAATGTCCCAAGGAACACTACTAGAAAGCCAAAAGCTAATTAATCTGAAGTGTACGAAATTTATATTTATCTATAATTTATTTTTTATTGTTTTTTATCTACAGAAAGGATAATTAACTATTAATGACTTTGTCATACTGTCTTATGGCTCCCTATAATTTACAGTTAGCTTGTTAGAAGCTCCCCATATTTCTTTTACAGCCTCAACTTTTCTTTAATATGTCATCAAAATTAGTTTTCCCTAGTTGATTAAAGTTACATGGACACATACACGGCAACAGTCAACACATTGAACACCAGCCAACCTTAATAATGCTCCAAGAGGGAAAAATCGTGACATTTGGTGTTACACTAGAAAATTGCTTTCTCTTCTAATTTTCACCTCATATGCATGCCGCATCTCTCTTTCCGTTTCAAATTCAACGAAGGCATAACCACAGGAGGCACCAGTTACTACAAAATCAGAACCAACAAAGTCGAATTAGATGTCCATAAAAGTATTTAAAATGAAGATTTACAAGGCCAGACAATTTCCATGGAATACAAAAACTGCATGCAATGATAAAACCAAACAAGTATTGATGCAGAACATGTGCACAATGGCATGAAAATTGATTTACAATTTTATACTTTTATGTCTTTAGTATTTATATTTATTTTCTTTTTTAATTATAGTTTAATTAGGATCTTAGTAATATTTGGTTTCATATATTTTTAGGGATTCTAGTTTCTTTCTCTGTTTAAATTCCTATTTTGATAAGGGTTATTAGCCTATAAATATTGGGCCTTGCATTGCATTATGGATATTTACATTATTAAAAAAAATCAAAAAGCAAAAAAAAAAGGGGAAAAGGCAAAAAAGCCACTACAAGTTGTCACATCAATCTCTCTATTTTTCTGCACATCTTTTCGTAAAAAGCCTGAAACCAAGGAAAAAACAAACCCTAAACACCCTCCAAAATTGAGTGTTAAGGTTGTGGCCTTGTTATTAGGGTTGTAAGCCTTGTGTTCTTCTCTTGTCTATTCTCTTCCCCTACAATGCTTTACATCAAGGATGTTATCAGCCGTTATTCCATCTTGACCTTTATAAACAACTAATTTTAAAATGCACTGTCCAAAACTTAAGTTAATACTACTTCCAGGATTCTCAATAACACTCACATGAATTTTTCTTTAGTTGGAATCGCATTGAATTTCATGACCTAGCTCTATTTAGAATACCAAGTCTATCAAGGCCTTGCCAAGTTCAAACAATAATATCTGTAGAGTAGTTTTGTAACATCTAAATAACACAAGGTGACGTATTTGAGTGCAGAAACGTGTCATAAAATACTAGAGCACAACAGAGCATAAATCAACTAACCATGTAAGTTGATAGACACATTCTTGGTAAAGTGATAAAAAAAATACAATTAACATGTTTATGATAGGAAAAATATTAAGAGAAAAAACAAAGAGTTAAAGTTTGGAAATCAAAGAAAATAATATTATTCCTTCAGTTATATAGCGTTAGAGGGCCACTACCCTATGCAACAGTAAAAGCTCAGGTGCTAGGCATGACAAGGTAGGTCTGAGTTGATGGGCAAGCACTACATGCATTGAAACCTGGAGATTGGTCTGCATCACTGCTCCACACTTCCCAACATCTAGAATTTGCTTGAGTGATTGTGTTGAGTTTATATTGGTCTATGTTATTTCATTAATGGCACTCTTGTAATTTCCAAAACTATTTAATATATCTAATGACTCAGCAAAATTTAAAATTTTTATGATTGTAATTGAGCATTATAATTAAGCCCACAAGTTTCGCTTATTCACTTTAGTTTAAACCTCTGTTGGTAAATTTTTTGTGCATCTAGTTGTCTCGATTTGCGTGCGTTGATTCTTGAGCTGACTCAGGACCCAAAAGACAAATTCTCTGAGGCCAATGTAAGATGTTGGTATGATCATAGGGCCAGTCCTATTAAATTAGAAGTACCTCGCTTGTGAAAAGCAATGCGACAACTACCTTGTTTGTGTGCACTCAGGTCTGAACTAGCATGATATTTGAGAGACGGACTCACTGGGCCCGATACTAGATATTTTTATGTTTATATAGTGTTATTTTTTAATTTAGAGACATGGGAGAATTGAGAGTTTCGGTGCATTGTTTGCCTCATTATGCGTGCACGCTGGCCAAATTCGAGTTGAGATTCAAAGATGGACTCTTTGGACCCAGTAATTATTAATTCTATGTTATTTGTGTATTTTATTTATTTTAGTTATCCCCGTGAATTTTGTGGAATTATAGTGCAGAAAACATATAATTTCTATATCCAAACTATACAGTTTTGAGCTAGGGTTTGGGAGGAAAGCCCAAAACCCTTAATGTAGCATTTTGAATATAATTGGGATCCAAAAGGAGGTCAAACCACCCAGCCATGCTCTTCGTCCCTTTTTGTCCTTTATTTCCTCTTTAGCTGGGTACAAAACTTACACTTTCTTTGAGTACCTTACACCATTCACCAAAGTAGAATATCTTGCAATAATTGTTGTGCTAACCTTCCTTGCACCTATATAAGTGATGTTATATATATATAATGCTATTTTGTTTGAAATGTGTGGCATAGATTGAATCTCACTTCAAGACTTGATTAGAACCATATGGGGGTTTCAGGCATCATCTCACTTCAAGACTTCATTAGAACCATCTCTCTCTCTCTCTCTCTCTCTCTCTCTCTCTCTCTCTCTCTTATTTTCTTCATCTTCTTCACTTGGAGCACTTGAAACCCTAACCCTAGTTTCACTATTTTTTTTATTGTCACTGGGGTGACAGGATCAAGGCCCGACTAATCCCCAAGGGTGCAGAGGCCCTCGGTAAAGAGTTTTTCGCAAGTGCACCACGGTTAATTCAAGGGTTTTCCCCCCAATCTGATAGCCCCAAAGAATTGCTAGCACCTAAGAGGCTTCGATCCCTGAACCTTGGAGGGAGTACACGCCCAAGACCCAAGGCCTTGCCACCAGGCCAACCCCTTGGGGTTAACCCTAGTTTCACAGTTGTTAAACATTGAGTAGTTTTGTGAGAGCTTGGAACACACATTGATATGGTTTTGAAGACAAAGTTGAAGAACTTGAAGTGCTCTTCAAGCTTTCTTGAAGCTTCTCTTCACCTCTCTACCTCATTCTACCTCTATACCAGTTAAAACTTCAATACAAGGTAAGGGTTCTCTCATTTTCTTCTTAGAACAACATTATAGGATTTATTTCAATTTAATCAATTGATTTCATGAGTTAATGGCATGATTTGGTATGAAAATCATGATTTAAATTGTTTTTATTTAAATCCACGAAATACTTGTTAGTTTATGACACATCGAATTCATTTTTGAGTTAGAATTACATTTTCACATTCTGAGTAGAATGTTGCAATGCTTCATTTAATTTTAGGGTTATTTACAAATGCACCCCCTAAATTATTGAAAAGCATCATTTTGACCCTATAAACTATAAAAATCTACAAATGGGCGCTCTAAATTATTGAGAAGTATCACTTTGACCCCTAAGTTCATAATCCTGACAAGTTCAAAGGTTGGCTCAATACTATTGAGCGTATCTTTGACTATGGAGACATTTCCAACGAGAACAAAGTCAAGCTAGTTACAATCCGACTAATAGGAAGGGTGGGAACAACTTCAACTTAGTCATCGGCGATGTGGGAAAGAGAAAATCCATGATTGGGAGAAAATGAAAAAGTTGAAAGAGCATTTCCTATTGTTCAACTATCTTCAAAGTGTATACCAAAACTTTCATGTCCTCCAGCAAGTTGGAAGTGTGAGTGAATACACAGAGTCTTTTTATCGACTCATTGCTCGGGTTGATGTAAATGAGAGTGAAGAACAATGAGTGGCTCATTATGTGAGTGCCTTGAAGCCTTCTATCCAAGATGTTCTTGCCTTGCATACATTGTGGAATGTTTCTGAGGCCTACAATTGAGGCTTAGTTGTGGAGAAGCAACAAAGCCGTAGTGCTTCCCGAATGGAACAATACTCCCAAGGAGGGTTTCGAAATGGTTTTAGGTCAGGCCCTTCCCCTCCTAGCTTTGCCAAAGCTAGTCCTCCTTCCAAGTTTATATCCCAAACCACCACACCCCCAACAAGACGCAACTGCGGCCTCGTGATCCACAACAATACTAAAAATCAAAGGGAAGTGCACCTTTAACAAAACCTCACCACACCACCTATCCCTCCAAAAATGCACCCTCTCCCCTGACCCCACCCAAAAACCCACCCTATCCCAAAACTCCCCGCCTTCCCAACCAAATCCCCTTTCACAATCCCCAACCATGAGACCCAATCACATCCCCCGACCACCTCTCCCACCTGCCCATCCCATACTTGATAGCCACCACCATTCGCCATAGTTGATCTCGTTCCCATGCAAACCGCCAAAACCACTTACCTAACAAAGCCCTATTAAAAGTCACCAAACTCCGCACCCCCAACCCATCCACCTCCTTAGGTTGACAAATCTGCCCCAATCAACCAAATGATACCTAAACTCCACCCCTCCACTACCCCATAAGAAATCCCTCTGTAACTTTTCCAACTATCGTGCCACTGAACCAAGAATAACATGCAACGACATAATCTACCCAACACACTCTTGATCAGAGTCAACATTCCCCCCTTTGACAGATACTGCCTCTTCCAACCCGCCAGCGCTTGACCCGCTCCACAACCCTTTCCACACCCCTTTCGCCTTGAAAGTAGCACCCAATTGCAAACCCAAGTAAGACACTAGCAGTTGTCGACACCTTACACCCTAAAATCACCACTAAAACTGGCAACCTACTTACCCAAATTAACCCGGAGACCGGACACTACCTCCAAGCGCAACAAAATACACCACAAATACCCCAACTGCTCCACTACAGGTCCACAAAAAAAACAAGGCATTATTTGCATACAACAAATGAGATACACAAATAGTAGCCCCAAATGAAGATTCCATAGAAAACCCCTCCAACAAACCCTCATGCACCACCTTAGCGAACAATCTGCCCCAGGCCTCCATGACCAAAATAAACAACAATGGCGACAAAGGAACAGCATTCCGAAGGCCTCAATACATCAGGAAAAACCCTATCAACATTCCATTCACCAAAACAGACATCTGCACAGTAGACACACAAAACTTCATCCATCATCACCACTTCGCCCCAAAACCCATTCTTCCTAAAACATATAGTAAAAACTCCCAATTTACGTTGTCATATGCCTTTTCAATATCCAATTTCCCTCCACTAACTATCACATGCTATTCACATGATATCCTACATCACTTGAAGCACAAAAAGTTGAAAGGAATTGAATGATATATGTGTCAAGGTAACTACAGCAAGTCCTACACCTAATAATGCCCTTGGAGGTACCTAACTTGGTACCTAAGTCCTCTGATGAACCATTGAAGGTAATGAATGTTGTTGAACATCAAAACTCTAAGCTGTTAGAGTTACAAGTGGAGGAACATAATGGAAATCAAGCCAAAGTGATTGAGGACAAGGCTAATGAGGGTAAAAAGGCTCCTATTAGCAGTTCAAAAGCACCCCAAGCATATCTTATTATTACTCAAGAAGAGGACGGGGTCCAAATAGAAGATTTGGATTGCATATGTAATAACCCGACCCTCTTATATGCTTGATGTGAAATTCCATGTGAAATTCATTTAATTATGTGAATTATATGATTATGAAATTATGTCTGTCGGTTATGAGAAAATCTGTTGAAATTATGACCTTTAGACTGTAAATTGAAAGCCTTAGAGGCGCAATAAACCGAAATTGACTTTACAGTTATGATTAGCATGATTTTTAGAACATAATATGAAGTTTTGTAAAAATCTGATTCGTAATGAATTAATTAATTTAATTTAGGCTCAAGTCTTAATTAAACTAGCTTAGGCAACTTAAGTTTTGCTAGTATAAGAATCACTTATATGAGCCTTAGGTGATTTAGTCTCACCACAAGACTAAAAATATCCCCTGGGAGAGTTCTAGAGAAGGGAAAGGAGAGAAAGAAAGAGAAGATCAACTAAAGCTTGGAGATTGAGGATTTTGAAGGAGATTGAAAGAATAGAGCTCAAGGTATGTGTAAATCCACTAAACTACCCTAAACCCTCTTCAATTGATTAGCATCAAGCTTTAAAAATGAAGTTTTCCACTTATCTAACTTAGGGTTTTGAATAATCATCTTGCTTGAGTGAATATCCATGGAAGTCAGAAAGATTCATTGTATTGGTTGATTTGAGAGTTGATTCTTACATTTTGAGTTCATCTTGAGTTGACTTGAGAGGAATCACTTTTTCATCTTTAGTTTTGCATGTTTTGCACCCATATATGTATATATGTTTGTATATGTTTTGGTAGACCATGAAAAGATGGAGAAATGAGAGAAGAGTGGCAATTTGAGTTGTATATATGCAATTAAATGGGTTATGATCTAAATGAGCTTAAGATTTATATTTATTATGATCATATGTCATGATGTTGAGGTGCATTTGCTTGTATTATGCCTTGGAAATGTGTTTGGAAAGGTTGATTATGTTGAAGTTTCAAACTGCTCAATCAAAGCCCAGGACCGCACGTGCGGGGCCCATGGCCGCACATGCGAGATGCCCGCATGTGCGGGGCTCACAGTCACACGTGCGGAAAGCAGGGGAGGCAACTTGAGCATTCTGAAATAAAAGCACGTGCTGAGCCACACGTGCGGCACACCTCTCCGCACGTGCAGTGGGAGACTTCCGCATGTGTGGCCAATGGAGAAAAATTCTATCAATTTCTTTTGCTCTTCTTGACCATTTGAAATGTTAATATGTCCTTTTGATCCTTTTGAAATGCTTAAAAATGAATGGGAATTTAGCGAATCGGACATGTGATTAAAGAGAAAAAGGCTAAGGAAAGTGACTTACTTACAAGTTGTGTGCCATGTGTAGGTCACGTACCGAAAGAGACCGTTGCACGACCACATCACAGTGAGTAATAGTAGTGTAACGATATGTTTTATTCACGTATTGTACTCATATGTTTTATTCACGTATTGTGCTTATACCTTATCTATTTTGCTCGTTAATGGCATATGTTATATAAATTGTGTTTTAATAAGATGATTGGAATGATTGAACAATGGCTTGTTTCTATTATAAGTGATGGGCCTGAGGCCGTTCTGATGTGGACTACTTATGACTCGTGGCCTTAAGGCCTAGGGAGATGGAGACATGCCGATGTTCCATCTACCTTATAATGTTACGAACAGCTGTTGATATGTTGGGCCTAAGGCCGTTCTGTATTATGTTGGGCCCAAGACCGTCCCATCTTATATAGGCCTGAGGCCGTTTTGAAATGACTTCATGAATCAGACAAGCACATGTAGCTTTTAAATATATTCTTCAAGGCTTATGCTCAGTCACATTAACCTCCTTACATTGCTATTATTCACTGAGCCTTGCTCACTTCATATTTTGTATATGTATGTAGGTGACCAGCTTAGAGGCCAACCCTAGGTCAGCTCCAGGAGCCTTTTGTTGACCCTATTTTGTCGAGCCCCCCACAGCGGAAGTCTTTTGCCTTTTGTGGGATTCATGTCACACCTTGTTAAGTCTTTAGAGACGTGTACTAATACATTGTCCATATGTACATGTTGGGTTGTTACCTTTTTGTATAGATTTGCAAACTTGGACTTGTTTATCTATAAACTATGAATGGTGTATATGAATTCTCTATATAGGGTATGGTGTACTAAGATCCTGGCATTTAAGCACAGCTCTATGGACGTTTCGTTTGGTTATTATATTTGCTTCTGCTTTAGGCCCTGTCATTGGATAAAATAATGGTTGAAATTTTTGTTTTGAGGCCTAAGTACAGGTTGGTCATGTCCCAAACTTTTAGGAGCGGATTTGGGTCGTGACAGCATACAAACTGTAGGGACTAAAGAATTAAACCAGCGTGCTGCTGGTCCAGAACTTACTATGTCTTTAGAGGTCACGAAATTGCAATCCAAGGTCTTTGATGTAGTGCCCACAGTCACCTTGTGAATTTGCTTCAATCATAATCTATGAAGTGGCCAAAAATAAATCAAAAAATGATCTTGTGTTGGGAAAAGAGGTTACAGAGAAAGGTATCGAGATTGTTGATGGGAATATCAAAGAAAACTTTCTAAAAGCCTATTCAGATCAATTCAAAGAAGTGGTGATATTTGGAAACTAGCATGATTTCAAAGAAAAACCGATAGGAACCATTCATAATCATATTTAGGAACCATTCATAATCATGTTTCTAGTATTATTAGTCTTATTTTATGATTAGTTTATATTTTTTAGGATTTTTAGGTCAAGGGTATTTTGGTAATATTTGTTGACATGGGTTGTAGGGTTACCCATGGATTCTCTTGTGGGTCATGCTATTTAATTAGTTTTATTTATGTTTCTTATTTGGTCTTAGATAGATTTTGGAAGTCAAAATATTGTAGTTTCCTATTTTAAAATTCTAGTTGGTTTAAGAAATCTCCTAGTTCTATATAAAGTCATGTAATGCTTATAATTTAATAGAGTTGATATTTTAGAGAATTTTTAGAGCTTTTGAAGATTCTTTTAGGTTTGTGTGATGCAACCCTAACCCTAGGTGTGATGCCTAAGGGATTCTAGGAGTGATTCATAAATCTATCTTCTTCTCTTTTTTCTTCTTTGTGCACATACCCTAGTTAGGCCAAGTTTGGGAAGACTAAATAAGTGAACTTTTTATCTTTTTGGACTAAAAAATTGAGGTTGAAAATATGGATGTTTGGGTTAACTTTTTGACTTTTTATAGAAAAATGTGTAATAAAAAATTGTAAAAATTGGTTTGTAGAGGAAAATTTGGATTGAAAGTTGTGTAGCCGTAATTGTTGACTTTTGGTGAATAGTGTTAACTTTTTAACTTTTTGAGTAACTTTTTGGCTTTTTAGATTTTTTTGCACATCCCAAACTTAGCCTTACTATTCTCGAATTACTACTCACAGCCCTCTAAAAGTGCACTTTTCAACCTCAAAACCCTATTCAATCACCCAAAAATCAACCCTAACCCCTTCCCTTACCTATTAGCCTTCAATTTAACCCTTAAAAATCAAAATTACTCACTGTTTAGGCCATCAAATAACCTATGTTTTCAAAATCCAATGCTATGCTACATCAATGCTAGTAAGTCATCTAGCAGTCAAAGGAAGAAAAAGAGGTAATTTCGTTTAACTAATTTTAACTAATAATAGAGCACCCTTGTGTATAGTAAATTGGTTGTTTTTTATTTCTCAATGACATTAAAAATCTGTGCATGGAATGTTAGGGGTCTAAATGATCCCACTAAGCAAAGGGAAGTTGCAAATATTTTGTGTAATGAGGGCATCAATATTGTGGGCCTGCTGGAGACTAAAGTCCTTTCTAACAAGCATAAAAACATTTTGAATCGTGTGGTCAAACACTGGAAAAGTCATACCAACAATGACAATGCTGCCCTGGGTAGGGTATGGATCACTGGAACCTAGATTTTTGTAACATTGATGTCATTGATCAGTCAGACCAATTTATTTTTTGCAAAATCCACGTGTTTGATGGGGATTTCTACTTCTTCACATCTTTTGTTTTTGCCTCTTTTGTTTATGCGAATAATACCAGTAGTCTTAGAAAACCTCTTTGGAATAAATCTGACAATATTGCTCTTAACTTTAGCAATTTTCCTTGTATTTTCTTGGGTGACTTTAATGCTATCAGGTTTCCTTATGGTGAGTGGAGATTCTAATTGGTCTTCTTGTAAAGAAGAAATTAATACATGTGTTACTATTTCTGAGCTTGATGACCTTAACTATGGTGGATGCCAATTTACCTAGCTAACAAACAAGGTAGTTGGAAGTACATCACTTCCAAAATTGATAGGGTTATGGTTAATGAGAATCGGATGACTTCCTTTCCAAACTCTCATTCAAATTTTCACTTCTGGTACCTCTGACCACTCTCCCAGTGTAACCTATGTTCCTCTTAAGGGTGACAATCCTAGGAAACTTTTAATTTCTTTGATTTGGATTGACCATACTCTATGAAGCACGGACACCTCTCCAGAGGTCGCATACAGGTGTTCGACACGTATCGGACACGGACACACGCCGGACACACTTTGAACACGTGTCAAACACACTAGAAAGAGTTGGACACGCTGGGACACTTTGGACACGCTGAGGACACACAAGAGACACGTTGAGGACACGCTAGGGACATGCTAAGGACACACTGAGTACTATTTTTTCAAAAAAAATTAAAATTTTTAATTTTTTACTAAAATAGCATAGATTTTATAAAATTAAATATTTTACATAAAATATATATTAAATATTTAAAAATATACATATTATAAAAAATATAAAAATATATGTTTTGAACGTGTCCCCAACTTGTCGTGTCTTGCATTTTTTAAAAATTTATGTGTCCGAGTGTCCATGTCCGTGTCCGTGCTTCTTGGACCATACTGACTTCCCTTCTTTGGTTAAGGGTGTTTAGTGTCTATGTGAAGGGCTTGATGACGTTTAGGATACACAGTACGCTCAGAGCCATTAAACCTGGTTTAAAACTGCTTAATAAAAAGGAGTTTAGTGACATCTGTTAGGGCCAATTGTGTCAAAAATGAATTGGATTTCATCCAAGTCAACCTTGACAAGGATCCTTTAAATCTAGATCTTCAGTGCCTTGACAAGGATCCTTTTAATGTGAAGCTTGACATTACTAATAGTGTCCCTCTAGATGATCCTACTTTATATCGAGAGCTTGTGGGTTGCTTAGTTTATCTAACGGTTACTCGCCCTAATCTTGCCTATATTGTTCTTGTGGTTAGCCAATTCATTCCTGCTCCTTGCTCTACACATTGGGCTGCTTTGATTCGGATTCTTTGCTATCTTTGAAGTACGATCTTTTAGGACTTGTCGTTGTCTTCTACTTCTTCCTTAGACTTGGCAGCCTATGCTGATTTTGATTGGGCTGATGATGTCACTCATCGCAAGTCCACTTCTGGCTTCCACATGTTTCTTTGTGATTTCTTAGAAAAGAAAGAAACAGACTGTTGTTACTCGTTCCATTGCCGAAGTTGAGTACCGTGAACAAGGTTCTGAAAAGCGGTTGCGGTCGCCGTAACGGTGGCGGTGGCGCGGTTGCAGTTGCGGGGTGTAAAGGCCGTAGCATAACGGTTGCGGTAACCGGAATCGTGAATTTTTTTATTTTTTACACAATTTGAAAAAAACTTACCGATATGCACATTTTTTTCCATGATCATATTTATTGGGTTTTAAAATAAACATTGATCAATTTTTATAAATTTTTAAGTTTGATCCAATATATTTCATATTTTTAAATCACTATAAACTGAGTTTTTTACATTTTATTTTAATAATTAATGACTTTATATTTTACAAAAAATAATCACTAACTATTATATATAAGATAAATAATGACAAAAGTAAGAGAATAAATAAAAGTCTAAATATATATATATATATTAATCAAGCCAAATAGATAATGACCATACTTATTATTATTATTATTATTTTCAAACAATATATAAATAGACACACACAAACAAAATGGTTGAGTGATAATAGCTGAATAGAATAGCATAGGTCTTACAACTTCAACAAATCAATAACATGTTCTTCATCTTCCCTATTCTCTCTCTCTATCTCTTGTTCCTCCATCTTCCCTCTTCTCTCTCTATCTCTCTTCCCCCATTTTCAACTTTTTTTTGTGTTTTTTTGAAAGAAACAATTCGAAACCGTTACGTAACAGTACGGAACAGGCCGTTGCAGCCGTTACGACTGCTATAGCAGCCGCTCGCTACGGCCGATACACCTGTGAATCTCAATCGCACTGCAAAAGCGACCATAACGGGTGGCGGTAACTACCACAACCGTTACGTAACGGCGTTGCGTAACAGTTGCGGCCGTTTTTTAAAACCTTGACCGTGACCCATGCCACTACTGAGATTGTGTGGCCTTGCTGTCTCGTGACTAATTTTGGTGTACCTCAATTTTTTTCGACCTCCCTATACTATGACAACCGTAGTGCTATTCAAATCGCCCATAACACTGTCTTCCATTACGAAGCACATTGAGAATGATTGTCAGTTTGTTCATCAATATCTGTAATCTAGCTCCATTGTGCTTCCTTTCGTCTCTTCAACATTGCAACTTGCTGATTTCTTTACCAAGACTCACACCACTAATCAATTTCGGTTTCTTCTTGACAAACTCACTGTTTTCTACTAAAACACCTTGAGTTTGAGCGAGGGTGTGAGAATATTATGTTAATTGTGTAAATATATTAGATTGATTGTGTGAATATTAGATTGATTGTAAGAATATTAGGTTTATTCTTAGGCCTAGAATTACTATATAAATCGGATTGAATACACAGATTCATTCAAAAACTTATAGGCCTTTGTGGTTATTTCAAAGGGTCTAGGGGTTAAGACAAGGGGACCCACAAGTATGTTAGGATGTAGACCAGCGGCTACTCCTACTAAGGTCAACCATCAGGTTAAAGGTGAAAAGGGTAATTCCACAGACAAGGAGTGTTATCAAAAGTTGGTATGAAAGCTTATTTACTTATCTCACACATGTCCTAATATTGCCTATGCAGTGTGTGTTGTGAATCAATTCATGCATAATCCTCACAAGACTCACCTAGAGGCAGTTTTTTTTAAACTTTGAGGTATCTCAAGTCGACTCTAGCAGTGGGTTACTCCATGGGACTGCATTCAAATGCTTCTTATTAGGTTCAAAGGGTTTGGGAGAACCAAGAGAGCCAAAACAATGTGGACAAGCATTGTTTTTGCTATTTTCTGGGCTATATGGTTGGAGGGAAATGCTAGAATCTTTGATGGCAAGGAAGCAAGTATAGAGGCTTTGTGGGATATGGCGGAATATTGGGCTTCATTTTGGGCATTTGTATCCCCTCCAGTCCCTTTGTTCTTGATCTCTAGGGATTGGGCTGCTGTTTACCATCCCTAGAGCTAGGAGTTTTGTGATTTTGTTTTGATCTTTCTCTTTCTCTTTTTCTTTCTTTGTATGAGGACTTCTTGTCCTCTTTAACTTTTCTTTTTCAACAAAATTTTTGTTGATGCTCAAAAAAAAAAAGAGGATATTATTTTCCAATCAGGGAGATTTGAAAGTTGAAGCCTTTACTGATGCAGATTGGAGAGGATCTATAGATGATTGGCGTTCAACCTCAAGTTATTGCACTTTGTCAGAGGGAACCTTGTTACATGGAGAAGCAAAAAGCAAGTTGTTGTTGTTAGGTATAGTGCAGAAGTTGAATATAGAGCTATGGCACAAGGAGTTTGTGAGCTTTTGTGGCTTCAAACTCTATTGAAAGACTTGGGATTGGTGTGTGACGATCCTATGAAACTATACTATGACAATAAGGCTGCTATTGATATTGCTCATGATCGAACCAAACATGTCGAGATTGATCACCATTTCATTAAGGAGAAGTTGAAGAAAGGTCTAATTTGTATGCCGTTTGTGAAATCTAGAGATCAACTTGCAAATGTCCTTACCAAAGGCCATGCTAGTAAGTGTTCTCATTCTCTTGTATAAAAGTTGGGCATGAAACACATATATGCACCAACTTGAGGGTAAGTGTTAAAGTTTATATTAGTTAATGTTATTTCATTAATGGCACTCTTGTTATTTCTCAAACTATTTAATATAAATACTGGGTCTAAGGGTGAGAAGTGCATCTCATTCTACAACCTTATTTTTGAATTACGTTCTCCTCTCCATCTCTTCTTTTCTTATCTTTTCTTTTTCTAACTGATTTTTGCGTTCAATTTACATAAAAATTCCGGAGTCTGGAAGGTACCATATATGTACTTGAAGGAAACTCGCATTTGATGGATGAGGATTTAAAATAAAATTCAGATTGAATAACTTAAAATATTGGTTGAAGAGAAAGTAGGTCCAAAACTAGTAAATAATACCCCAACATGATTTGCTCGCAGCTAAGGTTGCCAACAGAAGGGGGGGGGGGGGGGGGGGGAATGCATAAACAGTAGGAAGGATTCTAAATAGAAAACCACATAGCAAATAACTCTTACAGATGAAATTCAAACAATTATAGTCAACAGGTAATCGCTAAGATAGCTATTATTGGAACAAGCAAGTATACAATGACAAAAAAAAAAAAGGAATTATACCAATGTGTCTGACCAATCGCAAGTTCTTAACCTTTCCATATTTGCTCATAGCCTGAAACACACAAAAAATAAATAAAAATAAAAACCAATGAAGATTCCATATAAACCCTCATTTGATTGTAGGAGTAGTAAACAAAACATAAAAACAAATAAATAAATAAATAAGAAATGAAATGAAATGAATTTGAAAAGCTTGTAGCGCCTTTGAGTTTTCCAAATCAAATTTCCAGGGATTCTATTTCCCGGAAACCAAACAAAGGAGGTGAAAAGTAAAGTAAATGAGAGCTTACCTTGCGAAGGGTTTGTTCAGTGGTGAGGTGAGAAAGGTGACCGACGAAGATAGTGCAATAAGGGTCTCCAATGAGCTTTGGATCGCCAAAGGGGTCGTCTGAGAAGAATACCCAAATTATTAGTAATTTTGTAGGCTAGGCTAGGCTAGAAATAATAGACCCGAAGAATTGAGAAGTGGGTTATTCAGAAGAAGAAGAAGATAAAAGAGATATGTGTGGAATGGAATGGAAAGGAAGACGTACAGAGGCCAGCTTGGGAACAGAGGAGAGCTCTGTAAACGGCGTTGTCATGAGGGAGGATGTCAGTGCCGTCAATGCTTCCTGCCTGAATCGGATGGTATGTCTTTGCGTAGAACACCGAGTTTACATTCCCACTCATTCTCTCTCTCTCTCTCTCTCTCTCTCTCTCTCTCTCTCTCGTATCCCTGTATCAGCCAAAATTGCAAATTGTTCGGGATCCTCTGCAGTATTTTTGTTTACGATGTGTTGGGTTGGGGATGTATTTGGTTGGGGATTTGAGGTGGAGTTTGAAAAAAAAAAAAAAAATTAGCTTAAATATAAATAAAATAAATTTACATCTCACTTTTTTCACACAATTTTTTTCATTCTCCTTTTCAAATCTCAAAAAACACAAAAAAAAACAGCACAGACGAAGCAGAAAGGGAGAAGCCCCAAATAAACAATCAAAGCCCCAAATCAACGACTATGACATCTATATGACGGGACTTTTCTTATATTAAGCTTCTTTTGCATCTTATTTTTCAAATTAAGCTTAGTTTAGACAAATTTTTCAAACTAGGTTTAAGCGTTATTACAAATCGCGCTATCACTGTTTGGAATTCAAAATTTGATGAATAGTGAAAGCGCTATTATAAAACGCACTTTTAATTAAGAAATCGCTGTTTCAAATCTCGCTGTTTCAAATCGCACTTTTAACATAAAAATTTTTTATGAAGAAAACGCTATTTGAAATCGCGCTTTCACTGTACATATCAATTTTTTTTTTTAGAAAACGTTATTGCAAATAGCATTTCTACTGGTGAAACACAAACCAAAACCAAAACCAACCCACTCTGACACACACACACCCACAACACTGAAGCATTGAAATAATATAATTTTTATATATAATAATAATTTGTAATAATTAATTATATAATTTTTATAATTTTCGTAAATATAAATCATTTTTAGGTTATAGGTGGTTTAATTTATAATACGTATATAAGGGTAAAAATTTTTATAATCAAAAATAATTTTTGCAATTTTTATAATCAAAAATAATTTATAAATTATCAAAACTAATTTATAATACGTATGTATTATAAATTTTTTTATAATAATTTATAATACGTATGTATTTACTTTAAATAAAGGGGAAAGCTCCAATAAATCCCAAATTTAGAAATGTTAAACCATTTAGTCCTGAATGTTTTTTGTTGGACTAATAGGTCCTATTTCTCTAAAAGCTTATTATAGGCCTTTTTATGTCAAACATTATTCATCAAACATCAAACATTAGCAACGTCAGAATTATTTATCAAACATCAATCATTACCAACGTCAGGATTATTTGTATAATTTGGGTGAAAACATTATCAACGTTAGAATTATTCATCCAACATCAAACATTATCAAACGTTAAGATTATTCATCAAACATCAACCATTAAACATTAGAATTATTCATCATACATCAAACATTATTCATCAAACATCAAACACAACCATTAAACATTAGGATTATTCATCAAACATAAAACATTATTCATTAAACATCAAAAATCATCATCAAAATAACGTCAAACATCACAATATCATCATCAAAACAACATCAAAAAAAAGATTAAACAATTTTTTAGATAACGATTAAATATCAAAATAACGATTAAAATAACATCAAACATCAAAATAACGATTAAATAATTTTTTCTGATCAAACATCATCATAACAATTTTTTTTGATCAAACATCATCATAATTTATTAGCCCTAAACACACAAACCCAGATCTGAAAAAATGAAGTTCAAACATCATCATAATTTATCCACCTTCATGGTTCGTTGTAACATTGAACATCATCGAATCTGTAAACTCTGCCAAAGAGACTTCTCTCTCTAAAAAACCAGAGGCTCTTCAATTTCAACCACACACATCACATCTCTCTCCTCTTTGATATCATTTTAAATTCAGATTTCACATGGAAGAACTGGACATAAAATTCAGTCAATCAAAAGAAAATCCGAATTCTATAGAACTCAATTTCCTTATTAAGATGTATTCTAACAAATCAATAGATACATACATACATGAATGTATTTACTTGTGCGTTTCCAAATACAAAAACGAAAGAATGAATTACTCACAGGATAATTACTCTTCCATCAGAGCACTCAACTCCGAACCAAGAACAGGGATCGATGTCTCCGTCAAGATCATTCCAGTTCAATAGCGCACCAAATGGCCCAAGAAGATTCGAATGTTGAATCTCAAGAACTTCTGATTCGAATGTTGAATCTCAAGAACTTTTGAGGATTTCGAATCAAGATCTTCCCGAATCGAAATGACCCATCCAGGTCTGATTTCGAATAACGATCTTCACGAATCAAAGTTTTCACTTTAGCAATCTTGAAGTAAGATGAGTTCGAGATGTGGAATCTTGAGATTTGATTTGGTCTCGATCTCGGTTATGGTGTTTTTGGTGTTACATTATATTAATGAATCGGGAAATGTTTTAGTGCTCGAATTCTTGGGCTCGAATACTGGCTCGAAAATAAACAGAGGGGAGAAAGGGAGAAATGGAGAGGAAGAGGGGGAGAAAGGGAGAAAGGGAGGGGAAGAGGAGGAGAAAGAGAGAAAGGGAGGGGAAGAGGAGGAGAAAGAGAGAAAGGGAGGGGAAGAGGAGGAGAAAGAGAGAAAGGGAGGGGAAGAGGTCGTCGCAGAGGAGGAGAGGTCGTCACCCCGGCCGCCGCTGCTCGTCGCCCCGTCGCTGCTCGTCGCCTCCTCGCCGATCGTCGCACCACCGCCACCGCCACCGCCTCGCCCCGCCTCCCCTCTAGCAGATTTATGGCCCCCTCCCCTCCCTCCTCCTCCTCCTCCTCCTCCTCCCTTCTTCTTCTTCTTCTTCTTCTTCTGAAACTGAAACAAAAACCAGAGAAAAAAAAAAAAAAATACAGATGTCGTTTTGGTGTCGAGCCTGTATTCGAGCCGTATTCCTCGAGCTCTGTAGCGGTGCCCTTAATGAATCTGATGTTTGAATATGATGTTTATCATTTTTTTGTCGGTGTTACATTATATTAATGAATCTGATGTTTGAAATATGTAGTTTAAATGAATATGATGTGTAATTTTTCACGATGTTTGTTACGATGTTATTTTTGATGATGTTGTGATGTTTTAGGATGTTATTTTGATGATGTTTTACGATGTAATTTATGTTTTTATGATGTTGATTTTTTATGATGTTTTTTAGTGATGTTGGTGATGTTTTTTAGGACTAAATGGTTTAATAAAAAACATTCAGGATTAACTAGAGCAACATTTATCATAATGGGATTTATGAGTAATTTTTCCCTTTAAGGGATTATATATAATACGTATGTATTATATATATAATTTTTATATATTTACTTTAAATAAATTATTTTTGATATGTATGGATTATATATAATACATATGTATTATATATATAATTTTTATATATTTATATATTTACTTTAAATAAATTATTAATAAATATATAATAATTATTTTATAAAATAAATTATTAATAAAATTTTATAATACGTATGTATTATAAAAAAATTTATAATAATTTATAATACGTATGTATTATTTAAATCTTTACATTTTTTATTTAAAAATTTTTTCAGTAAACCCATCTTTACATTTTATAATACGTATGTATTATTCAAAAATAATTTATAAAAATTTATAATTAATACGTATGTAAATAATTTAATACGTATCTTCACATTTACATTTACAGTAAACCCATCTTCACATTTACATACGTATGGTTTAAGGGTAAAAATTTGGTAAATGATAAATCAAACCATTCATAACCTAAAATTTTTTACCCTTACATACGTATAATTTATAAAAAGTATTGGCATACGTATGTAAAAATTGCAAAAATTATTTATAAATTGATTATAATCTTTAAAAATTATTTAAAAATATATAATAAATAATTATTAATAAAAATTATAATCAATTTATTTTATAAAGTAATCAATTTATTTTACAATCAATAATTTTTATTAATAATTTATTTTATAAAATAATTATTATATATTTAAATATATAAATATATAAAAATTATATATATAATACATACGTATTATAAATTATTATAAAAAAATTTATAATAAATACGTATTATAAATTATTTTTGATAATTTATAAATTATTTTTTATTATAAAAATTGCAAAAAAAAAATTTGATTATAAAAATTTTTACCCTTACATACGTATTATAAATCAAATCATCCATAACCTAAAAATGATTTATATTTACGAAAATTATAAAAATTATATAATTGATTATTATAAATTTTTATTATATATAAAAATTATATTATTTCAATGCTTCAGTATTGTGGGTGTGTGTGGGTGTGTGTGTATGTCAGAGTGTGGGTTGGTTTTGGTTTGTGTTTCAACAGTAGAAATGCTATTTGAAATAACGTTTTCTAAAAAAAAAAAAAATTTATATGCATAGTGAAAGTGTGATTTCAAATAGCGTTTTCTTCAGAAAAAAAATTTATGTTAAAAGCGCGATTTGAAACAACGATTTCTTAATTAAAAGCGCGTTTTGCAATAGCGCTTTCACTATTCATCAAATTTTGGGCTCTAAATAGTGAAAGCGCGATTTGTAATAACACTTTAGCCTAATTTGAAAAATCCGTCCAAACTAGGCCTAGCTTGGGAAATAAGATGCAAAAGAGACTTAATATGGGAAAAGCCCCCTACATGACATCTATTTATATTTTTAAGTTCAATTATACTAATGGTCCATTGAGTTGAAACTCGTGTTATTTTGGTTTTTCAATTTTTTAATTATGATATATTTAATTTTAAATTTCAAATATTATTTTAAATAAAAATAATTGAAAATATTATTATTTAATTTCAAAGGTAAAGTCATTAATTTAATAAAATATAAACTAATTTGACAAAAATAAATGTCAAAAATATATTTTTAAATTTTTAAAAATTATTCTATCCATCAAAAATAAAATTATGTAAAATTGATAAATTTTTACATTTTACTTTTTTATTTTTTACCAAATTAAATTTTAGTATATGTTTGGATCATGATCATGTAATGGGTGTTTTTTTTTTTCCATTAAATTAGTTTATATTTTTTCAAAAGTCAAATATGACGACAACTTTAATTTCATTATTAAACCAATTCAATAAATTAAAAAATCCAAAATTAAAAATATTTAATATATTAAATATATCGATTACACATTAAAAGCCTAATAACTATTCATTACATGATAATCATTCAAAAATATCTGTTAACAACAAATACAATCATTTATTACATAATAACTATCGAAAAGCATCAACAAAAACAACCACCCATTACATGATTATCATCCAAACACATAATAAAAATTAATTTAGTAAAAAAAATAAATGTGTAAAAGATTTATCAATTTTACATAATTTTATCTTGGAAAAATTGGCCTAAGGTCCCTCCCCAACTTTTAATAGGAGGAGAGGTACACAATAATATGTTATGATGGCTAAGGTCCATGAACTTTATTTTATATTATAAAATACCTAATTTACCCTCGTTATAACATAAGATCGTTTGAATTTTGGCAAACTGCTGACTTCACGGCGAGATTTTGGAAACTGATTTCACGGTATAAATTTTGTCGGAGATTTTGTAGGCATTTCACAAGTGTTGCAGTAGACTTCACGATAGAGATTACGATGATCGTGTAGGTGTTATAGTGTGTTGATCGCGTAGGTTTTTCAGTGGAGTTGAATCAGGTATGGTTTCGATAGAGATTCCACATGAATTTTTTATTTTTGTTTTGAATTTTATGTAAGGATTCTGATTTGATATTAGTTTTTCAAGTGTATTTTTGCATTAGGTTTTTGTTTTCATTTTTGATCAATTTAAAAGAGAGGCTAGCTCAGTGAAGTTGTTTATGATTTTTGGAGTTGATTTTTTATTTGCTGTTATTGATCAATTTTAGACAGAGGCCAACTTGATAGAGTTGATTTTTATTTTTGGAATTAATTTTTCATTCTCTGTTTTTTTATCAATTTCAAAGAGTGTTGACAGTGTGGTCGATTTTAATGTTTAGAGTTCATTTTTCATGCTCTATTTTTCATCAACATGCTGATCATAGTTCATTTTTCGTACTCTGTTTTTCATCAACATGCTGATCAATGATAAGTTTTGTTCTCTATTTTTTCAAACCAGAGAAATTTGTTTAAACCAGATAAATTTCATTCTCTACACTTTTGTTGGTATAGTCCAGAGAAAATTGTAAGTTTGTTATTATAATCCAACAAAAATGACAGAGAAAATTATAAGTTCATATGGACATATTATTAGTTTCTAGTGCAGATAGAATCTGAGAAAGTGAATGTAAGTTCTTAAATTTTTCTGGACTTTTATTTGTAGTTGAGAGAAAATTATAAGTTTGTTATTCACTTTCAATTTGTAGTTTAGAGAAAATTATAAGTTTGTAGAAAATGAATATAAGTTTTTGTTTCTCTGAGCAAAAGTTATTTTTTGTGTTTTTTCTTTCAGTTTAGATGGGCAGTACACTGTTTTTAGGGAATCTTGAAGGTGTATATGAGTTTGTAAATTTCTCTGGATTTTGATATGAGTGTAATATTACAGAATGACGCAAAGAAAACTGTAAGCTTGTACTTCAATGAAAATCATAGAGAAGCTTATAATTTTATAACAGATTTTCTGTGTGTTTTTTGTCTATGATTGTGTTTAATACTTAGCAGTAAATTTCTCTGTAATTCTATCTTGATTCATTAATTTTTCTGTGATTTTGTTTTTGTTATCTTGAAGGTGAATATAAGTTTGTAAATGTCTCTGGACTTTTATTTGAATCCAAAGAAAATTATAATTATTAGAAATTTATCTGGACTTTTATGTTATTCTTGTGAAGTGTTTTTATGTTGAACAAATTATTTTTCTTGTTTTTTTCTTTCGGTTTTGATGGACAGTGCAGTGTTGTTGCTGTGCAAATATGGGAATGATACTATTGTCATTAATGTTTCATGCAAATTGAATTTTGAGGAATTGGTTGACATTTTGTATAAAACATGGGAGAATTTGCAACTTGAGATGATGTGTATTTTATATTCTATTGTAGGCCATCCGAATTGTATGGTTCGAAATAATATTGATTTTTTGAATATGTTGAGGGTTGTTTGTGCACGTAGTGTTGATATAGTTGATGTTTCAGTTACTAGATGTAGTACTTCTGATCAAGAAGATGAAGTGGGGTCTAATTGGGTAGATGTTGTGGATGGTGAATGTGATAGGCTGGTGGATATTGAAAGGAATTCACTCTCTAAGTTTTGTTCTCACTAAGAAAATGTGTTATTGTCAGCTGGTTGGCGAAATAATATTACGAGTGTCGGACAAAAGTTTAAGGGTGGTGTGGTTGAGTTCCGTGCTGTTTTATGCAAGTATGCTATTGAGGTTGGCTTTCAGTTTACGTGTGTTAAAAATGACAAGCTGAGGGTTACGGCATAATGTGCATATAAGGAATCAAGGGGATGTATGTGGCGTGTACATGCTTCAATTGAAAAAACAAATGGGTTCTTTTACATAAGAACTTTGAACAATGAACATACGTGTGGTGTGGCGGTTCGTACTAGTAAACATGCTAGGATGACATCCAGCTTAGTTTCTGGGCTGATACTTGAAGAGGTAAGTGCAAAACCTTTAACTCGTCCAGTGGATGTTGTCAAAGAAATGAAAGACAAGTATGGGGTCTCAATCAGTTATAACTGTGGTTAGTTAGGGATTGAAAAAGCAAAACGTAGTAAATATGGAGATTCTTGTTTGTCATTCAATCAATTACGGTGGTATTTTGATGAGGCATTGAAGAACAATCCAGGTAGTCGTTTTGAGTTATATTTTGAAGATAACAAGCATTTCAAAAGAGTGTTTGTGGCTTTTCATGCATGCATTGTTGGTTTCAAATATTGTCGGTCATTGCTTTTTCTTGATGGAACATTTTTTAAAGGACGATACAAAAGAGTTATGCTTGCTGCAACGGGGAAAGATGGAAATGAAGGTAATTGTAAATATATCTAATTTTATCTAAGTATGTGAATTTTCTATACATGTAGGAATTGAGTGAATGTGATTTTTCTCTGACACTTTGAATTTTCTCTGGTTTTGGCCACTGTGTGGATTTTCTATGGTTGTGGCCACTGTGAGAATTTTCACTGGATTTTGGTCAGTGTGTGAATTTTCTCTGGATGTTGTCATTGTGTGAATTCTCTCTGTAGTTGGTCACTAAGTGAATTTTGTCTAGATGTTGCCAATGTTTGAATTTTATCTGTACTTGGTCACTAAGTGAATCTTCTCTGGATATTCTGATCGTGTGAATTTTCTCTGTAGTTGGTCACTAAGTCAATTTTCTCTAGATGTTGCCAATGTGTGACTTTTCTCTGGCGTTTGGCACTAAATGAATTTTCTCTGGATGTTGACAGTGTCAAATTTCTCTGGTTGTTTATTGTTCTAATTTTCTTTGCATGTGTATATCTAATGTGTTTGTTCCTATTTCTTTTGTAGGTTTTTTTCCTATAGCTTTTGTTGTTGTTGATGCTGAGAATAAAGACAATTGGTGTTGGTTCCTTGAACATTTATGTGGAGTATTGGGATCAGAAAGGGTGATAAGTTTCATATCAGATCGACATTGTGGTATTGTGGAAGGAATTGCTAGGTTTTTCCCTAACTGCTTTCATGGATTTTGTCTTGAACATCTAAAGAGAAATTTGAAGGATAATCTGTCATGCGGAAACACAAATTTGGTTAGAGAGATGATTGGGTCCATGTTTTCAGAATGTGCATATGCGCCAACAAAGGCATCATTTCATTTCAAGTTAAATGAATTAAAAAGTAAGAGAGGAGACATTGTGAGTGTTTTCTTGAAAAGTTTGCCATATGAACATTGGAGAGATGCATATTTTGCGGGGAAACGTTATGGTGAGATATATTCAAATGTTGCTGAGTCATTCAATTCATGGATACGAGAAGCTCGGCACTTGCCAATAACAAATTTGGTGGACATGATACGGTTGCAAATCATGAATATGAGGTCTGATAGGAGGCTGCTCTCTAGTAAATGGAATAAAGTTATGTGTCCTCGTATGGATAGTGTATTGGAGAAGTCTTTTTTGGATGGGAGGACATGGAATGTGAGTTTATCATCTGATAATGTCTTTGAAGTGCATTGTTTTCCTTCGGTTATGGTTGATCTTGGGTTGAGAACTTGTTCATGTCGAAAATGGGAAATAAATGGGTATCCATGTCAACATGCTGTTGCTGTAATTTTTAGGAATGGAAAGAACTTGAATTCATTTGTTGAACCATTTTTTCATGTTGATATGTATCATCAAGCATACTCGTTTTCAATTGGCCCAGTTCCAACTGTTGAAAAACCTGTGTGTAGCATTGAAGATGCTATGATTTTACCTCCATTGAGCAAGAGACCAGCTGGGAGGCCGAAGAAGAACAGAATTGCTTCTACTAGAGAGTTTAAAAGGGTGATTAAGTGTAGTCGTTGTGAGAGTATTGGTCGTCATAATAAGAGGACATGCAAGGAACCTTTGTTAAATAGTTAAGGATAATACATTTTATTGATTGAATAATACATGTGATGATTATTTTGTGTATTTTGTTTTGTGAAATGTATTTTTTAGGCAGTGTATATAATAATATCAATCAAATTCATCCAGAGAAATTTTCCAATATCAGTTAAAGTGTGCATTGTGTTTGTTGATATATACTATAGGCTGTGGGTTTGTAATACCTATCAAATTCATCCAGAGAAATTTTCCTACGGCAGAGAAAATTATGTGTATTATGTTTTGAAGCTTCAAATTCATCCATATAAATTTGACAATGGCAGAGAAAAGTACTGTGTGGATTGTGTTTTTTGAATTTGATAATTGTTTTGTACTAACAAAGTGTATTACAGATTGCATGATCATATAGGCACCTTCTTTGGCACGATACGAGTTAAATTTCTCTGTGAATTTTTAGTAACTTCATATCAGTCAAATTTATCCATAGAAGTTTGCTAGTAGAAGAGAAATTTACTATAGGCATTGTGTTTGTTGAAATGTGTATTGTGTTTTGTGAGGTCCAATTCATCCAAAGAAATTTGCCAATAGCATTGAAAATTATAGTGTGCATTGTGTTTGTTGAAATTTCTCTAAGTTTAAACTAGAGAAATCCAGAGAATTTCTCTGGACTTCACAGAGAAATTCTTATCAGGGAAGAATTTTTCTGGACTCACTTCAAGAAATGTGCACACCAGACAGAGCATACACAAAATTATTGTACTGAGCATAACTAAGAAACAAAATTAAGCTCTTTTGAAATTTCTCTGAGTTGAGAATTTCTCTAGACCAGGGAAGAATTTATCTAGAATCACTTCAACTCAGAAATTTTTCTCAAAGCTAGGGAAATTTTCCTCACCAACCCAGAGAAATTTCCCCTCTCCAAATCACTCAACCCAGAGAAATTCACAACTCAGAAATTTCATTTTCTGTCACCATTTGAATCCGTCAATTTCATCTAGAGAAATTTTCCACTAGCAGAGAAAATTATCTGGGCATTGTGTTTTGAAACTTCAAAGTCATCCAGTGAAATTTTCCAGTAATAGAGGAAATTACTGTGCGCTTTGTGTTTCGTTGAGTTTGATGATTGTTTTGTACCAACACAAAGCATTACAGATTACATGATCATATAGGCATTCCTTTGGGACGATACGAGTTAAATTTCTCTGTGAATTTCTGGTAATATCATACCAGAGAAATTTCTGCAGACAATTTTCTTTGTGTAGATTATGTTGACAATCACAATAAAAAATATATATATATTTAACCATTGATAGGTATGAAATTTATATTAGTCAAAATAAAAAAAAAATGAAATTTACATTAGTTAAAAAAGGATATATATATATATGTCAAGCATCATCATTGCTTCAATGTATGAACAAAAAATTAAATGGTTAATACTGTGTGGATATATTCATATATGTGAGACAATTTTCTCTATGTGGATATGTACATTGTCTTCCTTTCACTAGTTTCACTATAACATTTTTGGTTCTTCTTCTGGAGGTATTTCAATTGGTTTAGTCCATAACCGGCCAACTTCAGTCACAAATCTCTCTATGAGTTCTGCCCTCATCAACCTTATTTTTTGTGTGGACAATTTGGAGCTGATAGGTTCATGCTTGCAATATTGTTTCATTATATAACAAACAAAGAGGCCACAATCCAGACTGCATACAAATTATAGGTATGGTTAGTTTTAAGAAACATGCAAATCAGATTATCTTATTTATAGTTGTTGTATGAAACTTACGAATCACTGTCTTATTGTGGAGCATTGTTGACATACTCAAAGTCGTAACTTGTGTTTTGTGAGTGTCACGACCCCATTCCGCCCCTAGTAGAATGGTGCCATGATGGCCAGTAATCCCGGATTACCCAAGGCCACTTGCAAGGATTCACACGCGAGTCAGAGTATACATATGGGGCTTACAAATGCGGAAGCAATAAATTAAAAGCTAAGTAGTCCATAAGAGCAGTGCATAAGTTAAATGAAATGTCATACATCATTGCATAGCTTTAATACAACAAATGAAGTACAAAAATACATCTTGACCAAAAGGCTTCTCAGCCATCAAATACAAAGGACAATGAAGAATAACTAAGAAGCATGATCTTCAAGATGTTGCAAAACATAATCCAAAACACGTCGGCAAACATATCGGCAAAAGACATCTAGGCGTCGCCGCCGTCTTGCTCAGCACCTACATATATATAGAGAGGGTGAGCTTGGATACTCAGTGAATGGTGTAAATAATAAAGGGGTTTGCATGAATGATATCCGAGATCTTTTAACAAAGCAATACAAGGAATAAATCAAGTCCATCTATCAAATCTTTCAAAGCTTCAAGGGATGCTTACTAACATCAATGTAATACAAGAGATGACATTCCGGACAAACAAACCCACGCGGTAAAACCGTCAATGGCAAGGCAAGACAAGACAAGCGAGATCTCAAAACAATGGTGTCGTTGCATTATAGTCCCGGAACACTAAGGACTTGTGCTACAAATGCTTATAGTCCCCTAGCACATACGGACTTCCAAACTTTGTGCTACAAATGCTTATAGTCCCCTAGCACATACGGACTTCCAAGAATGTCATCAAAGCAAGATACAATATTCGATACGCAAAAATAGGGATAATCATTCATGCTAGTAAGTAATTTCCGAACAAAGCAAAATAAGGTTTTATCAAAGCTTTACAACATATCTTTATTAAAATACCACTCACATAGTTCGTCGAACGTCGGGGTCAGGGCGAGTCCAAGTCCTACAAACACATGGCAAGTCTATTGAATGCACTTTTAAACAAGCTTCACATGCATACAAAATGACCTCGGCATCCGCCAAAACTAAGTCAAACCAAAACAAACACTGTTTCTCATCTCGGAGAAACATGCTGGGCACCGACCAGGTCTTGGCCGAGGTTCCACACCTCCTTGCCGAGATGAGGTCCCGTTGGCCACATTCAAGGAAAAATGAAGTCAGGAAAAATCTGGGTTTCCCTCTGCTCAAGAACATAAAGAACACGAACATGAAGAGCATGGAGGAAATGAATGCAAAGATCATAACTTATTATTATAAAATCTGAGATTTCATGTTACGAGTTTGAAAACATGGACCTGGATACCCATACTTGAGGATCTTACGAAAACAAACACAAAAACATGTAACTTGTTGCAAACTTTCGGATCAAACGAGGCTTTTCTTCAAGAACTCATGAACACTAACTTTCTCTTTCTAAAACCAACTTTGAATCAATGCATGGCATGCAGAACAGATTCAATCGTGCAATGCAGCTAGATGATCAATAAGAACAACAAGAGTAGATCAAGATTCTAACCTCAAATCAAGAATCTAACGGTTTGAACTCTAAGAATCAAGCTTGCAATCCACTTTCTCACTCTAAAACTCCTCCTTCTTCTCCTAGAGCTTCTCTCTCCTCAAGAACAAGGATATGATACAAAATGATACATCTCTCTCTCTGCCGGCTGACTTAACACTTAGCTCGGACACGTGGCAATGGCTGGTTGGTTCAACTCCAAAAAGGTGACTGATTAAAAAGACAAGACTATGACAAAGTGTGTTCAACAAGCTAGGCGGCAAGGGACTCCGGTGAGTAATGACATCGGCTAACAACAAGACTTCGGCAAGCAAGGGAACAATGACCTCGGCCAGAAAGGACAACACTTGGCCTAGCTGTGCCACACCTCGGCCTAGATGTGCCACACCTCGGTCTAGGTTGTACCGGTCTAGGGCAAGATCACTTGGGTTCAAGGGCAACATCTCGGCCCAGATAGTACACATCTCGGCCTTGGTGATGAAAACCTCGGCCTAGATAATGATATCTCGGCCAATATGTCAAGGTGCGGATGGAGGTCAACCAGAGAAATCCCAAGATGGTCCTAAGTGTAAGAGTATCAAAGGGGCGACCTAGGCTCAAGATGACCTCGGCTGAAACACACACACACCAATCAGGAACATAGCAATCAAGTGACACTTATGCAAGACAAGTAAAGATCTGAAATGCAAGCTTAATCAGAGCAAAATCATATAAAATGCAAATGAGTACGGTTAGGGCAGTGGGAGGGTCATTACAGTGAGTTATCAATTTGAAAGATGGTTGTGATTGAGCCTCTCTTTCAAGGCAAGCTTTCAAAAAATTCTCCACATAATCTTGCTGCAAAAAAATAATTTTTAAATAACAGAGAAATTTACAGACAAATCAATGGGATTCTATGAAAATTATATCACATAAACATTATGATGGATCAGAGAAATTTGCACTCGTTGCAAATTGTTTTGCATCTTTGACATATTTGTCTTCTGCATCATCCCTCCTTGGCCTTAGGGAGTTGTAGAACCTCCACAAATTGTCTTGTTTGTCCAGGACAAGTAAGGTCCAGTGATTTCCATCTGTTGACTTCTGATTACCCCCAGTATTTATTGGAAAATGGAGGAACCTGTAGTTCCTCCATGCTGTTTCAATATGCTTGTCAAATAATAAGACTCGGAAAGTTGATTTTTCGTCATCGTGATGAAATTCTGTGGTCAGGGAAAATCAAAAAATGGTTATGTTATGAGAAAGTTGAAATGACAAGAATTTAAGAAATATACATACAGAAATTTTAGATGCACACAACTAGCCAGAGAAAATTAGACTAGTGACACAACTGGCTTCAAGAAGTATCTTAAGAAGAGAAAGTAGTAAGTAAATTCCAGAGAAAATCAAATAAAATAGTAGTAACATACTAAGCTCATGGATGTGAAAAAAAATGAAGTTGGTTGTTGTCTTTCTCTCATTTGGTCAGCAAAAAGGACCTCTCCATAGGCATCAATAACTTGAAAAATATGATTTATAATTTTAATATTGATTTATAAAGGCTGATGGAACATTGTAGAGAAATTTTGATGAAAGACTTAAATTGTTGGAAATTTCTTGTTGCTTTATTAGGTTTCCAATGTCTTCGAAGGTAATGAGATTCAACTCACTTGTCCAAATTAAAGCCCTACAAGATGACAAAGAAGAGATTTAATTGTTGTTAATGCAATATAAGTTTGTAATTTGTTATTTGTTATCTTCTATTTTGTTTGTTGTACTTACTCAAGTCCAGACATATTTGATATGTGTTGCAAGATGTCTTTTACATGATCTTTTATCAATCTTAAAATCGATAGAGTTTGTGGAAAGACCCAAAATTTTCTGATGCTTATAGGTTGAGACAATACGTACGCATCAGCATCAAGTACTTCTTTGTCCTTTGTGGTTTGCTCAGTTTGCTTTGCAGCTTGTTTTGAACCTCTAGTCACTTTCGCAACTTTGAGGTATTAAAATTCTGGATCGTGCTGCTTTTCCTTCCTTTCTTCTGCCTTTAAATTTTTTATCATTGATGTCGGATCTTTTTTGATTGTAGACAGTGAAAATATCAGTAAAAGTGAAATTTCTCTGAAGTAACAGATGATATTTCAATATGTTAATTTATTTGATTCAATATTTTCCAGTTACCATAGACTTTTATCTTTTGTTTCAGTTGTTCTGTGTGTGCCATTTGTTCTTGTTGGGTTGTTGGTTGTTGTTTCACTTGCATTCCAACTATACACAGTGAAAATCAAACAAGCCCCAAAAATCGAATAAGAAAATAAACAGAGAAAATAAAATGAGCAGTAGAAATTAATAGAAATAAACGGCAGAAACTAATGTGTTCAGAGAAATATAACTTCTAGAGAAAATTACCAATGACATAGAAAATTATAATAAATAGAAATTTCTCCGACTTATGTTGACACAAGGACATAACTTTTTGTGGTTCAAGATTTTCACTGACCTTGTGGTTGAAGTTGTGTTCGTGTTCGATATGGTTGTGTTGCTAGTTGGACGGATAGTTCTGGAACTTGTTCATGCAATTTAGCATTTTCAGTTTCAAGCTCCGAAATTGAATACCTCAACTGTTTAATTGTTTTTGTATCGTTTTCTTTTTGAACCTCCAACATCCTTAGTTTCATTTGGATTGTGTTGTCTCTTTCTTGAAGTTCTGAGTTAAGTGATGTCAAGGTTCTTATTGCAATATCCTTTTCAGCAAGTAATTCAATCCAATTTCTCTCTTCTTCTTTAGTCTTTGACGTAGATCAGCAATTTGGGCATCCTTTGATTGCTCTGATTCTTGAGGCTGATCCATTGTTGAGCCACAAATGCTATCACATTGTTGGTCCATCGGCTCATTACGTTCTTCTTCATCACTTTCCTCCTTGTTTACTCCTTGCTGTTCATCTTCTTCTTCACTGTCTTCTTCTTTCTGTTCATTTTGTTCTTTGTTTTCTGCTTTTATTTCTTCACTTTCTTCTCTGGTTTCTGCTTCTCCACTGCTTGCTTGATCTTCTTGTCCAGTGCTGGCTTCGTATTCTTCTATGTTGCCTTCTGCTTCTTTATTCCCTCCTTCTTCAGATGAATCTTGTAATGTCTCCTTGAATTTGATAATTGCCTTTTTTGATTCTTTCTTCGTCTTTTTGCCAAGACAGAACTCCTCTGATGGGTTTTTGACTAGTGCCTTGTTATCTATCTGTAACAGGAGGCTCTTTTATTAGACAAATGTTACAAAATTCACTGAGAGAAAAAATTCAAATAAGGAAAATAATATTTATCTAAATGATACTAATGGAAAACAAACTTCAGAGAAAATTATATGGGCCAGAGAAAATTACAGACAAGGAGTTAATTTTATGAGGCAAAGAAAATTATGAAACAAGCAACATAATTTAGATATCAGAAAAAATCAATCAAGGCATATAAGTTAATGTTTGACTATAATTGTGTCAGAGAAATTTGGATTCCAGAGAAAATTCATTAGAAGGGTAGAAATAAACAGTGTTTATCAAAGATGCAAGGCACATAAGTTATGGGCAAAAGCAAAATTACACACAAGGAGAAACAATTTTGTGGGCCAGAGAAAATTATGAAACAACCAACATAATTCAGATATTAGAGAAAATCAATCAGGGCGTATAAGTTAATGTGTTACAATTATGGTCAGAGAAATTTGGATTGCAGAGAAAATTGATTACAATGGCAGAAATAAACCAGTGGTAACCAATGAAGAAAAAATAAATTGATAGTTCAGAGAAAATTGATCTTAATCAATCAATGCACAAGGAGGGAAACAAAGCAGTGGTCAGAGAAATTTTGAAATTTCACTGAGATTTCAGTAGTGACAGAAATCTAACCTGTCGAGGTGCAAGAGAGTGGACTGGTGTCTTTTACAGCTGTTTCGTCAAGGTTTGCAAGTTCCACTTGGCACATCTTGGAAAGTCAGTTGTGTTACTGTCTTCCGAGTCAATGATATTTGCATGTTCACATAGCCAATACTGTGATGAAAATTAAAATAATTAAATTTTTCTAAACGCACAAATTTGTAAGTATGATAATTGCAAATTTGAATGGATATTATACTTACCAGTAATGCAATGACACACCCTAAAACTTTTTCTGGAGTTCTGTGCAGATGGCCATGGTCATGTCTTGACAAGACAAGCCTCCAGCAAACCGCTCAGGAATAGCAGATGGCCAACACGGTGTCCTAGGCGCACCAATGCACATGCAATGCAAAGAAACACATAAGTGTAGTCAAAACAGGATATTACGAGTTCGAGTCAAGCGCTCTAAATTCCCCAGCAGAGTCGCCAGAAACTGTAACACGTCCGCGGGGGGACCTCGCGCTACAGCTCGGACTCCCTTTTGTTGTCACGGTTCTAAATCTGAACCAAAGAGTCCAAATCCGGCAAATCGTTTGAGAAAACAGATTTTTGAAAAGTAGTGCCAAACATGGACTGCTTTGCCAGATTACAGAGTCGCCACCTAAATATTTTAAAATGGGAAATTTAGGAAACCCTGACTCAGTGCCGAAGGCCACATGTCCGTCATCACCAAAGTGGTCTTGGCTCGGGAGCTTGGGTACGATCGGGGAAGGTCAGCTATGAGCACCCCCTTTCGCCCGGTCCGAAGACCGGCCTCTACTAACCGCGATATCCGATTTTGAAAACATTATGCGCGTAGCAAACAAGTATAGACTAGATTGCCTAATTTGGAAATAAACATTGCGTATCCGTTGGTTTTGAAAATGCATTGGAATTTGCTACTCGCAAGTAGGCTAAAACACGGATTTCAACGAGTTTTCCCAACTCAGGCAATCCAACCTCCACCCACAGGCATTCAAGCAGTTTATCTCATATAAGCACTTAGCCGCATGGTAAGCATACTGTCATGTTAGCATTCACACGCATGTGGTATGCTAAAGCAAAAATACTTACATCGTACTCCGTGCCAAAACAATAAACTAGTTAGCAAACATGCATGCCCTAGTTCATGTTAGAGTGTCTAATGCATCGCATACAATCATGTAATTAGGATAGGCTCGGCTAACCCTAAAAATGGCATGTGAAATGCACTTTATTCGATGCACGTATTCAATTTGGAATTGAAAATACAATGCAGTTTGTATGATGTGCCGAGCCCGATGCATGTTTAGACAAATGCATGGATGCACGCATGCATAGCATAAGGTATGCTAAAAGTAAATATGCCCTAATCTACCATCATAAGCAGGTAAATAAAAGGGTAGAAAGAAATGGGGGTTGGAAGACATACACCCACACACCCACACTTATTACAATTATGCCCTCACTCGGAGGGACCAAAAGAATAATACAAATAATTAACTACGCAAGCTAATTAAATATTACAAATTCACTAAATTAATTAACAAGTTAACTAAGTTAATTAAAGCAGTAAATGCCTCGGGAAGAGGGCAAGATGCATCACGCGCCCGGGACCCGCTCGGAATCACACTGCCATGCATGGTTGCCTCTGTTTTCCCTGCTTTCCTCCTCCGAAGACTGCCAAAACTTCAGGAATACTTCCTGGACACTGGAGATCCCCACCGGCTGGGGTAGAACACCACCGGCTGAAGGATGTGGCTACCGGCACTGAATTCATCCATCGGCTGCCAGTAGACTGCCGGTCGGCACAAAACAGTGCCGGTCGGCACAAAATGCCTGCAGAACCTGCAACTCATAGCAGCAGAGGACACAACTTGCATGGCAATGTAATTCAAAGCGTGTATGCACCAAACACACTCCTTATCATGTTTTTGACTCAAAGGAAGATGTGCCTCGGTTCTCGGACCACCAATCACGCATTTCCATGCATGACGGCCCAAAGAACCAAGAGTGCAACTTCTATTTCAAATGCATGCAAAGCAAACAAACACATAAGGGTGCCAAACCTCCATCATGACTTGGTCAAGAGGCTTAGCATGCATGCCAATATGATGCAATCCTAGACATGTCAACTAGTATGCAAAATGGACAATGCAAGGCACTTATGCAAACATGCAAGTAAGCATACAAGACAAGCATGCAAACAAAGCAATGGGGTGGGCTTAAACATGGATTAGGCAGCCCCAAATAGGCCTAAAACTATTGGCCAAAATGCTAAAGAGGTGAAGTCACAATGCATGCAAACGTGCAACCATACATGCTCCAACACTTAGGCACAAACATGGCAACTCTTAAGCACACTCAAAGAGACCAAACATAGACAATGAGCATGCATAGAAAGCTCTGAAAATCATGCAAAACATGGTGCCAAATCATGCAACAAAGCAAGTCAAACATGCAACAAATGGCCCAAGTACTTAAGGTTCACCAATGAGGCTTTGAACTACACATAGTACAACCACACATGGCAATACTTAACCAACTAAAAACAGAGTTTTAACACATAAAACTAAACCCAAAAGACTACTTAGATGGCATCTAAGAGGCTTGAAATCAAAGGCAAGCAACATGACCAAAACATGAGGCATACAACACATGCTTTTAAAGCATTAAAGAGGCTACTAAGGCAAGCATACAAGCACACCAAAGGGACTGAAATAGCATGCTAGATGGTTCCAAACCATCAAAATGATGCAAGCAAGGCATGCTACACCCTCATGCTCTTAAGGCCAACAAGCCAAATGCAAAGGAGCTATGTAATGCAAGTCATGGCCGACCAAAATAAGCATGGACAGACCTAAAGCATGGCAAAATAAGCATATACACTTCATGGATCTAGGCCTAAAACATGCTAGAAATAAAGGCATACAACCTAGGCATGTTAAGGGACTATTAAGGCATTACAAAGCAACTATGCAAAGCAGGCAAGGAGTGCTAAAACCAACACTTAGCAATGTCATATTAGGGCATAATAAACATAAAATGCAGCCAAGACATGCTCAACAAACAATCAAACACTATGCTCTCTCAAGAGGCCAAAACTTGCCCTTTTCAAGGACATCAAGGAGAGGGGGTGGCCCTCTCCTTCTTGGGACCTCAAGGCACCATCTTCACCACTAAAATCCCTCAAGATTTTAGTGGTGAAGAGGCCCAAGCACCAAGGTCTCGGATCTCTCACAAAATAGCACCAAAAGTGGCCTTTTCAAGGCCTAAGGGTGGTCAAACCCACCCAAACCACCAAGCACTCTTAATAAACAATAAAGAGGCTTAAAAAACAGAACTTTTATGTATTGAACACCTAGCACAAAAACAGTTCAAAGATGGGTAAAAAAGGAGTGCAAGAATGGGGTAAATAAAGCAAGTTTCTCACCCTTGTTGACCCTCTTCACAAATGTTGACTTTGTTGCTTCCTTGAGCTCCAAACCAGTCAAGAACAGCAAGAATAACCTCTTGGGACCTCAGTAGCCAAGGGAAGGTGAAGCACTAGGTGTTGATGTGCAATAGTAAGACACAAACACCTAGTCACACAAACAAGAGAGAAAAAGAGAGATAGAATAGATATAGGATTCAAACCCTAAAACCAGAGCTTCTTCTCACCTTTCTAACCAAAACTTTTCTAACCCTAATGCCAAGAGAGAAGGCCTTCTCTTATAGGCAACCCTCTTGTAAAGCTTGTCAAACAAGCTTACAAGGAGGGCATCCCTCCATACACGTGTATGGAGGGGAAACAAATGCAAGACAGCTGCCTTAAAATATCTCATAAAGCAACTGCACAGTAGTCGGCAGGGCAAATTTGTCATTTTGACAAATTTGACTGCCGACCGGTACAAAAAAGTGCCGACCGGCACAACAAAGTGCCGATGGAAACTACAGCCAGCCGGTGGCCTCTAGCCACAGCCGGTGGTGTGTGGGGATGCCTCACAAAGCATTCCCTGCCCCTCTAGGGCAAAACACAGGTGTTTGGTGCAGAACCAGACACAAAACGGTCGAGTTCGGAGGTCCTGAGGCAAGGCGCGCGTAGTCGAGAACTCCGGGAACTCCAAACGAACACAAACATGGATAATCACCGAGTGTTCAAGCGGTGACGTCCAAGTCTCGAGGACGGTCAAAAATGGGGTGTCTACACACAAGTACATTGTAACAATGATTGCTACATCTTTGAAGTCAGTTGGTTGTTTGCCTTTCATTGCTTTAACCAAGGTATTTTTAAGAACAGAACCAGTGAGCCTTGTGTCCTTTTGGAATCTTCTCCTTAGGAATGCAGATTTTGGCTTTTTAGAGTATCTTAATGACATGGCTCCTTTACCTCCTTGATAACCAAAACTCAAGGTCATGTCATTTGTTGTAAAGGTCAAGTTCTTTTTACTAACTGTGAATGCTTTTGTTTTTTCATTGTAACATTGGATTATTGCAACTACATCATCATCAAATTTCCTAGATTTCCTTAAATCCATCTTTCCAGTGGTTAGAGCTTGGATCAACTACCAGAATGGGGTCTTTTGAAGCTCTACAAGTTGGTTTGAATTGAATTTAAGTGTTTGAAAAAAAGAGACAACATATGAGAGGTTGGATCGGTATTGAATGCTGTAGTGAGCTCTCTTTCTTTGAAGTTTAACAGGTTTTTTCCCCCTTGAGCTTGAGTCTTTTGAAGTTGGGGTACTCATCTGGATGCTAGTTGCTTTATCACCTTGGACTTGTGTGTTTTGGCGAGGAGTTTGTGATGTTTTGCTGCTGGTTTTTTATCTTAGATCATAAGAAGATTGAGAGAGTTGTTCTTTCTTGCTTGGTGTTTCTAGTGTTTTGCTGCTGGTTTTTGATCTTAGCTCATAAGAAGATTGAGAGAGTTTCTGTTTCTTGCTTGGTGTTTCCGGTGTTTTGCTGCTTTTACGTTTTGCCATTTCTAGACAATGATTAAAACATAAAGATGTCAACATTAAATCCCAGAAAAAATTGAACATGCCAGAGAAAATTGGACATGTCAGAGAAAATTACAGATAAGAGAAAATTGGAAATGTCAGAGAAAATTACAGATAAGGGAAAATTACAAAAAATTGGACATGCCAGAGAAAATTGGACATGCTAGAGAAAATTGGACATTAAAAATTAAATGTCAGAGAAAATCAACAAAGCATCATAAACATATGAGAGAAATTTTCAATAATTGTTAAAATTACATATAGAAGTAAACATACCAGAGAAAATTAATGACAGAGAAAAGTAAACATGGCAAGCCAAAGAAAATTTTCATTCCACAATTAGTAAGATAAAATAAACAAAGTAATGTAAACATGCCACTGAAAATTACACCACATTGAAATCAATAATTGAACAAAATAAATATACCAGAGAAAAATACACATTCCAGAGAAAATTACACATTCTTGAGGAAATTTCCATTCCAGAGAAAATTTCAATTCATAATATTAAAATGCCAGAGAAATTTACATACACAACCAGAGAAAATTAACCATTATAAAGACATACAATGGAGAAAAGTAATGTGATGTGGTCAGAGAAAATTATAAATACCAGAGAAACTTAGACAGAGGCAAGAGAGTAATAGACATTCCAGAGAAAAATACATATTCCAGAGAAATTTACAAAGCAGAGAAATTCATAGACAAAATCATAGAAACATGTTCAAGAATAAGATCAAAACACAAAGAAATAACTTTTTTTCAAAATACACATGTCAGAGAAAATTCAAATAAGAAACATTCATTCCAGTCCATAATATTAAAATGCTAAAGAAAATTAAACATAATAGAGACACACAAGAGAGGAAAGTGATGTGGTGTGGTCAGAGAAAATTATAAATACCAGAGAAACTTAGACAGAGACAAGAGAATAATAGACATTCCAGAGAAAGATAGACATTCCAGTTAAAAATACATATTACAGAGCAATTTACAGAGCAGGGAAATTTATAGATAAAATCACAGAAACATGTTCAAGAATAAGATGAAAACACAGAAAATTATTTTTTTTCAAAATAAACATGCCAGAGAAAATTGAAAGAAGAAACATACATCAAGCAAAAACCAGAGAAATTCAAATGCCAGAGAAATTTACAGATAAAATCACACAAACATGTTCAAGAATAAGTTCAAAACACACAAAAATAACTTTTTTCAAATTTAGGTAGCTTTTTATTACGAAATTGAAACCCTAATTTATAGAAGGTTAATATAAAATGCAATTAACTGTGTTTCCAGAGAAAATCTAGTTGTATTGTAGAAAAACTTACCAAAGTTAGGATGAAACTTGAATGACGAGCTGATATGGCCTGAGATGAAGATGCGACGTGACGAAGATGAACGGAGATGACGATGAACAGTGAAAACGGGGTCAGAGAAATTTTTTAGGAAGGAATGGGAATGATTTTTGCAGAAGATAATGAAACTCTAATGTCGATGGTGAAGATGATATTGAAACCCTAATTCTGATGTTCTCTTGTTCATGAAGATGCTGGATGCTTGGAATGGAACTCAGACGTCGGAATGAGTTTTGTTTCTGTGTTGATTTTGGGAAGGATATTTTGGTCCACAAAATAATTAAAAACGCACGCCATCTTGTTCAGAGACCTGATGCATCACTATATTTTTTTTGGTGTCCTTTATCCTCTAAATTATTATTATCAGGGATCTTAAAAAAAATTTGCCTTTCATCTTTGGTGGGTAGAAATAATTTTTAAAAATTTAAAATATTTTTTTGACATTTATTTTTATCAAATTAGTTTATATTTTATGAAATTGATAATTTTGCCCTTGAAATTGAGTAATGGTATCTTCAATTGTCCTTATTTGGAATAAGATTCAAAATTCATAATCAAATATGTCATAATTGAAAAGTCAGGGATCAAAGTAACATGAGTCACAAACTATAGAAACTGCTAGTGTAATTTGCCCTATTTTTAATGGAGATAAAGTTGCTTATGGTGAGCTCGGCTGAGCATGTTAGCGGCTCGGCTGGTTAGGAACTCAACTCGACTCGATTTATTAAATAAATAAATAAATTTGAACTTGAATTTTAGGCTTGTTTATTAAACAAGTCGAGTGTCACTAGATTCACACACGAATACCATTTTTAATTCCATTACCCCTTTCACACAAGTTCGAGAGAGCATCTACACAAATATGGAACTAGGTGGCCTATTTTGGGACTTTGCCATTGACTAAACTTCTCCCAATTTGGCTGCCTCTTCTTAAACACATAGACATGATTGGTGCTTATCTTCTCTTGAGCAATTAGAACCTTTCACTTCCATTGATAAAGAAGTACCCACCTTGATCATAAGGACACTCTCCAAGCTCCGTCAAATCCTTCTCTGAATTCTGATAGAGCGTGCAATAATTTGACCGGAGCATTATAGGAACCTTAAAATATAAGGCAACAAAGAAGCAGAAGTGTCAATTTATGGAACTCAAATAATGAATTCATCGATTTGGTGTTCAATTCATATACCTTCCCCATGAAGACTTTAGTGAAATCCTAAGTTTCAGTAATTTCTTCACTATCATGTCCTTTCTTTATAACTCTCTTTGTCACGTCCATATACAAGCAAGATAAATATGTTAGATTCATCAATCTCGTAGCTTTCAAAAACAAAGTTGCAGTTTCTTCATCCGACTAGGTCATCATTGACTTGCTCAAGTAAATTTGACCAAAGTTGATCTTATAGATGGTCTACAAGTAAATTTTTAATTACTACAATCCAAGAGCAAAGTTCAATCGTAACAAAGTCATAAAAATTGCCCCAAATTCTTCTTTCAACCATATCAATCCATGACTATGAACAACTAATCCACACAAGAATCACCTAAAATACTGCCTTTTCATGTCTCAAAATCATACAATTACAAAACTTACTCCTTACCAGCCATGTAAAATAAGTAAGTATCCAACTACGATAAATGTTTAATTATGAGTTCATTCAAGCAATTACCAATTCTTTCCACGAGGTTTTCTGTTAAGACCAATGCCATTTGGTGTTTCAATCTTCAACAATTAAAATTAAGAAACCAAGAACACAAAACATAAATCAAAGTAAACTTCAACTTGCCGATTTCAACAAAATTAAAACAAAATTTTATCTTTATCAACCACCCAAATTATGACAAATACTTCAATCTTCAGTTGTTGTTTCAATCAAATTATCACAAAACTTTATTTTCACCACCTTATTGCAGCTGCTAACCAATGACTCTACTACCTCCAAAACCACAACAAAACTTTGATTTTGAGTTCAACTTCAACCAAACTATCACAAAACTATTGTAAACCCCCCTCTCAAAAAACAAGGCAAAAAACTTTGTACCCCATACTACAGATAATCAATCAACAACAGAATCACATAAGTTGATTTACTCAAAAATTTACTCTTCTTCATCCAATCATGCTCAGTAATGGACTACAATAAATGCTTTGTTTTCAATTTCATCTGATTCGATTTCCAATTTTTTCCAACTGGGTTTTCAAATATAGAACACATAAACCTAGTGATTTAATAATAGAACCTCAAGCGAAATCACCTTTGTCACCAAGGTTGTGCTAGGACTCGGGTCGAATCTCAATATCGGCTGACTCGTCAACAATTTCTTGCATTGTGAATGAAGTCATCAAAGGAATCGAAATGTTGGCAAACCAGACCCTTCTCTTCGAAATAAGCACTGATTAATGCCCAAGTGTCTATCTTCATTTTCGTCATTGTACCTTGGATGTACTCTTCTTCTAAGTCCATTCTTGAAAAAAATTTCGAGTTCGAACAAAGAGTGAAAATCAAAGAAGGGTTTTGGAGGGTTAGAAGAGTGAGGAAAGAGAGAAAGAGAGATTAAAATGAGTTGAAGATTTGGGGGCTTTATAGGAAGGTGGTGATTTAAAAGGTTTCATTGACATCCACTTTCGTGTTTTCTCACATCAATTTTTTTTTTCATTATACTTAATAAATTTATATTTTATATTTTCATCTATTTCACATTTTTATAATTTCAAAACATGCAAAACAAACTTTTATAATTCAAAATGCAAAACAAGTATATGTGGATCTTTCTTTAAACACTGATGATCTACCAAAATGGGTTTTACTGAAATCATGCCCAATACAGGTACCTTTAAATCTTTTTCTGGACACTGTTGATCTGTGAATCCTTTTCTGGACATTGATGATTTGCCAGAATGTAATTCATTGGAATCTTACCCAAAACAAGTACCTGTGAATCCTTTTGTGAACACTGATAATCTGTTAATTTTATGATTTACCATAATGGAATCCATTTGAATCAAACCCAAAACAAGTACCATCCATTGGAATCAAGCTCAAAACAAGTACCTGTGAATCCTTCTCTAAACACTAATCATCATTGTCCATGGAAGGATTCGCAAGCATTCGTTGGTGGTTGATTCAATTGGATTCCATTCTAGCATATCATAATTTCGAACATGCTATCATATTTAGCTTACTCTTTTCTCTCTATGCTTTTCTTGTTTTCTTTTATTACCATACCCATCTTTTTTCTCTCTTTCATTGCATCTACAAAGATTGCTAATAACTTAGTGGTGAAGGAAATAACGATAATGATGAGAGGTAATAAATTAAGGCCATGTTTGTTTGGCCTTTTAGGTGGTGGGATTGTGTTCATAATCATGTGGGATTGCTAATCCAATCCCCTTGGATTGAAGCAAAATGTCTATTTTGCCCTCTATTTATCAAATACAATAAAATATCTTCTTTTATGCAATAAGGGTTTTTACATAATTTCATAGATTTAATCCCAACTAACTAATACCACCACACTACTTATACTGGTTCCGGTTTAGACCTAACCATTTTTCATTTTCTTAGATCCAAAATTTCATATCTTTAGTTGTTGTTTGTATCCTCTTCATCTTGTTGTTAGTTGAGTTTGGTTGTTAGGAGTTGTTGGTTGTATTTGAAACATGTTAGGAGTTAGTTTTTCAAGTGAGTTGTTGTCCGTTATACTTTGGTTGCTCGAGCGGTCTTTGAGATCTCCCAATATTTTTGCAGGTCTACAAAACTTTTAGGAATCAGTCATTGTACGCTCGAGTAGTGGTTTGGTCGCTCAAGCGGTCTTCCATTTTTGTGTCTTACGCTTGAGCGATAAATTGGTCACTCGAGTGGTCTGTGTATATGTCAGATCGGGGAAAGGCATTTTTAAGTCACTTTTTCATTTATTTCTCTCTCTAAAACACTCCAAACCCTAATTTCTTCTCTCTCTCTCTCTCTAGTTCTTATATAAACACCTCCATCCACCGAAACCCATTGATTTATCCACCATAGTTCCTTGGAGAAAATGGTAGAGCTCATAGAAGGGTTCGTTTTAATCGGAGAAGATTTTTTTTCAACTCCATCAAGCTTCAACTTTCGCTGTCCTCTTCTTCTAAACTTGAGATGGGGATTTCTTCAACCTTTTGTATGCTTCTTAGCTTGGTTATTTGTTCTTTAAAAAGGTCTAGTGATTTGGGAGTTATGGGTTGAACCTAGGGTTTTGATTTGGGTTATTTTTGGAAATATAAAAGAGGGGTTTTCAAATTGATTCATAGGGAATGTTGTGGAGATGGTTATAATGTTAATGGTGTTGAAAATTTGAAAATCTCTTATTAAAATGCATTATTGAAATGAATGGATCTTTGGTTGGGAAATTATTGAATTTTGGAAACTAAAAACAAGGGAAAGTGGTTGAAATTTGAAATGAGAATGAGAATATATATGCATGATGATAAGGATGGAGTTGAGTATGTAATATCACTCATACATTGAAATTATGAGATTTTTCTTGTTGTTGGAAAATTTATCTTTTGTTTAGAAATATCTATTTTGGGCTATCGATGGAGGATCACTTTGATTGTTGTAGAAATTGCATGAGCAATAGGTTAATTGAAAACTATATATTTTGAAAATGTATTATTTTTTTGAGAAAAATAGGTGAATACCTTGGTGAATCTAGTTAGGGGGTGTGGTTGTGGTTTTATTATGTTGGCCTGTGTGTCCTTACTGAAAGTCCAGAAACTCGCGCGGTTAAATGTCGTTCCTTCCGATTTGTACCGATAAAATGGCTTTGGTAGTGTTTGTATAGTCTACTAGCAGACACGTACCTAGAGATTTCCAGTGTTATGTATCCACTGCCCTATTTTCTGTTTTAAAGATATTATTTTATAAATTGATTATAATCATGTCATGGCATTGTTTGAGAAGAAGGAAGTTAAACGTTTTGGTAAAGGCATGCATGGGCATTGACCATATGACTTGGTTAAGTATCATGTATTATGTTAAAATGTCTCTATTGAGTTTTAGCTCACCCTATGTGGAAAACAACTTTCAAATGCTGATGACATGCCTCCACCAAGGATGTAGCTTGAGAGGACTTGGAGCTGAGAGCTTCTTTTTGTTTCTTTTGTGTAATTACTTTTTGTACAAGCCTTGGGCTTTCTATGTATTGAGTTTAACTCATTTTTGTTATACTCAAGCATTGACTTGGAAAGATGTAGCCATAAGGGCATAAACTCACACTTGCTTCCTTTTGTTTCACATTATATCATCATGGCATATGCTATAGATTCAGGATTTAAGATTTATGAACGTATACATGCATATGTCATCTTTTGTATGAGAAAAGAGAATTAAAGAAAGGTTAATTTTGTATAAGTTTTTTCTATTTTTTGAATACTATGAAGTGAGTTATTACAATTTTTGGGGCGTTACAACTTGTATAAGAGCTATCGGGTTTGAATACTTTGAGATTGTGGGATGTGGTTTTTACCGTAATGGATTCATCTCGCTAAATAGTAGTAGTAGAAGTTGACCTGGTAAGCTCTGTGATAACATGTTTATGTGGATAAATAAGTATGAAATTTAGTTTCTTAGATATTGATTGTGTCTACGAGTTTCTAGATGTTCGATTAGAAGAGCACTTGATCACTGTTAATTCTAACTAGAACTCTGGCAATGTCGCGAAATGATTATTATCTAGAAAGGAAATTCGTTTGTGATTATATGACTTGGTTCTTATGTGGAATGAATTATGACATTGTCTATATCATTAGGACATGAGTGAATTAGCTTCGGTACATTTCTAAATGTGTTGAATTATTGTGTTACCTTTATTAGAATGTCAGGACACAGACGTGGAGGCAGTAGGTGTGGAAAGTCTAGACGGCAAACCAAGGAGGGAGTTAGTCAGGCCAACGTGGCTGAGCCAGCAAGTCAACAAACCATGGGCGTTTTAGCTTCAGAGATGATAGGAGCCTTGAAGGAATCCATAGACATTCTTAGTGCTGAGAATCAAGTCCAGGACCATGTTGCTGAGATAGGGCCATCATTTCTAAAGAGGAAGTTCTTTAGGTCTAATTTGAATGAGTTTATAGGCGATCTGAAAGAGCCATTAAAGACTGATGAATGGCTAGAGCAGATGGTGAAGATGTTTGAGATGCTTGGCATCGACGGCGACAGTTTAAGGGTGACCTTGGCATCCTTCCAACTTAAAGGCGACGCGGGTCAATAGTAAAAGTATGCAAGGGGTCGTATCGGGATAACTTGGGAGTTTTTTGTCAATGCCTTCCAAGATAAGTTTTTTCCACCCACAACTAAGAAGAAGTTGAGAGAGTAATTCTTGAAGCTCAAACAGTTGAACACACCAGTGGCTGAGTTTGAAGTGGCTTTTACAAGTCTTTCAAGGTTTGCACCAGAACTTGTTGTGATAGAAGAACGTCGTTGCATTGATTTCGAGAAAAGATTGAGGATCGGGCTCCTTTTCAAGGTGGTCGGGTCTATGATTAGGGATTACAATCGCCTAATAGAGACGGCGGCTCACTTAGCAACCATGATTCAGACTGAGGAAAAGTGGATGAAGAGCTTCAAGTAGAGGAGCCAGAATGTTCAAAGGGATAAAAGGGACAACAAAAGGCAAAGGGGTTTGTAAACACCTCATTTTTGACGGCCCTTATGACTTGGGCACCACCGATTGCGCACCCAATAATGAATTTGTATATGCTTGTCAAGTGCTCGAAGTCCTCAGCAGAATGCCTTAGCTTTGAGCCTCAAAACCCTACACATCTCTTGCCTTGTTTTTGGACCAAAATAACAGTTTTTCAAGCCTAAACATCCTGGGACCTGCAGACCCACTAGTGTGGACTGCCGGCCATTTATGTGGCTTGCCGACCACTTGTGTGTTTTTTTAAATCTTTTTGCCAACTATGCCAGTTATTTCCACAGATGCATGCACCAGCCCATACGTGTCTGTATAGATATTTCTGAGTTGGTCTCATGTTTTTCAATATATAGAAGACCCTCTCTCACATTTTAGAAGGTTAGAAATTTTGGAGTAAAAAATATTTCTCTCTCTCTACAATTCTCTCTCTCTCTCTCTCTTGTGCAAGTTTTTCACTCTTTACCTATACACCCTAAACCAAACCTTGTGGTATTTGTGTTGAGGTGTTTTTGAGCTTGAATTTAGCTCTTGAGGGTGTGCAAGTGTTGGTTTGTAACTCAAAAAGGGTATCCCTCTTCAAGAGGTATAGTTCTTGGCTTGTTTTCTTTCTTTATTTGCCATCTTTCCTACTATTTTTGGATTGTTTTTACTTTGAATTTTTTGGCTGAACTTGTGGTTCAAGGCCATTAAGGGTGGAGGGGTGGATCACCCTTCTTTGCACCTAACTTCTTAGGCCTTTGCCCTTGTGTTTCCCACATTTCTACTATCTTTTTTTCAGCTTTTTACTACTGAATCTCAGAGGTTTTTCAAAGGCTAAAATCATGTTTTGAAGTCCAAAAAATGGAGGGGGTAGCCTCTCCTCCTTGTGCTTGTTTATTAGCTTAAATTGCTCCATATTGTAGCTTACTCTTTTAGCTTTTTTGACTTCAATTCCAACACTGTTTTAGCCTATTTTAGGACTGTTTTTATGTGTTTGTTCCATTCATGCTTTGTATTGTAGGTTTATAGTGTAATGATCCTCATAGGTTTGGTGGTTTAGGCTTTAGCCACCAACCTATTTGAGTTGATAGTGTTTATTTCTTGGTTTTCAAACTTGTATTCATCTCTAATTACCTTTACAACCTCACTCTTTTCTTGATATTTTCTTTGTTTTGAAAGTTGTTTCAAATCAATTGCTTGTTTAAGCTTGAGATTAAGGTATTGTGCTTAATGGTTTAATCCCTTTGGGAGTTCATTACCAATGGCATGGTGTCTCACTCATGCCCAAAACAACTCTTTGTTTGATGCTTCTTTCCCTTAGAGGACTTAAAGCTCACTATTAGACTTAATTGATTAAGGAATGGATGGTAATTAAAATGAAGTAATAAAATTGGGACTAAAAGTGATGCAAGATAATGAAGCAATTTGGTGTTCAATTGGACGTTAATTGAACACATGGAAACTTGGGTCATTTCATACTTGCTAGTGATGAAATGGTTCAAGTTTCCAAGGTCAACCACTTTCCTTGATTAATCCATGATAGGGAGGAGGTTTTGTGGGTCTTTTATTACAATTTATTAAGATTGTGTCCCTTGGTTCATAAGTCATCACGTAATGAAATTGCGCCGATTAATGGCTTGCGAATCAAGCCAACCCCTCCTATGAGCTGTTTGATGATAAGGAGAGGCAGGATGGATAAACATCCCCTAATAATACTCTGTTTGTGCTCTGTATGCTTTCTGTTACAGCAGGAGGAACCAAGCACTAGTGGTCGGCAGGCCACTTTTACTGGACAACAAGCTACTTTTAGTGGCCGGCCAGCCACCACTTCTGGCCTGCCGGCCACTTTTGTCAAACCAAGCAGTACCTTTTTTGGTCCAGAACAGAACAGAGGATGAGGTAAAACAGTGCAAGTTTCTGGCTGCAAAACAGAACCCTCTTGGTAGCGAAACAGAGGCATCTTTGGGAGGAAAATCCGCGCGCATGCATGAGCATTCCTTACTTCTCGGAGTTGATTAGTTAGAGTGCTTAAATACGCTTAATTAATTCTATAATATATCTTCGTTCTTTATATTATTATATCTGTGTTGTAAATAAGTAGTTAGAATAACTAGTTAACTTGGTGTTGTAATTAATTAGTTAGATTAATTAATTTTGCGTTGTAATTATTTGATTCAGTGTTATAATAATTAGCTAGTGTAGTTAATTTATTTGATTTGTAATAGTTAGTTAATTCGTAGTGATTAGTTAGCTAGTTAGTTTATTCGAACCCTCCTGCATAAGGGCAAAAATGTAATAATGTGTATATCTTCCAACCCTACGTCTTTCTCCCTTTTATTTACCCGCTTATGATGGTTAGCTTAGAACATCATGTTTCCTTAGCATTTTCCATGATTTGCATCCACTCGTCTTGCATGCATAGAAGCTCGGTTCATCATTCTAACAAAGCATTGTTATTGCTAAAATTCTTTGAATATGTGCTTAGACTACATGCCTTGAATTGATTCGCATGCCATGTTAGTAGCCGAGCCTATTAATTGTGTATTGCATGCGCTGCATTAATCATATTGCATAGTTAGAATCGTGCATTTTTTCTAACTCTTTGATCTTTTTGGCTTGCCTTGGAGTACTAGGCAAGCTTGTATCGCTTTACCATATTGCATTGTATGTTAGTATTGCCATGTCATATCAAGCATGCTTTCCATGAGACTAAGTGCTTAAGTGATATAACTCTTGAATGCCCGTGGATGAAGGCTAGTCTTGATGCATGTACATATGAGATCGCTATTCAAAACAATTTTTAAACAAACATGAAATCAAGTATTCCAATTTTTGCCAATTAGTCTATACTTATGTGTGCGTCACATAGTAAGATAGCCTAATAATCGGAACAAGAGCATATAATATAAATAAGAATCACATCATGGTTAGTATAGGCCGATCTTTGATCGGACGAGTGGAGGTGCTCAATTCATGACATTCCCCTCTTATACCTATGTTCCCAAGCCGAGACACTCTGGTGATGACGGATAAGTGACCTTTAGCACGAGTCTTGGGTTTCCTAAATTTTTCAAAAATATTTAGGTGGCGACTCTGTATTCGGCAAAGCAGTCTATTTTTGGCATTTTTATTCAAAATCAATTTTCCAAAAGATTTGCTGGATTTGGACTCTTTTGTGTTTATCTATTTCACATTGCACTTGTGGAATCGAATTTAGAACCACGAGTGTCACGACCCGCTCCCTGTACCCAAGGGTTAAGCATCGTGATGGCCAGTAACTGAGGTTACCTCTGGCCAATTCTTAAACAAATCAATAAACGCAAGCGGAAGTAAAATTTAAATGAGGGTACCAAAATAATCATCGGAATTTCTATTTTTATTACAAAATATATTAACCAAAAAGGCCGATATTTACATATAAAAATATCATAAAAGTGTTGTGTGTGCGTCTATTCCGCGGCCCGCATCTTAGACTTTCCAAAAGCTATTTCTGAATTGTATTGTTTCCTGAAAATTGGTAAACAGCTATAAGCACATGGCAGAGTGAGAAATATTATACCAAGAGTATAACGGACACGAAATAACCATGGATAGTTAGTTAAGCCAAAACATTTAGGATAACTTCGTCGGAACAAATAATCCTTTAAGTAGCAAAATTGAGATTATGTAAATAAATAACCATAACCATGGTAATTTGGTAAACAAATCATTTAAGTAGCAGAAACTGAAATATAGATATTATGTAAGTAAATGACCATAACCACGGTACTGAACAGAACAGAACAGAGGTCACAGAAGTGACAGTCAGAACAGAGGTACGGATTCAAAAGGTGGCTCGTACGGATTCTAGAGGTGGCTCCCATAATAGTGTAGCACTTAGCTCCGCACAACACTTTGGTCCGCACAGAACAGAGGTACGGATTCAAGAGGTGGCTCGTACGGATTTTAGAGGTGGCTCCCACAATAGTGTAGCACTTAGCTCCGCACAGTACTTTGGTCCACACAGAACAGATATACGAATTCAAGAGGTGGCTTGTACGGATTCTAGAGGTGGCTCCCACAACAGTGTAGCACTTAGCTCCGCACAACACTTTGCTCCGCACAGAACAGAGGTCAATGGATTAGAGGGCCACAAAGTAACCAAACAGAGGCCAATGGTTATTTAAGTTCCCTAAGGCGTGGGACTCCCATGGTGGTACTTACAAAATATAATTATTTATAAGGTCATAGTCAAATATTCCTTAAAATATAAACAAACATATCCATGGGTTTTCTTTTAAGCAAATAGGGTTTAGAAATAAAACCATTTGGCTGAAATCTTTATAAAACATAAACTTTTATTAATATACTAATAAAACATACTTGTATAAAATAGATTTTGGTAAGTCAAAACATACGTAAAATACATTTTGGTGACTCAAGGTATAATATAACTCACCTTTACTTTAATACCTTACTCTTTCTTTCTACTATTAAAGACCCTTTCAACTTCCACCATTCTTTCCTTCCTTTCCTCTCTTTCTTTCTTTTCTTCCTTCTTTCTTTTTCTTTCTTCTTTTCTTTCCAGCCGAATCACCTCCCTATTTATAGGGAGGTGAACCCAGTATTTGGCCAACACGTGCCCCTTCCCAAATCAATCCGCAGATTCGATTATAATTATATAAATTCGTTCTTATCCTTAATAGATTTTAAGATAATTACTATTTGACCCAACATTTTAATATAATTATATAAATAAAATAATTCCTAATTAAATTACACTCTATCTTATACTAACGGAAAATTAATTATTTATTTTAGTACCACACCCATTATTATTATTATTATTTATATTATTATTATCTATATTATTATTATTTATATTTTGACCCCTAAACTTTTACTAATTATATTGTTTTACAAAATTACGCATAATAATATATAATAAATTATATATTTTCCTAACTGAGATTAAATAATGTTAGTATAAATTCTACAGAATAATTAAAAATCTGGGTTGTTATAACGAGAGTCCGAACTATAGGGCTTATCGTCTTACGAAAGGAGCACGAAAAGTCGAGCTACAGGGTTCCATCCTCACAACAATCCCAAGGTTCGCAGTCGAGGTCCATCTTTCTCGTTTCGAGTTCCAGTTTGGAAAGGGGCAACCAAGGTGGATTCACGTGCTTCAGATGTGATCAGTTAGGCCATAAAGCTCCAGTATGCCCACAAAAAGAAAGAAGAGGGCAACAACTAGCATAGTCTTCAGCTCGTTCTTAGAGCCAGAGTTAAAGGAGAGGTCAACCGCCTACTTGTTATCAGTGTGGGCATACTAGACACTTGAGGAGATTTTGCCCTTAGTTTGGTGGCACATTTGGTGCGCCTGGTTCGAGGAAGATGTAGATTTAATTAATTATCATTTGTTTTAAATATGGAACTGATGAAATTATTAAGTCTGATATGTATATGATTTTGTAAAAAATTTATTTCATAATTAGAAATTGAACACCTAAATGGCTTAAGAAGGTATAATTGGTGAGTTGAATCAGTTTAATTTCAAGTATGGAACGATATCGGAGTTTAATTAAATTTTCGATTCAATTTAGTAAAATTGAGATTTGATTAATTGGGTCCGAATTAGAATTAATTAAGCCAATTTGGTTATAAGAATTAGTAATTGTGATTATTCTATATTAAATTCACTTATGAGGTGTCCAATTTGAATATGTAATTTATTGAGAAGAATTTTGGTTCTAATCAGAAATTGAAGGCTTTAATGATTTGAGAAACCAAAATTGATGATGTTAATAAGTTGAATAATGCTATCTGCACTAATTAGTGTACACACTGGTGTACTAACAGATGATGTGACATAATTTTAGAAGTTTTGGGTATTTGTAATTTATATAATAAATAGGGTCATTAATGATATCATAACACTAGTTGGTACACTAGTATGTACACTAATTGGTGTCTGTAGTACCACCGTAATAAGTTTAATTAAAAATCTTATTCAGATTGGTAAAATTAAATATAATAAATTAAGCCTTAATTGAAATCAATTAGACTAATTAAATTACGTGAGATTTGAAATTAGTTATGATTAATTAAGTTATGTACTAATCAAGATTAAATAGGACTAAGTGAGATTAAAATAATTTTAGAGTGATTAAATCAAGACTTGATTGAGGTTCATTAGATTAGTTAACATGAGAATTATACCTAATTAATTAAGTTTAGAAATTGACTACTAACTAATGCATAATTAGTGGTAAATCTAATCTAAATCAATAATATAGGTAATAGAGAAATGTTGAGACTATTCTAGAATTCAAAAAGAAAGTTCTTTGTATTTTGTAATCAAAACTTTGTGCTGGAAAATAACTCAAGCAGCCGAGAGAGAGAGAATTCAAGTCTTACCTCCAATTTGCTGGAAATGATGAAAGAAAAGCTAAGGAAAAGTTAGGAAGAGTGAAGAAAAGAGAGGAGACTCAAGAAATTGAAAAGGAATTCAACTGTTTAAGACTTTAGGTAAGAAATTGAAACTTAAATCTTGTAGATAAATCATCTAGCAACTAAATTGAAGAGGTAATTGGGTTCAATTTCATGTAATTAAAAAGAAAGTTGCAAGAAAATAAAGAATTGGAGTTAAGTTCAAGTTTATGGAAGTTAATTTATAAATTAATAATTTTGAGTTTTGATTTTTGTAGTCATGCATAAATTTGAGTTTCATTTTTACATGCATGAACAAATTCTACAAGTTTTGAGTTTCAATTGCACATGCATCTTGGATTTTCAAAAGTTTTGAAGGATTAATTTCGTGATTTGAAAGAAGAATTGAAAAATCATGGATTTATGAATATTTTGAGTTTAATCTTGAAATTTCATTAAATTGGGTTTGATTTTAAACTCTTTGAAGTATTTGAGTTTCAAATTTACATGCATTATGGATATTGAAGAATTTGAGTTATTCAATTTCATATTTTGAAGTGAAGAAGGAAAAAGTTTTATAAACATCAAGTTCATGAAAATTTAGGATTTAATCTTGACGTGAAATGAGATTTTGATTTTGTTTTAACAACTAAGAATTCATTTGATTTTGATTATTAATCCATGCATGCAATGTAATTTAAGAGTTTTATTTTATTCAATTTAAATTAGAACATTTATGATTTGATTTTGGAACAAGTAAAATTAGTTAGTCTTGATTTTTAATTATATACATGCAAATATTTTTCTAAGAATTGTACAACTTCAATTGCATGTTTTGACATGCAAATGTTTTTCTAAGAGTTTTTTTAGCTTTAATTTCTTATTTTTGTAAGGAAAATAAAAAAAAAGTTTTGGAATCATTATATTCATCAAGTTTTAGTTTTAATCTTGACAAGTCAAAGAGGGTTTTGTATTATAATTTAAAAATTAGTCATGGGTTCATGTTGATTAATGAAACTACATATTTAAATTAAGTTAAGCATTAGCCTAAGTTTTGAAAATGTGTTTGGAAACTATTTTGCTGATTTTCAAAACCCAGAAAATTACAGATTGCTCGAGCGGTCAAGTTATCGCTCAAGCTAACTTTGAGATCATCTAGAATCTATTTTTACAGACCAAAGTACTGAAAACCTGTGGTCACCGCTTGAGCGAACAAAGGTTCGCTCGAGCAAACTACACTGTTTCATCATATTTTGAAAAATTATTTTAAATTTATATTTTCGACCTCATCTCTTTCCAAGCATCTTTAAGCATGAGTTAAGCCTCATTAAGGATTATTAAGCTCGAAATCCATATAAGTCAATTGGTGAAGAAAGAAAATGAAGAATTTAATTGAGAGTTAAATTACGATAAAACCCCAACATAAGAAATTGGATTAGATAAAGAGAGTTCGTTCGAATTATGTGTTTAATGTGTATTTGTTATGTTCTTTGTGGAGGTTGGACACCCCGAGGTCTAGCATTCGTTCAAGCCTACTGTGAGTAATATTTTTATAAAAATATGTTCAAAATGTATTTTGAAATTGTTCAATAGTGATATTTATGAAATCTTATTTTATATTTATGAATGAATGTCCTTTTTGAAATGTATTCATGGCATCCTTTAGTGAGGCCCTTGCCTGGGGGAATAATACCTTGGCCTATGGATTAATTGAAACAAAGAGATCTCTGATGTTAGGCCTGAGTGGTCCACATTGAATTACATGTTATGGTTTATTGATTGACCCCGTTGTGGTCTCATTAGATTGACCGTAGTGGGCCTATTGGCTTCGGCACATTGTTATATTGTTACTCTATTAAATGTACCACGTATAATCACTTGATTGGTTATTGTTAATGTAAACAATTGATATGATTGGATATATGAATAGTTTTGGAAATTGGAAGATATGTTTTATGAGATGATGGACTTTGTTATAGCAAATGTTTTGATATGAATGTGGAATATGATTCGTTTTGGAATTGTAAAACATGTTTTGATATTTTGTTGGATTTCATTCATTAATCTCTTTATTTTGGTATTACTCGTTGAACTCTAAACTCACCCCTCTCCATTATATATATGTAGGTGAACAACTGGAAGATTAGCGTTAGAGATTGTCTCGGAGTCTGCCATTTTTTTTCAAGCCACCCAAGATGTGCCTCTGTGATGAGGCTTTAGCTTTTGTTTTTGTCAAGCACGCCAAGCTTTTTACTTTGTCAAGTCTTATATGTGTGATCTTGGGTTGTATAAGATGTGCCTTTGTATATATATATATATGTGTTGTGTGTGTGTATTAAAGTTTGTTTTGAATATTATAAATATTTCAGTTTATCATGTATGCACAGCTTAATGGACAATATTATTTTGTTTTGCTTCCGCTTCAAGCCCCAATATTATTTAAATATTTTGAAATTTTGTCTTTGAGACCGAAGGTAATTTAGGATTACTGGCCAGTCATAGCCTAAATCTCTAGGGGCGGGTTTAGGTCGTGATACTTCTACTTCTAATACAACCTCTACTCCCTCGTGTAGACATCCTATAAACCAAAAAAAAAAAAGAACAAAAAAACAAAACCAAACTTAGTGAACAACATAATGGCATTCCCCATGGCACACACACTCAGCACCACTAAGCTACAAGACATATTACACACCAAAATCACACAAGCCTATTCACATAAACAGTTACACATTTAATTACATAATTGAATCAAATCCACAAAGATAGCTACTTGTCCCGGAACTCTCAAGGAATTCTCATTAGAAATCACGTTGATCAAGTGTATTTCCAATAAGACCTCAAGGCAAATTCACCGGCTCCCAGCACAATCTATGAAACTTAATCCACAAATACAACACATAAAGTCCTAACCCCTTATTCTAATTATATGCAAACGTCTTCACCAAGCATAATAAACCCAGTGTGGTAACAATCACTTCCCACGAGCCCAAGGTATTCAAACCCGATTAACTCTGATACCAAGTTGTCACGCCTCACTTTTTATTACCCGAATAACATTACCATAATCATTAACATAAATCCATCTCCTTTAAAAATATGCGGAGCTGTACATACATTACATCCATAAATAAATGAAAGTCCTCTCAATTGTACATATATGGAATACAACAGGAATTACATTTAAATGAAATGCCCGTAGGCTTACATCTTTGTATTGAAAGTAAGGGTTTAACCCTTTTACAAACAATGGTGTTTTGCCAACAAGTATAGCCCCCCGTGGCCAACAATTAAGAAAGATCACTAATCTTGAATCATTTCTCAACTTGCACCTGAAAAATGATTAGTAACGCGGAATGAACATAAATAAACAATAACAATATTCATATATCTATGATCATGAATGCACCATGACGTACAATATAAATAATGTGACGGTTTAATATTCAAAATATACTTATATAAGTACATTGTCTCCAAAAAAAAGTCCATTTGAACACCACAAGGTGTAAAATCATTTGTTTTCTTTCCAAATATCCAATTTAGTTCCAAAAGCATTTCTTTACAACATAACCTTGTTTTGTTAAATCTCCATGTTAATATAAAAAAAATTTCGTCTCCACATTTGTTTTGAAAGCACATTCATATATATGAGTCATAAACCCATCGCATGACTCAACCCACTACACACACTTATACAATAATACATCTACTATTTTTTCCTAACTTGACCATCGGCTCAAGGGCAAGGAACACTCATAACAGGATACCGAGAAACATATATTTCAAAAAAAATATAAATCACTGAACTTAATACATACTTACATTTCCACCGGCCTACAACATGGATAGCAAATGATACAACTCACATAACACATAACGTTTTACCGGCCTCACCCGGAGAGGGGCGATCCCAAGGTCACACTTTACCAAGCGCAAATCGGAAAGGAGAGGAACTTGTCTCAAGGCGCTACGCTTTATTGGCCTCCCGGAGAGAAATGGACTTCAATTTCACACTTTATCGGGTGCAAACTGGAAGGGAGAGGGAACCTCTATGAAGGCACTATGCTTTACTGGCTTAACCGGAAAGAAACGGACCTCCAACCACATCACAACATACTAAATCACATAGTTACCACACAAGTGTATTACATACTCATAATTTATTCAACAACAACAGTGTCATCCTCCACGGATGACTAATGACAAAACCTTTAACAATTAAATACAAGACTCTTATAACCCAATTTCACAACTAATTCCACTATTTCAAATCAAACCATTTTTCCATTTTATTAAACCAAAAGAATTATCAACATAGTTTTTGTTATCAAGCCCAATCCATTGTTCCAAAACTCCCCAACACCTTTGTCAAAACCTCTATTCTATTTATAAAACCCTCTTTAAGATATACAACCCCAACCCGCTCAACGCAACACAAACAAGGCAATTACTTGGGCCAGATTAATCCATTTTAGCAACCAAAGTATTAATTCAATCCCTTAAAGCATTTGTTAAATCTCAAAAAGTAATAATTCCATCCCATAAACACATAACTCAATTATTACCCAACTCTACCCCTTTTCATAATATTAAAACCTTAACAACAATTCAGGGCTTTTTCACCACAAATCAACATAGACATGATTAAACTACCTCCCAATATACCAAATCAACCATCAATCATACAATTCCAACTTCCAAAACTCAAACCCCAAATCCCTTTTCATGCTTTTGAAAAATTCCTAACAAACATATTTTTAAATGGAATAAAAACTACCACATGTCTATCTATAAAGAGGTATTGAAATGGAGCAAAAGAATCCCTACCTCTTGAAGCGAAGAGGAGACAACCAGAAAATCATCGACAGTGAAACAACGATCTGCTCAGATTAAATGGAAGCCCTCATCAAGTTTTACCTTTTGGTATATGGAACTAGGGGTCAGAGATGTTTAGAAATATATGAAATCAAGGCCAAAAAAGCTTGGAAACTCAAAAATGGTAAAAAAGAGAGAGAAGAGGGGGTAAAAAGTGAAGATATTTGACCCCAAAAAATGACTTTTAAAGATCTCATTCTGGACAGACCGCTCGAGCGATCAAAAAGTGCGCTCGAGTTGTGAATCAAGGCTTCCAGTATCTCAGACAATTTTGAAAAACAGAGCTGGAAGGGTCTATGGTCCACTCGAGGGGTGAAAGTTACGCTTCAGCAAACTATGCACACAACACAAATTCACAAACTTTAAACAAGCATAACTCTCTCGTCCGGACTCCGTTTAGGGTCGTTCTTGTGTCCCCGGAAGTAAGATTTCCAATGTTTCTAGCCTGATATCAAGATTTAAAGTGTGGAGAGAGAATAATGATAAAAGAGTGAAGACTACTCAATAACAATTATTCAAATGTGGAGTTTTGATCCAATCTCACCCAACCACTATGGTAATACCTCAACCAAGGCTCAAATATCGACTAAGAAGGTTCGAAACTATGATAATCAAAGAGTCAAATATAATTTCATTATACCAAGAAGTACGGAGTGCCACAACCTTCCCACCTTAGGAAATTTCGTCCTTGAAATTAAGAATACACCGAAACACAAGGCAACCCAACCACAAAAGGAAACACAACCACCAACCCAAGCCTAGACCCATACTTGGGTTAATTTCTTGGATCTCGGTCCAACACCTCAGGGCTCCAAAGACACTCGAACAACAAGAATATAAGAAAGAGGTCACGAATGATTCTTCGACCCACACAACTCGTTAGGGTCTACAAGATGAGAAAACAAACAATGGACTCTACATGCACCCCAAAGACGTCCACAACGTCCCCACCGCTAGCAAACACGCCAAAGCACTACTGAGCACTCAACACGCGAGCACTAAGAAAAAGAAAACCACCTTCACAACAAAACTCTCAGTTAACTCTGATAAAAGAAGAGGACTTACCATGAAAATATGCCCTAAAAGACAACGCTCTGGCATAATAAGCCCCAATAACGCCAAACCTTCCTCAAAACAAAACACCTAAATACACATGACTAGCAATCCAAGCTAAGTCACTACACAAACCAATCATGAAAGATAACATAATTCACAACATATCCACGTAAAAAAAAAAATCCTCATTTCTCCGTTTATTTTAAAATCTCTCTTGTATATAACCACAAAAAAAAAAAAAAAAAAAAAAATCTCAAAAGGTGTTCAAACTTGCACCGTCCACAACCAAAATACGTTTTCGGTTTCCGCGCTGTCACGACCCAAACCCGGCCCTATGGGTTTAGCACCGTAACTGGCCAGTAATCCGAGATTACCGAAGGACTGCTGAACAGTAATACAGTAAAACAGAGTACAGGGCCTGGCGGAAGCCAATACAGTAAATAAATTGTGTCCATTGAGCTGTGACAATCTGTATGCCAAAAACATTTTTCATGCATTCATACAGTCAAAACAATACAGTCTATACAATCATATACAACCATTCAGTGCGGGGATTTAATCCCCCGAGAACAGTACAGTCAAACAGTAAACAGTAGACGGTCTATACAATAGGGGACACAAAAACACCCCAAGCCATAGCATGGCAACACGGAACCTCACAGTGAGGCACATAGGCTGGCTGACAAAACTGGGGCCAACTCACGTTCCTAGCTCCGGTCTGACTGCTGAGAACCTACATATATATATAAACAGTGAGCTAAAGCCCAGCGAATAACAATAAGTGTAAAGAGGTTATGAATGAATGTCCTTACAATAATGAAAACAGTTCATTAAACAGTATTTCAGTCTTTCAGTGTTTCAGTCAATCAGTCATATGTGGTACATCCAATAGCCTATAAACAGTAGGTCCAGAAGGACCGGGTCTTAGCAGACCCAACAGTAGTGATGGCCATCAATCAATAAACAGTATGGTTCCACAAGGAAACCGACAGAGCTCTGTAACAGTCAATAACAGTAGGTGCTAAGGATGCCACAGTACAGTTCAGAAATAAAGGACATACATTCATTCAATAAACAATATCAGTTCAATAAACAGTTCAGTTCAGTATTCAAAATATAACCATTTTGAACATATCTTTACACAATCTGTTACTCACAGAGATTGGGCTAATAGCAGCTAGAGCGCGTCCCCCGAATGCCAACCCTAAACAGTAAACACATTGAACACACTCTAAGTTTAACAGTTGGGGAAGTACAATAATTAACTTCCTATTATGCCTCGGTGTGTTCTACATCTATATCCTCATTAAGATGCCTTAAACTAGGCCTAAGAATGCCTAGGATGGGATGAGGATGCAAAGATGCACTTAGAAAACATTTGCAGAATTTTCAGTCAAACAGAGCCCCGCTCGAGCGCAGGTTTCCCCGCTCGAGCGTACAGGCAAACAAAGGTCCCCGCTCGAGCGCAACATCCCTCGCTCGAGCGGACCAAAAAGTACTGGATAGGTGAAATCTCCGCTCGACTCCCGCTCGAGCGTGTCACCCAGTCCTCCGCTCGAGCGCCCAATTCTCCGCTCGAGCGGACTGATGCACAATGCAAGATGCTGGGAGCTCGACTTCTCCGCTCGAGCGCTACTTCCTCCGCTCGAGCGGACAACAGAAATCTGGAAATCCCAGATTTGAGTCCCAAGCTCAAAACCAAGTTCAAAAGCAATGTTTTCGATCCTCTTGGGCTATTTTCTGGAAAAACTCTTTTAAACACATAGGATAACACGTTTTAAACCTCAATTTAAGAAATCAAGGCCCAAGGGTGTTTCAATTAACTTCAATTTCAAACCCAATTCAAGAACACTTTTAAAACATGCAATGCATGAACTTTAACCCAAATTCAAGGTTCAAATCTTGCTCTAATGAGCTCAATAGTTGGAAAATAAAATGAAAACATGGACTTTAGCTCAAACATGAACATGCATGTACAATCCACCATGTATTCAACTTCCAAATGCACCAAAATGGCCATGCATGCATGAATTCAAACATAATTCAACCTCTATGCACTAAAACATGGCTTGATTCTACAATGGAGTCTAGAACATGCAAGATGAATTTCAAGACAACAAGAAGAAGATGAATTCACTTACCTAGAGTTTCAATTACAAGTCTTGCTAGCTCAATTTGCCAATCTATGTTACAAATCTTCAAGATTCAAGCTAAATTCCCAAAGTTGAGTTCAAATCTCTTCCTCTCTCTCTAATTCTCCTTTTGGACGGTAGAAACAAGAGGGATGGCTGATCAAAATGTGTCTCTAAGTGTATAAGGCACACTAGAATTGAATAAACAAAGGTCCACTATGGTGGCAATTTGGTCAATAAGTCCAACCTCTCAATTAATCAATATTTGATCTAATTTAAACATACCAAATCACTTTTCAGATAAATATATCATAAAATCACAAATATTCTACTGATTACAAAACACTAAACGGCTTCTAATTCGGCCGCCGATAAGGCCTTCAATTAGCAGGTTAAACATATAAATTCTAACAGATAATCAATAAATCAAACAGATGCAATATGCCATTCAATAGATAACTTATTCAATTTCAGTTTCGATTTCAATCAGTTCATTCAGTACTTCAGTTAATCCAATTATCAGTCATTATCAGTCCAGTTTAACAGAAATCAGTAACTAATTCAGTAGGTTATCGATAATCAGTACGAGGGTTGTTACAGTCTCCCCTCCTTATAAGGAGTTTAGTCCTCTAAACTCGAGTTACCTTCAGTCTGGAAGAAAATAGGATTCAGTGGAAACAGTTCTGGGTATCTTTTAGCCATGTCATCTTCCCTTTCCCAAGTGGCATACACACCACCATGGTTCTGCCAATCAACTTTCACTAGCGGGATCTCTCTGTTTCTCAGTTTCTTGATCCGTCGGTTTACAATCTGTATAGGCCTCTCCTCATAAGTGTAGTCATCACTCAACACTATCCGAGTAGGCTCAATCACATGGAATGGATCCCGAAGATAATCTCTCAACATAGAGATGTGGAAGACGTTATGCATATGCTCCATTTCAGGAGGAAGTGCAACTTGATACGCCACCGGATTGAGTTTCTCAACAATCTCATAAGGTCCAACGTATCTCGGCGCTAACTTGCCTTTGACTCCAAAACGAGTCTGGCCTTTCATTGGTGTCACTTTCACAAACACGTGATCACCCACTTCATACTCTCGGTCTCGTCTTCTAACATCTGCATAACTCTTCTGTCTACTCTGTGCAGTTTTCAATCTTTGTTGTATCAGTTTCACTTTCTCAGTCGTTTCATAAACAATTTCGGGCCCAAGCAACGGCCCATCACCAACTTCTGCCCAGCAGATTGGAGATCTACATTTTCTGCCATACAATGCCTCGAAAGGCGCCATACCAATACTCGAATGGTAGCTGTTGTTGTAGGCGAATTCAGCCAACGGCAAATGACTTTCCCAGTTTCCTTGGAAGTCAAGGACACACATTCTCAGTAGATCCTCTAGAGTCTGGATGGTCCTTTCTGACTGTCCATCTGTCTGAGGATGATAGGCACTACTCAGCCTCAATTCAGTACCCAATGCAGTCTGTAGGCTTTGCCAGAACCTCGATGTAAACTTCGAATCCCTGTCAGAAACAATAGACACAGGCACTCCGTGCAGTCTAACAATTTCATCAATATAGATAACAGCCAATTTGTCCGCATTATAGATTGTCTTGACAGGTAGGAAGTGTGCAGATTTAGTCAATCTATCAACAATAACCCAAATAGAGTCCATACCTTTTCTGGAGCGAGGTAATCCAACGATAAAATCCATCGTGATATGCTCCCATTTCCATTCTGGTATGGGTAAGGGTTGCAATAATCCAGCAGGTCGTTGATGTTCAGCTTTGACCTGTTGGCAATGAAGACATTTGGACACGAAGTCGGCAATTTCTTTCTTCATTCCCGGCCACCAGAAATTCAATTTCAAATCTTGATACATTTTCGTATTCCCTGGGTGGATAGAAAGTTTTGAATTGTGGCCCTCTTGCAGAATTCTTCTTTTCAGTTCAGTGTCATTCGGTACACACAGTCTATCTTGAAATTTCAGTACATTGTTCTCAAATTTGAACCCCGGTTTCGGTTTTGAATCTCTTTCTTCAATAATCTTCTTTAAGTAATCATCCAGTTGTTGTTTCTCTTTAATCTCTTCAATCAAGGCTGGTTGAGCAGAAATAGCAGCTAAGGTTCCACCTTGTTCCTTCAAAACAATTTCAATTTCAGACTTTTCAAGATCACAAAGCAATTCTTTCTGCCCGGTGAGCAAACAAGCTAAGTTCCCAATCGATTTTCGGCTCAAAGCATCGGCAACGGTGTTGGCTTTTCCCGGATGATACAGAATCTGTAGGTCATAATCTTTTATCAGTTCAAGCCATCTCCGCTGTCTCATATTCAGTTCTTTCTGTGTGAAGAAATATTTCAAACTCTTGTGGTCAGTATACACTTCACATGTCGCTCCATACAAATAGTGACGCCAAATTTTCAGTGCAAACACCACTGCAGCAAGTTCCAGGTCATGGGTTGGGTAATTCTTTTCATGTGGTCTCAATTGTCGGGAAGCATAAGCAATAACTCTCCCATTCTGCATTAAAACACATCCCAAACCCTTATGAGAAGCATCACTAAAAACAGTGTAACCATCCGTACCTGAAGGTAAAGTAAGAACCGGTGCAGTCACAAGTCTAGTTTTCAACTCCTGGAATGCTGATTCTCTCTGGTCAGTCCAGTCAAATGATATCCCCTTCTGTGTCAACTGAGTCAGTGGTAAGGCAATTTTGGAGAAATCTTTGACAAATCTTCTGTAATATCCAGCCAATCCCAAAAAGCTTCGGACTTCAGTCACATTTGTTGGTCTAGGCCAGTTCACTACAGCTTCAATTTTCTGCGGATCAACAGAAATTCCATCTTTGCTAACAACATGCCCCAAAAACATAACATGATCAAGCCAGAATTCACATTTAGACAGTTTACCATACAGTTTCTGTTCTCTTAAGGTTTGCAGGGCAAGTCTCAGATGATGTTCATGTTCTTCAACAGTCTTAGAATAAATCAGTATGTCATCAATAAATACCACAATAAAATCATCAAGGTATGGTTTAAAAATTCTGTTCATGAGGTCCATAAATGCAGCTGGGGCATTCGTGACTCCAAACGGCATAACTAAAAATTCATAGTGGCCATACCTCGTTCGAAAAGCAGTTTTATCAATGTCTTCTGGTTTAACTTTCAGTTGATGATACCCCGATCTAAGATCAATCTTGGAGAACACTTGTGCACCCTGTAACTGATCAAACAAATCATCAATACGCGGTAATGGATATTTGTTCTTTACAGTTACCTTGTTCAATTCACGGTAATCAATGCACAGTCTCAGTGAGCCATCTTTCTTCTTTACAAACAAAACAGGTGCACCCCACGGTGAAGTACTGGGTCTGATAAACTTCTTGTCTAACAGTTCCTGCAATTGTACTTTCAATTCTCTCAGTTCAGTTGGAGCCATTCTGTAGGGAGCTTTAGACATTGGCTGTGTTCCCGGAATCACATCAACAGTAAATTCAACTTCCCTATCAATCAAATCCCCTGGCAAATCATCTGGAAATACATCTGGGAATTCTCTGACTATAGGAATGCAATTCATATCAGTTTTAACATTATCATTAGCAGATACAGTCAGTACGGAACACAAATATCCTTTACACCCCTTCCTAATCAGTTTAACAGCTTTCACAGAAGAAATCAGATACGGAGGAGGTACTACTCCACTCCCATTAAACACAAATTCAGGTAACCTAGGTGGACGGAAAACTACTTGTTTCGTTACACAGTCAATGGTGGCATGATATTTTTGTAACCAATCCATCCCCAATATCACATCAAAGTGATCTATGTTTCGCGGCAGTAAGTCAATAAACAAATGCATGTCCCCAACAATAATCTCACAAGCAGGATACATATATGCACATGTCATGGATCCTCCAACAGGTGATGATACAGCTAACAAGTAATTCATAGGTTCTAAGGGTCTATTCAATTTCCGTGAAAAAGCATGCGACACATAAGAATGTGTAGACCCCGAATCAATCAATACATATGCATTTTGAGCACAAATAGAGAGGATACCTGACACAACAGTCTCAATATTCTGAACATCTCCCGGTACTAGGGCAAATACTCGGCCCTGCCTCACAGGCTCTTTCCCGGTAGCTTTGGGGTTAGGCTTTGGTGCTACATTTGATGCTGCTGCGCTTGGTGCAGCTTTACTACTAGCTGGTGGAGCAGAAGGGCAGTCTTTAATTCTGTGGCCCACCTTGCCACATCTGAAGCAAGCTCCTGAAATCTGGTAGCAAACCCCTTTGTGCTTATTGCCACATACGGAGCAGGGTGGAATGAATCCACTCCCTTGGCTGGGGCTAGTCGTTGACCCCGTATTCTGTTTCTTGTTTGCAGAGTTATGTTTGCCTTTCTTGAATTTGAAACCCTGTCTTTTACCATGCCATTCAGTTGTTGGTGTTTCAGATTGTTTCACTGCTGCAATATTTGCCTCGGCCATCAATGCTCGGTCGAGGACACCCACAAAAGTTGGCATTTTCAAAACATTTATTCGGTCCTGTATAGCAGCACTAAGGCCTCCTTCAAACCTTCTGGCCTTCTTATATTCGGTATCCACCATATGTGGTGCATACCTGGCAAATTCGGTGAATTTCTTCTCGTACTCGGCAACAGACATATTGCCCTGTCTCAGCTGTTCAAACTCAGTCACTTTTCTGTCCCTGATGCACTGGGGAAAATACTTTTCAAAGAAGGACTCCTTGAACTGAGTCCAAGTCACAATAGTATTCGCATCACGGGTCAACATCCACCACCTTCTTGCTTCTTCCTGAAGGGTGAAGGTTGCTAACAGTACTTTGTTGGCTTCGGAGCACGGAAACATTTCAAACAATTTCTCAGTCTCAAGAACCCAAGCTTCAACCTTTAACGGTTCTAAGCCTCCCTGAAAGGACGGCGGTTTCATCTTGCTGAACTTATGGGTCAATGCAATAATGTCCACCTCATTGGCATTCACATTCTGTACATTCTGTTCCGGTTGCACCGGAGGAGGAGGAGGTGGGGGCTGTTCGTTCTGTTGTTGATCTAGTCTTTCAATTACCAGTCCCATCATTTGTTCAAGTCTGGCCATTCTGGCCTCAGAGGATGATGATTCATGTTCATTTGCATTATCCATTCCGCTATAAGCAGTTATAACAGTATCATTATAAGCAGTTGTACACTTAAACAGTTCAACACTTTAACATATAATCAGTCAGTCATAAGCACACACTTTTCAAGTTCATGAGATGCCCTAATCACTTTTCTAGGACACCCTATAGCTTATTTGGACACGTGTGTGCGGTATAACTCGTGGTTAAGTATCGCTCTGATACCACTCTGTCACGACCCAAACCCGGCCCTATGGGTTTAGCACCGTAACTGGCCAGTAATCCGAGATTACCGAAGGCCTGCTGAACAGTAATACAGTAAAACAGAGTACAGGGCCTGGCGGAAGCCAATACAGTAAATAAATAGTGTCCATTGAGCTGTGACAATCTGTATGCCAAAAACATTTTTCATGCATTCATACAGTCAAAACAATACAGTCTATACAATCATATACAACCATTCAGTGCGGGGATTTAATCCCCCGATAACAGTACAGTCAAACAGTAAACAGTAGACGGTCTATACAATAGGGGACACAAAAACACCCCAAGCCATAGCATGGCAACACGGAACCTCGCAGTGAGGCACATAGGCTGGCTGACAAAACTGGGGCCAACTCACGCTCCTAGCTCCGGTCTGACTGCTGAGAACCTACATATATATATAAACAGTGAGCTAAAGCCCAGCGAATAACAATAAGTGTAAAGAGGTTATGAATGAATGTCCTTACAATAATGAAAACAGTTCATTAAACAGTATTTCAGTCTTTCAGTGTTTCAGTCAATCAGTCATATGTGGTACATCCAATAGCCTATAAACAGTAGGTCCAGAAGGACCGGGTCTTAGCAGACCCAACAGTAGTGATGGCCATCAATCAATAAACAGTATGGTTCCACAAGGAAACCGACAGAGCTCTGTAACAGTCAATAACAGTAGGTGCTAAGGATGCCACAGTACAGTTCAGAAATAAAGGACATACATTCATTCAATAAACAATATCAGTTCAATAAACAGTTCAGTTCAGTATTCAAAATATAACCATTTTGAACATATCTTTACACAATCTGTTACTCACAGAGATTGGGCTAATAGCAGCTAGAGCGCGTCCCCCGAATGCCAACCCTAAACAGTAAACACATTGAACACACTCTAAGTTTAACAGTTGGGGAAGTACAATAATTAACTTCCTATTATGCCTCGGTGTGTTCTACATCTATATCCTCATTAAGATGCCTTAAACTAGGCCTAAGAATGCCTAGGATGGGATGAGGATGCAAAGATGCACTTAGAAAACATTTGCAGAATTTTCAGTCAAACAGAGCCCCGCTCGAGCGCAGGTTTCCCCGCTCGAGCGTACAGGCAAACAAAGGTCCCCGCTCGAGCGCAACATCCCCCGCTCGAGCGGACCAAAAAGTACTGGATAGGTGAAATCTCCGCTCGACTCCCGCTCGAGCGTGTCACCCAGTCCTCCGCTCGAGCGCCCAATTCTCCGCTCGAGCGGACTGATGCACAATGCAAGATGCTGGGAGCTCGACTTCTCCGCTCGAGCGCTACTTCCTCCGCTCGAGCGGACAACAGAAATCTGGAAATCCCAGATTTGAGTCCCAAGCTCAAAACCAAGTTCAAAAGCAATGTTTTCGATCCTCTTGGGCTATTTTCTGGAAAAACTCTTTTAAACACATAGGATAACACGTTTTAAACCTCAATTTAAGAAATCAAGGCCCAAGGGTGTTTCAGTTAACTTCAATTTCAAACCCAATTCAAGAACACTTTTAAAACATGCAATGCATGAACTTTAACCCAAATTCAAGGTTCAAATCTTGCTCTAATGAGCTCAATAGTTGGAAAATAAAATGAAAACATGGACTTTAGCTCAAACATGAACATGCATGTACAATCCACCATGTATTCAACTTCCAAATGCACCAAAATGGCCATGCATGCATGAATTCAAACATAATTCAACCTCTATGCACTAAAACATGGCTTGATTCTACAATGGAGTCTAGAACATGCAAGATGAATTTCAAGACAACAAGAAGAAGATGAATTCACTTACCTAGAGTTTCAATTACAAGTCTTGCTAGCTCAATTTGCCAATCTATGTTACAAATCTTCAAGATTCAAGCTAAATTCCCAAAGTTGAGTTCAAATCTCTTCCTCTCTCTCTAATTCTCTTTTTGGACGGTAGAAACAAGAGGGATGGCTGATCAAAATGTGTCTCTAAGTGTATAAGGCACACTAGAATTGAATAAACAAAGGTCCACTATGGTGGCAATTTGGTCAATAAGTCCAATCTCTCAATTAATCAATATTTGATCTAATTTAAACATACCAAATCACTTTTCAGATAAATATATCATAAAATCACAAATATTCTACTGATTACAAAACACTAAACGGTTTCTAATTCGGCCGCCGATAAGGCCTTCAATTAGCAGGTTAAACATATAAATTCTAACAGATAATCAATAAATCAAACAGATGCAATATGCAATTCAATAGATAACTTATTCAATTTCAGTTTCGATTTCAATCAGTTCATTCAGTACTTCAGTTAATCCAATTATCAGTCATTATCAGTCCAATTTAACAGAAATCAGTAACTAATTCAGTAGGTTATCGATAATCAGTACGAGGGTTGTTACACGCGCAAAGCTTAAAATTTTGTAACCATCCTCCGAAAACAAAATAAAGTGTTACTCACAATACATAATCAATCACATTCTCATGATTTGTTATATTCAACTTTTATTAAATCAAATAAATTACGCATCGAAATCCTTTATTACCACTTAGATTAAATCCACAACATTACAGTTCAACACTGCCATCCCAGGCCATATCACAAAAATTTTCATTTTCTGAATTCATTTCTCAATATAGAACAACTGGTGAACCTCAACTGTCACCCAACAATACCCATGACTTATATAGTGATGCCACAACACCAAAAACAACATTTCTATAACAACAAATTAATAGAAATAACAATTGTGCTAATAATACATGAAAGCACAAATAAAGTTTACATATTCTTAGGAGCCTCATCCTATCACTATCTATTAATCACACAATGGTGCAAAAGCGCTCATAACACAGAGGCCTCAAATGCAACGCCAACCCTATTACCATCAATTCACACCAACTTCACATTTGCCTACACCAGACTAAACACTCACAAGTCCATAAATTGTACTCAACCCAGTCCATTATATGAGGCATCACTATATATTACAAATTCATTCGTTCTAGTAGGGAGTGCTAATATGGGAGCTGTCACAAAAGCAACATTCTCTTTTGTCAGTCCACTCGAATAGTGTGTTTTTCTGAGTTAATTGAGTCAATGGTGACACAATCTTCGAGAAATCTTGAACGAAATGTCGGTAACATTCTACAAATCCCAAGAAACTCCGCACTTCAGATACATTAGTAGATCGTGGCCAATACACGATAGCTGCAATAGAGATGTAGATCAACAGAGATGTCGTTCTTGTCAATGACGTGGCCAAGGAAGTGTACACTAGTGATCCAGAATTTGCATTTCTTTAACTTGACATAAAGTTTGTGATCATGTAGTGTCTATAGAACTGATCGTAAATTTTGCTCATGGTCTTCCGGTGTTTTAGAGTATACGAGATTGTCATCAATGAAGACAATAACGAACTCATCGAGATAGGGTTTGAATACTCAATTCATGAGGTCCATAAAAGCCGTTGGAGCGTTCATGACGCCAAATGGCATGATAAGGAATTCGTAGTGTCCATAACGCGTTTTGAAGGTAGTCTTCTCAATGCTTCCAGCTAGCCAGACCTCAAGTCAATCTTCGAAAATACTTAAGCACCTTGAAGTTGATCAAATAAGTCATCGATTCGCGGTAAATGGTACCAATTCTTAATGGTAACCTTGTTCAATTCTCAATAATCAATACATAATCTCATCGTACCATCCTTTTTCTTTACGAATAGTACCAGAGCTGCCCATGGTGAGGTACTTGGTTATATGAAACCCTTGTCGAGCAATTCTTGAAGTTGTGTTTTCAATTCTTTCAATTCCACAATCGACATGCGATAAGGGGTTTTTGATATGGTATTATGTGCCGGGTTGAGTATCAATAGTGAATTTGACTTCTTTGTCAACCAAGGTACTAGGTAAGTCTTCAGGAAAAACTTCAGGAAATTTCCAAACTACGGGTATCGAATCGAGTGTTGGGTCTACTTGTTGAGTGTCGACCACATAACAAATATAACCACAACAATCGTTTCTCAAAAGTCGTTGGGCTATCACGAAGGATATTAAAAATGGAGGGGTAGAATCTCCAGTTCCTTTAAAGACAAGTTCGCGTTGGTTAGGTAACCGAAAAAAGACCTTTTTGGTTGTACAATCAATAGAGGCATGGTTGGCAACAAACCAATCTGTTTCCAAAATTTTATCAAAACTACTGATATGGAGTGAAATCAAATCTATATACAAGATTTCATCTTTTAGGGATATAGCGCAGGATTTGTATATCTTGGTACTAAGTGCGAAACCACCAGATAGAAAGGACACAGATAATGCATATCCCAAGGGTTCAGATGTTGATGTCAAATCGGGAGTAAAATATGGAGAAACAAAAGAATGAGTTGATCCATAATCAATAAGAATATGAGCTAAATGACCACATATAGAAAGTATACCTAACACAACATTCTCGTTAGCATCGGATTTCTAGATACTAAAGCAAAAGTTCTCCCTTGGCGTTTCTGTTCTTTCTTCCCTATTACGACTATTCCTGGTTTTTGAATTGGTTCACGAGTACCCATCACGGAGTTGGTGAATTTTGGACAATCTTTTACGAAGTAACCAACTTGGCCACATCTATAACATGCTCTCATTGCCTGATAGCACTGTCCTCGATGAGCCTTTCCATAACTTGTACAATTCGGAATGATGCTACCCCCAAGGATAGTAGAACTTTGATTGGTCGAACCGGTTGAGCCAATAGGTCCGGTATTCATTCTCTTTAGTAGTGTTGAACTAGATCCTCCGGCTAGTTCCCAAAACCACTTCTTTTGACCTATTTTGCTAGAACGTGAGGTTTTAATTCCTTTCTCAGCGATGTATGCACGGTTTACTACCTCTACATAGGTTGGTAGTTTTAAAACCTCAATCTTGTTTTTGGTTTCATCATCTAAACCTACTTCAAATTTCCTAGTTTTTCGGGCTTCCATTGGAATAACGTACATTGCAAATCACATCAGTTAAGTGAACTTACTTTCGTATTCTGTTACCGACATCATTAATTGCTTCAAGTGTAGGAACTTTGATGCCTTCTACTCCCGTAGTGAGTCTGGAAAATACTTTTCATAGAATACTTCTAGAAATATAGCCCAAGTCACGATCTCTTCCTTGAAGGTGGCAAAGGACACTTTATGTTCTTCTATACAAGGTAGGGTGCAAAAAAATTTCTCCATTTCTTTGACCCAAGCTTCAGCTAGCAATGGGTTTGAATCCCTAGTGAATGTGGAGGGTTTTAGCTCCTAAAACTGTTTTATTGTAGTTGGCCCTTTCAATGTTCTGGTATTCCATTAGTTATGTTATTTTGCAAGGCCTGTAAGAAACTAGCAACAGCTCTTTCTACGATTTTTCCATTGGATCGGCTTCACTAGACGACGATCCGATACCATTTTTATCGTTAGCCATTGCTATAGAGTAAAAGTTTTAATGAAAGTGGCGCATACTTTCTATTTGTACATAACAATTGCTAATCATCACACACCTAATTTAAAATATTACTCACATAATTTACAAAACGTTATACACATTATTCACAAAAAACACCGATTTTATTTATGCATAAAGGTGTTGTTGGTACATTACTTGTCTCTACGAATTAATAGTTACGTCTAGTTAGTGTCTAACCCTCTATGGCAAAAACGGATTAGAACTAGGCCATGATTAACTCACTATATATCAAAAAAAAAAAGAAAAAAAAAAAAAAGATCTTACTCTCGAAATCTAATTTGGAAACAACCAGAGAAACTGCAGCTGCATGTGGTGTTCAAACTCCCAACCACTTAGCTCAATACCAAAACATAACCTACCTCCACCTGGAAGATGGGAATGCTTGCTTCGTAACCCCATAACTAATGTCCTATGATGCATACCGATACATCTACATATGTCATAAAATCACCAAAATCGACTATTTGGACATTAATAATGTTTTGAGGGAGAGGGGTTCTTACTTGTAGGTTGTCACTTAAAAAAGCCTTCCCTCTTCGAGTAACAAATTTTGGAGGCGAGGGTGCTACCAAGAAGTGAGGGGATCCTATGCCTGAGGTCATGCCTACCACTCTTGTTGATCTAAGAAATCTGTCTAGTGTATTGTCGTCACTGATCCTCCACCATAGCAATTCCACCTCCGTTGGGTTTGCCCGTAGGTATATCGACCTACTTATCAACCGGTTAAGGGTCAGATGTGAATGTCTAACTATGTCTTCAGAATCTCCCATTTCCTCTGGTAGATCTAAGACATAGCTGTTGTTTGCGAAAATCCCCTCAAAATCTAGCGGATCAGGCATGTACCAAAAAGAATCACCGAAGTTGAGTTCTGACATTTCCTATACCATAGGATGTCCAAACTCAACTATGGAACTAAAAACAAACTACACACATAATGGCTAATGTATCAAACAAACTAAAGTTTTCCTTATCCTACTTTCTAATTGTACGCATGTCCTATGCTTCAAAAAAAAAAAAAAAAAAACCATTGCTCTGATACCACTTTTGTCACGACCCAACCCCGGATGGTTAAGGCTGGATTCGTAACTAGTTAATTTTCAAAGTTACCAAGGGTTAATTTTAATAAAAAAATTAAATAATAAAGTGAAATAAAATAAAAGGTGCACATAGACAATTAAAGCATACATTGGAACTTTTATTTATGTAACATGAGTCAGACAATTACTACAAATAACAAAAAAAATGAAAAAACAGATAGTGTTTATCTCAAGTTTAGGTCTTGATTAATGGGGTAAAATAATTCTTTCTTAAGTTTCTTCACCTGAAAAGGTTTAACAGTTATAAGCACATGGCAGAGTGAGAAATATTATACTAAGAGCACAAGAGTATACAAATCACCATGGATAATTTTTTTTAGGCTAACAATGAATAGTTTGGTTCAAATAAATAAATCATTTCAACCAACAGAAATATAATGCATTAATCATATAAGCAAAGCAATCATAACCATGGTACAGAACAGAACAGAATAGAGGGTTAATGAATCAATGACAGATAGAGGGTCACAAAGTAATAAATCAGAGGGCCAACAGTTATTTCCCCCAAGGATAGAGGGCCACAAAGTAATACATCACAGGGCCAACGGTTATTTCCCCCAAGGCATGGGACCATCAAAAGGTCATTAAAGTGACAATTCAGAGGACCAATGATTATTTAAGTCCCCTAAGGTATGGGACCTTCGTGGTGATACTAATAAAATAATTGTTCAAAAACACATTTAATAAACAGTTATATCCATAGATTTCTATTTTTAAACAAATAGTACTTATAAAATAAATAGTATAGTTGAAATATTAATATAATTTATTAAACATGATTTGCATAAAATAATTTATAAAACAATAAAACAATTTATGGTTACTCAAGCTCAAGGTTTCAAAATGCTGCGTTACGTAACGGTTGCGGTGGTAGGCACCACGCGTTATCCACGCTTTTGCAATGTGATTGAAATTCATAGGTGCGTCGGCCATAGTGGCTGTTATAACAGCCATAACGGCCCGTTACGTACCATTACACACTGTTTTGAGCTGATTCTTTTCAAGAAAAAACAAAAGAAAAAGCTTAAAAAATTTATATTCAATAGATTTTGTACATACCTTTATGGTTGTATAGATTTTGTCTTGAGTTCTTTTCAGCCTATGAACCATTTTGAAGTGAGATTCCATAATATTCAGAATAGAGCCACCGCCTTTAGTCTTTAAAAACTCTCTAATTGAAATTTAGATCTTAAGATCCACAAAGTTTCAACCATCTTCAACTGAGTTTCTAATATAAAAAAATAAAGAAGAGTGGTTCGTAGGAAGAGGGATATAGAGAGAAGAGGAAATATGGAGGAGTGAAAGATAGAGAGATAGAGAGAGAGAGAAGAGGGAAGAGATGAAGAACCTGTGTTAAAGATGAAGAAGGAAATGAATAATATTGGCTGCCTCTGCGAGGAGATGAAGAACCTGTGTTAAACTTGTGACTCTGTAAGTAAAAGTTTTGTTCAACTGCCTTTTTTTTTAACAATGGTCTCCAGCTGCTTCACTGCCTCTGGAAGATGTTTAATATTATTTTATTTTGTTTGTGTGGTCTCCAACTGGGTTTATTTTAAATTTTTTTTTTTTTTGGAACAATTGTTTTGTTTGTGTGGTCACCAATTGGCTTTTTTTTATTTTATTTTTGTTTTGAACAATGATTTCCAGCTGGTTTGTCAATAAGAAAATTATCGTGTTATATTTAACAATTTTGATTTAAAAAAATATATATAGTTAAGCATTTATTTTTAGTATTTTATATATAATAGTTACTGATTATTTTTTTATAATATCTAAAAATCATAACACCTATAATTATATTAATACATTTTATATATGTCAGCTTTTATTGATTAATTTTTTTTTTATTTGTAGGTTATGCAAATTCTTTATAATTTATTTTTTAATTTTTATATGGTAACATTAGTATGTAAAATCCAAATGTATAAATAGTGGTTGCATTTTTTTTATATATAATTATTTCATTTAATATTTAATTGTAAATATTTTTTGTTTTGTTATGGCAAATTTTTTTTAAGTATCGTTTAAAAAAAAAAAAAAAGCAATAGTTAAAAAAAAATCTTTATAATTTATTTTTTAATTTTTATATAATTACATTAGGATGTAAAATCCAAGTGTATAAATAGTGGTTGCATAATTTTTTATAATAATTTCACTTAATAATTGTAAATATTATTTATTTAGTTAGTTCAAGTTTTGCTCAAAAATAATTTTGTAGACATTTAAAATAAATTAAAAAATGTATCAATGATGCAGAATTCAAATTCAAAAATGCCATGACAAAAAGGGTGCCAATGATAAACCTCCAAGTGATGATATTGGTTGAAAATTTGGAACTCCAGTTGAAGGCACTAGGCATCACATTATTTGCAAATTTTGTGGACATCTTATTAAATGTGGGATTACACATTTCAAACAATACTTAGCACATAAAACGGGGCATGTAGAGACCCTAATTTTTATAATTACTTTTAAATTCCTAACCTTGAGTTTCTTTTAATAAAGCCCTCGAATTTTCACTTAATTTTGTTTTAAACCCCAGAATCAGAAAGAATCACAAATTAATCTGAGTAAACCCTAACTGATCTTGGTAGATTAATAATCACCTTTAAAACCCTAGTATTAATTATTAGACCCTGTAATTATATATTAATCACTTTAAAATCTTAATTTCCAATAACGCCGTTTTCGCTCGGTTTCTTGCCTTTCTTTGCACTTTAATTTAATGGGACCCGAATTTATTATTTTAACTTTTCTAATAATAGTATATTAATAATAAATATCAAGGTTTCATGAATTTATACTTGATCCCTATATACTTCTATTTTATTTCATTCCAAACCTTAATTGTAATATTTTATTAATTAATGTACTTGTGCCTATTATTTTATATATATAAATACAAATATCTCCTATATATATATATTTCTTGGAGTCCAAATAGTTGGCCACATGATGGATGAAAGGGCCTTGATGGCTTTGATGGACAACTTTGGCAAATTTGCACTTGTAAAACTTAATCCCTCCCAATCCTTTCTCTATATTTATGCACACTTCTCCCCCTCATTTTACACATTTTCAGCAATGCATTAGAGGAGTGAGAGAGAGTGATCTTGGAAAGAGAGAGAGAGAGAGAGAGAGAGAGAGAGAGAGAGAGAAGAGAAAAAGAAAAAGAAGAATTGTGTTGAGTCTTGTACAACAAAGGTAAATCTACATCATCTCTTCTCTCAAGTTCTTTTACCACTTGTTTTTTCCCTCCTAATACATGCTATTTGTATATATATGTTGTAGTCTAGGCCTGCACTCTTGTATAAATGTGTATTAATCAAAAAATGGTATGCTTCTCTTTCTTTCTTAAATTTCCAACAGTAATTCTTTTTCCTCTATTGAATTTATTTTCCTATCAAAACTCCATAAACTCAAAATATGTTTTTATGGGGTAATATTTGGTATGTCTAGAGTATGCGATAATTTTGGTAGGACCTAAGGATGTATTTTTATAATCTAAACAAATTTTCTAAGTTTGTTACTCACAGAATTAGAAAAACAATCAACTTTCTCTATTTTTAGAAAATTCCAGAAAAATAATCTTGAGTCCACTTTTTTGTCAAAATCTTAATCTTGGTGTTATATTACAACTAAAATTTGTTTGAATTCAAGAGAGTGAGAAATTTGAGAGAAAATCGATTTGTGTAATAGTCAACGAATCTGGATAAATCTTGATAATTCTGAATTATCTTAAAATCTAAAATACCTATCCTACTTTTTAAAATTGAGTTTGAAACTAGACTCATTTATCTACAAACTCACATGAGGCCAAGTACTTAGGGCTAATAAAAGTTTTTTTTTTCATAATTATTTTCTAACTGGTTCAAATTTGAAATTCTAGAAATTTGTGTTAATGTACTCTTAATTGGTTTACAACTCTTGTGTGTTATGTTTCTTGAATGTCTAAGTCTTGACATGTAAACTATGACCAATTATGAATTTGTTTTACCATGCATAAATTACTTTATGCTTGGATTCGTAATTTTCTTGACCATGCTATGCTATAACCGAGAGCATTATGCACTTAATAAAGGGGAAATCAAATGGGATGGTAAATGGTTGCAATTATTGTAGTAAATTTTATAAGATAATGAACAATAGATTCAAGAGTATAATATAGTGAAATGTGTTTCATTTTTGTGAAGGCTTGTGCAAGTGTGTTCTTGAACCCTAACATGGCACGAGAAGTATTCTGCCTACTTAACAGAATTGGGAGGCATAAGGGTGGCAGTGAGGGTCTCACGCAAGGAGAGTATCCCTGGAAGCCCATTCCTTTGGGACAGACCGTGATGTCACCACTCGAGTATGTAACCTAGGTGCGTGGGCATCATTGGTAATTGTGCAGTAAATGACGCACTGGTGGTTATGCGGTAAGCGACCCATTGGTAATGTATTAACCAAGGGGGAGTTAGAATTGCCCGTGGCCAATGTTAGTAGTTGGGTAGAAACGACATTCCGCAAAGAGTTGTCTAGAACTATCTTAATTGACTGTTATTCTTGAGAACCAAAATTTAATTATAAGTTCGGCTTAATTATTGCTTTCGTTAGATGTTATGATCGTGCTGTTATTTTACTTGTGTATTTGGAATGGAAAAAGGGACGGGGTGTGTGTGTTTATTAGGCATTCCAAACTCATGGTGTTTTATGTCAGGCGAAGGCAAATTTTATACCGAGAACAGAATCCCTAAAAGCTTTGAGGAGCCATGGCTGCCCTAAAGATTAGATTTTATATTTCCTATATCTTGGGTAATCTTTTTGTATCAAGAAACTTATTTGTATTTAACGACTTGAAGAATTTTATCTGTAACTATTATTAATATTTTCTTTTAATGTAATTATTTATATTTTGTGCTTAATTATTTGTATAATGTTGTGTATCCGCTAGTTAAACCCTGGTGTATTGTTGTATTATATTACCGATTTTCTCAAAATTTGGGGTGTCACAGGGCAAGTGCATTCTTGTTCTAATGTTAGTAGAGACGTGATGCAAGAAATGATGAAACATTTACAAGATAAGAAATGAGTAAAGCAGACAAACAAAAGAGGAAAGTTGAATTGGAAGCACCTATTAGGGGAGATGATCTCTATGATGAGGATGAAAAAGGAGATTTTGTAGATCTTCGAGATGATGACTCTGACTCTGATTCGGAGATAACCAGGGCTAGACAAGCAAGTATTCATTCACAACAACAATGGGAGGAAAGGCAAATATTTATAGTGATTTAAAATATGAAATATATTGGATCATACTTAAAAATTATCAAAAATTTATTTTAAAACCAAATAAATATGATTCTGAAGAAAAATATATATACATATCAGTAAGTTTTTTTTTCAAATTGTGTAAAAAATAAAAAAATTCACAGTTCCAGTTACCGCAACCATTACACTACGGCCTTTATACCTCACAACCGCAATCATGACACTGCCATTGTTACAGCGACTGCAACCCGCTTTTCAAAACCTTGCTCAAGGTATAATATAACTCACCTTAATATTGACTCCTTACTATTTCCTTTCTATTTTTCTCCAATCTTTCTGAGGCCCCTCTCCTTTGTTCCTCCTTCTGCCGATTCACTTTTTGTTTCGTTAGCTTCCTACTTAATCCCATTATATACTTCAGCTTATGTGATGATTCATTCCCCTAGCAATCATGCTTAGGTGATGATTTATCCCCTAGTAGTTATAGCTTTCACATGTGGCTTTTCTTAGAGCCTCCAGCCATATTGCTTACCTTTCTTCTTAATTTCCTCTTGGCCCAAATGTTATGATAATTTCATGGTTAGGTTTTGATTTGGCCCAAATAATATATTAATCACATTGTTATATTTTGGTAAAACCAATGCCTCTTAATTCAAATTACATTACATTTTAGCACATACAACTATGAAATTAAATATATGACTATTATTTTATTTTTTAATTTGATATTAACTCGGTGTTAAAATTAATTAAACATTTAGGGTGTCACATCTACAGTATATACTTGATAACACTTCAACAATTTTAAACTGGCTGGCTGCTATTTCATCAAATCTAATATGGTGAATTGCTTTTTTCTTTAACTTCTTTTTCGCTGCCCAAGTACCAATTGGTCGTGTTGATGTATCAGTAGAAGGTTGTTGGTCCAAATTTATATTGTTGTTGGGTTCTAAAATCTCATCTTGAGTTGATGGAGTCAAATATGGATTTGATGGTGGTGTGCGTTTCTTGAAATGTGTTCTAAGTTCATCCCACTTACAACTTTGGCACAAAATTTCCCAACTTATATCAAATGTAAAGTGTTTTTTATGTATTGCATGATACATGCACTTAACTTTAGCAAACTAAAAAATGAAGTAGTTAGCAAGTATCAAAAACTAACTACAAATCATAAAATAGATATGCTAAAAAAAACCATAAAAATTATCTTGTTTGCTTCAGTTGTTCCATTTTGTTGTCTCAATTAAATTTGCTCAAGAAAACCACTAAATTTATTAATTGTCTTTTGCATCACAAACCAACTTGAGCCAAAGAAAGACAGTTTGATTGACCATTCAATTGTGAATTAAAATAAATAAGTACTCGTTCCCAAAATATTCTCATGGTCTAACTATTACTTGCAATGGGATCATAAGAGACAGCCAATCAAGATCTATATAAATTTTCATCTTCTACCATGCTGAAAGCTTCATCACGAGGAACACGGGAAATTTCAAAAATAATAATTATATCATGGTTTTGCTCTAAACTTTGTGGTTCTTCAAATATTTCAAAAATTATTAATGGTTTCAAGATAAAATTTGTACAAATAAACAATTGAAAAAATATAGAAAATTCAAGTTAAGAGTGATAATAACAATAATATAAAAAAAGATTGTGAAATAAACAAGTGAAAAAATTCAGAATAAGTGAAAATTGAAGTTGACAATGACAAACAAAAGATGAAATTGTAGCGATATTCATTCTTATTTTATAAGTAGAGCAACAATGGTAACTTGCAAATTTTGATGAAGCTCCTGTAAAACCAACAGTAAACTTGTAATATCTGAACACTCTGCAAAATCAACGGCTAAGAAATCTGCACAAATTTGAAACTTCTCCTAAATTTTATAGCCTTTGCAAAATAGAGGTTGCCATACTTTTAATATTGTTGATAAGAAATCTACTATTGGTGGCAAAAATCTACATAATTTTGCAAACCAGTTGACACATAGCTTGTCTGGAGGATATCCTCCTAGTCATTTGTCCTTTTGATCAGGTGGTGCAACTACTGGTCGGACTGCCAACCCTGCTCTCCTCCTCTGTGGGCACACCGAAACCTTGTGGCCCAACTGACCACATTTGAAACAACTAACAGACTCCCTATTTTGAGGCTGGTCCGATGCCTGAACCTCTCTGGACCTCCCAACAAAAGAGTCTGAAACCCTAGACGAAGAAAAGGACTTAACCTGGGATTGAGTATACTTTCGCCTCCACCTCTTACTGGGCCTAGAGTACCTATAAGCCGTAGGAGTCTCCGCAATGGCTTCCTCCCTAACCCGGCCAACACCCATCACCGTGGGCTCTTCCCTATTTTGTCCCATAGCTAGCACCACTGCCTCAACATGAGCAGCCGCCTTAACAAGCACACTATAACTCCTATGCCAAGACCCAGCGATCCTTTCCCGGATGCTATCACACAGCCTACTCTCAAACTCTGAACAACGCAATTCCTCCGTCTCCACCAATTCCGGGGCAAACCTTGACAGATTCGCGAACCATGCTTCAAACTGCACCAAAGGTGTAGTACTCTGGCGTAACTCCCCAAACTATTTCCGCAACTCCTCCCGTGTGGAGGGAGGGAAATCAAAACTCCCTCGTCTAGGCATCCTAGTAAAAGCAACAAAGGTATTAGCACAACGACAACGGTGCCGAAATTATTTCACTAGCGTCCTAACACGATGGAAAGCTGTAATTCATTCCACGTAAGCACATAAACACATAAGCACTTACGAATTTCATTTATGGATAATGATAGTCCCGAGGCGTTACTAGAGTTCCGGTTGGAAACAGCATTGATCAAGTGCCTTTCCAACAAGACTCACAGAAACCCAAGGATCCAATCAACATCCCAGAAACTACATCCCATACCCAAGTAGTCACATAAACATGTTATCACATAAGCACATAACATTACATCTAAGTCTCTAATCAAGCGAGACAAACCCATTGTGATACTAATCACTTCCCACGTACCCGAAGTATTTGAACCCGGTACGCTCTGATACCAAGTTGTAACGCCCTCAAAATAATACAATAAACCCACCAATATTGAGATGCATGGATATACAAAATACCAACATTTTTTTTTCTTTTTCATCAGAGTAGTTCTTACAACAGTATTACATGTTAACGACAAAGCAAATGCCCTATGGGCTTACAGCCTTCCAAGTCAACACTTGGTTACAAGAAAATAGAGTGCTAACTCAAATACATATTAAGCCCTTGGCCTGAATTACATGTAATACATCAAAAGAAAATAGACAACAAAAAGGTCTGTCCGCCTCTAGCCTCCCAAGCTATGTCCTTGGAGGTGGCATGCTACCTGTACCTGAGATGAAGTTCCCATATAGGGTGAGCCACAACCCAGTAGAAATATACTAAACCAATTATGAACAATGACTAAAATAATAGCATTCAACAGATGGTCCATACTTATATTCCCACTTATACCGTGTTACAGTTTCATGACAATCTTGTCCAAGTTACATTTCACTTTCCGTTTCTTATCCAATTCTTAATTCATACCATAGTTCAGAACCTAGCCAAGCAACTTATATGAGACAATAACTCATCTTTAACATTTTCCCATTTCACAATAGATAAGCCTACTAGCTATATCAACACTTCAACAGATAAGCACACAAGCTGCATCAACACTTCAAAGGATAAGAATATGAGCTATATCAATACTTCAAAAGATAAGCATATGAGCTATATCAACACTACAAAAGATAAGCATATGAGCTATATCAACACTTCAAAAGATAAGCATATGAGCTGTATCAACACTTCAAAAGATAAGCATATGAGCTGTATCAATTTTCGGTTTAGAGGTCCAGCCCCTTTCTTCCAATAAACCGTTTGGTTTAGAGGTCCAGCCCCTTTCTTCCAATAAACCGCCTGCACAAAACAACATATATATATACACATCGGTAGTATACATAACCAATCAATACATAAAGTTAATGTATTCTTTCAACCGTCATACTCTATGACACATCCAATTGATTAGTGTTAGTTTGCCTAATCATCATGCATTGTCTACAACAATCAAAACTACCCTCCACCGGTAGCCCAAAGCAATTATTTCTAAACATAAAATAAATGCATCCAACGGATATAATAGTCAACATTTCAACTTGGTGAGCGACAAATGATTCAACTACACCCTTTAATCCCATACATTCCCAATCTCGACTTTCTCATTTCAATTCCTCATTTCTCACAATTAATTATACAAATTAATTAATCAATGTAATTAGGGCATTTTCCATAATTAACATTACAACCCTAAGGTTTCATTTTCATAAATGTTTCAACATTAATTCCATTTCTCCATGCCAAACATGCACGTAGGTTTTATATATTTAAAACCCCAACTTTTGTAAAATTACACAAATGCCCAAACTTTCTCAAAATTTCCCAACAACCCCCACCAACTCAAAATACTAAAATTTAACGACAAAGCTCATAAAGAGGAGTAGGATATCCCTACCTCGAATTTCGGAGCCCAAGGAAGAAGATGAAGAAAATCAAAATGCTCCAAAACTCAAAATGTTCGGATCAAAACGTAGCTCTCGACGATCAACACAACTTTTGTAAAGGCCAAAGGTGAGGAGAATACTCTAACTAGATCAAACCCTAGAGAGAAGGGGGTTTTTAGAGAGAGAAGCTCTCCAAATGTCTTTTTAGAAAGTAATAGAGAGAGAGTGAATGTAAAAAGTGATTCAAAAATGCCCAGCTGCTAACTGATATACGACATTCCCGCTCGAGCGAAAAACACAACGCTCGAGCGTCAAGAACAAAAAAACTAGGTCCGCTCGAGCGCAAGAAGACCCGCTCGAGCGCCAAGACACATGAATAAAGTACATCCGCTTGAGCGCGAAAACCAGTCTGCTCGAGCGTAGATTCCCCCCTTCCAGAACTAACACCTGAAACGTACTACCCGATCGAGCGCCAACAAGACCGCTCGAGCGCAACCCGCTCGAGCGTGAAAAAACATGCTTGCAGAAGCTTTGCAGAGCATCCAAAATACTGGGAGTGCGCAATCTCCGCTCGAGCGGAAAGACCAAAAACCTGGCAACAAGATTTTAGACCAAGGCTCAACCCACCTGCTTGAAACAAGCCCAACATATCCTAAAACTCAAACGTTTGGATTTAAAGGACGACAACAAGATAGATATAACCACCAACTCTATGGAACCGAGTCCGAAATACAACTGAATAGTAAAGGGACAACCGGGATCGCTATAATTTGTGCATGTACAAGAAGTTATGAGGTATGACCACTAACTCAATTGACATTTGGTGCAGGTTTTTTTGCAGCCAGGTCATCCAGTTCCTCCTATAACCACTAATTGGCGAAAATACCGTCACTCTTGCGCTATCAACTGGGATAATGCATATGTGCGCCGCATTCAGCATTTCAAGGACATTATTCATGATACTGTAGCTACTCGAGAGACATTTGATGTTGTTGATGTCGCATAACACATGTATGCATTTGACAATGTTATAATTATGGAATAAATTAATGGATGTGTTTTTGATATTGATGTGTTCTGTGGCATGGATTGAATGTTATTGACTATTGTTACCATTCCATTATAATAACAAAATATCATTTAAAAAATCAACGACCATTGTTACTATTCCATTCTAATAATAAAATGTCATTTTCAATGTCATCAACCATTGTTGCCATTCCATTCTAATAAAAAAATGCTAACCATTGTTACCATTACAGCAATGTCATCTTACAAAAAACACCTCAAAAAATTTATCAACTAACAAATGACATGTCACGAATCAACTGTATGCCTACGCCTAGACCTATGACTGTATGTCAATGTCGAAGATGAAAAGCGACCTCCAGTACAACTAGGTCCAGCAGAACTAAGTCCAGCTTCATCAATGTGTTGACCTTCACGAACATGCGTCATAGCCTCGATAGCCTAGTAAAGTCGATGAGGATGTCGAATCTCGTTCTCATAACTAGCCTGAATGATAGGATGTGCAATCTATAGTGCATGTGCAATACGCTGCATTTGAAAAGAATATCACATTTTAGGGAACATATCAGAAAATAAAAAGTAAGTACAAATGCATAAAAGAGGATAATATATTACATCTGCATGTTGGCTGAAATCCTGATGGTCATGGACACGTGGTTCATCAGTGTGCTCAACATATAGGTGCATGATATTCTTATACCAATCCATGTAACCCGATACACATTCCCAAGGCTGACGAACTAGTGTGCTCCTCCGCTACTCAGATAACACGTGGTTATCCCAAACCTCCCAAATCCTATCCAAGTATCTATACATGACTGTATATTGTGCAGATATGTTGTCTCGAGCACCACGACTGGGAGCTAGCGGTGTATTTGGAATGGTTTGAACCCTGCCAAACTGCCTCAGAACTCTATCTGGATGATAGGGTTCGACCATGTCTAAGCACTTTAAGCATCCATGGTAGAATGTAACTGGGTTACATAGATGCCGGTCTCTGCAACTGTGGTATGGATCCCAAATAACCTGTAAACGTAAAGTGTTTTTGAATTGAAGTATATAAAGGGTAAGATAAATGGAAAGTGTTAAAATTATCTCAGGACGAGTAAACTTACATCAGTCGCTACCAAACTAGTAAGCTCCGCTCGAAAAGATTTCAAATGATCAATGGAGGAATCCGCCTCTCTCCTAGATGCCCAATGGTACACGTGTGGCATGTTTTCATTGTAGCTCATGTTCTGGTGAGGTCGGAATGCTCGGAAGTGCTCGTAAATCCACGCCTAAAAAAAAGTCATATAACCACCCATTTGCTTAACACCAGACCGGCTAGCATACCCCAACTGTCTGTATAAAAATGCTAATGTAGCAGCACCCCAGGCGTAAGTATAAATGGATCCCAAATCCATCAATAAGCCAAGGTAAACAACAGGAACCCTGTCGCCACTCTTGTCACTGAAGAGCGTACATCTCAACAGAAATAACAAATAAGTTCTAGCAGCGCACTGTATAGCCTTCTCTGGGTCTGAATCTATGACACTAGCAAACTGACTTCGCAACCACTCAAGCCTGACTGAATTCCCACCAGTAGTAGAAACCTCTTCATGTGCTACACGTTTAGTAATCCCCAATCCAGAAACCAGTAGTGTAACTCCATGATGATTCGTTACATTTGGTACGCTGACTGATCTGCCTACAATGGGAAGGCCAAGAATGGTGCCAACATCATCCAAGGTCAATGTTATCTCACCAACTGTTATGTGAAATATGTTCGTCTCAGGTTGCCATCTCTCAACAAAACTGGAGATTAGAAACTTGTTGACGAACCGATAAGTGCAACGAGCTAACTGTGACAGCCCAGACTGCTCAATAATGGCTTTGAATCTGGTGTTGTTGTCTACTGACTACCATGGCCATACAAGGATCTTCAAATAGTGATTATGACACTTAAGGAGCCCTCGTTCCTATAACACAAATGATATCTCATTAGAAACTACCATACAACACAAAAAAAAATAAAATCATATACAAATGAATTTCACTTATACTCAGGAATGTTTACCTCCCCGTGCCAAACAGCTGCAGCGACATGACTATTGAAACTCGGCAGTATTGATGGATCAGTCGGTCCACTTGGAAAAGCATTAGTAAGGTCCTTTTCCTGGATAATAGGAGAATCGGGTAAAGAGGCATCCTTCACGGCAATGTCTGGCATATCATCACCTTGAACTCGTCTTCGGCTTCGGCTCCGACTTTGACTGGCACTGGGGATATCATATTCTACCGAAACTGGATCACAACCTTGACTACGACCACGACCTCGACCTCGACCTCGTCCTCCCCTACGCCCTCGTCCATGTTCATGGTCAATATCCAATTCACGACGTCGTTTATTTGAAGCAGTAAGTGGGACACGTTGTTGACATTCAGAATCTTTATTATCTGCAAAAATTAATATGTTTAATGACTATACAATTGTAAAAAGAATATACAAAAAAAGGGGAAAAAAAAAAAACTGTTCAGAGGTTGAAAACTGAAACACAAAATTAATTTCGGAAGTTGAATGTTGTCCGAATTAAAAATATTCGGAAGTTGACTGTTGAAATAATGAAATTTTTTTGGAAATCTAATGTTGAAATAAATGATTATTTTCAGATTTCTATTTTCGAACAACTTGTTTAGTTCCGAACAACTTGTACTCGGTGGGCGTTCGTTCGTTTTGAAAATGGTAAAAACAAAACTCTACATTATAAATTAAATAGGAATAAGGATTGAAAAGTAAACTAACCTAAATACGAATGAGAATTGAAAATGTGCTGAAGTTCAATACTTCAATGGAATGTGTTGATGGATGCAGCTTTGGGGATGAAAGCTGTGTGAAGTAGGGAGCTACGGGAGCCACAGGGGAATGTGAGAGATGCAGCTTCAATGGGTGCATTTGCACCATTGGGAGAGCTAGGCTTGAGGGCCTGGGGTGTGTGTACGAGGGTAGACGTAAAATGAAACGTATGTGCAGAGTAAAATAATTAGGGTGTGTTTGGTAACGTTTACGTTTTCAGTTTATATTTACAAAAATTTTATAAACTGGTTTTTGTTTATTTTTAGAAAAACATAAACTACAAACGCGTTTGGTAATTGACAAAAATGTTTAAAAAATTTTAAAAATATAAAAAAAAGTGAGAAATGGCAAGTGGTGGCAAGTGGCGGCGACGGAAGAGAGTGGTGGAAAGTGGTGATGGTGGTTGGTGGGTAGCTGGTGGTAGTGGGTGGTGGCAGGTGGGTGGTGGTGGTGGTGGGTGGGTGGGTGACGGTGGCGGGTGGTGTCGGGTAGGTGGTGGGTGGGTGGGTGGGTGACGGTGGCGGGTGGTGGGTGGTGGCATGTGGGTGGCGGATGGTGGGTGGTGGCGAGTGGGTGGTGGGTGGGTGGGTGACGGTGGCGGGTGGTAGCGAATGGGTGGTGGTGGTGGGTAGTGGTGGCAGGTGGGTGGCGGATGGCGGGTGGTGGCGGGTAGGTGGCGGGTGGTGGTGGTGGTGGGTAACGGTGGGTGACGGTGGCGGGTGGTAGGTGGTAGTGAGTGGGTGGTGGTGGTAGTGGTGGATAGGTGGCGGGTGGTGGTGGTGGTGGTAGGTAGGTAGGTAGGTAGATGGGTGACGGTGGCGGGTGGTAGGTGGTAGCGAGTGGGTGGTAGGTAGTGGTGGCAGGTGGGTGACGGGGTGGGCGGTGGTGGTGGTGGTGAGTGGTGGTGGTGGTGGTGGTGGTGGTGGCGGGTGGGTGGCAGGTGGCTGGTGGTTGTGGGTGGCTGGTGGTGGCAGGTGGTGAATAGTGGTGACAGGTGAGTGGTGAGTGGTGGTGGTAGTGGTGGTGGTGGTGGTGGCGGCGGCGGCGAAGAGTGGGTGGTGGTAGCGAGTGGATGGCAAGTGGGTGGCTGGTGGGTGGTGGTGGCGGGTGGTGGTGGTAGGTGGGTGGTGAGTGGTGGTGGCAGGTGGTGGTGGCAGAAGACGGTGGTGGAAAATGGTGGTGGGTGGTGGGTGGTGGCTAGTGTTGGGTGGTAAAAAAAAAAAATTGAAAACTGAAAACGGAAACATATTTTTTGTATTTTTATTTTTTAGCCAAATTTATAAACTGAGACTATTGATTTATAAATAAAAAATTTTACCAAATAAATTTTTATTTGAATTTTTAAAAATTTTATAAATATAAACAAAAAAACTAAAAACGTAAGTATTACCAAACGGCACCTTCGGAATTAATTTTTTTTTTTGGGCGTGTAATGCGAAATGATGTGCAAAGAGCGAATATTGTGTGTGCAAATTGAAGCTCCCTTCATTCTCTCACGAAAAGACGGTGACGGTGCAAAACTATCCTTTCAAACACAAAATCAAACCTAAATTTCCCGAGAAACGAACTCCACGCTCGTCAAACATTCTCTGAATCCGAGTCTTCTTTCTCTTTCGGTTTTTCCGAATCCGATCAGTAAGTCTGTCTGCCCTAATTTACTGCCGAGTCTTCTTTCTCTTTTGTTGTGGCTGTGGGACCATCGAGTCTGAGTTTTTATAGGGGTTTTCTCCATAAAGGTTTGCCATGGATTCGGAGGACGATATGCATGACGCGAACGACGCCGAGTCCCTTGACGACTACTACAGTGGCGATACGGCTCTGGGTTACAGCGATGACGAAGGCGGTGACTATGAGTTCATGGACAACGACTCCGATGACTCCAATGTCATTGTCGCGAGCCGACTACAGGTGAATTTCTGGAAAATGAAGAAAAAAGTTCGATAGCGTCGAGTTTTTGGTTTTGAATTGGAAATGGTGGATTGTTGTTGTAGGTTTCTTTGATGTGTAATTGTGCTATTCTGTTCTGTAAATTAGTTTTTGTTTAGTTTGACTGATGGGTTTTTTGATCAAAATCTTGGACTAATGCACCCATTGAATTTATAGAGAATATGGTTGCTAGTTGTTCAATTTCTGTGCAGAAACGAATTGTAGAAAAAGAATTGCGTGTGGACAATATGAGATTGCTGTGTGAGTTTCATGACATTGCAGATTCCCATATGTATTGAAGTAAACTACAATTTTGCTCGATGAGACTGTTTACTGTGATGCCACTTTTAAAGTTTAGTTGTTCTATTTGAGGGGTTTGTTCCTTGGTTCTAGAATTATGTTTCTAGTAATGTAATCAGTGAAGTGTCTTCTCTGTTATTTGTAAATTCTATTGACCTATGTAGTGGGGTGGTTCTCTGAAAACTTTGTTGGCATGGTTTGAGGTTTTCTGCATGTGCCTTAGGTAGTTGGCCGTCTTGTGTTTTACTGTAACATGTAACACTATATTGTGATATATCAAATTTTAGCACCAGTGCGGAACTGGTTTGTATCTAACTTTGAGGGGTGTGTCTAAATGGTGCAACACTATTTTGTTTATAGCTTTGATCCTAAGAAGGGGTGTGGAGGATAGTAATGACTTTAGATCAATCAGTTTGCTTGGTGGTGTGTATAAGTTGTTGGTGTTGACTACTTGATTGAAAGAGGTGCTAATGGTGGTGGTGTCAGAATTACAAAATGGGCTTGTGAAGGCAAGCAAATTTTAGGTGCATATGGCTAATGTGTTTGTTGACTCCATATTTTTTTTTGGGGTCACGGGAAAGGGGTTATAGGGCCTGGGGTGAATTGTACATTGTATATCTGTTGATATTGAGAAGGTATATGATTATGCAAATTAGAATTTCTTATTATATTTGTTTGGAATTATGGAATTTTGTGATAGATGGAGGCTATGGATCTACTTATGTATTCCAAATTGTAATTGGGTGGTTTGAGGCTCTTCTTATTGTCGGACACTCGACCACATGTCGGATTTGCTCATGTTGATTGGTTTGAGGCGCTTTTAGTTTTCTTATTGATGTGTCGGACACTTGAACGCATGTCGGATTTGCTCATGTTGATTGGTTTGAGGCGCTTTTAGTTTTCTTATTGATGTTGGATCTACTCATGTTGGACACTCGAACACATTCCATATCCTTACCTAAATGTTGAGGGTCCGACATGAGTACTTAAAAAAATTAGAAGAGTCCATATAATTTAATAAAAAAGCCTTCCCTTGCTCTTCAAATAAAGAAGCTCCACTGGTTGATTATACATGTGGTTAATGATGTTTTTTGAGAGGCTGGGCTGAGAACAAATATGCAAGACTAGGAAATGGATAGAATGTTAATTTTTTTCTTGGGGTGAATTAAGTCATAATATAAAACAAGGAAATATACAGATTTACAACGGGAATACCCTATACCCTACAAGAAACATAGAAAACAAGCCTAATCTAAAGTACAAGACAAAAAGACTAAAGAACCAGGAGAGAAGCAATGTTCATAGGCCACATGAAAAGCACGTGGGGGCCATGAACAACCACAATACCTGGACCAAACTAAAAGAACAAACACTGCCCACGAAAGGCAAACAACAAGGAAAGAAAGGATAAAAACAAATAGAGGTCTGATCCCAAAACAAAATAAAACTAGCTAAACCTTGCACAACCCTCAAGGACATGGGAAAACTAGATGAAACAACCACCACCAAACAACTGAAAAGCAGCACAAGCAGCACAAAACTAAGGCGGCACTAACAGCAGACAGCAGCTTAGAGAGAACAATAGAAACCAAATCCCACACCGTTACACAACCTGTAAGGGAAGGCAAAAGCTAAAAGGAAGCAAGAGGGATCTATTACACCAATCCATGACCAAAATAAAATAAAAACAAAGGATGCAACACTATGTCAGCAACAGACAAGAGGAAGCCGTAACCTTCCACCTGGAAAATGATCCAGCCTCACACTCATCATCCAAGACACAGCAGCCACTCCAACCTTCTATGAAACCCAGAAAAGCACACAATAAGCAAGGAGAGAAGAGAAGAGCTTCCTCAAAGCTACACTCAGCTAAAATTTATAGCTCACTTGTTTCAACCCTCAACAAGGAACTCCCTCACATAAAGGACAAGCCTGACAACCTGCAAAATAAACAATTCGAAATCATATAAGGGCTCACTACACTCAACCTTCAAAGATACCTCAGATATACACTACTAAAAATATAAGGCTGGCTTCTCTCAACCCTCAACAAGGAATTCCCTCAACTATAGGACCAGCAAGACAACCTGCACAACAAACTATTAGAAAACCATATAAGGGCTCACTTCACTCGACACTCTAGAACTAATCTGGAGAAGCAAAATATCAGCAGCCTAGCATATATGGCTCACAAAACTCAACCCTTAGATTCCCTAAAAGAGTACCAGCAAATAGCTGCAAAGGAAACAATTAAACTGTCCAAAAGAGTGTTAGGACAGGAACCACAAGGAATTAATTGTTAATGGGGGCCTTCTTAGGCACTGAGGGATGAAGTTTCCACTCCCTTATGAACCAACCATTAGTATTGTCTTCCTTGAAATTATTCATTGAGAGGATCCTACATCTCACAATACTCTCAACCTTCTTGATTACAACTGTTTTAGGAGGTAACTTTTTGACTTTTTGGCTAAAATATGAGGTAAAAAAAAACTAGTATGTTTAGAATATTTTTTGGTTTTTTACGAAAAGATGTGCAAAAAGTAGAGAGGAGATAATTTTTGACTTTTTGGTATGGGTTAAAGGTTTTTTGGTTTTTTTTAGTATTTTTTTTGGCTTTTAGACTAAAAGTGTTGTTTGCCAAATGAGGCCTTAGTAGATTGAAAAATTCTCAAGTTTCTCTCCTACCAAACATTATAAATAGCACATGTGAAAGCAAGTTTCATAATAGTCGCAACCGAAGAATTACTAGAAATATTAACATGCATCCACTCCACCAATTCATAGATGGCCAACTAACATTGCATTTACTCTGCAAGGCATTCCAAATTTGACAAGAGAAAGGGCAAGCATAGAACAAATGGTTATGGTCCTCTACTTGAGCAGAACACAGAACACAAAGAGAAGAATCCTTGATGCCAAACATTACTAATCTATTGAGAGTACTAATCCTCTCTTGGATAGCCATGCACACAATAGTTCTAACTCTGGGAATATGAAATTTGAACCAAATAGACTTACACCAAGGGACTTTAGGTCTGTGAGACCTCCAATTATCCCAAGCTGAGTGAATAGAGAACTTCCCATCCTTAGAAGGCAACCAACAGACTTTATCCTCCCTATTTGAGGGCTGCAAATCATCAGGGATACTATCTTGGGCATCCATGAGCTCCCAAGACAGTGAAGGAGGCCAACACCAACTATTATCCCTAATAATCTTCTCCACTTTGTCTCGGGCTTGAAGCCTAGAGTTATAAATAATTCTATCACCATAGTTCCTTTGGAGGAGACCCCATCTTCATGAGCAATTTCTGGCGTGAATACTTTAGACTCCAAGGAATAGTGCTTTAAATGAGTACTGCATATCACCCTCAAACGGATGGCCAGATTGAGGTATTGAATAGGTGCTTAGAGACATATCTTCAATTTTTTGTTGGGGACAGACCAAGACATTGGGCCAAGTGGATACCATGGGCAGAATATTGGTATAACTCCAATTGCCATTTTGCCGCTGGTATGACACCGTATGAGGCTGTTTATGGTAAGTGTTACAGGGTCAATTTTCGTTTCAAAATTCCAGCCTGCAATGGCACTAAGTTGGACACTTAGTCTCAGCCAAGTATGAATACACACACACACAAAGTGATATAAACAAGTAAGAGAATAGGCAACAAGTGTTTACAGGAAATAACTCCCAACCTTTATTAATTGCACCAACAATACAAAGGATGCCTATGGAACTCTTACCAACACTTAGTTAATTTTCGAGTTCCATGGCTGATGCCTAAATAGGCTTACAATCAGTTTTCAAATTACAACCAGCATTACAAGGAAAGCATGCCAAGTGGCATGGCAGTTGACACCCCCAACTGCCTAGGGACTTACGATCATTTCTGGGACATAACTGCTAGTAACTGCTGTTATTTTTCAGCCATGCTTCCTGAAGTCCATCTTTGCCTTGTCTCTGCCCAACATGAGTAACTGCTGCCAGCAGACCAGCATAACTGCTAATAACTGCCCATGTTGTTTGCCTTCTCAAGTCAGCCACGAATTTGGTTGTCTTGGCCCCCAGACCAAGTTTTGCCTACTGAATGCATTGAACCCTCAAGTATGCTGCAGCCCACATTCGGGTCATGTTAATGCCTTGCATTTGTGCCACTGCTGCCCACACTTTGGCCAAGGGTCCTGTGCTGCTGCCTCAGCACTTTGCCATTATTTCACCTTGCTGTCTTGGCATGCCACCATCATGCCTTGGTCTTGGTTGGACATGGGCGCAAGGTGCTGCCAATGCCAACCAATGCAGCCTTCAAGTAGAAGGTGCTAACAGACCACCCCCACCAGAAGAAGCCAACGTCCTCGTTGGTAGGGTCTTCAAGTACTCCTGAACTTGCTTTTCAAATTGCCACAATGTCACATCCTTTTCCCAACTAGCATCTGATTCTGAGAAACCCTTCCACTTTACCAAGTAATGGGTTCTTCGATTCTTTTTGCTTTGGCCCTCGGTCTTGTGATCAAGAATTTGTTCCACCTCCTTGTCAAACTGCTTTCTAATCACCGGGGGTGCTCTCTGAGCTTGTTTTCTTGTCAAGTTTGTTTGATCCTCATGAAATGGTTTCAAAAAACTGACATGGAAAGTTGGGTGGATTTTCAACCGATCAGGCAGCACTAGCCTGTATGCAACATTGCCCACGCGTTTTAAGACTTCAAAGGGTCCATCATACTTTGGAATTAAGCCACGGTGTACTGTCTTACTGCTTATCTTCTTCCAAATATGTGGAGTAAGTTTCAGTAGCACTTTGTCACCCACTTTGAACTCTAAGGGTCTTCGTCCTTTGTCAGCATACTTCTTCATTCGTTTCCTTGCTTTGGCCAAACTGTCTTGTGCTTCTTCCAACAATTCTTGTTTGGTCCTTGCAAAGCGGTATGCTGCTGGACATCTGCCACCAGAGCCTGTTTTAGCCACTTCGTGAGGAGTTAAAGGTTGCTGCCCCATGGCCAATTCGAATGGGCTCATCCCAGTTGCAGATGATCTATGCAGATTGTAGCAAAACTGTGCGCTGTCCAACAATTCGACCCAATTCTTTTGACTTGCAGTCACATAATGTCGGAGATACTCCTCTAGCAGTCCATTCATCCTCTCGGTCTGACCATCCCTCTGAGGGTGATTTGCTGTGGAGAACTTCAATTCGGAACCCAACAAATTGAAGAGCACAGTCCAAAACCTTCCCGTAAACCGGGTATCCCTGTCGCTTATTATGTCCTCAGGCAAACCAAAGTATTTTACAACATACTTATGAAATAAATCAGCAGTAACATCTGCGGGGCAAGCATGAGGAGCAGGGATAAAAACAGCATACTTAGAGAAACGGTCAACAATTACCATGATGGAGCGCATCCCATTGACTTTGGGAAATCCGGAGATAAAGTCCATGGATATGGAAACCCAAGGCTTCTCAGGGACAGGTAGTGGTTGTAGTAACCCAGCTGCCTTCTTTCTTTCAGTCTTGTCCAACTGGCACACCATGCATGTTTTGACATAAGCCTCTATGTCTTCTTCCATTTTTGGCCAAACATATGAACGTGACAAAAGAGCCATCATGCGCTGTTGCCTCGGATGACCAGCCCACTGCGGGTCATGTGTTTCTCTAAGAAGTCCCATTCGTAGTCCCCCAACACTTGGGACATATAGCCTATCTCCTTTGCCATGGAGAAGACCATCTTCAAGCCAATACCGACGAGCAATCCCATCCTTTACTTGCTGAACCAACCGTTGATATTTTGAGTCAATGGCAGCACTATCCCTGATCCTTTCCAGCAACTGTGATTCAATGTTGGAGATAGCAGCCATATATTCAATTATCTCTTTCTGGCTTAAGGCATCAGCGACTAGGTTATGTCGTCCAGGCTTGTGTCGCCATTCAAAGTCATACTCTTCAAGGAATTCCTGCCAACGGGCCTGCCTTGGAGACAACTTTTTCTGAGTTTTAAAGAATGTATTAGCCACATTATCCGTAAGAACCAGAAACTTCGATCCCAACAGATAAACCCTCCAGGTGAGTAGGCAATGCACTACTGCCGTCATTTCCTTCTCATGGGCTGAATAATTCTTCTCAGCAGCGTTTAGTTTCCTGCTTTCAAAGGCCACCGGGTGTCCTTCTTGCACCAATACTCCTCCGAGTGCTTTGTCTGAGGCATCCATGTGTACTTCGAAAGGCAACTCGAAACTAGGCAGTCGCAAGACCGGTTCACTTGCCACTGCACTTTTCAGTTTGTCAAAGGCCTCTTGACAATTAATGGACCAATTCCATTTGTGATCTTTCTTCAGCAAATCAGTGAGGGGAGCAGCCTTCTTTGAATATCCCTCAATGAATTTCCGATAGTAATTTGCCAAGCCCAAGAAGGATCGCAACTCCGCAACATTGTTGGGTGAAGTCCATTCCATAATAGCCTGCACCTTCCTTCCATCCATTTTGACATGGCCTTGGCAAATGATATGCCCAAGAAACTTAATCTCCCGCTGGGCAAACTCACATTTTTCCTTCTTGACATACAACTGGTGTTCCTTTAACCGAGTGAACACCATCCAAAGATGGGACAAGTGATCCTCTAGGGACTCACTATATATTACAATATCATCCAAATAAACAACAACAAACTGATCGACATAATCATTGAACACATCATTCATAAGGTTACAGAATGTAGCCGGGGCATTAGTTAACCCAAACGGCATTACTAGGAACTCAAAAGACCCATACCTTGTAACACAGGTTGTCTTTGACTCATCTCCTTCAGCCACTCGAACTTGCCAATAGCCAGCACGTAAGTCCAATTTTGTGAAGTAAGTGGCTTTGCACAATCGATCGAATAGGTCTGCCACCAAAGGGACTGGATATTTGTTCTTTATAGTCACTTTGTTGAGAGCTCGATAATCCACACACATGCGCGTACTTCCATCTTGCTTCTTTTGAAAAAGCACTGGGGCACCGTAAGGGGCTTTGGATGGCTGAATCAGTCCAGCATCCAATAAGTCCGTCAATTGCGTTCGCAACTCTGTGAGTTCCATTGGGGACATTCTGTAGGGTGCCTTTGCTGGAGGCTTAGCACCCGGAACCAACTCTATTTTGTGATCAGTTGCATGTCGAGGAGGAAGGGACTTTGGCAACTCCGGAGGCATCACATCCTCAAATTCCCTCAATACTTCTACCACTTCATCTGGCACTTCTACTAATAGATCAGGTTTGATTTCCACCAAGGCAGCAAGATATGTTTCTGCGCCCTTTTTCAAACCGTTGTGCACTTGAATGGCTGAGAGGGTCTCCGTTTTCCTCTTTGTGCCCTTGCCTTTGTCTGATTTACTGCAACTAGCGACAAAGCGAGGCTTGTCTTCATCCGAAATAAGTATCCCACCCAAATATGGCATCAAAGCCACTTTTGCAGTCACAAAGAAATCATTTCCTAAGATGACGTCGAAATCATCCAAAGGAACCACCATCAAGTTAACCCGCCCAGTCCAATCTCCAACTGTGATCGATACTTTGGAAGCCATTCCTTGTACCGATTGAGCCACCGAGTTTACTGCCTTGATTCGACTGGTGCTTTGGGTAACTTGCAATCCGAGGGTCTGCACAACTTTTTCTGACAGAAAGTTATGCGTGGCACCGGTGTCTACCATCGCCGTAATGTCGGTACCCGCCAACTTCACTTTGATGTACATTACACCAGTAGTAGGGGCTTTGTCCGCATGAATTGCATTGAGCAATTGTAAAGGATTTACCCTAGTCGGCCCCTCAGAATCCGACTCCCCTTTGCCATCTTCCGCGACCATAGCATTGAGTTTCTCACGCTTGGGACAGTCTTTCGCTCTATGGGGTCCATCACAAATGAAACACCCTTTGTTAGATTTCCCACCGTAGGTCTGAGAAGAATCCCCCTTCTGTTTGTACTTGGAACCCTCTTTCCCTTTCTTGAAACCAAACTTCTTCTCTCCCGTCTTCTCTTTTCCTTTCTTCTTGGGTTTGTTGGTTTCTGTAGTGGGTTCCTTGCTTAACCTGTAGTCAAGCAAACCATCTGCCGCAGCCATGGCAGAGGACAAATCTTTGACACCGAGTCGTCGAAGTTCTAACTGGGCCCAATTTTGCAACCCAGACATGAAATTGAAGAGTTTGTCTTCCTCCGACATGTTCTTGATGTCCAACATCAAAGAACTGAATTCCTTCACATAGTCCCTCACCGATCCAGCATGCTTCAACCGTTTTAAGGCGTCCCTTGCAACCCAAGATGTGTTGCACGGAAGGAATTGTTCCTTCATTTCCTTCTTAAGAGCATCCCAAGTTGAGATCTCTGCCCGAGCATCATCCCCGACACGAGTATGCCACCAAAGTTTAGCATCACCAGTAAGGTACATGCTTGTGATTGTAACCTTTTCTCCTTCAGGCACATGAGCAGCCTCGAAGTACTGCTCCATGTCCCACAGAAAATTTTCAAGTTCCTTCGCACTCCGATTTCCGCCAAAAGCTTTAGGGTCTGGAACTTTGATTTTCGAAGGAGTCTTTTCAGAATTCGTATGCCCACAGATGGCCTTCTTCAGAAAGGACAGTTCGTCCACAACTTCTTGAAACTTGTCTTTCCAAGAATCCGAAATGGCTAGCACATCCGTCAGCATTTCCTTGAACCGATCTGCTGTCGAGGACTCAAGGGTAAGAAACCCTGAGCCCACAGCATCCAATCGATCCGCCAGCGAGACATTCTCATCAGCAGGGTCACCAAGAGTTTCTAACCGTGTGACTCTGTCTCTTAAGGCATCCATGCCAGAAACCATTAGAGCAAAACCGTGCTCTGATACCAATTGTTACAGGGTCAATTTTCGTTTCAAAATTCCAGCCTGCAATGGCACTAAGTTGGACACTTAGTCTCAGCCAAGTATGAATACACACACACACAAAGTGCTATAAACAAGTAAGAGAATAGGCAACAAGTGTTTACAGGAAATAACTCCCAACCTTTATTAATTGCACCAACAATACAAAGGATGCCTATGGAACTCTTACCAACACTTAGTTAATTTTCGAGTTCCATGGCTGATGCCTAAATAGGCTTACAATCAGTTTTCAAATTACAACCAGCATTACAAGGAAAGCATGCCAAGTGGCATGGCAGTTGACACCCCCAACTGCCTAGGGACTTACGATCATTTCTGGGACATAACTGCTAGTAACTGCTGCTATTTTTCAGCCATGCTTCCTGAAGTCCATCTTTGCCTTGTCTCTGCCCAACATGAGTAACTGCTGCCAGCAGACCAGCATAACTGCTAATAACTGCCCATGTTGTTTGCCTTCTCAAGTCAGCCACGAATTTGGTTGTCTTGGCCCCCAGACCAAGTTTTGCCTACTGAATGCATTGAACCCTCAAGTATGCTGCAGCCCACATTCGGGTCATGTTAATGCCTTGCATTTGTGCCACTGCTGCCCACACTTTGGCCAAGGGTCCTGTGCTGCTGCCTCAGCACTTTGCCATTATTTCACCTTGCTGTCTTGGCATGCCACCATCATGCCTTGGTCTTGGTTGGACATGGGCGCAAGGTGCTGCCAATGCCAACCAATGCAGCCTTCAAGTAGAAGGTGCTAACAGTCAGCCACCTCCTACGTTGGTTGACTATACACTAGGTTTATCACACGTGGATGGCGTTGGACAGCAACTCCGGGACCTAAATGACATTATTAGGGAACTAAAGCTCAATATGGCTCAAGCTCAGAATTGCATGAAAGTCCAGCAAGATCAACATCATTGAGAGAAGGAATATGAGGTGGGCGGTTGAGTATTTCTCTGACTTAAGCCTTACTGACAATCTAGCTTGTTCCAGCGAGCAAATTAAAAGTTGTCGCATCGCTATTTTGGGCCTTGTCAGATCAAGAAGAGAGTTGGCAAGGTGGCTATGAGTTAGATTTGCTGGAAGGAACTTGGGTGCATCCAGTTTTTCATGTTTCCCAATTGAAGCAGCACACTGGCAGCCATTCTATTGTGATTCCTTATGTGACTTGCATATTGTTCCTCAGTGGTTGATTGATTATCAGTGGGTCTGAACATGCTGACAATTCATCAAAGAAGTGTTGGTCCATTAGGAAGGCTTAATAGCTTCTGATGCCACTTGGGAATCCTATGACAAGCTGCAGCACAGGTTCCCACATCTCAACCTTGAGAGGGAATGATATGCCTAAGGATTTGCTGGGCCTTGGGTCTTGGGGTGTACTCCCTCCACGTTTAGGGATCGAAACCTCTTAGGTGCTAACAATTTCTTGAGGCCGTCAAATTGGGGGGAAACCTTTGAATTAATAGTGGTGCACTTACGGGAAACTCCTTACTGAGGGCCTATGTATCCCTGGGGATTAGTCGGGTTTTGATCCGGACACCCCAGTGCCAATCAAAAAAAATAAAATAAAAAATAGGCCTTAGGATTTGCCATCCATATTTCAGTCCTATCAAAGGAGGCCCAAGTCTAGCCCATCAACCTGCACAACAGCAGCTTAGGCCTAGCAAATTGCACAGCAGCACATGTTATTAGGAATTGTTTAGATTTGGATTAGATAGTTATCCTTGTTTCATCCTACTATTTCAGATTTGGTGGTTATCTATTTATTTGTTATGCTAGAGTCAATTTGGTTGTTATCTATTTATTTGTTATGCTAGAGTCCTAGTTGAGTCAAAGTGTTATTAGGATAAGGAATGGAGATGCGTGTAATCTTATATATTTGATTGAGATCCATGAAATAAACAATCAGAGTTATCCTACAAGAATTTGGGAGGTGGTGAACCACTAGGTCTGCAAAAGTGCTGGATGGTTCGAATCTAGGCTCGATGTTTGCTTGAGCCAAGGTGCAAAATAAAAGGCGGTCGCTCAAGCAGTGACTTGGTTGCTCGAGCCAAATGCAAATGCCTGCAAAAATACTGGATGCATGAAATGTGCCCTCGAGCGATAGATTGTTTGCTCGAGCGGTAAGGCAAAATTCTAGAATTTCCAGAACAGAGTTGAGCTTCAAACACATAGTTTCAAATCATGAACTTGCATGGCTCATTCACAACTTAAAAGAACACTATCATGTACTCAATTTCAAACCCTTAGCTCAAAACTTCAAGAATTCTTTAAAATGAACCGCAAATTCTCATGCATATATCAATATACTTCAAATTATTTTCCAAGACTTCAAAAACATGCAATTGAGTTCTAAAACAACATGATTCATTGATGCATGTAGAATTCAACTTCTAAACTTAACATAGGTAATAAAACTCATGATCAAAATGATGATTCTATAATCTTATGTGCATGCATGTATGATCTAGCTTCAAATTTCCTTTCCAAGGCTTACAAAACATGGAGATTAGCTTCAAAAAAACTTAATTCTTGTATGCATGTATGAAATAACCTTCAATTCAAGCTTAGATAGCAAAATTATGTTCTAAAATGATAAAACTCTTTAAAATCATGCTTGCATGTATGGATTGACTTCAATTCTAACAATCCTAGCTCAATTCTTACATTTAATCACATTAATCTCTTTGAATTCACATATTAGATGACTTGAACTCTTGAATTATTGTTCAAACTCTTACCTAAGGCCTTCAATCAAGCAAATTCTTCAAGAACTTGAGCTCAGCTTCACAATTCTTCAATCTCCTTGCAAGATTCTTAAAGTTTTAGCCCCTCTCTCTCTCTAAATGAACTCTCCCTCTCTCTCTACGATGTATCTCAGCAGATTTGGGGCTCAAAAGATGAGTAAAACTCATCACTTATCATATATATATACTAATTAGCTTAATTAACACTAATCAAGGATTAACTAAATAATTAAGGTTTAAGATTAATTAATTAAAACTTAATTTTTCAGAATTGAATCAAATTTTAATCAAACTTTTTAACAAGCTCTAAAAATTATGCCATTCACAATAAACTAATCAATTTTGGTTTCTGATGCCATTAAGGCCTTCAATTTCAGGTTGTAACAGAAATCGCAACAGATATTCCTACGGTTAACAGATATGCATCCAAAGACCATATTAAATATTAATCACATAATTAACATTCAAATTCACACTAAACACATAAGCACATGCAAAATTAAAGAATTAAAAGTATATTACGGGAAGGGGTTGTCACATATTTGGTGTCACATAGGTTCGTTTAACCACTTTATTGCATATGATGAACGTTTCGATTTTTATTTGAAGTGATTGAATTGGGTTTTATAAAGTTATATGTTCTAGTTAAATATTTCAGCAAATTATGGATGTAGATAAATTTTTGATTTTTGTTTGTTATCGTTTGGAGATTGTATACCTACTGGATTTGAGAATTCGAATTGAATTGAATCTATAAAGTTCTCCATTAAGTTATCATTTCTCATGTTTCAAGAACCTAGGATTGCATCATCTATTTGTGTGCATATATACATGGGTGTGAAACAGTGAATACCAACCAACCAACCAACCAAACAAACCACACCTGAAGTTTTATCAAATGGGGTCGGCTACATGAATCCTTCTTCTCTATTTGCTCTATTAAGGGCTACTTGGTTAGTCAAATTAAGGAGGTTCTTTTCTGTTCGGCTCTATCAATCTAGGTTTGCCCCTTCCTTTAGCATTTCCAGCTACTGTAATTGTATCGCATCTTCTCACTACTGCGTTTGTTGGGTTGCGTTGTATATGACCAAACCATTTCAACCTATGCTCTCTTAACTTATCTTCTATCTGTGTTACTCCTACTCATTCGCGAATATACTCATTCTTAACTCTATCTTTTCTAGTCTTGTCACACATCCACCTTAGCTTACTCATCTCATCCACACTCATCTTATTTACATGTTGTTTCTTAATTGCTCAACATTCCATCGCATACAACGTTGCTGGTCTAATAGCCGTTCTATAGAACTTTCCTTTAGTCTAGTAGGTATTCGTTTATCACATAGTATCCCAGACGCACTCTTCTACTTAAGCCAACTAGCCTTAATTCTCTGTACCACATCTGCTCCAATATCTCCAAATGTTGTGATAATCAAGCCTAAATAACGAAAATGTTCACTCTTAGGTAGTTCTTGATTCTCAATTTTCACCTCTCCTTTATTTTCATTCCTATTGTTACTAAAATTACACTCCATGTACTCGGTCTTAGTTCTGCTTATTCTAAATCTTTTAGATTCAAGTGCTTCTCTCAAAGTCTCCAACTTAGTGTTAACTCCTTCTCTAGTCTCATTAACTAACACGTTATCATCTGCAAAAAGAATACACCACGACACATCATCTTGAATATTTCTCGTCAGCTCATCCATAACTAAAGCAAAACAATACGGACTTAAGGTTGGTTGGTTGATACTTGGTATAATTCTACAATAATTGGAAATTCATTTGTCTCTACAGCCGACGATCTAATAGTGGTCACCACACCTTCATAGATATCCCTAGTCACATCAATGTAGCATTTTGTCACCCCTTCCTTCTCTAACACCCACCAAATTATATACCAAGGCACTCTATCATATGCTTTCTTAAGATAGATAAAAAACTATATGAATATCTTCTTTTTTTTTTTCCTCTATTCATTTCTATCATTTTCCTCAAAAGATAGATTGCTTCTATTGTTGATGTACCGGCATAAATCCAAATTGATTCTTTGACACCTCTGTTATATCTCGCAATTGACGTTTTGCCACTCTCCCTTACACTTTTATTATATGACACACTAGCTTGATTCCTCTATAGTTGTTGCAATTTTGAACATCTCTTTTATTTTTATAGATTGACATTGAAATACTTTTCCTTCACTCCTCTGGCATTTTTCTAGTAAAACAAAATCTTGCTAAATAGCCTAGTCAACCAATCAACCCCCTTCTTACCCAAGCGTTTCCAAGCTTCAATAGGGATGTCATCAGGTCCTAAAGCCTTATTTGATTTCATCTTCTCAAGTGCAATCTTCATAAATTTGAGTATAAAACATTGAATAAAAACTTCAATTGGCTTTATGTGATGAAGGAATTGTGATTTTGGGTAAGGTCTTTCTGCCAACATCAACATTGCCATGATGCTCTATTGGTGCACTTTTTCAATTTGAGTTTGCAGTTGTTACAAGTTGATCGGTTTCTGCCATTCCTTATTTAGTTTCTTCTGGATTTCACATGTCTTGTTTTATGTTTCAGAAAAATTATATTGTCTTGAAGGAAGCAGATATAGACCAGCGTCAAGGGGATGATATCGTAACAGTTTCCACGGTCCTCTCAATATCAAAAGTGGCTGCGAGCATTCTACTCCGTCACTATCATTGGTAAATTGATCATTTTTTATGCTGCCAACCTATGGTTGACATAGAGTTTTTTATTTTTATTAATTTATTTCTTTTTAATATATAATCTGTTGGTGGTATTACTATGATCTTTTAGAGTGGAGGCATGTGTTTATTGCAAGTCTGTATGATGTGAAGCATAATTGAAATTTTAGAAGCTGTATGTCAGCGACTCAGCAAGCTGCATCTTGTATGTATGTATGTTTGTTTGTTTGCTTGATGTGCTAAAAAAATTCAAATGAACAGGAGCGTGAGTAATGTGCACGAGGCATGGTTTGCTGATGAAGTTAGAGTCCGCAAAACTGTGGGCTTGGTGGAATGGCCAGTTGTTCAATATCCAAATTCTAAAGAAGTAAGTTATTGAAAGCTCAAGATATCTTTGTACATTTTGATTTTGTGTGCATAGCATTTACAGCTGCAGACCACATGGGTACATTGTTTTTCTCCTCCCTTGATCTGATGTACTACTTTTTTGCTTTTAAATTTTCTTTGGGCAGCTGACTTGCGGGATTTGTTTTGAAAACCATCCTCTTGATAGGATAAGCACTGCTGCTTGTGGACATCCTTTTTGTAGTGCATGCTGGAGAGGTTCACATCACCTTACCTTACTTTTGACTTCAAATTGCTGGCTGATCTGCTCTCCTAAATACCATTTTAAAGCATGTTTTTACAGTTTTTTTAATGAATTTAATAGGAGTTACATTTCAAGCATTTGAAGAAGGCCATATATTGGTAGTTACTCTAGAAATCTTGTTCTTGTTGCGTAACTACTCACCTTTTTCCAATTATGCATTTGTTGTGAGTTTTTAGTAAAAAACCAGCCACACCTAAAATTGTGTCAAGTTCTAATTGTTCAAGTTGACTTTGTAGTAATAATATAATCTGCTAAACCCTATTTGGTCACTCCAGAAGCAACCGTTCATGCCCATTATGGGAATCCTTAATGAAGGAGATACATTAGTTACATTTATATATGAAAAATTGAGATCAACACAGGGCCTTCTAAAAGTGGAACAAGTGTTAGAAGTGCGATTTGATTGATTCAATATCAATGAATCTAGGAAAGAGGGTTGAGGGTTGGAATGAACTTATAACAAGAATTCTTGGAAGTCCTTGGGGATTCTTGATTGGTGCTGAGCTAATTATATGGCAAAGTCATCTCTCTTTGATGGGATCCACTTTTTGAATGTAAGTCTAAGCAATACCAACAACATTTCTAGTGGAGCATCTTTCATAATCCTTGGAGACAGATAAGTAATTTTGAGTCATTCACATCTAGATCATGAATATTTGGGATATGTATTATGCCATCAGACTTTGTTTTGCTAACTCAAATTGGCGGGTGTGATAACTTTGGTCTATTTTTGACATAATATCCACCATGGACTGCGCAGCCAATGTTTAATCTATAAATCAGTCCCTAAACTTTTTCTATCGCTACATTGTTAGCGTAGATAATTGAAATATATATGTAAGATTTTGTATAGAGAAAACGATAAACACAGTACTTTATTATTAAGAGAAATGAAATAAATGACTGTAATTATATGCAGTATACGTATGTGTATCCTTGTCCACCGCTTTGAATATCCAAACAACTATTGATTTATTTGAAAACAATACTCCATTGGTTTTACTTTCTAATTGCCTTGGTAATGTTGTAATTCCCTGTTGTAGACAGAAACTATATACACAAAATCATCCCTTTCTTTGTGGCAAGTCAAAAACATTTCAGAATACACTTTAAGGATATGGATCAAAACTTCACATGCATGAAATATTTGATTCTTTTTTGTTAAGAGGAAAAAACATGATCTACAAAAGAACATTAAACCAAAAATTCTGGAAAAAAGATTCTCATGGACAACCCCAAAGAAAAGACAGACTGAATGATTGAAGGGATATGGATCAGAACTTCACATGCATCATGCATGGCTGCACTGCATCTCTAATTAATGCACAGAGCAAACTGGATTGCCACTCAAATCAAGAAGTATTCAATTATCTTTATAGGACCAGAACTGAAGTACCAGCCTGAGTCAGTATCATAGTGAGTGTCAAATGCACCCCAGTTTCGTTCATCAACACTTCTGTCCCCAGAGAACACAGATTCAACACCCCCGTGCTCACTGCACCAATAAAATCATATAGAAATTCAGATGTTTGAATAAAACAGTAGGTGTAGATAGATACCATGCAATGGTTTAAAGGTTTGGACACCAATAAAAAATTTCAAATCCAACGCAGAAGGAAAATACAAAAAAGATACAAATTAAAACATGTACCTCTGGGTCTCTCTAGCATGGGGTGAACCATCTGCACTGAAGTTCTTGCTAGATGGAGAATTTTGAGCATGAGCTGGACTTTGAGCTATGCTGTCTTTGCTGTGAGCATCATCAGCAATCCTTTCCCCTCCACTTGGTGGCTTTTCTGAGTTATGATCAGCATTTGTTGATGAAACATGTACACCCTCTTTTGTGGAAGATGCTTAACTAACAACTGAATAGGATTTTGGCTTGGGAGGGGCTACAACATTTTCCACAATCAATGTGAAACTTGGAAGTAGCAAGAGTTCATCAGAATTACAATACAACAACAACTTGCACATCTTGGCTTTAGGTTCCTTATACCAGAAAATTTTCAATCCACAAAACATTTAGGCCAATCAAAAAAGGGAGGCATTAGATGCATTTTAAATTAACAAGTAGTGCAGTCACTCAAAGATCCATCATCAAACACTTCTCGCTAAAAAGATAGTCAAGCTAAATGTCCACTTAATCCTATATGAAAACTGTTTGACATACCTTCATCTTCAAACTTGTCCCAATTTTCATCCAATCAGCTGCCCCTTCTTGGATTCCAGGTTGCCAATCTTAACAAAATCAACAAAAAGAAAGAAAAAGAAAATTACAGAATCAAAACACAATAATGAAAATAAAGTGGAGCAGGGAAAACTGATTTTAAGCTATTTCCTTGCTAGGAAACTTGTCTGTAGTTCATATGCCAATGTATGTGCAATGACTTCACTATGACTATTTTCCATACTGTAAGTTTTTCAAAGAAGGAATAAGGCTGTACCACAAAACAAAGAAGAAAGTGGCCACTTAATTAATACACAAGATTGATTGTGACCAATGTGGCAAGAAATTTCAAAATAATAGAAGTAAAAACCTCTGCCTTCATCAATTATATGCTTATAGAGGCAGGGTAATGCATACAAGAATTGTAAGAAAGGCAAATAAATAAATAGAGGCCAGTCTTTCTATATTCATTTTCCACTGTATATATTTGTTATTTAGTATATTCTTAAATCATCTAGACAATGAAATCATCAGCCAAAAAAACTAAAATCTATTAAAGGATGTGCCAATAAAAAGTAGGCTGTGACGGAAAAACATTGCACTTTCCAATAATGTATCCCACCATGTGCTTGAAAAAAAACATTGTGCTCAGAAAGGGATTCAAAACCAAAAACCAAGAACACAAGCAAAGGATATGAAAGCCAAACCACAAGAATTACATATTATATATAGATAACATATGCCAATGTGCAGGAGTGATTGTAATTAGTAAATTCGTCACCAAAGCCTGGAAAAATTCTGAATTTTGACTTCTGAATTTAAAATTTTAAATGCCTTTCTTTGATTTAAGTCAAATTGTGTTGGGAATGATTTGTTTTTGTTAGGGTTAATCTGTTTAGGGAGTGGTAATGATTTAAAAGATTTCACATTATTACTGTGTATCAGTTGATACTCCTAATACCAATTTGCTTTGTATCTTGATACATTGGCTATTAATGCTTCATATCTCTACTACTAATTAATTGTTGATTTGATTTACAATTTTATTTATTTATTTATTTATATTTTATTTTATTTATTTATTTTTTTTAATGAAGACTTTATGAATTCTATGATAGGCCATAACTTTATTTTTATAAATTGAAATTGATTATTTAGTTGTGTACAACCTTTTTACGGTGGAATTTAGTTTCTTCCTTAAATCAAGAGTAAATGAAAGTTTCCATTTGGGGTTCCTTTTGAGTATGGGTTGTAAGTTTCTCTAGAGTTATAATGGTGCACTTGTCTAACTTATAATGTTTAATGATATAATGTCAAGTGTATGGAGATCAGAACTGACATGCAGGTTTTTTTTTTTTGTACATATATGTCCTGCTCTTTGATGTTGTGCATGAAATTACAATATGGAGGAGTTTGTATTCTGTTAATGGCTTCAAAGATCAACTGCTTCATCTAAAAAATTTATTTAAATATGTGTTTTTAAATAGGCAATTTGGAGTTTATAATTTTTTCATTTTATTTTTTCTCGCTTTGTGATTACATTTGATTATCATCATAAACCAGAAATTAATTGAGAGAATTTGTATGTAAATCATCGGCGATTATCTGATTTCATCTTACTTAGTTTCTTCCTTAAATGAAGAGTAAGTAACTTAATAAAAGTTTCCATTTGGGATTCCTTTTGTGTATGGGTTGTAAGTGCATGAGCTTATGAACTCATCAATTGGGTGCAGTTTTTTATTGGGAGTGTTTAAAATTTTTGTTCTTTAATTTTGTTTTGTCAGCAAAAATGGATTGAGCTGGTTGTTCTAACCAGAGTTATTCAAAGTTTTTATTTTTCCATTTTAATTCTTGGAAAGAAGATATCTGTGCTTTTTATTCTTAAAAGCAATTTCTACAAAATCTAAAGATTTGTTCAAGTTTTTTATTTCCCAGAGCCATTTGGAACCTTTGCCATAATGTAAATCAAATGCATTAACAAAGTAAAAAATTGAAAGCAAGTTCATAAAAATGCTGAAAGCAGGCCTAAGTGAGTAACAAAAGAGATGTTGATACAAACAAAGCTGCTACCTAGATTTCATTCCAGTGCAATTTTTTATGGCAATTACCAGTTGCGATTAATGCTAATTTATTACATTCTGCCCCATTATGAAATTTTTTATGGTTTAGACATATTGGCAAACACGTGGTAGACAAATTTTAAACGGAACAAAATATCAATAGAAGAAGAGCAAGAATGTATGGTAGAAAACAGATCCAAATACAGCATTGAAGATAGGATCAGACAGAGAAGAACATACCAGATTTTTTGCTTGCTGCAGATGACATCAACTGTAGAATGAAGAGCCATATATATAGAATTTTCTACATCTGAGCTTCTGATACAAACCACATGGACACACCGCTTGTCCAATCTGGAGGTCCAACTAATTGCCACCATCTGAAATCTGTATTATATTTGCAGAGTTTGGGGCAAAACCACAGTCACATCTCAGAGATCAATTTTACCTCTTTTCTTACAATCACATGGAATACATAAAGAGGCAATAGCCACATGTTGAAGCTAGAGTCCACTACTTTGCAGGATACAGATATAGGCTGCAAGCTCTGTTACTCCACTGCTTTGCAGGATAGAGATATAGGCTTCAACCTCGGTTAACCGAGAATTCTGATAGAAAAAACAGGGCAAATTAGAGAATTTGCTGCTTTAGATTCACAGCAGCTGTTTGCTTCCATTCTTTATATAATGTTATAGATTCATTTCATGTGCTTTATTTCATGTTTCCACATATGTTTAATTCTTCGCTTATTGAAAAATATATATCAATGAAGACAATTATGCCCAATAGTGTATCTTAGAAAATCATATTTTTCATGCAATTAACATATTTCTAGATTTGATGAAGATATCATCTATATTTATTCAAATCTATTTTGTGTTAGCGTACATGAAAACATCCATCGATGGTGGCCCTGGATGTTTGATGCTGAGATGCCCCGATCCATCTTGTGGTGCAGCTATCAGTCAAGATATGATCAATTTATTGGCATCTGATGATGATAAGAAGAAGTTTGCTCGTTACCTTCTACGTTCTTATATTGAAGACAATAGAAAGGTATATTTGGGATATGCCTCCTTCCTGTTTTGGTTTAGCTGAACTTGTCAAATGGCGTTTGTCTCTACAATTGATAGCCCTTTTGGGTTTAAGCAAAACCAAAGAAACCGATTGGATTGATTGAACTGGTCAAAACCTGCCGGTTCTGGTCTGTTTTCTAGTGGGGTTTGGTTTGATCAGTTTTTTTACTTTAAAAAATTCAATTTTCAGTTTGATGTCGGTTATCTAAAGCATGAAAGCATTTTGGACTGAAACCAACCTAACAATAAGTATAGTTTTTAAAAATACTTATTTGTATGTTTTGGTTTCTTTATTTGTATTGTCATTGTCTTTGTTTGAAGTGAATATAATAAAATATTCTACCAATATCTTTGTTGTTTGTTTGTTTGTTTGTTTTTTGTTATGAACACTTATCAGAATCTTTGTTGGTCCCAATGTATTTTAGATTTTGTTTTCATGATTTGTGATTTTTAGCTTAACAATAGAAGAAAGTGAAATGCTTTTTTATGTATTTAAAAGATAAATAAGAATAAAAAAGTAAAAAATGGGAAATCCTATTAAGAGTACAGGATCTTCTGATTTTTACTTGTGTGTTTCTTGAGGATTCGGGGGATTTGATTTTTCTTTGTTATAGACTTTTGATGGATTGTTATTTTGTCAAAGACTTAGGCACGAGTCATGACATTATTATTATTATTATTTTTTTTGATAATTAAAATTGGTCTAATTTGTGAAGGCCCAAACTGATGAAACTGAACCAAACTTAGCCGACCAAAGACACAATGGTTTGGTTTGGTGGTTTATACCAATCAGTCTGCTTTGGTCCATGCAAAGGCAAAACTGAAAAGTTTGGTTTGGTGGTCAATTTCCACTAATTCTCGACTGAACTGATTACATCCCATCACAAACTTGCGGATTGTATTGTGAATAAAAAAATAGGTTGACTAGTTTAATGAAAAATATACTACCAATATGTTGATGCATTAGTTTATTATTTTTTCTGAAGCCATGATTGTATTGTATGTTTTAGCAATTTCATCATCGTAGCACATGGTGAGTTTAATCAAATCAAATGGCCAAAGCATTGCCATAAATGAATCTTAAAGGCCGGATCCAACTTCTTTATTACTATTTTAAATGTTTTTATTTATTTTTTCATAAAATGTGAATCTGTAGTGTTTTTCTACCCCAACATTGTTGTGATCTATTTGAAACTAATTGACTTAATCATTGCTTTACCTTCTCCATTTGTATTGTTCATTTCATCTAAAATTTTCGAAAGAATTTCAGAAGTTGCAAACAGTTAGACAAGTTTTAATAATTTCATTCAAATTAATCGCCCCAATATCCATTTCCCAATAATTACATTTATAATTATGGTTGTGGTCAGTTTTAGAATCAATTTTACTTTGTCTATTCTTATTTTTAAATCTAAAAAAAAAAAAAAACATTTTAACATCTTTTGGAATGTGTAAATGATTAGAGACATTTATATGAGGTCTGCCAGTTGATGCTTCATTCAAATTACACCAACTTTATGTGTGCACCCTTGGTAATTGCATTGTAGTGCATCACAGTAACCACCATTGCAATGAAAGGTGCGGGTACAATTATCTAATTTTGATTTGTGAAATCCCTTCCTTTTCTCTTAGCACATTTATTTTCTGATAAAAGATTATGAAATTAAAGCAATAACCAAAATCTTACCTTAACACAATACTACTTACCAAAAACAAAAGAGGTCGACTTCAATATGTTTCCTATTTGAGTAGTATCATATGAAATAAGAAGCTTTTGAAATTCCGTATAGGCAAAGATCAATTTCTATCACTTGATAAGAAGTCATAGAGATTCACAATGGTTATACAAAGAGAACAAGAAGAGTAGTCAAGAATACGTTTTAACCTTCAAGCCCTTAAAAAGGGGCTTTGGGCAGGTTATTCTAAGAAGGAAGGTAAAAAAAATTACAAAGTGGGATTGTTGGGTTGTTACTTGTAGGACACAACAGACTATCGAATCCCAAAAATTGTTTTTGACCTGCGAACAAGGAAACAATAGGGAATCTCGAAATTCCAATATTTCCACTAAAATATGCCAAAATGCACCGAAACACTACAAGACTTATTGAAACAATTATTTGTTTCTACACCTATTAAAAATATTTAGTAATGATTATTTCCAAGTCACTTTTTGTTAAAGGATAAAAATGTGATAATAAAGAAAAATCTTAAATTTCTTGGAGAATTTGAGAAACTAGAAAGGATAAAAGGAGAGACAAAGCATGATTAAGTCACTTGCTCTCTTTCTTTGTTACTACAAATTTCATTTCCCCCTCTTTTTCCATCCCTACTATTACCAGAATTTTGCAAATATGAAAGTTTTTTCTTACAATAGCAAACCTCTTTCCCTACTAAGTCTAACCCTTCTGTTCATGAGCTCTTGAGTTTTTAATATTTGTAGACCTCAACATGTGTAATTATTTAATTATGGAGAATATATTAACACTTACATAGGACTTAGTTTTTGTTTTTGAAAATTTTCAAATTCTTTTCTCATTTCCTTCTGAAACGTTTCTGTTTTGTAAATAACCCAAACAACATCTCGAGACGAAATTTTGATCATTGTGTGTGAATTGTGTGATTTCTTGCAATTTAAGATTTGAACTTGCAATTCGTAACTTCTTGAATTTTGAATTGTAATATTTTAACAATTATTCATTTCCCTTTTGTCACATCTATCGATTCTCATAAACCAAAATAAATAAAAAAGTATTGATTAATTTTGGATTTTATTTTGATGTGAAAGAACTAGGTTTAATTGATAATAAGATGCTTGGCATGATAAAGCATAAATCGTATTTTAATGTAAACTACCACCATCTTAAGTTAAAAAAGATAAATAGTTTGGATTTTGAATGTCTAACTGTTTTGAAGTTTGCAATCATGTAACTTACATAAAAAAAGGCAACCTGGTGCACAAGGCTCTCGCTAAAGCAGGGTCTAGCAAGTTGTACGGAACCTTAGCTCCATTTTTGGAGAGGTGGTTTGGTGATTCGAACCCACACTACCACTAACGATAATGGCAATCCTTGCCATTGTGCCAAGCTGCCCTTTCAATAATTTAACTTTATGCTATTATAATTTTAATTGCACTGATTGAGCTGGCAAGCTAACATTGCCAATTTACTTCTAAATTAGAAATAGTTTATATATTGATTATCCAACTAGTTTATGGTTTGCAATCATGTCCCTTATATTCCAAAGAATGTTGACAATTTTTATCCCTAATTTTTTTTGTTCGCCAATGTGCAGACACATCAATTATTAACTTTCATGTGGAAGGTCATACATTGTTTGCTCAGTTCTGTGATGCAGCTTTTCTAGAGTGTTTTTAATAGACACTAGCATTGTTTCGTGATGTACAATGTGCCTAGGAGTTTTCCTTAGCTTCCTTTTCTCTTTCCTTGTGTCCCTTCGCATGGAAAAACTCAATATTAAGACTGTAGGAGTTGTATTTATTTGTTAGATATTTACCCATAAACTAATTTCTGAAGTTTTAAAATCATTTTATAAAATGAGGAATTGCTTGGATTTTTTGTCGTCAACTTTTCATATAATGATCTTAAAAAAATTGGATGCTGTGCTTTTACTTTTTAGTATGCTGCATGCTTTTCGATTACCCTTGAAGTGGATTGTGACTTCAGGACGTGTTATGCCATCTATTTTTCTTCCTTTTATGCCATCTACCCATTTTTTTTTTTTGTCTTTTTTTTTTTTTTTCAACTCTCTGCAATTTTTCCTTTTTTTTTTTTCTTGTTTTTTGGTAGACAAAGTGGTGTCCTGCCCCAGGCTGTGAGTATGCCATTGAATTTGTTGCTGGTACGGGAGGCTATGATGTTGCCTGCCTCTGTTCATATGCCTTTTGTTGGAATGTAAGGTTCTTTTGGATTGCATGGAAGTTTATGGTTATAGTTTTGTGTTTTTCTTTGCTTTATATGAGATTAAGAGCTTCTTGTTTTGAGCTGAAATTGCAGTGTACAGAAGAAGCTCATCGTCCTGTGGACTGTGGCACTGTGGCAAAGTGGATTCTGAAAAACAGCGCAGAGTCTGAAAACATGAATTGGTAGAGCATCTGTTGAAGCATAGAAAGTTATTTTCATGCTTGATACTGTGCTTGCTAATTTATTTCTGGTGGATATTCTAATTTTTATGCTGAATAGTGTAGCTACTGTAACAAAGACGTTAATTACTGTTCCAAAGAATCTTTGATGCAGAATAAAGAGAGAAAAACAACACTCTAGGTGGTCACAACCTAATTCTCACACTATTATATCAAAACCATCTACTGAATCGTTGCAATTGGTGTTTGATCTCGAAGAGAAGGAAGAGATCTTCGGATAGTGGATTTTTATGATTCGATAAAAAATCGTACTTACTTAAATGTTCCTTCTATATTCTATATTTCCTTGAAAAGGGTGATCAACCTACAAAAACTCTTTAGGATATTTTAAAAAAAGGTGGAGGTTTAACGGAATAATACATTGCCAAAAACTTGATATTTATAGACCAAAATCCCTAATTTAAAATAGGAAACTTAAGCCATTATTATTTGGAAATATAATGAAAAACATTCTAACTAATAATTATTTAAATTCAAAATACTAATAATAAACATTTGTGGGTCCAAAAAGTCTTCGGTCCATGCAATGGAACTACAGGCTTTCCCTACACTTCCAAAGCTGATAATAGGTTTCTATCCCACCAAGGGAAACACCATCAATTCTCTTTTGTTGGAAAGAACTTGACTCCAGCAAGTTAGAAGCATGTCCAAGAATCCCATCTGAAAGAAACATGCCGAAACAATAGATAAATTTTCTTCAATTTAACGGTCCCAAAATCCATGTATGACCTTGAAGAATATGACACAACTTAAGAGATAGAACACTATACAATACTGTATCTTTCAACTTGCCAATATTAAACATCATAAGGTACTACATGTTGACCTTAAGTTTGGTATTGGTGATCCATGCCACATAATAAGGTTTTGGATACTTGTACCACGGCCGACATGTGGTGAGCCCTATGGGTGCCACATCATCAATATCACTCTTACATGGTAGACCTTTGAGGTACCACAACCGGTTGGAGTTGTATGCCTAGCTTAAGCGGGTGTGTTTAGGCTAAGAAGTGTGGGGCTCACTAGTGCTGCTATTGCCCTACCTAGTTATAAGAGCTCCAATGCAAATGTGTTAAATTATGAAGAGCCCGACATTGCTTGTGCAACAGAGCTAAGCTCATTTACTTGGTAGCTCCATGGTTCACTTAGAGCCCACTGTCACAGCCTTGGTTTTTCTAAGCTAACCGTGCGGCCTTAGATGCTTGACACTGGCCTGGTTTGCACCTAAGTAAGCCTTCTTGGAAGAGAGCTGGGAGAGGTTCACACACACTTGAAGATTTCTAGAGAGAGATACAATTCTAGAGAGAGAAGCTCTTGGAGAATGCTTGCTTTGTATTCACTTGGATGGTTTGGGCAAATGAGGCCCTCCCCTTTATATAGGCTACAAGAAACATTCTGGAGATACAAAGTTGGAGAGGATTCTAGATCCTTCCCTCATCTTTTCAAATATCCTATTCTAGAATATACAAGAATAATGCACAAGCTTCTAGAATTATGTACAAAGTTCTTCAATCTCTTGACTGTTCTAGAGAATTCTAGATTGTTCTCTTTAGCGTCAATTTTTATAGCCATTCTCTAGGACTTTTGGTAGGACCTGACACCGTGCTTGCATGGTCCTTCATACTTCATCCTAATAGGGAACACACTCACCCTATTCACTCTTGCAACATAGCTGGCCTTAGCTCACTTATGTTCACTTGGTTGCCTAGGTTGGGAGTAGGGCTTATGCACTCTCGTTTGGCATCATTAGAGGATTGTGGATTGGAGGCTAAGACCATGGGTTCATCAAGGTTGCTTGGTTGTCTTCCTGCAATGACAACTCTACCTTGAGAGACTTAGAGAGAGGGGACGTTGACCTTATTCTCACACTCATTGCATGCCATGTTACAGCTCCCAAGGTATCATACCTACCTTGTAGCTCCTTTGATACAATCTTCCCAAGGTCTGAACATAGGATGCAACAGTAGGGCTGATATCACCAACTTGTCCAGTTAAGGAGAACTTGCCACCTATCCTGAGGTAGCTTGGGCTTCAATACTCTTGGAATCTATATAAGGGTATCATGCATACAACCACAAATCATCAACACAACATAATATAACATCACAACACATAAACCTTTAGTGTTCAAGGTCTCTCACTATCACTCTCTCTATCTCTAAGGTTGCCTTATTCTTCTCCTTCTTCACCTTTGGTGATCTCAAGCCATTGAAGTGCCTGCCATCTTCGCAGAGGTCAACAACCGACCACCTCTAACCTCACTTATCCACAAATGTTAAGGATGCAACTCCACTTTCAAACCCAAAATTTTAACAGTTTTTTGGATGCAACATTAGTGCAACTTCTAATATTAATCACTAGAGAGCACAGTTGATCACCACAGTTCTCCTTTGTATGAATAATTTTTTTTTGGGAACTTTCTCGGTTTTATTTACATCTTTAATAGAAGCCAACAAAGGTCGAATAAAACCTACATCATCAAGGGGATCATCACCGAACTCGAGGTCAATAGGATCAACAACTTGCACATCAATCTTCTAATCCTTGGGTTCCTTTTTTTATTTTATTTTATTTTACCTCTATAGTGCCTTCATAGTTCACCACAATAGTTGAACTAATAGGCACATTAATTTTTGGAGAAGGGCAGTCCTGATGGTGTCCAACCTAGACAACTAAAGCACTTGGGCCTAGTATTATCTCCGTACGAAGAATAAGTATAGTACTAGGTGATTTGTCAAGGAGTTTGCTACGGTTAGGATCCATAAACGTCCTCACTCTTTGTAAAAGTGTCCATTGGAGTGCGCAGAGGAGTCCTTTTTCATATTTCTTCCTCCATTTGAAGAGCTAATTGTACTCCGTCTACCATAATGTCGAATATGGTTGCACCTAAACCACAAGAAATCTACAAATTTAACTCTTGCCGATACGTGGAAATCATTACAACATCCGTTTCAAGGAAACTCAGACTCAATGGCCAAACTGTAAAACAACCTCATGTACTCTTCCACAATTCTCGCTTCCTTGAGTCAACTAAGTAAACTGCAAGTCGACTCTTTGTTTGTTGCTTGGTGGGACGAAGTAACAGTTCATAGAAAATCTCGTATTTTCTCTAAGTTGTGTATTCAATTAAAAAATACTTCTGAGTTTTGATCTTCACTAAAATCAAGGACTTCAAGCTTGAACCGCTGTCCACATTAGTTGAGCGAGAACAACTCCCTTGACATATGAAGGATCAATGCTTTGTCAAGCAAGAACAACTCCCTTGAGGAAGTCGCACACTTCAAATGCCTCCTAAAGACATTGTCCCCAGTTGCACATCTGTACTATCAACCAGTTGCTTCATTGCAACGAGCTTGCACATGAACAAGGGACTTGTCCCATTGAAGGGTACAATGTCGTCAAGGCACACCTCTTACCACACAACCACACACATTAATGCCAGCAGTAGTGCTGCCCTTAGCTAAGCTACCTGAGGTTGCCCAACGATGTGCTAGTGTAGGCCCCCGATCTAGCTCACAAGCTTCTATCACATATATAGGGTCTTTGTTGCCCGCCTCTCGAATAGCCATGGGTCCCTTTTCCCACACATGATTGAGGGTCGCTTGCTTGTCCACAACATAGTCCTCGTGCATGCTTGACATGCTATTGTTCATTAAGGTCATGTTTGTTTGGACGGACTAGATAAAGGGGAGATTGTAATTTATTAGACTGTAGGATACATAGTTCCTGGATTATTTGGTTGGAAATGATGTGTATCCCATATTTGTTTTTTCATGGAATTAGATGTTTGAAAATGACTATCCTAGTAAATCCAATGTTTGGTTGGAATATTATGAAGATGGACAAATGCTCGAAAGACTATTTTACCCTTTTCAACTGTTTAGTAATACTGAGTAATAGCAATAAAATTTGTCTTTAATATTTTGTTTTTTTCTAGAACTTCCAAAAAATTAAATAAATTATTTTTTATTTTTAATTGAGACTTTTAAATTTTATTTTATTTTATTTTATTTTACTAAGTACAATACACAATGAAACCAAATAATTTGTCTATGTGATAGTGGAAAAAAAAATTGAATCTTTATCCCATCCTAGGAAGCACGGATACAGATACGGGATATGGGTACGATACGATATGGATACGGCGATACGGCAAAATTTGAAAAACTCGGATACGGATACGGCGGGGATACGTTTATAAAAAATATTATTTTTACAATTTATCTTTTGGCATGAACATCAAAAAAAAAAAAAAAAATTAGCAATTCAATAAAATTTCAGCAATTTCAGCAATTCAATTAAAAAAAAAAAACATTAATGTAGTTAACCCTTTCAATGATTAAAAAAAAAAAAAAACCTCACAAGGCTGAGACAGTGAAACAGAGAGACAATGGGTACAAGTAGTAGCTTAGCTTAGCTGCAAAAAAAAGGAAAAAAAATCAAACGGGTTAGTTTAGTACAGTGAGAGGGAGAGACAGTGAGATTGAGTAAGACGAAGAGACAGAGTGAGTGAGAGGGGGAGAGAGTGAGATTCAGTGAGACGGAGAGACAGAGAGTGAGCGAGAGGGAGAGAGAGATCGAGCGAGAGGAAAAGGGAGAGAGAGAGAGAGAGTGAGATCGAGCGAGAGAGAGGGACTGAGATCGAGTGTGACAGAGACAGAAAAGTGAGAGTGAGAGTGAGCGAGTAAGAGAGTGAGCGAGAGCGAGAGCGAGAGCGAGAGAGAGTGAGTGTCAGTGAGAGTGAGCAAGAGAGAGGGACTGACCTTGATCGACGATGACTCCTCCTCCTCCTTGATGACGACGATGACTCCTCCTTGATCGACTCCTCTTCCAGTGCTCGTGAGCTTTTTAGTTTTCTTTGTTTTATTTTAGATTTTTTTTGTTATTTTACACTTTGACCCCCTTATGAGTTTGTAAAATTATTTTTTCGCCTCGCCGTATCCCAAAAGTATCCTGAGCGTATCCGTAACGTATCCTCGCGTATCCCAAACGTATTCGAAATTCAAAAAAAAAAAAGAAAATAAAAAGGGATACTTCTTTGTCGTATTTGATACGTATCTTGCCGTATCGGACACGTATCTGTATCTGATACGCGTACGGAAGCCATTTCGGAGTATCCATGCTTCATAGATCCTATCATTTGAAAAGAATTTGAATTTTTATCTCACCATTTGAAAAAATATGAAAAAAGGATACATGTACTTGGGGGGCAAAAGTGTCTTTTTACAAGTTAATCCCACCATTTGTATCCCACCTCCCCCACAAGTTAATCCCACCATTTGTATCCCACCTCCCCCCTAGGACACAATAATCCCACATATGAAGGACATGGAGTCTGATTGGACTCCTAATCTGGCTTACCAATTTTCAACCAAACAATGGATTACTCCATGGAATCCAATCCCCCTCTCCAATCCTTCCAAACAAACACTCCGTAAGAGCCATTGCGCGCCCAAGCCGTTACACTTTCATGTTGCACAAGGAAATGTTGTTCTGTAGTCCACCAATAGCATGACACTACCCACAAGCTTAGTACAAAGTGCTTTGCATGATGGTAGAGTTTCATGCCTTTCCACGATTATCCGCATTGCCACCAATCCGCTAGCTTTGGGCCATAGAATCCCCACAAGCATGGCTGAACCCAAGCGCATGTTTATGAGTTGGCACACGAGGCTTTGGTGGTGCCTCAGTACCCTATTCAGTGTAGGATGACACCCCAAGATGTTATGATGCGGGGCATAGCTAGTGTGTCCCCCAAATCTCACGCCTACGATGTGCGCGTAGTGTTGGCATTCATGCCTTTCGATGACACTATTCATGGGGCTCTCAACCCACACAGAGACCTTAGACAATCTTATTGATGCCAAAGTCTTGCCCTCAAGTTGCCCACCTCAAGCCTACTTTGGGCAAGGAGGTAGGTAGAAGCACACTATACCCCTTAAAATTTCATCTTGAGCCATTTGCTGACAAACAGGAGGAAACATCGACAATGTTTGAGGAGTCGTAATGATTTTTCAAAAATTCTACAAATTTCCAAACATCATATTCTTTAACTATGGGAAACTACACGTTCTCACGAGCCAATAAATATCTCATATGAAAACTATCGTTTCACCCTACAAAACCTTATGCCAAAGGTTTAGCCAAATTGCCCCACCAAGCTGCTTGGCTTGCACCAACATGCCAACTTGGTTGGGCGTGTGTGTGCGGCGCTGAGCAGGCTGCTGGGTGTGCTGTTCGACTTGGGGCCATCCGCCAGGTCATGTTGGAGTGTCAAACAACTGACATGGAATCTCGATGCCACACTAATGGGCACTCCAAAAGGCCTTGACTGAGCACTTCAAGGTCACCACACATGCAAACGTCATGGAGTTGGACTTGAAAGTCAACTCATGACTGCTACCCTTGTTTTTTTCACCCACTTTTTTCTTGTGCAGTGTTGGGCTTTGTCTCATGGAAATTTTTTTTTTTTTTGGTGGCTTTGGCCAAGTGAGGCTAATAGAGGGGCTGGAGGATTTGGTTTTGGGTTTTGTAAAAAATATGGGTTGAGTTGATCCACTTTTGGACCTCCTATATGTCGTCTTCTCCAGTACGTGAGTACTAGTTTAGTTCTTCTTGAGAGAGGGTTGTCGAAGCCTAGGCGGGGTTCAATGCATGCAAAGCAGACAGAGGGGTGGGCCAATATGCAACCATGATCGACGATGGCAAGGTGAGGCTGCAAAGGTTGTAACAACGATGGACTTCTGATGATGATTGCAAAGGGTTCCGATAACTTTCCAGAGGTCAGGTTTTGGCCCCCTGTCTTACAATACTAATGGAAGGAGGAAGGGAAACAAAGGAAACAAGGATCAAAGCTCGGGCTTGGATACCAAATTGATGTACAATCATGTAAGAGGAAGAGAGAAAAACAACATTAAAGGTGGCCACAACCTAATTCTCACACAATTATTATATCAAAACTAAATAATACTATGCCAAAAACCTAATATTTATGAACCAAAAAACTCAAATTTAAAATAGGCAACTAAACCTATTATTATTTAGAGACATAATAAAAAATATCCTAGCTAATAATTATTTAAATCCTAAATGCACCTTGTTTGTTTTAACTTACATTTCAGAAGATTGAGTTTTTTTAGTTTCTGTGTTTTTATGTTTTTAGTGAATTTTGTTAATAGTTTACGGTTTTTATTTTTAGTTTTTAGATACACCTAATTTAGATATACTTAAAAAGTATAATATTTGTGAAAAAACCTTTAAAAAATTCACCAAATACAAAAAATACAAAAAAAAGAGGAAATTTCAGTACATTTTCGTATTTTGTTGTATTCAATGAATTTTTTCAATGATTTTTGTACAAATTTTATACTTTTTAAGTATATCAAGATTAAGTGGATCTAAAAAGTAAAAAAAAAATTTGATTAAAATATTTAAAAAAATCACTAAAAATACAAAAGTACAAATTGGAAACTCAAAAAATTGTTTTTGAAAACTCCAAAGCTAATAAATCTACCAATTATACATGTCCAAAAGTCTTCGGTCCAAGAAATGAACCCATGGTCTTCACCCTATGCCTCCAAAGCCGATAATGGGCTTCCATCTAGTTAAAAGCTGCACCGTCACCACTCTTTTTTCTTTATTTATTTCAAAGAACTCAAGAATGAATGTCTCTTATTTTATTGGGGAAAAATTTACATTATGAAATTGGAGGTTTATGAAGTTCATCATCTGTCTCCAATATTTTGTATGATTTTTTGTTTCTTAGTGTGTAGACCGTCTATCTGACGTTCATCTTTTGTCTCTAACCTTTTGTATGAATTTTTTGTTGCTTGGTGCTCAATTGACCCTTCTTTGGTGAATTTTGTCTCAACATATGCTTAGTCCAATTGCTTTTGTTCTTCTAGGTTAGATGATTTGATTTATGTTTTCATACGAGAATAGATCTTCACTAATGAAATGTTTTTTTTTTTACTCAAGCACGGAACGGAAAAAATTCTTAATGGACCAAGACTACGTTTTATTTTTGCATTCTTAGTTTTAGCATTCACTAACAACTATTGAAAATGTTAACGCACTTTGATTGTGGGCTATACTGTTTCAATTTGATACGATCAAGGAATTTATGATTCAACACTTAGAATTTATTGCTAGCTGGGTTTAAAAGAATCAGGGTTGTTGTGGGTTGCACTTGCTTTGGGAGCCTTACTGTATAAGTTCTAGCATCAGGTTTTTACATTTTATAAGCCATGAGCTTAAAAGAAGCTTTTTTTAAAAAAAAATATTTCTTCCCTCTTTTCATTTCTTGAGTTTCCATTACTTTTTAAGACTCTGTTGTTGTTCATTTGCCCATGTGCCTAAATGTAACCACTGAATTGATTTTTAGATATGTGAAAGAAAAAGAGATTCTGGTGGATTTTTTCGTTGCTGATTCTGATTTCTTCTTTTATTTTTTTATTTTTTTTGATGTTGCACATTAGCCATATATAAGCCTTGGAGTGTGTAGGTTTTCTTGATGTGTTTCTGCTGACCCTTAAACAACCTGACAGCTTTTTTTTAATGATCTTAATATTTTAACTGCTCAATAACCTATAATTTTACATGATGGTTTCGCCAGAAAATTTGTTTAGTAGTGCATGTTTTTAGTTCTGCAAAAGTTATCAAAATAAAATTTCACATAATATTCTATAATATATTGTAATATCATGTATAATGATATCACAAAAGTAATTCAAACATATCTAATTACAAGTACAAAACTAAGGAATATATTATTAGTTATAACAAAATTAAAGAGACCGAGACTCTGCGATTTTGAATTAATCGAATAGAGAGTGAGAGAAGAGACAAAATGATTCTTCTCGTGAAAGAAAACAAAGGTCTTGTAAACATGGTAAGAATTCTATGCTTAGAAAGAAGGCTGATCTTAACTTCTTCTTTTATTATTAATTTTTTAAGAAAGAAAAACTCTATTCCAAAAGAAAAAAAAAAAGAAGAAAAAAATTAAAAATAGAATCCAGAACATTAAATTTTTTTTTTTTTTGGAGTTCTTAAAAAGGCATTTTTTTATTAAGCGAAAATTTCTGCATTAAGCCAAATCATTTTGTATAAAAATTGTGTTTGTATATCATTACTCAAAATAAAAAAATGACATCACGATGTTTGTTATGTCAATAATAGTACACTTACCATATTTGTATCATGTTTTATGTTTGGTCTCACATCCATAATGATTGTTGTAATGGATTCCACACGAGTCTCATTCATATTGAACCACTCAGTAGTTATGCCACATTAGATAAAGCATGATTGACCTACTTAATAGTTAGTTATGCCACATTAGATAAAACATGGTAAAAAATATGACAAGTATAGCATTGCTGGTATAAACCTAAAGAAATATAAAGAGGAATTCAAGAGAATATGAAATTGTAGGACGCAAATATATATATAATCGATTGTCAAGATCATTCAACTCTTTATATTATTCATTTTATCTCCCAAGTTAACTTAACAAAACCTCTTTATATAATAAGCCTTTTACCAAAAGATAAAAGGTTAAATAGCACAAACACAAACATCTGACACGACACGGACATGGTGACATGTTGATTTTCTAAAATTGCAAGGCAAGACATGCATGCGACACTTTAAAAAATTTATTATATGTGAATAGTTTATTCAAAGGTAATGAAAAAACAATATAATACTAATTAGAATTAAATTTCATATATGATATTTTTCATAACTTAAACATTAAAATATTATTTACGTAACAGTTACAATCTAAATAATGAAAACCAGTTGCAGAATATAGAAATATACATGATGTATTCATCTTATAAATGCTTAAAAATATATTTAAGTGAGTACTTTGCATTCCTAAGAATACAGAAGATTGTTACTATAAACAGATCATCACATAGGTTGTGTTTGGAGGGTTCGAGAAATGTTGCCAAAGTGTTCAAAAGTGTCTGTAAAGTGTCCAATAGAATAAATTTACATTTTTAATTATGATAGGTTGAAGAAGTGTTGGACACACTTTTTAGGAGTGTCCGCAGACACGACACGCTTCTTCTATAGAAGTGTCTGTTCTTATTAGGGTTACAATGTGGAACATCAAGAGGTTGTAGAGAACGGCAAAAAGTACAGATCATAAAGGAAGTAGCCTAATAGTCATCCACTAATACATGCATGTATCCACTAATCAACTACTGCATGTATTCACAACATTCACTCTATTTTAACAATTTTAGTGGTGTTAATTTATGTAAACCACTAAATTGTTGACATAATACTATATAATTCTATTTTTTTATTTTTTTTGAAGTTTAATTTAGTGGGTTCAAGTTGTACCTAGCTCTACCCATGTTTGGTTCCTTTATTCATAATCTTCACCCATGGCTTGGTTACTTTAGCTCATAGTTGTCTTTTCAGTGCTGAAATATATACATAAGAAAATTCTTTGTTTTTTTTGAATCGACTGAATCTCATTATATGATAATTATAATTTTTACATGGAAGTGCTCATCTCTTGATTGTACGGTGTTGTATTGAGCACTTCCTTATTATATATGTCTATGTCAATGGACCCATAAGCCGCATGCTGAAGTTTTGCAATAATGCTTTTTTGGTGGATGCACATAATCCATTGGGTATTGTATGATAAAGTCTGTCTAATTTGACTCGTGCTCTCTATGGCATATTATTCTTTTGACTAGTTATTCATTCCTAAGTTCCTAACGTGATGCCTTCCTTGAAGTTTTGTGACATGTTTTTAGTGTTCTAGAGTGGAAATAAATGATTTTTTTTCTGTTCTATCCCTGTATGATGGCATATTTGAATGCTAATTGAGGTCAAATACTGAAGGCACTTGGTTTGTGGTTTGTTGGTTTGATTGACCAGTTAGTTGGGGATGGTTTATAAGATCTAAAATTGTGTAAATCTAAATTAAAAAATGGTGTGTTATACATGAAGCGTTTGTGTTAGAAAAACTGGCAGTTGAATTCATCAGGATTGTCTTGGTTTAATAATTTAATGAATAAGTTTGCCCATATGGTTTCATGTTTAAAATACGAGGTTTAATTTTGTTGATTTTTTTAATTTATTTTTAATATTAGTAAACTATAATAAAAAGGATATTAAATAATTTAAGTGAGCATATATCCCTTGATAGAGCGGAATGGGAAAAAAATATTCATTGGCTCATTGCTGAGATCATGGGTTATTAGCAGTGCATTTTTTGAAGAAAAAGTTTATGCACTTAATTTTTTGGCTTGATTCTTGATGCTTAATGCTTTTTTATGTATTTTTGTTAACTATAAACTAAATCATCTATTAAACTGGAGGGGGCTGTTGTTGTTGTTGGCCCTTTTTTTTTTTCTTGTTTCTCTCCGTGTTTAAGGAAAGCAGGATTCTTGTTATGTTGTGTCTTATATCGTGTGTGAAATGCTAAATATTTGATGTTGACTGTCAGGATACTAGCTAATTCCAAGCCTTGTCCGAAGTGCAAGCGACCAATTGAGAAAAACCAAGGTTGTATGCACATGACATGCACGCCCCCTTGCAAATTTGAATTCTGCTGGTAAGCACTGATACCTGCTTATCTAATTTTATACGCATGTTCATTTTATATAGAGAATTGTATTCGGGAAATTAAATTTTTCCTCCTTGCATATTTTTTGTTATTATTCTATTCAACCTTTGTGTGTGAGGTGCGCATTGTCTTTTCCTGTGGCATTTTTCTCAATATTGTTGGGATGTGATATTTTTTTAATTATATATACTATATGATGTGATGCCAGGTATTTAATCATATCTTACATGCAGGCTATGCGTTAGTGCATGGTCAGATCATGGTGAAAGGACAGGTGGTTTCTATGCGTGTAATCGTTATGAGGCAGCTAAACAAGAGGGAGCGGTAACGGAAATTTCATGTTTGCCTTAACTTTTAAATATTATATACCGAATTCTTCGTGCTACATTTATGCTTCGGTGTTTCAAACAGTTAGTGATTATTTTATTTTATTTTATTTTATTTTTTGTTGTTGTAGTATGATGAAACTGAAAGGAGGAGAGAGATGGCTAAGAACTCCCTAGAGAGATACACTCATTACTATGAACGGTGGGCAACCAACCAATCGGTATGTATAAATTTGTCAATCCTGTCTCTGTGCTGCCTCAATTCTTGTCGTCATACATTATTTTTAGATTTGGAGACCATTTTTGTTTCTTTTTGCTCAGACCATTTTTGTTTCAACTTCATTTTTTCACGAACTTATGGCACTTTTTTTGGTTGCATATGTGAATAGGTCTAATTAATGATTTTACAATCTCAATGTTAGTAATTCCCACATTGATTTGATGCCCTAATATTCTATTAATTTATAGTGAAATACTAATTTCAGTCATACTGGAGGTAGAGGAGTTGATGTGATCTTGTTCTTCTTCATATAATCGCAGGCTACTTGGTCATAGTTGTTAGCTGTTCTCATTCTAATTTCTTAGTAACTTAGTATCAACTTTTGGCGCCTGTCTGCATTCTTAATGTAGAAAGGATTTATTCAAGAGGTTTTTTTGCACAAGATATTTGCATGTCTTTGATGGATTAATGTAATATTTCTTGGTGGGAAGCATTTTTAGTTTCTTCTGTTTGAGAGAAGAGGTCTTTTCTGATCAGTTTTTCTCTGTGCAGTTTTTAGCTGTTGTTTGTTTATTTATTCTTTGTTGTTCTTTATTTTATTTTAAACCTTTGGTTGTTGTAGTATATTTAAATTATTGCAATATTATGACATGCACCCATTAATTTCATTCAAGTAATTTCGTTTTGAATGTTTTCTTTTGTTTCTTCTTGGTGCTTAATCTGATCCCTCCTCCCCTTTCTTCGATACTGACAGTCGAGGCAAAAGGCTCTTGCGGATTTACATCAAATGCAATCTGTGCATGTAAGCAAACTTTACTATATTTTGCAGTTTTATTGTATGTGTGTTTAGGTAGTTGCTATGTAAACAAGTAATCTGATGGATGTATCAGACCGCAGAATTTCCTCTGTAATATTAGGCTTTGGCTGTATTTATGATGCACGTCTGGGACTTGAGACTCTGGTGTTCATGTCTTATTCTCTATGACCTCCCCGCACAATTTCGTTGTTTTCTTGATGCATTTCCCAAGGATGTACCAAAATTATGTGGAATGAAGAAAAATTTCAGTAGCAACTTTTGTCTGTATTCGTGTGTTTGCTTGTCTAAAATTTTCTCATTTAAGCTGTTTTAAACTTGATGAATCTTGAACGTGTTCTTTTATTTGTGCTGAAGTTTTGGGCTTTTTTTTTTTTTTTTCCTTCTTTCATTTTAAGAGTTATTTTCAAAGTTGTTAATCAAGTTTCAATTTAGCATTTGTAAACTCATGCTAATTGACGAAATATATTCAAAATGGAGTAATTAATTTTATGTTGTTGAATGCTCATATTTTGCCTAGTACTAGAGAAATGGAGAAGACAGATGAGAAATTGAGAATGTTGTTTGAGGATGGAATGCTAATGGAATTGTTGCTTCTTATTGTTTGGATAGCATTTGAAACTTTGTGAAATAATTTCCTCATGATTATCTCCCTTTGATGATCTCAGATATCATCTAGCAGCGGAATTGTCAGTGTGGTTGGTGAGATCCAGAAGAATTAAATGAAAAAGATAAAAAGAATGAAAAGAGGGAGAGAGGAGAGAAGAGAAGAGAAACATCATTCTGAGGAAAAGAGAGAATGAGAGCACATAAGGTTCCCTTCCTTGTTCTTTAATACTTATACTTGTAGAAAAGATCACAATAGTACCCTTCTCACTAAGGCCCTGTTTGTTTTCTGAGTATGGCTCTGGACTGGACTAACAGTGAGCTCTCCCTTAGCTCATGTTTGTTTTTCCTCTTTGGCCTTGGGACTAGTCCCAACGGACTATGAAAGGCCTCACACGAACGGATTTGAGTTTGGGCTGAGAGATGTATTAAGAAAACAGTCCGTTCGGCTTAGGGGTGATTGGTTGTCCGGGGGGACGTTCGGTCGGTCAACCGGTCAACTGTAATTTTTTTTATTTATTTTTATTTTTTACTTGTTGGGCATTTTTTTTTAACATTAATGTTTAATGTTTTTGTATTTTTTGCTAAGTAAAAATCATAGTTTTAGTTGTTTTATTATTTTATATAAAAATAATTTAACGATCCCTACACTAACAATTATCATCAAAACAAACACAATTTTACTAATCTCCTCACTATTAATCCCCCTCCATTCTATCTTTGAAAACAAATAGGGCCTAACACATAACCAACCCTTCCCTTGAAGTTGGTGCAAAGATATTGTGAAGGCCCAACTTGTCATGGGCAGAGTAAAACAATGTACTAGACACTCCTTTGATCCAAATATTTGCAAGTGGATCCCCCGTCTTGACAAACAGGGTACAAATCACTCTCATTCAACTTCTCTTTGATGAAATGTCTATCAACCTCCACATGCTTTGTTCTATCATGTTGAACTGGATTGTGTTTGTATGCAATGTTAATTGCAGCTTTATTGTCACAATACATTTTCATAGGACTTTTTTGATCAAAACCCAACTCTTTTAAAAGTGATTGCAATGCAACCACAACAATTCACATGTTCCATGAGCGATCTAAATTTTGCCTCCGCGCTTAACCTGGCAGCCACAAATTGCTTCTTGCTACACCATGTCACAAGATTATCACCTACGAAAGTGTAGTATCCCAAAGTGGATCTCTTGTCAGTGATGAATCCTACCGATCTGCGTTAGTATAGGCTTCTATATGCAAATCATCATATGTTTTGAAACAATATACCCCTACTAGATGCTGACTTAAAGTACTACAGAATCCTATACATAGCCTCCATATGAACTTCACGAGGTGAATACATAAGTTGACTAACCACACTGACTTCATATGCTAGGTCTAGATGAGTGAATGAGGGGTAAATAAGTCTACCAACAAGTCTCTGATAATGACTCCCATCAACAGGAGTATCACTTTCATTATCTCCCAGTCTCTGATTGTATTCAATAGAAGTGTCCAACGGTTTACACCCCAACATCCTGGTCCCCTTAAGAAGGTCAAGAACTTATGTTAAGAGATCAAAATACCATGTTTAGAACGAGCAACCTTAATACCTAAAGTACTTTACGCTCTGTGTGTTTGGGCGGAAAACATTTTCAAATGGAAAGCATTTTGTACGGAAAACTTTTTCCAAAAAATGTTTTTGGAGAAAACATTTTTCTATATTTGGTGGTGGTGGTGAAATAAAGGTGAAGGTGGAGGTGGTGGATTGGTTATGGGGCAGTGGGGCGGCGTTGATAGCGACGGTGATGGTGGCAGTGGCCGTGGTGATGGTGGTGTGGTGGTGGAGGTGACAATAGCGGTGATAGTGTGGTGACATTGGTAAGACTTTAGTCCATAAAACGTTTTTTTGCCTTTCAAAAGTAAAAAATATTTTCTGTCCATATAGACCTGTTTTCTGTTGACCATGAAAAATGTTTTCCGTGAACTTTCGTTTTCCATTATACCAAACACCAGAAAATACAAAAAATATTTTTTGCCCAAACAAACGGAGCGTTAGTTCTCCGGAGTCCTTTATTTCAAATTCCTTAGCCAAGGAATTCTTCAATTCATCCATCTTAACCATATCATCCCCAGTCAATACTATATCATCAACGTACACTATCAAAACAGCTATCTTCTCATGTGATGAATGTTTGACAAACAAGGTGTGATCAGCTTGACATTGATGATACCCAAATCTAAGCATAGCTTTGGTAAATATCTCAAACTAGGCCCTCAGTGATTGTTTCAAACCTTATAGTGACTTCTTGAGCCTGCAAACCTTCGCACTATCATTGGGAAGTGGAAATCCAGGAGGGATAGCCATATATACACTTCCTCTTCCATGGAGAAAAGCATTTTTCATGTCAAACTACTGAAGAGGCCAACCCAAGTTAGTTGACAGCGAAAGAATTACTAATGGAATTCATCTTTGCTGCTAGAGCAAAAGTCTCGTGATAATCAATTCCATAGGTTTGAGTAAATCCTTTGGACAATCCTAGTCTGATATCTCTCAACTGAATCATTTGCTTTATGTTTCACAATGAACGTCCACTTACATCCAACTAGCTTCTTCCTATAAGGTAATTCAACCTACTCTCAAGTGTTATTTTTCTTTAGAGCATTCATTTTCTCACATATTGCATCTCTCTCTCCTATTGGGATCACTCAATGCTTCTTGGACATTCTAAGGGATAGACACTGAAGAAAGCTGGGATACAAATGCATGATAAGAGGGTGAAAGGTGATGCAAGGAAACAAAGTTGGAGATGGGATATTGAGTACATGACCTTACACCTTTACAGAGAGCAATATGAATAATTTTATGATTAGAACTAAGTACAACACTACGATTACTTGAGTCAGAGGAATCAGATTGGCAAGGAAGTGGAAAGAGACAGTCTTATGCTTCTGTCGTCTAGAGTATACTTTCAACTCAACAGGAGATGTATGGTCATGTGCATGTTCCTTCTTCATAGAAATCTCCCGCTTCTCCTTTGAACCTTGATCCAGTGGACTTAATGACACGACAGGTAGCACTGGAGGAGACAGATCTTCACCTAACTTTTCATGACTTGAACCCACTCCTAGAGGTTTGGATCATAACCGGCCAGTAATCATGAGATTACTTGCGGGCTCAGACAGAAATCAAATCATATTTAATTATATGGCGCCAGAAGCGGAAGCAGAATTATAAAATTTATCCAATGAGCTTGTGCATAAATGGCATGAAAAAAACATTTTAAATGTTAATAAGTCACATCCATACACAATAGATATTTCATGTCCATAGATCATTCATAAGTCGTCATCATACAAATCCCAAAGCTTATGTACAGGTCACACATGACCAACAAAAGGAAAACAAAAGAACAAAGGTAAAAGCCTCATCTGTGGGGCACTCCATAGCTGACTTCACAAAACTCGGGTAATCTTTCACAGGTTCACTGGGACTGGACATCCCGTTGCTCATCTACATACATATATAATAGAGTGAGCTAAATCCTAGTGAGTAACATCAGAGTAAAGAGGTTATATGAATGAGTTCTAATACTTAGACAAAATCATTCTCATATTAATTCCGTATCATAGCAGAACAATCTCGGGTCCAATACATGACAAAATGATCTCGAGTCCAACGCATAACAGATGTACAAAACAGAACATATCATACTTGGCGGAACGACATTGGGTCCAATCAATTACAGCTGTATAATGACCATTTGGTCAACACATAACAGATATTCAGACTTACCAGATATTTAGATAATCAGATAATCAAAACGACCTTGGATCCATCTTATCAAACACACGGAATGACCTTGGGTCCATTTCATACATTCGTATTTAATCAATGCCTTTAACAGATATCATGTTGATCAAACAGATGGAAACTCATTCACACTTGCAAATCAGAGGTTCGGAAAAGCTTATCACCTTAGGACATTCATAAAATAGAGTATATAGAAAATATATTTACTAAGATATTACTTACAGTGATTTGGTTGTTGATACGGCTTCGTGGACGAACCTACATATCACATAACCATGTACACACAACAAGACTCGTTGCTTAATGAAATCATTTTTAACTTATCCAATTCTCTTATGTCAAGTTGTTACTCATTAATTCATTTGGGAGGCTCAATTCATGCCTAAGAATGCTTTAGAAAGGAATGAGAATGCAAATGTGGACAGAACATGACTTTTCAAATTATGCTGAAGCAGGACAGTTCGCTCGAGCGCAACATTGGTCGCTCGAGTGGATCACATGGTCTGCAAAAGTATTGGATGGTCCGAATCTAGGCTCGATGGTCGCTTGAGCCAAGGTGCCAAAATAAACTGAGGTCGCTCGAGCGGTCACTTGGTCACTTGAGCCGACTGCAAAACTCTGTAAAAATGTTGGATGCACGATATGTACGCTCGAGCGATAACCTGTTCGATCGAGCAATGCAGTTGAATTCTGGGTTTTCTATAACTAAATTTGAGCTTCAAAACACATGTTCAAAGTGTGAATACTTGCATGATTGAACCAAACCCTTGAAAATACATGGAAACACATGTATGAACTCAACTCGAAACCATGTACTCAATAGTATCATGAATTGCCAAATTTGAATCAAAATCACCATGCATGTATAAAATTGTTTCCAAACTCTTTTAAAACTTGAAATTCAACTTCAAAATCCCATGAACTATGAATGCATGTATATTATAGCTTCTAATTTCAACATAAAGGATATGAATCATGCTTGAAATTATGAAACTTTACAAAATCATGCATGCATGTATGAATTAACTTCAATTTCTTCATTCTAAGCTCAAATCTTACATCTAATTACATTATCTTCTTGAATTCACATAATTGAGAACTTAAATTCTTGAATTAAGGTTCAAACTCTTACCTAAGGTCTTCAATTAAACATGTATTAGCCAATTCTTGAGTTCTACTCAATTCTCCAACTTCAAGCCAAATCTTCAAGATCAAGCCTTCCCTCTCCCTCTCCCTCTCCCTCTCCCCTTAGGTTTTCTTTAGCTCAAAATGAGCTAAACTCTAACTTCACGCACACATATATATATAGTCTAGATTAACTTAATACACTAATTAGGGATTAAGCTAATTAATTGAGCTTAAGGCTTAATCAAACAAAACTTAATTTAATTGATTTAATCTAATTAATTTAATCTGAATCAAATTTTAATCAAACTTTTCAATCAGCTCTAAAAATTATATGGTTCTCATTCAACTAATCAATTTCGGTTTCTGAAACCGTTAAGGCCTTCAATTTTGAATCTAAAATAGAAATCATAACAATAGATATTCCAACAATGAATAGATATGCACACATGATCACATTAACACATGATTAATATTCAGAATTAAACAAATAAAAGCATATTACGTAATGGGGTTGTCACACAACGGCTACTCTTGAAGAGAAGTCTTAGGTGGGTTATGACATAGCTTAAAAGGTCACATTCATGGATACAAACTGTCTACTAAAAGGAGGATGATAACACTCGTAACCCTTCTGAGTGGGAGAATAACCAACAAAGACGTATTTGGTAGTCCTAGGATCAGGCTTACTGCGGAGATACTGCGGAACATGAATGTAGCACACAACCAAAGACTCAAAGAGAAACTAATAACTGGGTGGAAAAAGAAGAGACAAATGAAGGGGACAAACTATTAATGGATGATTGGAAACCTAAGACTTGAGATCGGTCACATGTTCCCTTTGTCGCCGAGGGCAGCTCTTGAGATCTGAACTATCCAACTGACTAGACTCCCCTTGAACACATGGAATCATCCTCTCCTCACTACATGGCTCACTCTTCCCCTCACAACCAGTGGAAGTGGAAGGAAAAAACAGAGAGTTCGGGAAATCAATCTCTTAAGGAGTAGAAACCTCCCCTTGAAGAGATGATCCTTGAAAGAATGAGTCAAACTCACAGAAAGTAACATCAATAGAAAATGGACAAAGCAAACACAACCGAACACCTTCGGCGGAAGGGAAACAGTGAATAGAAGTGCGGGGAAGAAGATCAAGAGGGTGTTGATATTGAAGGATACTCGAAGGAATGCAGTTAATAAGATATGTAACAGTAAAGACTATATCGCCCTAATATGGTTTAGGAACATGTATTGTGAACGTGAGAGCAGGAGCAACCTCAAGAAGATGACAATTCTTCCGTTTGGCAACACCATTTTGTTCAGGAGTAGCAACACAACTGGTTTGATAAAGAATACCATGGGCTTCAAGATATGCTCGAAATGCGCCATCAATACATTTAGTGCCATCGTCACTTCAGAGGACTTTTAATAAGGGTGGCAAATTGAGTAAGTACCATCTCATGAAATATCTGAAAACAAGAAAAAACTTCATTTTTGGTCAAGAGTTAGTAAACTCAAGTCACACGAGAATAGGAATCAATGAAAGTGACAAACCTCTGATAACCAGATACAGACATAACACGAGAGAGACTCCATACATTAGAATGAATAACCGTAAAAGGAAAAAGATTTCTTTTATTAATTGGAGGATAACAAGAATGTTTATGCTTAGCAAACTCACAAGCATCACAATAACAATTATTCTTATGAAAATCCTTTACTAAAGTAGGAAAAAGTTTGTCTAAAACAAAAATAGAGGGATGTCCTAAACGCGTATGCCTTTGATGTAACAGAGAAGGGTAAAAGAGCCAGACTGCATGAAGGGCCTGGTGAGAAGGTCTAAGGGAGGAAAGTCTAGCATCCAAAATGTACATGCCCCCATGTGTTTGACCACTACCAATTGTTTTCCTCGTACCTAGTTCCTGAAAAACACAATGAGAAGGATAAAAGGTTATGGAACAATTTGGCGAATTGGTAAGACAACTAACAGAGAGTAAATTAGTGGAGAATTGGGAAACATGAAGAACAAAAGAAATAGAAATAGAGAAAGCCTGTCCCAGACACAAAAGAAAAGGACCCATCAACAACTCTTATTATATCCTTTTCAGAACAAGGAGAGTAAGAGTGGAAAAGATGAGACAAACCTGCCATGTGGTCAGTAGCGCTGGAGTCAATGTTCCAACGATATGAAGAAGAAGAAGAAGAAGAAGAAGAAGAAAAAGAAGAAGCACTCAAGGCATTCGTAGGAATACCTGTGGAAGAAAAGTTAGGCCTTGTTTGGGAAGACTAAATAAGTGCACTTTTTATCTTTTTGGACAAAAAAATTGAGGTTGAAAATATGGATGTTTGGGTTAACTTTTTGACTTTTTATGGAAAAATGTGTAATAAAAAATTGTGAAAATTGGTTTTTAGAGAAAAATTTGAATTGGGAGTTGTGCAGCCGTAATTGTTGACTTTTGGTGAATAGTGTTAACTTTTTAACTTTTTGAGTAACTTTTTGGCTTTTTGGATTATTTCAAAGTACCCAAACTTGGCCTTAGAAGTAGAGGCAGGATCAGAAGTAGAGACCGAGGAAGAATCAAGTTGAGCCATCAGACGCTGGACAGTGCAACTCATCATGGGGAAGTGTGACAGAATCTCCGGGGGTGTTGGCAAAAGACTCAAAGAGATTGGCATGAGAACGAATAGTGCCACCATGTCCACTAATCCCACTACAGGCACCACCCCGGCCTCGAGGACGATGCCTATGTAACTTCCAACAATGTTCCCTATCATACCGGTCTTTTCGACAGTAATCACAGGTAATATGACCGCGATCAACACTAGTACCTTTGCCCCTAGACTTGGAGAAAGGACCATCCTTTGGAGCAAAAGAAACAACTAGAGCGGAGCGATTTTGGAGAGACTAATGAACCATAGACTACGCCTACTCTCTTCTTGCTGAACATAAGCATATGCTTCACGCACAGTGGGAAAAGGATCTCGGCTAAGAATTTGAACACGAATCTAATCATAAACAATGTTAAGACTAGCAAGAAAATCATAGACCCTCTCCCCTTTGACACCATCTGCTGAAAGGTAGTAGCATCTTGAGAACATACAGCTTGAATGTTCTGATAATAGTTGAGGTCTTGCCACAAACTACTCAATTCGGCATAGTACTCGGCAAGGGACCTATCCTTTTGATCAAACCCCAGTATTTTCTTCCGCGACTCATAGGCCTGGGCATCATTGCCACCCTGGGAATACATCTGAGGTGCAGGAGTCCGTATCTCATGAGCAGTATCCATCAAAACAAAGGAGCGGCTAATACTGGAATGGATGGAGTTAATGAGCCAAGTCGTGACGAGCATTCTCCTTATGCCACTTGTCTCGGGCTAATCCATCCTCCTTGGGAGCCTTACTAACTCCCTTGATGTAACCAGACATGCCACGAGCAGTAATGGCCAATTGAAAAGATGCGGCCAAACCAGGTAATTAGTGCCATCCAACTCTACTGAAGTAAGCCGAAGAGAAGATTTATCACCAAGAGAGACAGAGGGAACTGACATTGTCCCCTTGCTACTAACAGGGGTCTTACCATCATCGGCTATGGCCTAAAACAGAGCTGGCACACCAAAAAAAAAAAAAAACAAGATAACAGCAACGAGTCGAAGAAATCACGCAAGAGAAAATATGTCCCAACAAACACAGCCCAACAGCAGCAAAATAGGGCCAGAAAAGTACCAACGCTGGAGCAGAATTTAAAAAACACCGGTGAATACCCAAAAAACATCAACTGAAGCATAAGGAAGCTAAAAAGAAAAAAACCAAAAACCGCCACGCATCTGGTCGACACCTGTAGTAGAGGACCCAACTGTTGAATAGAACCAAACACTGCCAGAATGAAGCAATCGAAAAAACGGGCATATTTTTCCAAAAAATAAAGAAAAATCGAAAAAATAGGCAATCAAAAAGCAAAAAATTTTGAAAATTTTCTAGTGATTCTGCTACCCTAGTCAACCATGGTGGTAGTGTTTTTTTTTTTTTTTTTGTCTTTTTTCAAACATTATTGATCAAGAACAAGGGGAAAACAAGAAGAACAAACCCCTATAAATTAAGAAATAAAAATAGGGAGAGAGAAAATAAGATTGTTGCTCTGATACCAAGTTAAAACTGGAGCCTACGTTACACGGAGTCGGGTTTAGGTATCGGGTGCAGGTATTGGGTGCGAGTGTGGGTGCATATTTGGGGATTAGACACTTCAAAACTAAAAATTGAGGATATGTGGATATGGATCCAAATGTGGATACGAGTACGGGAATACGTTAAATAGTTACTTTAAAAATATATTTATATGAAGATGAGTTAAATAGTTGTTTTTTAAATATATTTAGTATTTTTTTTATCTTATGTATTATTTTATTGATAATATTTTAAATTTATTTATATAATTTATTTTTTATTTTTAATTGACATATATATATATATTATAAATAAAAAATTATAACAAATTATGTTAAAATAAATAAAAAATAAAAATTAGATGTTTTATTTTATAGATTTTTTAAGATAACAAACAACCCATAAGGATGGCCCACACCAAGCAAACATTTACAACCCACAGTGGTACACAGCGGGCCCCACTCTGTTATACACAACATGTTGGGGCACTTTACATGCACATCCCAACCTCAGTGTAAGTGGTGGGCCCAATAGAAAAACTTCCAACATTACCAACAGTAATTGTAATCGTGGGCCACTTACCAGAATATATAAGATCTAGCCCACGTGAGGACAGTAGTCCTATGCAAAGCACTGATTTAATTAGATTTCTTTAAATAATTAGGTGATTTATTTTGTTTATTATATGTTAGAGGAGAGAGAGAGGGAGAGGAGAGGGAGAGGGAGAGAGGAGAGGAGAGGAGAGGGAGAGAGGAGAGGGAGAGGGAGGAGGAGGAGAAGATAGATCGACTGTGAGAGAGAAGATGAGATTGATAGAGAAGAAGACGAGAGACAAGATCAAGGAAGACAAAGAAGACTAGATCGACGAGGAGGACAGGTTCTCTTCTTTCTCTCTCCTCTTTCGTTTCTTCTGTATTTAGGGCAAAACATAGCCGTATCCATTTGTAAAGAGCCGTGTCCCGGCACCTCCGAAATTTCAAAGCGTCCGTGTAACGTAGATTGGAGCATAAGAGTTGAGAGAGAGAGAGAGAGACTTGCTGGAAGGAGGTGGCACAAAACCTAATTAGGTTTCTTACCTCTCTAAACATATGTATTTATAATAATAAAGGGACTAAGTACAATGACACTATTACCCTCAAACACATAATAGAAAAAGATAAAAATAATGAAAGAGAGTGGAGAGAAGAGAAGAGAAACAGTGTTGTGAGGAAAAGAGAGAATGAGAGCACATAGGGTTCTCTTCCCTGCTCTTTAATATTTCTAGTTACAGAAAAGATTTCAGTACTACTCTTCTCACTAACACATAACCAACAGATCCATGGGTGTACAACCCCGGATAGTTGATACAATGCAGTATGATGGTCTCTTTTCCTCTTACAATTGATAAACTGATCTTTCAAACACCTCATTCTTTCTTAGGTGTTACAACTATTTTTGTAATTTTGTTGATGTATCTTATGTGTTTTGTTTTGTTTTATTCCACCCCCCTCTATCTCTCCCCAGCTTGAGAAGCTTAGCGACAAACAGTCCCAACCTGAGTCACAGCTTAAGTTCATTATAGAGGCCTGGCTACAGGTAAGTCTTAATATCCTTGCTTTACTTTGTACATTTATTTTTAGTATTGGGACGAGATAATGAAACTTTTGAGGAAAGTACTAATTTGCAAATGCAAAAGATAAAGATAATTCACATGTATTGCTATGACTAAGTTCAGAATTGTATTAGCAAATAATTCACTTGAACATTATTTAGCAATCATACACCAGTTTTTTACTTTCTCTTGGCTTCTTTGATTACCTGATGGAATTAGTTCTTATATATATATACATATGCAACGATAGAACATTTAGGAAAGATGTTTTGAGGATTGTGAAAATCAAGATAAACTTTTTACTTGGCAATGCCTTCCAAATTCTCGATGTCTTCTTACTATTCACTTGGCAAGTACATAGTTATATCTCTAGGCATATAATGGCTAAAGGGAATTAAATCTTCGTTTTTCCTGTATTGCTGTAAGCAGTGAAATGTTTTTTGGAGTTGTAAAATCCTACTCATGCTGCCTTATGCTATTACTTCTCTAGTATTACTTGTTATTGGTAGGGTCAAACGAATCACCCATGCGGCTTGCTTATGTTTGTGCTTTTGTGTTTTTGTAACTGTACTTGCCCTAGTTGAGCTTCAAAAAGCAAGTGTCTATGTGGGTATAATGAGGGAGATGCATGAAAGGAATTTATTTGATCCTTGTCTTTTGGGGGTAACATTGTTGCTTTCACAATAAAGGCAAATATGGCAGGAAATTATGTCTTAAACATATGACCACGTTATACAGCCACACAGATGGAATATTTTGTAGGAAATAAAAGTGAGTGTTGTAAAGTAGCTTAATTTTATGTATAATTAAACATCTGCAAGTTTAATTTTGTCTTAAATTTCAAACCACAAATGATATCCTCGATATTTGACATTTTGTTTATTGAATATTTGCAATATATCCCTTTTTTTTTTTTTTTTTTATAGTTTTAGATATGGGACGGCAAAAGAAGTACGCTATACTTATGGGTATATAGTATCATTCATGAAAGGCAACAACGAAAAATTTGGCATAAAAACTGGGAGCAAAAGCCAAATACAGATCTGATTGTCTATGGGCTTAGACTATAGCATGGATATTGGTCAAATACAGTGTTTTTAAAGGCTCAAGGCGCTGAAGGTCTCTTGGGGCCTAGGCGCAAGGCGTAAGGCGAGGCGCGGGCTTTATTGAAGTAAGGCCCACAGTCTTAGTAAAAAATAAAAAAAATTAACATAGACTAATCATTCACAGTACTAAGACAATTTTTTAAAAAATAAAAAGTAATCAAGATTCAAGACAAAATATAAAATAATTCTCAAAGCCATGAAAGTGCATATTACATAACATTCCAATTTTCAAAGATAAAATAATCCACATTCAATAAAATAAAAACAAAAACAAAAACAAAAACATAAACATAAACATCCAAAACATAAATATTCAACAAATATTAATATATGTCTTAACACTTCAAAACATCAATATCAAAAGAAAAATGTTAGAACTTCGGTTGTCGGCCAGTCAATCATCATCCTCAACATCAATGGCAAGCAAACTATCATCTTCTTCTCCATCAGTTGATTTATATCCCTCAACATCTTCCTCCTCTGTGTCATCTGAGCCCGCTTCCTCTTCATCTATTAATTGAAGTGGAGTTAATCTTGATGATTTAGATATCTTCGGTTGTGCCTTTGAGCGTGAACTTGTTGCTCTACTTGCATGGCTACTTTCTTCTACTCCAGAAGCTCTAGCAATAGTGGCCCACGTCAAGCCATTATCATCATCAAACACAGGCTCATTATCTTCGTTTGATTCTCCATCCATCCTCCCAAGCAAAAACTCATTGCTTTCATCAATATTTTGCAAAGATATGGGATCAAGAGTGTTGCGCATGTCATACCTAAATCTCAATGTTCTATTATATTTGACAAACACTAAATCATTGAGACGTTGTTCCAATCTATTTCTTTTCTTGCTATGAAGCAGCAAGTATTAAAAAGATATTAAATTCTATATAATGAGAATAAAAAATATTTGAATTGAACAAAAAATTAGTTAGAATGTTAAATACTCACATGTTCAAATACACTCCAATTTCGTTCACAACCCGATGAACTACATGTTAGGCTAAGGACTTTTATGGCAAAAGTCTTTTATGGCAAAAGTTTGCAAGTTTGGAGTTTTAGAACCATATGATGCCTACCAATCAGTTGCGATAATCATTAGTTAGAAATAATTGTTACCAAGTATTGAGTTTTACTAAAAGTATTACTAAAAATAAACTTTATGAGTCTAATATATTGCCTGGTGCCCTTGTATTTCTTTGCCTAATCGCAACAGACTTGCCAAAAAGACTCTCAGCCTTCATATAAATACTTATCTCATTAGTGATCAAATCTTGAACAGTGACATCCGAGACCAACCTTTGCATGGATTCATAAAACCCATTCATTACTTCATGATCTTTTTGCATCTCTAACGCTTTTGGGTAAAAGAATTCTGGGTTAAGAAAGTGCCCAGCTGCATGTAAAGGCCAATGCATTGGACATCCCATCTTTTATCGATGATTTCAAAGATTTCATTATACTTCTCTTCTTTATGATCAAATGAACGTGCAATGCATTCTTTTGCCCTATCCATTGCCTCATAAATGTATCCCATGGGAGGTTTCTTCTCGGTATCAGCCAATCTAAGCACTTTGATGAGAGGTCCCGAGACCTTAAGGGCAAATACAACAGTATTCCAAAATGAAGGCATCAACAAAGTTTGTGCCATTCTTTTACCTTGTGGCTCCTTTGCCCATTTGCTTGAGGTCCAGTCTTTGGAGGTGACCATCTTTCTCAAATTGTTTTTTTGTTGATGCATCCTAGACAAAGTCAGAAAGGCGGTTGCAAATCTAGTTTTCGCAGGCTTGATCAAATTCTTCAAATTTGTATAGCGCCTCATCATGTTTAGCAACGTAGGTCGGTTGTAAATGTAGTCATGTACTACAATACCCCTTTCAAATGTCTTTTTCAGTCTAGGTATCTTGAAAATGTCTTCTAACATCAAGTCCAAGCAATGAGCAGCACATGGTGTCCAATACAAGTGTTCATACTTGGCTTCCAAAAACCTCTCCATAATGTAACAATAACGAAGAATTATTATTTTCAAGTTTTTAAATTTTAAAAACAAAACAAACTATGAGTAAATAATTTTGATGTAAGGAAATATTCTTACCCACCAACACATTAGCTGCAGCACTATCAGTGATAACTTGCACCACATTCTCGTTTCCAAGTTTCTCCACAAACTTGTCTAGTAATTCAAATAGCTTTTGCCCATCCTTTGAATAGCTAGAAGCATCAACCGACTCAACAAACATGGTTCCTCTTGGACAATTAACTAAAAAGTTAATCAATGTCCTTCCTCTCTTATCAATCCAGCCATTAGCCATTATGGAACACTCGTATTTTGCACAATCCTCTTTATGATTCTTCATCAAATCTTCAGTATGTTTCACTTCTTTTTTGAGTTGGGTAACCCGCACTTCATGGTCAATTGGTGGCTTCATACTAGGACCATATTGTCCGATGACTTCAATCATTGGTCCAAAACTCTCATAATTTAATGCATTAAAAGGGATACCAGCATCATACATCCACCTTGCAAATCTTTGCACTGCCCGAGCTCTCATTTCTTTTTTGTAAGGGTCATTTGCATCAATTTTGGTTTGCTTCCCTTTTGCTTGGTCTCTTCGATTTTTTACCACTGATTCAAGATTGGGTGTGAAGTAAACATCCATAGGCCCTTTTCTCTTTGGCATTTTTGATTTAGATTTGGATGAACCTTGGCTGCTACTTGTCAACTTCCGGCGTTGATTGACATTGATCTCAACAACATCATCATCTTCATCTTCCATGTCCATGTCCATGTCCATGTCCATGTCATCGAAATCAGGCAACATGTTCATTTCTTCTTTTGGTGTCTTCTTTTTTGACATGAACTCTCTAATCTCTTCTTTTACATGAGCTGGACACTTCGGGCAAGCAGTGACATTCCTATAACCTCCCGCGAGGTGTTGTTTCACCCGATAAACACCAAAATTTGATACTTTACCGCAAAAATTGCACTCAAACTTGTTTAAATTATTCTCCTCTACCAAATGGGCATATTGCCACTCCAGATCTTTTCTATTACTTTCCGATGTCATTTTCTACAATTTACACAACAAATTTAATAAATAAATACAGAATCAGAGACTCAAACCAGTAGCACCTAATAGAATTTATTTTTTTCCCCTAACAGATAAATACAGAATTTAATAAATACAGATAAATACAGAATTTATTAAATACAGATAAATACAGAATTTAATAAATACAGAATTTATTTTTTTCCCCTAACAGATAAATAGAGAATTTAATAAATACAGATAGATACAGAATTTATTAAATACAGATAAATATTGAATTTAATAAATACAGAATTTATTTTTTCCCCTAGCAGATAAATACAAAATTTAATAAATACAGATAAATACAGAATTTAATAAATACAGAATTTATTTTTTTCCCCTAACAGATAAAGGGGAAAAAAAGACCAGTAGCATTGTATTAATTAATTATTTGTGAATAATTAATTATTTATAAATTTTTTTCAATATATATTTTTTAGTTAATTAATCAGAATCAGAGACTCAAACCAATAGCACCTTATTTTGTCCTAATTAATTAGACCAGTAGCACCTTATTTTGTATTTGTATTTGTATTTATTTATTTTTTATGTTGTATTTGTATTTATATTTATTTGTTTATTTATTTTGTATTTGTATTTATTTATTTATTTATTTCCTAACAGAGACTTAGGCATAATTGAAAAAAAATAAAAAAATAAATAAAACAGAGTCGAAGTCGAATCGAAGCCATAAGAAGAAGAAGAAGGGGAGAGTGAGAGAGTGAGATCAGAAGACCAGAAGAGGTCGAAGCAAAAAAAAAAAAAAAAAAAAAAAAAAAAAACTGCCTAGTTGAAGACCAGAAGAGGTCGACCAGAAGAGGAGGAGAAGAAGAAGAAGAAGAAGAAGAAGAAGATGGCGAGGCGAAGCATACCTCTGCAAAGTCGAAGTCGAAGTCGAATCGAGCAGCCCAGTCGAAGTCGAAGTCCAAGGCGAGGCGAGAGAGGAAAAACGACATAGATTAGGGTTCATTGCAATCGTATTTGGTCATATCATACATGAGTTGTTATCCTCTGTGGTTAAGAGCCATTCGAACACACCCCCGTAGCCGTTAGATCAGATCTAGCTGCTAATAAATCAAGTGCGCCTAGTCGTGCGTCTTGCGCCTCTGTCGCCTGGCTCAAGTCGCGGCTAAGGCGCTAGCCTACCTCAAGTCGCCTCGCCTGGGACTTGTATAGGCGCAAACACTGCGCCTCGCCTCGCCTGGTGCCTAGGCACGCTTTTCACAACACTGGTCAAATATATGGAAAAAATTATATTTTCTATTATGTACTTATTTTTTTGATAAGTCCTATGTACCCTGATTCTATATATATGTATATATTTGACGAGTGCTTTTATGTGTGACATATTGTTGAAATAACCAAATTAAAACTATACATATATAAACAAATAGGTTTTTATGAAAGCACTATCATACAAAACTTGATAGACATAGAAGCCAGGTGAATTTGTTACTCCGAGTCTTGTATTTTTTGTCTCAACTATCCATGCAGTACAGAGGAATGGTTTTTTTATCGTGTAACTAGATTACACATGAAAAATATCATTAAATTAAGAAAGAAAATATCACATAACAGTCACAACTCATGGGCAATATAAATACCATCTTTGCTGCAATTTTTAAGGTTGAGAGAGCTACTTCAATAGGCTCTAGCTTTTTGGTAATTAAATTTTTTTTTTTTATAGGTCAACAGGGTCAAGCTAGCCCCAAGCCTGCCTGTTTGGGCTTGTGAAACTTTGGGTTGAGGTTCAAATGGAAAAAAGATCAGCCCGAGTTTGAACAAATTATTAATCCCGAAGTTAAATCTGGTTGAGCTTGAACAACAACCAGCTCACCTCAGATTAATCTTGGTCCGTTTGGTAAGGGGGTTATAGGGCTCTTTATTGCTGCTTAAATAAGCTAATTATAACTGCTTTTAATTTGGAAGTTTGTGTTAGATTGTTTAATGCAACTTTATTTTACATCTTATTAGGAAGAAATAACTTAAATAAGCTGAAAAAAGTTGATTATTTAACTATCTAAAAAAAAAATTGATTATCTAAAAACTAGGGAGGGGTCTCTTGGCTTCTCCTTTTTGATTATCAGCTTTTAGCTTACAATAAGCTGCACCAAACCGGCCCTATGTTGTGATGTGATGATAGTACTTAACTAACTTTCTAATATATATATAAAATTACAAAATTACCAGCATCTGCCTCCAATTAGGGTGAAGGTTTTTGCAGTTACACCATGGGGCTTTGTATCAATGGTGAACCAAATGGACCCGTATGTGAATAATATAATTGGATGGCACTCGAACCTTACAGAGAAGGTTCTGGTTCTGTTCCCAGCGTTTGTGATTGAAATAGACAAATAGAGGTAGGAATTGGATCGATGACAAAGTATGGATCCAAATTGCTCTGTCACTGCATCCAAACTACTTGTCTAGGTAAAGTGAGAAACCATATGTAGCTATGTGGAACTGGGTTTGACAATACCATGCTTGTCCTGCCGTCCTGCGCTAGTCATGGAGCTTGATGACCTTTGGCAGAAACCCTAAATCTAAGCACTTAACATGTGCTGCACAAGTTAGTAATTACGTTAAATAATACGATATAGACACATGTATATACATAAAAGCAAAGAACCAGTTTGGTTATTTGTTCTTTATCCCCTGCTCTCATCTCTCTCTCTCTCTCTCTCATGTTGTGTTGTGGAAATGACTAAGATCAGCTATTTGTTGGCTCTGTTTGTGTTTTTAATTTTGTTTTTTATTAGAAAAATAAACAATATATATGTATGTTGCCCGGTGAATATGATTTGATGCCTTTTTCAGGCTGACGAAACTCATATTGAGGCCCCTTGGGCTATGTGAGCTAAGATTGGGAAGAGTTGGCTAATTTTTAAAAGGATTGGGCTTGGGTTTTTGGGCTGAGCTTGGATTGTTGGGGAATTTTCAAAATTAAATTATAGTTTTATGGGTTTTTTCAAAACCTTGTAAGGATGGTAATGATGCATTGCACCATCCGCATACATGCGCATGGTGTGCATTGTGTGGCGCGTTGATGGGGCACTTTGCACTTGGCACACAGATGCCATTGGCACGAGGCGCCATGGAGGCGCTTTCTTGTTTGCTACGGAAAGGTATGAGGGATGACGTGGATTCAACGTGGCAAGAATGACATGCAGCACAGTCAGCTTTGTGTGGTAGTGATGTGGAGTGCATCGGTGGTAACCAACCGATCATACGGCTACGTATTTGATCTGGAGTGGTTTGATCATAGTCGTTGATTGGAGAAGAATGCGATCTGATGGATCTGATGGCACCCGATTGTGACCGGGTGTCTCCAGTGAAGGTAACCCCTTGGTATGAAATAGATCTGCACCGTAGATGATTGATCCAACAGTCAGATCTAGTTGGATGCGATTGAAGGACATGACTCGTTTGATCAGGTGCATCTAGGCCTATAAATAGGTTGCAAATCTAGCCATTCATCATCCAAAAAATTCATAAAGCAATTATGCAATTCTCTATCTCTCTCCCCCCCTAAATAATAAGGGAAATTTACACAAAAAAAAAAAACTCTAGAGTTTGACCCGTATAATAAAATAAATTTTTAATTTTTAATTGTCAATTTAAACCCTAATTATTTGATTTGTTTGCAAGCTAAACCATCAGCCTATTTTTGTTAAGTAAAATCGAAGGAAAAAAAAAATGATATTTTGGTCATTAAATTCAATTTAGGTGTACATAGAATGTCTAAAATACCATTTTTCATTAAGTTTAATGACTAAAAGATCATTTTTTCCCCTTCATTTTATTTAACGAAAGTAGTTAGATGGCTTAAATTGAAATCAAATCAAAAGGTTAGGGTTTAAATTGACAAAATTAAAATCTCAAGTTTATTTTGTTACAAGGGTCAAACGCTTTTTTTTTCCCCCCTGTAATTTTCTCTAAATAATATATCTATTTTTGCTTACTTCGTTGATTCTCTTTCATTGTGGCATGCTCGTTTGGGACATGTTAATACTACGCAAATGAATGATATGGTTAATTTAGATTTAGTTCCTGAGTATGACATTGACATGGTTGAAAAATGTAAAGTTTGTGTGCAATTTAAAATAAGTTGCATTCCATTTCCTAAAGTAGATGGAACCACATCTCTGCTTGAACTTGTGCATAGTGATGTATGTGACGCATAGTACTCCTACTAGAGGAGGTAAGAAATATTGTAACATTCATTTATGATTTCTCCAAGTATTGTCATATTTATCTTTTGCATTCTAAAGATGAAGTTCTTGATAAATTTAAGATTTTAAAGACAAAAGTAGAAAATTAGTGTAATGTTAAAATAAAGAGACTTTAAGTTTGATAGAAGTGGTGAATACCATTTTCTTGAATATTGTGAAAATGTTTGGAATTATTCATGAGAAATGTGCACCCTACACACCATAACAAAATAGAGTAGTTGAAAGAAAGAATATAACATTAACTGAAATGATTAATACTATGATTTCTTACTCCATTTTAAGTTATGTTTTTATTGACACTTTGCTTATCGCCTGTCACATACTTAATAGAATCTCTCAAGGGAAGGAATGTTACTCCTTATGAGCTTTGGAAGGATAAGAAACCTAATATAGGTTACTTGAAAGCTTGGGGCTATAGAGCTATTGTTAGATTATCTGAACCTAAAAGAAAGAGATTGGGTGAAAAAGAATCAAGTGTATTTTTCTTGGCTATGGTATGCATAGCAAAGCCTATAGGTTTTTGGTAATCTAGCATAATGGTTTAGTAGAAGTAAATTCCATCATTGAATCGTGTGATGCGGTATTTTATGAGAATTGTTTGATGACCATTCCAAGGTTAGATTCTAATCAAGGAAATGAGCCAACTCCTTTGGTATCTACAAAGGAAAGTGAACTTAGTGAACCTAATGAGCCTATTGAACCAAGGAGGAGTAAAAGGGCTAGGACTGAGAAGTCTTTCGAATCTGACTACATTGTTTACCTAGTGGAAGGAACTAGGGAATTTCATTGCAAGCAAATAATGATTTCATTAAATGTGGACACAGATCCATTGACCTTTAAGGAGGCTATGAAGTCCCAAGACGTTTTCTGGATGGAAGTAATAAATTACGAGATGGATTCTATAATAGGTAACAATACCTGGATACTTATCGATTTTCCACCTAGATCCAAACCAATCAGTTGTAAATGGATTTTGAAAAGGAAAATGAAAGTTGTGGCACAATTGACATGTTTAAAGTAAGATTAGTTGCTAAGGGCTTTACTCAAAAAGAGGGTATCAATTATTTTGATACATATGGTCCTGTTACGAGAATCTCTATATCAGAGTGTTAATCGCCCTAGCTTCAATCTACAAGCTTGAGATCCATCAAATGGATGTAAAGACTGTTTTCCCAAATGGAGAGCCAGATGAGGAAATCTATATGCAACAATTAGAAAGATTTGTTGTGCAAGGCCAAGAACACAAGTTGTGTAAACTCATTAAGTCACTCTATGGACTGAAAGAAGCTTTGGAACAGTGACATTAAAAATTTGACAAGGTTATAGTGTCAAACAATTTTAGGATACATGAATTTGATAAGTTTGTATAGTAATTTTACTGACAATGGATGTGTAATCATATGCATGTATGTAGATGACATGCTTATTTTTGGTACTAACAATGATATCATTGAAAGTACTAAAAATTTCGTGTCTTCTAGTTTTAATAGGAAAGACGTGGGCGTAGTTGTAATTTTGCGTATAAGGATTAAAAGAGAGAATAGTACTTGATCCTCACCCAGTCACACTATATATTAAGAAAATTCTTAAGAAATTTAATCAGTTTAATAGTGCACCCATGTTACACTTTATGATTCAAATTTAAAGTTATATGGCAGAGCCTAAGTAGCACAAACGTGGACGCGCGACACCACACACGACACACCAATACGTTGATTTTAAAAGAATGCAGGACACGACACGCTTGGGACACGTTAAAGTTTTGTATTTTTATAAATTTATAATAGGACATATATATAACTAATTTATTCAAAGATAATTAAAAAAATGTAATGCAAGACTGTTTTACATTAAAAAGTTATATATTTCATAAATTAAACATTAAAATATCATTTACATAGCAATTGCATTCTGAACAATGCAAAAAACATTGTAGTATACATAATGTTTTCATCTTATAAATGTTTGTAAACATATTTAGGATGCATAAAGTGTTATGAAGAATGGAGAACATTGTTATAATCAAGTGATTCATCATATAGGACGTATTTGGAGGCTTCAAGAAGTGTCGCAAAAAAGTCCGAAGTATTATGAATTTGATTTCTTAATCAGGACATGTTGAAGAAGTGTCGGACACGCTTTTAGGAGTGTCCAAAGAGTGCATGTCGGACATGACATCTGTAGAAGTGTCCGTGCTTAAGGCAAAGTTGTTGATTAGTTGAAATACTCAAGAGCATAGTTTTCAAATCGTGAATCAAAATGGCTTTGTACTAAATCGAATCGAATAGTGAATTATAAAGATTCAGTCTCTTTTTATAAATTACTTACAAAAATATATTTACACACTTGAATGTTAAATATATGTTACAAATATAAAATGTTAAATCAATAAAAATATTGTTTTGAATGATGATCACGGGGTCTCATAGGTAAGAAGTTAACAAAGGTTCCTATGTAAGATTACCATCATACTTTTTCCCTTTTTTCAGGTATTTCCTTATCAACCTTTCTTAATAAAGAAAGTAAACAAAGACAAATTTTCAGTTTACAAGTAACAATAACTTAACAATGATGTTGATATTTTATAACCATACATGCCTTTACAAGTAACAATGATCCAATGATAAGAAAGAATTATTTGGAATATTTTATTTTAACCCGAAGCATTTTAAAAGGTACATATGCTTATTGTTCAAAAAAGTGTTTTTTAATTTTTTTTACCATTAGGTTTAACTGACCTCACTCATGTAATATTAAAGTATATTTATTTCAATAAAATAGTCATAGATAAATTCATATTGCAAGTTACTTTAACCTTAAATTAGAAGATACATTATGAGTTTTTTTTTTTTTTTTTTTTAAGGGAAAAAAAATGAGAGGAAAAGATTGAAAACATATTGGGCCTAAAGCGTAATAGTGATGAGGATCAAGACTGTTACCAGAAATGCTAATACCCTAGAAAATTAAGTATTAGTATGCACGTTCTGAAACATGGTACACTTTCGTTCCAAAACTGTAAATTTAGTGATCTTCTCAAAAGTTTTTTTTCCAATATATTTCCTTAAATGTTACCTTAGGAGGAAAAAAATTAAATATAATGAACTAAAATCTAAGGTGACTTAAGTTATGAAAAGACAAAAACATCAAAAATAATATATATATATTTTATTGGATGCCTAATAGTTATACTCTAGAAGTACTATAAATTCTTAAGTGTAATATATATAAGTCTACTCCTATCGTACCACATTTTAGAGCATGTAGCGTATTACGTTTCCAGTCCCGTTCCATGTACCAGAATGATCCATGTTCCAGGTAACATAGGATCAGGAAAAGGAAGGGACTGAAGACTCATTATAAGTGCAAGAGACATCAAGTAGAATCCTCGAAGTTTTAGGAGATTTTGTTTCCCAAATTAGTTATTGCTTGTTTCTTTAATTTTCCTTATTAGCTATGTAGGTTTTTTTTTTAAATATATATATAGATTGTAGAACAAGAATATTTTCCTTTAAATGAATAATTATTAAATTTGAGAGAGATTATATTTTTTTTTGAGAAAACCCTAGAGTGGGTGTTGTATCTTCTTTGTTATTCTTCTTTCTTCTCTTTTGGTTCTACAACATTTTGGTATCAAAGAAAAACTTCGATTTGCCGATTCGTGTCATTCACCATTACGAATCTCTTCATAGCATTGTGTCTGGACTGTCACCATTGTAAACAGACTCTAGCGTTGACTGAAAACCCTTGCTGTGATAACAAGTTGTTCTACTATGATTGAAACCTGAAGTGCCGACAGTGACCACTGTGAGAATACGACCAAATAATGTCGCGGTTCCTTTCTGCAATCTCTTCTATCGACATCATTCATTGTTGCTACTGTTGTCAAATATTGTTCGATCGATTGTGAAGAAGAGTCAGTCAGTAAAAGGGTTATACAGCATATAACCTGAGCTTTAAGGGACCTACATGATGTAGTAGAATAAATAGGTTAAGTGTCTTTTAAATAGCCTATTAGTTGAAGTCTATAAATAGGTGATGTAATATTCCATTGTATTTAGCTTTTGATTAAAAGAATATACATTGCGATTGGAGTTGAGTTTGGTTTCTCTCTCTAGCCCTTAGGGGTTTTACCATTGATTGGGGCAGTTGTGTTCTCTCTCTCAATTTGATTCTTGATTTGCATATGGATTGCATTATTTATGTAATATTCCATTGTATTTAGCTTTTAATTAAAAGAATAAACATTGTGATTAGAGTTGAGTTTGGTTTCTCTTTATAGCCCTTGGGGGTTTTACCCCTAATTGGGGCATTTGTGTTCTCTCTCTCAATTCGATTTTTTGATTTGCATATGGATTGCATTATTTGGTATCAAAGCAAAGGGGATTTGGATCCTATTCTAATTTTCAAATTCATCACCTAGATATTGACCTTGTTGGCCCCAGATTTTATATTTCGGATTCGAAACCCAGAATCTATGAAAGTCTTCTTCCATTTGTCAGAAGTGAAGAACACATCGCAGATTCGAAGTTGTTGATCACGACCTGGTTTCGACCTAGGTTTAGTTTCATGATTTTGATTTTGTGAATTCGACTTGTGGCCTGAGAATACCAGCTCTAGAAACATCGTGATTCTAGATCGACCTCGACTTACACCATAGTTGAGTTGCAACTGCGATTCAATTGTTTCTAGTCAAGATCCGAACTCAAATTGAACTCCAGGTTGAAGATCCGAAGACGATCCGACACCCGGTTGAAGATTTGAACTCGATCCAAAGATCCTAGGTAAGATCCGACTTCGATTTGAAGTGAGATTGTGCAAATATTGTCTTGTTTCGTGATCTGATTCGAGTTCAAAGCCCTAGACCCGAAATCGAATCCTAAATCCTAGTTAAGATCCGACTTTGATCCGACGTGCTAGCCAAGATAGGACTTCGATCCAATGCCCAGAAGGAGATCTGAAGCCTTTCGTTGATCTGCGAACCGATCTGACACTTGGTTTTTTTTTTGGTTTGAAGACTCTGGTTTTCCTGGCTCGAAGACTTAACACTTTGAATCGACTTGAAGCCCTGAAAAGCTGAATCCAGTATTGTGATTGAGTCTTGGACATCATCTCACGAATTGCAATTGCGACCTGTTCTGGGTTCTGGTTCGAATCAGCAACTCTTTGGCTAGTATTTGGATTGTTGAAGCCTGATTGCTAGGTTGAGTTTGAAGTTTGATTGTTGGTTGAGTTTGAATCTGACATTGAAGTTCCAAGACGACTTGTGTGTTGCAGATCCTAGTGCCTCACATTTGAAGTTGATTGCTGAATCCATCTGGGTTCTTGTTCTTCGACTTGGCTGGGCAAGTGCGATATGAATTTCTTCGATTATTCTTCAATTGCTTCTTTGATATTGCACTTCTTGAATCAATTTACTATTGATGTATTACACTACATTCTTGGTGTTGTTGTGCATCGATTTCTTTGATTCTTGGTGATTTTTTGATAGTATTCTTGTTGGACTGTTCATATTAAATCTGAGTGAGTTGGTGTAACCTTGAATATTGGACTGTGTGGTGTCGATGGCTCTACGAGGTCAAGGATGTAGAGGTGACTATGATAGGGTTTATGCTTCAAATTTCGGTGAAGAAACTGAGATGAATTTCTCAATTGGAAGGAGCATGATGCTTCTCTGAATCAATTTCTCAATTGCAAGGAGCAATGGTGCTATTCTGAATCAATTTCTCCATTGGAAGGAGCAATGAAGTTAATCCAAATCAAACTCATAATCAAAGAGATGAGATGAAACAAATGAGTAACAAATTGTGCCTTGAAAGAGGTACAATGGTATTTTTGAAATCTTCAAATAATTATTTGAAGTTGTATGTGTTTCCCGCTTCTGGAAGCCTCTACAAGATATTGACTTGAGTTGATTATGCTGATGATTGTGATGCTCATTTGCCAGTTGTGTCTAAGGGACAAAAGGAATAATGCAACGCAAAATTCTTGCTCCTGATTAGCTTCTCATACATGGTTCTTACCTAGTGGATGTCGATCCTTTCATCTTGTGTCACATTCTTCACCCTTGCTTTGGAAGCTATCCTTTTGCTAGTCTATTGATCTCATTCTGTTTGAATGAGTACATCTCTGCACCGGTGTGCCAATTAGAGATGAAGGCTCAGGAAAATGGAGGTTTGTCCAAGCTTTAGCAAGAGTGTATGGAGGCATGATGGGGGTTGTCAGTCTGCGCCTATGGTTGTTTAGCTAAGGATGTAGTTACATGTATTCAAGGAAGGATGAGTTGAGAGGGTTATGTTTGTGTTGAGCATGGAGATGCAGTGCCTATTCCTCACCTCAGATTCAATGCATGGCGTACATTGAGCATTTGTGGAATATTACATCACCTATGTATGTTCTCTCTCTAGCCCTTGGGGGTTTTACCCCTAATTGGGGCATTTGTGTACTCTCTCTCTCTCTCAATTTGATTCTTGATTGCATATGGATTGCATTACTAACCATTCCTTAAAACCCTAAACCCGACCCATATTTATAAACCTGACCCATTAACTCAGACAAATCCAGTAGGGCCCACCATCCTTACTTAAACCTAGCCCACACACATTACCCCACCAGCCCAAATTCTTTATTTCCAACCCTTATAACCCAGCCCATTTACTTATTCTATTACCTAAGCCCACTGCGTCATAACTAGCCCATAGCGCACAGTCCAACTCCAACCCCACAGAACTAACAACCAGTTATAAATAAATAAATAAATAAAAAGTTTTACAATTGCAGAATTGGTGGACAGCACGGACCTTTCTTTGTGGACCTACTGCACATCCTTGGAGCTTCAAACATTGGGTACTCTTATACTTTTGTAAAAAAAAAAGCTACATATCTTCTTTTGAAACTTGATTAATTTTTATATCTAAGGTTTAAAATCAATACAATTTGCAAACGGTCCACTTGAGCCTTTTCATTTCCTGTCCAATTTTCTTCTCAAACCCCAGAAAAACAAAAAAATGACCCTTTGCCCTTTATTTCCTCTCTGCTTGTTGCCCATTTTAGTACACTAAATTCCTACATATCCTTCACATTGCAGTAGTTTATAATTAATTTACGTAGGGTAATTTAATTCTTAATATCGGCATTTAAAAAAAAAAAAAAAAAAAAAAAAAAAAAACATTTCATCTATTTGCTTGACATTTGACCCATTTACCCCATACCATGGTCCATGGAAATTCAAAAGATAGGGAAGATATTTTAGAACAAGATATCAACTCCCTCAAACTTGACCTTTCAATAGGTACGAAGAGAGATGCCAATGGCGATCTCCCCAGAGGTACCACAATGACCAACCTAGGTATCATTACAAGGAGCCTAGGGATTGTGAAGCGAAGTCCCACATCGTGTGAGTACTAAAGTAATATTAAGCATATAAGCGTGAGGGCACCCTCACCTCTTGAGCTAGCTTTTGGCGTGAGTTCTGCCCAAGATTGTGTATCATGGTATCAGAGCCGGAGTACTTAGGGATGGGTAGGGTGCGCGTACCTGGCTTGCACACTGTAGGTGCTGCTGAATAAGCACGCTAGGCGTAAGGGAGGGTGTGAAGCGAAGTCCCACATCGCACGAGTACTAAAGTAATATTAAACATATAAGCGTGAGGGCACCCTCACCTCTTAAACTAGCTTTTGGGGTGAGTTCTACCCAAGACCGTGTATCAGGGACATCACAGAGCAAGTCAAAATAAAGCCCCCTAGCTATGACAGTAGGTTGGACCCTAGTTTTTTCTTGGATTGGCTTAAACAAATGGATGACTACTGTGATTGGTACTTGTTAGACAATCAATGAGTTCATTTTGTCAAAATGAAGCTCGTTAGTCTACTAAGCGTTATTGCTAGGGAGTCCTAAATAATGTGGAGCGTCTAGGACAAACCACCTATTACTTTATGGGATGATATGAAACTAAAACTCAAGGAAAAGTATCTCCCTAAGGCAATTGCTTGACTAGTGGCTTAACCTGTGACAATTTTCCTCAAGCGTGACTAATTATCTCAGTAGGTTTGAGGAAATTTCCCAACGATGTGAGTTTAGGGAGGAACCTTGGATAATTGTCACCAAATTCATCAATGGGTTAAGACCTGAGATCAAAAGAGACAGAGAAGTATAATAAGTTTCCCACCACGAGGTGTATAGTTGACCTTGACAAGGTCAAAGCTATTAGAGAATGGCCTATGCCCAAGTTGATCACTGAGGTTCATAGTTTACATGGGTTAACCAGTTTCTGTCAGAGGTTCATTAAGTGGTTTAGTTCCATCACCACTCCCATTACTGATTGAAAAAGAGAGGAGTTCCAATGGACTACTGCAGCCTCTCGAGCCTTTGAAGAGCTCAAAAAGAAGATGATTGAGTCTCCAGTCTTGAGGCATCTAGACTTCTCCAAAGTCTTTGAAGTCTCTTGTGATGCATCTGGGTTAGGTATAGGTGGAGTCCTAAAGGTCAATCCTATTGCGTACATTAGTGAAAAACTCAACAAGGCTAAGCTACAATATTCCGCTTGTTATAAGGAGTTCTATGCTGTCATATATTCCCTTCATCATTGGAGGTATTACTTGCTACCTGAAGAAGTGTCCTATACTCTGATCATCAAGCCTTGAGATACCTCTAATCTCAAAAAAAGTAGAGTTTCTTTAAGAATATACTTTCGTTCTCAGTCGCTGTGTTGGTGTAGAGAACAAGCCTGTTGATGCCCTCAGTCAAGTTGTTACTGTCTTGTCGTCCTTGAGTGTACACGTGGTAGGTTTTGATAAGATGAAGGATGAGTACACTACTTGTTTTGATTTTGGTATCATTTTTCAATAGTTTCATGATGGTAGTCATCATGATTATTTTTTTTTTGTGATTCGAGATGGTTACTTGTTTAGGGGGCCTAAGCTTTGCATTCCTTGCACTTCACTTGTAGATTTCTTAGTTTGGGAATTGCTATGAGACTATTAGGTTTATGTATATATGGTAGTATATATACATAAACCTAATAGTCTCACAATTGCATGCCAAAGGGTTAGCAGGACACTTTGGTAGAGATAAGACCATTGCATTAGTCAATGATCGGTTTTATTGGTCATCCTTGAAACATGATGTTGCTAGGATTGTCTCTTAGTGTCACACATGTCAGTTGGCTAAGGTAAAGAAAAGAAACATTGGTTTGTACACTCCAATACCTGTTCCACACACACCTTGGAAAGACCTTAGCATGGATTTCATCCTGGGATTACCTTGAACAACTAGAGGTCACGATTCTATTCTGATGGTAGTGGATAGGTTCCTAAATTGGCCCACTTTATCCCTAGTAGTAAAACAACCAATGCATCACATGTTGCCAAATTGTTTTTCCGGGGGGTTGTTAGACTACATGGGTTACCTACTTCTATTGTGTTTGATAGGGATGTCAAGTTTGTTAGTTATTTTTGGAAGACACTTCAGAAATTGTGTGGCACTACATTAACATTTTCTTCAACTTTTCACCCACAAACTGATGGGCAAATTGAGGTTGTTAATAGGAGTTTGGATGATCTGTTTTGGTGCATTGTGGGTGAAAAACCGGGGAATTGGGACTTAGTGTTACCAACTGTCAGGTTTGCTTACAATAGTTCGGTGAGTCGGTGTACTGGTAAGAGTCCTTTTGAGATTGTTCATGGTATACCTCCTCACCAACCCATTGACCTTATTCCATTGCCCCTTGATGCTCATTCCTTTGAATCTGACGAATCATTTGCTAAACACATTCATGACTTGCTTGCCGAATCATTTGCTAGAATCATTTACTTCATTTGCCTTTAGATATGAATATCAATCATGTTTTCAATGTTGAGGATTTGTTTCCTTACTGGGGTACTTTTGAGCCTCCCACTTTGTCAGCAGGTTTGCCTACAGGCTTTTATTCTCTCTCAGTGCTAGTTGACATTCCTTGTCCTCCACCGCCTTCACATTTTGATGCTGATCAAATTGAGGTCCTTGACACATAGGATGTTGGTTCTTCCCATGGTGGTTATCGTTGTTATCTTGTGCATTGGAAGAATTGCCCGTTGTTGATGATACATGGATCACTGAGGATGTGTTTCATTGTCTTGATTCCGCATTTTTTGAGCAGTGCCTTGGTCATTACTCTCCGGAGGATTCTTTTTCAGCCGGGGAGAAATGATGGGGATCAAGAAAGGAAGGGAGTGAAGATTTATTATAGGCGCAAGAGATATCAAGTGGAACCCTAGAATTAGGTTTTGTTCCCAAATTAGTTATTTTTTTGTTTCTTTAATTTTCCTTATTAGCTTTGTAGGTTTTTTTTATATTATATATATATATATATATGTAAAGATTGTGGAACGAGAATATTTACCTTTGAATGAATAATTATCAAATTTGAGAGAGATTATATTTTCTTTGAGAAAATCCTAGAGTGAGAGTTGTTTCTTCTTGTTATTCTTCTTTCTTCTTTTCTAGTTTTACACCAAATAGGTAGGCAATGACATGCACCAAACCAGACATTGCTTTTCCAGTGGGAAAACTTAGTAGATATGCTAGTAATCCTAGTAGTGTGCATTGCCATGTTTCTAACCGAGTACTAAAGTATTTGAGGAAAACCATGGACTATGGAATAGTTTATGGTATCCAACAATGCTTGAAGGATTCATGGATGCCAGTTGGATTATTGACTGTGAGGATCACTTGTTAACGAGTGGTTAGAATTTTACTCTTGAAGGATAAGCTATCTCCTGGGGATCTAAGAAGTACACTCATAGTAGACTAACTATGGCAATTGAGTTTGTAGCAAAGAGGCAAAGTGACTAAGGAATCTATTGCAATAAATTAAATTGTGGCCAAAACCTATGCTACCTATTTCTTTGCATTGTGATAGTGAAGCAACTTTATTATGAACCTATAGCCAAGTTTATAATGGAAAGTCTAGGCATATAGGACTGAGACATAGTAATGTCAGGCAGTTAATCACAGAGGGTGTAATTATAATTGATTATGTGAAGTGAAGTCAAAACTGGGTTGAACCTCTAACAAATAAAACTCTAAAAAACCCTAACAAACCCTGGTTGACCCTCTAACAAAGAAACTTGCAAGGGATTTAGTATGAACCTCAAGGGGTTGGCTTGGTGGCTTGAGGCCTGGGGCTTAGGGGTCTGCTCCCTCTATTTCTTAGGCTCGATTCCTCCAACCAACATAAAACCCTTGAGGCCACGGATCACAAGGAAACCTGTTTTATAAGGCTTGTTCGGGCTATAAGGACTTAGTTTGGTGTGCGAGAGCTGACCCAAGGTATCCTCCATTACGAAAAAAGAAAAAGAAAAGGGATTTGGTGTGGAAAACATTAAGGGGAATGGGTCTTAAAGCCCACATAATGTAATCACTCCTGGTGGAAACTTGACTCCATGCCTGAAATATCAAGTCCTTGAGTTAAGCAAGCCCAAGTACACCATATGTCGTGATTGCAAGCACTTAAAAGTTTTATTTCTATTTGTCGTCCCAAGGTAAAGTGCTTGGTACCTGTAAATGTGAAAAAAAAGAGGTTGAGTTAGTAAACTCTGAATATGCTTACAACGGAGGTTGTTAGGGTATTGTAGGGTACTCTCAATAAGCATACCTATTTGAGTGTAGGAGGTGGTTCTGCTTCCTATGAGTCCAAGGGCTTGGCTCTAGAGCGCTCATGAAACAAGATGTAGACACAAGGCCAATCCATGTGTCAGCTAATTTGAATACTTGAGGTAACGTATATTATGCATGAGACATCCGATTAGTCGTATAAAATCAGTAGTTCGATGACAAAAGTTGCAGGGGTACTCTCAGTAAGCTTACCTATATGAGTGTCGTAGATGGTGTTGCTTCCTATGAGTCCACGGGCTTGGCTCTAGAGTGCTCATGATTTGAATACTTGAGGAGGTAACATATACTATGTGTGAGACGTATCCGGTTAGTCATATAAAATCGCTAGTTCAAAGACAACTCTACTTTGCCATCTTGTTTAACTTTGACGTGTTTTTCACTAAGTGAATGGTTCAAATCATAAGATACCTTCACCTATGCATAAGGCTTCCAAGCAAACCAAGAATTATCATTTGGTATTTTGGAAATGGTGGGCGATTGTTGGGGAATTTCAAAATTAAATTATAGTTATATGGGTATTTTCAAAACCTTGTTTACTTTGGAAAGCTTGAAACAAGCTTGAGAACTTGTCCCACATTGGAAAGAGAAGAAAAGATGGAGCTCTCAATAAAGAGCAACATGGAATATTCCTTTGAATAAGGAATCGTAGTATGGATTGTAGTGTACATGCACCATCCACGTGCGCACTGTGTGGGCAATGCGTTGTGCGGTGCTTTCCTATTTGATATGGAAAGGTTGGGACGATGACGTGGATCCAACGTGGTAGTGATATGGCACACATCAGTTGTGAGTTAGCCAACTTGATCATATAGCTGTGTGTCTAATATGGAGCGGTTTGATCATAGTCGTTGATTGGATAAGCGTGGGATCAAACGGATCAAATGTCACCTGATCATGATTGAGTGTGTCTAGTCAAGGTAACCCTTCGGTCTGAAATAGATCCACACTATAGATGATTTATTCAATGGTTAGATCTGATTGGATGCGATCAAGGGACATGACCCATTCGATCATGTGCATCTAGGCCTATATATTGGCTGCGAATCAAGCCATTCTCTTCATCGAAAAAATTCAAAAAGCAATTTTGGAATTCTTTCTCTCGATCGATTTTGTGTTTTCGATCAAGAGTTTTCTAAAAGAATTTTTTTGTTTCTTTGCCTTTTTGATAATCATTCCTTGCAGACTTGATTATCAATTCTCTTGATCATATCAAGAGTATTCTGATGTCGTTTGTGCAAATGCTGGTTGATTGATCCTTAGATCAGGCTTAATTGTATCCTGGAGGCGAATTTATTGTTAACCCGCTGCACACCATCTATTATCTTTAGAAAAGTGATGTAGTAACATGACTTGAAACAGTCATTTTTGTGGTTGCTCTGGAAGACACCGAAGTTGATCACCAGATTTTAAAAACTCGGTGATAACCATTTTATTTTTTTATTTTTATTCCAACACAGGTCGCTGGTGTCTGGCCCAAACCTAACTGATTGACAGACCTAGTGGGGAGGCAACCACGTTTGGGTTATCATATTTTCAAATTATTAAAGGATCATTTTTGAGATTATATGGAAAGAAGTAGCAAAATCTCATTGAACCTCGTAAATGAATTTATGCATATCAATTCAAAATTATGAATATTTTTCTCCATGTCTCTGATTTGTAGGGAGATGTTTACCTTTACATGAGTACGTTTATTTGATGGGTGCATGATGGAAGTATATCCCATATGTTATATTATATCCATATTGCAAACTTGAAGCATGTGGGATAATGTTTTTTTTTCCCTTAGTGTTTTCATAAGAATCTTATAATTTAATATTATGAACCCCCCTAAATGTATAAAATGTTTTCCGTGTTTCAAGTTCTTTGTGCTCTTCCATCATGCTGTGTCCAACATCCTATGTGTGGGAACCAAGGTTTCAAAAAGTGGTGTTAATTAACGGTTGCGGTGGTAGACGCTACTTGTTACACCAACTTTTGCGGTGTGACGAAAATTCGCATGTGGAATGGCCGTTTTGGTGTTACGTAATGGCTATAGCGGTACCGTAATGGCCCATTACACACCGTTACACATAAAAAATATTAAGCACCTGAAAGCTCTCAATATTGTTTGTGGTTATGCTATTAAGTGATATGGAGAATCACAAGACCATTTAACCAGTATGCAGAGTAGTAGTTTCACATTTGTACTTCTAAGGTGTAGGGGAAAACAGTATTTACAGATTAACACTTGCGGTGGTGTTGGGTATCAATCAAACTACCAAATAATTTACTATTCTGTACTTTAATCATTTAATTGCATGTGTAGTTGTCCAACCTCATCTTCAACTGCAAATAATTCTGTGTAGCTGTCTATATTTAATAGCTTGAAGTTCATGATTACTTCATTCGATAAAATTGAATTATGTTTTGAATTTGGCTTTTAGAACTGATAAGGGTTTCATAATATGATGTTTAAAATAAGTATTAAAATGTCTGATACTGTTACATGTCTCAGATAGTTGAATGTCGGAGAGTATTAAAATGGACCTATGCATATGGATACTACCTACCCTGGCATGAACATGCTAAGAGGCAATTTTTTGAATATTTGCAAGGTATGTGGTTTCTTCCAAACCTCTACGAAATACAGCTTTGAAAATTGTTTAAGTACTGTGGTGAAAATGATGTGATTTGTCTGCAGGTGAGGCCGAGGCTGGTTTAGAAAGGCTTCATCAATGTGCTGAAAAGGACCTACAGAATTACCTCAATGCTGAAGCCCCTTTGAATGATTTTAATGATTTTCGCACAAAGCTGGCTGGACTAACTAGGTAATTTTGTCTAGAAATAGTCGTTTTAGTGATAAACTCTTCTATTTATGAGAAGCTATGTTACATGGACTCTTCTAAATATATGAAATACCAGTATTGAACACTCTGCACTGGGGTAAGGTTATGGGACAAGAACATAGACACAAAAATAGACATGAGCACAGTCACGGATACGGACATAGACAGGAGCGCGGTCACAAATACGGACACCAAACAACAATTATCAAAAGTTTAAAATACAGACACAGTGGGTATGGGCACAGAGCTAGGTGGATCAGCTTTTTCAACAGCAGATTCACACCATATGGATCTGCCTTTGCCATGATCAAGCTTGGTGGGAACAGAGCCAATTCGATGGCTTACAAGCATTCAATCTTTATTTTCACTTTTCGTGATTTTTTTTTTCAAAGGATAGGGCCTGGTTGGCCTTGATCCCATTCCAAAGCCAGCAGTAATGTTGACACTGCTGATTAAAACCAGCCTACATGCATGCCCTACTATTGAAATTCAGTGGCATTTGTAATGAGTCTCTTAGCTACAAAAACCAGCTCCTCTTGCAATTATCCTCTCCTTCCTGGATTCAATGTCATCATGATGATCATGCGGAGCAAAAGGCACTGCTATATGCAATGTTATGCTGTACACTGTAAAAAACACCCCAAAAATTACACAAATCTGAAATGCCTATATCCATAGAAGTTGGCAATACTTCACAAGAAGTAAAATCAAACTTGAAAAATATCCAATACTCATCTCAAAAATTGCAATAAAATAAAATAAGAAAATGTATAAGGAGAATTCTAAACTTGACTAAAATTTGTTCAAACCTAAAAATCATTTATGCCTAAAAATAAATTGAATTAATATATTTGCCAATAGCAAGAAAATAACACTCTTAAAGTATACAAAAAATTATTTTGCAATAAATACAAAGAGTCCAACCAAAAATCATTCAGCTATAACACTCTTAAAAAGAAAAAAGAGAAAATTTTATGCAATAAGTACAAAGAGTCCAACCAACAGTTATTCAACTACAACAGTCAAAAAAAGTATTTATTATACAATAAATAATAGAGTCCAACCCGAAAGTCATTCAGTCAATATAGAAAAGCACTAAATCGTTGGAGAAAAAGACCTGAAGTCGAGACTAAGTTGTTTAGATATGAAGAAGATCAATCATTTGCAGCTCTGCATCTATGGTTTTTATATCTTCTTTTTATTCGAAGTCATATGCCTCGTTGTTAATGCATGAAAAGTGCAAAAATGTGCGCGATGCGAATGCCTCTGAGGTTGAGGCTTATGCATAGCTGGTGCTTTGCCAAAAAATCAATGCACAGGATCGTTTTCATCACGCCTTGCCTCAATGCGCGCCTTAAGGCATGCCCCAAGAACACCCTCGAAAACATTGGATTATATGCAAAAGGCAACATGCAGTGATGATTTGACATTGTCTCCTAATCGAATAATATGAGGGACTTAGCAAAGTCACCTATCGACATTTGAGCAACCCAATGCACCTTTCAATCATGTTTTGAGCTGATGAGTCCTTCGTGTCAAAGAATTCTTGTGTTGTGTTGGTGTTCATCACTCCATTCATTTAAATGATATTGTTGCCCTCTATATGGTGCATAAAAACATTACCATTTGTATATCTAGCATCCACAAGATAATAAAAACCTAAAGATACAATTGGTATAAAATTAGGAGCAAAAGAGGAAAATAAAACTGTGTTTTATTATGCGCTAAATAAAATGTTGTATTTTAAATGATAGATTACCATCACAGACTACCAAACCATTTCTCATGCTTATGGCATCTCAAAGTAGGGGTGCCCATGGTTCGAATTGACTTGAAAATCTGGGAATTAAACCAGACCAAACAAATAAAACTGGGTTCGGTTCGGTTCGGTTCGGTTCGGTTTGATTCGATTCAGTTCAGTTTAGAACCACGGTTCTTAGTAACTTTGTTATTATTCACAATATGATCACAAAATATTGTCTACAACCTAAAAATTGTTTAGATGATTGCTTAGAACTAATTCCACCACTATACAACACGCTTGCAAGAGTAGAAGGCCGCAACTTATGAATATATATGATACTAATAAGCTATTTGAGTGTTCATATATATATATATTGTCATGACCCAAACTCGCCCCTAAAGATTTGAATCATAACCGGCCAGTAATCATGAGATTACCTATGGCTTCAGATAGAAATCAAATCATATTCAATTATATGGGGTCAGAAGCGGAAGCAGAAATATAAAATTTGTCCAATGAGCTTGCGCATAAATGGTATGAACAAAAACATCTTATATATATATATTAATAACTCACACCCATATATGTATAAGAAATCTCACATGTCCAAGATCATACATATGTCATTAACATATAAACCAAAGCTTATATACAAACGTGGTCAAACATGACCAACTAAAGAAAACAGAAAATCAAAAGACAAAAGCCTTGTGCATGAGGCATCCTTGGCGGACTTCACAAAAACTCTGTATCCCTCCACAGGTTCACTAGGGTTGGGGGTTGGACATTCCGTTGCTCACCTACATACATATATATAACAGAGTGAGCGAAAGCCCAGTGAATAAAATCAAAGTAAAGAGGTTATATGAATGAGTTCTAATACTCAAATAAAATCATTTTCATAATAGTTTCGTATCATAACGGAATGACCACAGGTCCAATATATGACAGAATGACCTCGTGTCCAACATATACGGAGATACAGAACAGAACAGAACAGATCATATTTTTCGGAACGACCTCAGGAATAACAACCTCGGGTCTATTCAATTACAGTTGTAAAATGACCATTCGGTCAACATATAATAGATATTCAGATTTATCAGATGTACAGAAAATTAGATAATCGAAATGACCTTAGGTCCACCTTATCAGATATACATGATGACCTTTGGTCCATTTCAATTGTACAAAACGATCTGAGGTCCATCATATGTTTTCATACTTGCCAGTCACATTTGCGGATCTTTTACGAATCAAACAGATAGAAGACTCATTCATATCACAAAATCTTAAGTTCAAAAAACTTACCACATTGGTATCATTTAGAAAATAAGATGTATAAAAATATCTTTACTAAGATATTACTCACAATGATTTAGCTGCCATTGGCTTCGCAAAGGAACCTACACAATTCATAACATACACGTTGAATCACATTGCTTAATCAGTTCATTATTAATTTATTCAATTCTCTTATTCTTCATTCTGACTCTTTAATTCATTTAGGATGCTTAATACATGCCTAAGAGTGCTCAAAAAGGAATGAGAACGGAGTTATGAACTAAATATGACTTTTCTAAATATGCTGAAACAAGGCACGTCGCTCGAGCGCTACATTGGTCGCTCGAGCGGACCATATGGTCTGCAAAAGTACTGGATGGTCTGAATCTAGGATGGATGATCACTTGAACCAGGGTGCAAAATGAAAAGGCAATCACTCGAGCCAACTTCGAATGTCTGGAAAACTACTGGATGCATGATATGTGCACTTGAGCGACAACTTGTTCGCTCAAGCAATGCGGTTGAATTCTGGGTTTTCCAGAACTGATATTAAACTTCAAAACATGTATTCAAAGTGTGTACGCTTGCATGACATGCTCTAATCTTCAAATATACAACCATAAGCGTGGATACAAAACCAATTTACAAATTCAAAGCCCAAAACTTCATGAATTCACCTTCCATGACTCGATTGACTTCAAATTCTTTTCCAAAGCTTTTAAAAACATGCAATTGAGTTCCAAAACAACATAATTCATGGATGCATGTATGATATGATCCTCAATTCAAACATAGATAACATGAACCGTGCTTAAAATGATGAAGCTAAGCAAAATTATGCATGCTGTATGAATTGACTCTAAATTCATCATCTTTGGCTCATTTCTTGTATTTAGTCATATAATCCTCTTGAATTCACATCTATGATTACTTAAATCTCACAATTAAGGTTCAAAAGCTTACCAATGGTCTTCAATTATACTTGTATTAGCCAATTCTTGAGTTCTTCTACTCAATTCTCCAATCTTCAAGCCAAATCTCCAAGATCAAGCCTTCTTTCTCTCTCTCTCTCTCTAAATTGAAGTTCTCTCTCTCTCTCTCTCTCTCTCTAAAGCTCTCTCAGATTTTTGAGTTCAAAATTATGAGCTAACACCCCAATTAACATATATAAAGGCTAGGTTGGCTTAAATCACTAATCAAGGATTAAACTAATTCCCAACACCCCCTCTCTCCCCCTCCTCTACTTTATCTATATGGTCGCCGATCTCTCTGCAACTTCGATCTTCTAATTCGATTCGTTTCTGGTTCTCTCGATTCGGCACTCTGTTCGATCTTTGGATTTAGAATTTTCGATATCTCGGTTGGAAAATAGAACCTATGGACATCGTTGGGAAGACGAAAGTGGATGCTTCTCTTCCGAAAGAAAGCAAACTATTGCTAAGATGAATGATACCCAGAGGGAGAGAATGAGTCTGGAAAAAAAAAAAATGCAGAAGTATCGTGGGGGAGCTTCAGAGTTGCGTATCGAACAAAAGCTTATCATCATTCAGGTCGATAGAGAATTCAGAGGTAGTTTAGTGGAGATCATTGAAAGGAATCGATTCAGAAGTTATTCTATCAGGATCGATTTGGGGGGAGTTTTTTGGGCAATGTAGGATTTGCGACAGGTTTGGAGATGGCGCAAGGATCGACCATTTTTCAGTAAGTATAGCAGTATTCTGTCTTCAGAAATACAACAACAAGGGTCTTTGTCGAGTTGTCCAAATGGGTGGCTGGGATTCGAAGAAGTACATTATTCTTTTGGCAGGGGTTGATGGTCAAGGGTGGATGGCAATGGCCAATATGTTTGAAAGAATTATTCATGGAGATTCCAGGGTTAAGGACGATGGGGAAAGGAAATATCGAAGTGACCATGATTCTTGAAGGACTCGCACAGGCATCACAAGAGTGAACAAGTCTGTTCAGCAGAAAACATGGGCAAATAGAGGAGCTTCGTATGCAGCTGTGCTCAGTTCTAAAATAGATTCATTGGGAGGCAATAGCTTTGTTATGGAGATGCGTAAGGTGGTGGTCTGCACTAGAACTAATTTCTTCAATGAATGGGCAGAGATTGAGAAGGAGCTATGTCAATCTTTTAAATCTAATATTTCTCTGAGGCCTTTTCAATTAAACATAGCTCTGTTTGTTGCAAAAAGCATTAAGGAGGCGGATTACTATGATGGCTAGGGATTGTGTTTCTTACATAGGAGCATTGCGGTGAGTTTAGAGAGTTGGTCAGATGAAAAGCACAGTAGGGCCAATGTCATTGCTTCAACTGGAGGATGGATCTCTGTTTGTGATTTACCTTTTAGTTACTGGACTAATACGGTTTTTGAATGGATTGGAACGAAGTGTGGAGGTCTATTAGAGGTGGATAGTAGAACCAGGTCTTTCGAAAATCTCTTTAAGGCAAGATTGAAAGTCAAAGGTCTTGGTAATGGGTTCTTACCGGCGACTATTGACGTTCAAGTGGAAGGGGTTTCTGCCATTGTACGATTAAAGACATGAACAAAGCCCAGTGGAAGACGGGAGGTTCACCGGCAATGGGGTCCTCAACCAATTTCAGACGATTCCAGTACCGTAGAAAGGGGAGGTGAGGGGTCTCAAGCGACAGCCAAGAAACGTAGCAGAATGGAGGTGAGTAGTCAGGCTGGTGGATTGCACGAGATGGATGACGGCAATGGAAGAAGTGTGAGAGACGAAAGGGGCAATCAATTAGAGTGTTTGATTAACTTTGGGCCTGGCCAAACAGTGGGCTCAGCCCATGATTTGGTTAGTTCAAATAAACAACTTAATTTTGGAATACAGGATCAGGCTGGCCCAAATGATTTTCAAAGTTTTAAGGAATGCAGCCCAAATATTAATGAGGGCCCCAATGTGTTTTTTTGTTTTAAGGAAAGAGGCCCAGGTATTGCGGATGGATCAAGGGCTTTTGATTCTAACGCGGAGGAGGTTTCAGAGTTGGGTTTGGGCAGGAAGGATAGCCCAATTATTTTGGCCTCATGAGTTAAAGCTTCTGAGTCAGTCGGTGTAGATAGGATTCGAGGACTTTCAGCGACTGAGGATAGGAGTAGACCTTTCGCTTCTGAAGCATCAGAACCAGTTGATTGCGATCGTCCTAGACAGTCGACCATTCGCGAAGACCTTTGCATAGCGGAAACACAACTAGGGCTGAATGATATTGTGGATAGATCATGTAGGGATTTTCAGAGGTTAAATGCAGTGGCAGAGGACTTGCTGGAGATTCATTTGGCTTCGGAAAAAATGGTTCAGGACTTGGAAGAGGGTCATTTTGACACACGAGGTATTGCAAGCTCTAGAAGAGTATGGATCATTTGAGAGTTCAGATTCACAAACTGAAGGGGGCAATATGGAGGATGAGCAAGCTGATCAGGATTGGGCTCTCAATAATCTTTTCAATGCTGATTGCACTACTGATGGTGAGAATATCGAGCAGGTTTTTGACTCTTTGAATCAGGTCAGTCCTTTTAACCAAGTTTTAACATTTTCATCTTCGTTCAAGGGGGTACTAGCCATTCCAATTTCTTCTATTTCTTTTTCTAGGGAAGGGGCTAGGGTTGGGGATTCTTCGGTTCATTCTTCTGGGCTGATTTGTCCTATTCTTCAGATCTCATCAGGGGTTATTCATGAACAAGGGGTTAACACAGATACCTTAAGGGCCATTGTGAATGAATCTACTGTTGTGTCTGAGTCTTTACAAGCTAATAGTAATCAAGGTCATGTGTCTGACAATTAGGGAGGGATCTTAGGTAATTACGTTGACAAGAGGGGTCAGATTTTTAGTAACGGGGTTGAAGAAACAGAAAGTTGGTTGAAGGAATTAAGTAAGTATGAGACTTGTCCAATTGAAGAGGAGGTGCCTTCTTTTATGTAGTTACTTCAAGTTATGGGCTTGTCATTAGTTAAAATCAAAGGGACTTCTGGAGCAGTTAGTAAGAATATTAGGTTTACAAGGGAGAAAGATGGTAGAAAGATAGGAGAGAGCACCAAAAAAGGGGTAAGGGAACTCAGGAATTTAGCAAGTTCGGTTAATTATGAGGGGCGCTGGGAGGTAACTACGGGTGAAAATGTTTCCCAATGAAGATTATTAGTTAGAATGTGAGGGGGTTGGGTTCTTAGAGAAAGAGGGGTGTTATTGAGGATTTTCTAAGGAGTAATCAACTGGACATAGTTGTTTTTCAGGAATCTAAATTAGAAAAGTGTGATAGGAGGTTCATGGAGAGTCTTTGGGGTGTTAGGCATAGAAGTTAGGCTTGTTTGCCTTCAGTGGGTAGATCGGGGCGCATTTTGGTAATGTGGGATGAGAGAGTTGTTTCTCAATGCGAAACTATAGTGGGGGAGTTTTTACTATTAGTTAGGTTTAGAAATCTTGACAATACAGAGTGGTGGTTGACAGGGGTCTATGGTCCTAATAGATCGTCTAGGAGAACGGATTTGTGGGATGAGCTATATGGGTTATCTGGGTTGTGTTCCCCTAAATGGTGTTTAGGGGGAGATTTTAATGTGGTTAGGAAAAGCTCAAAAAAACTCAATGGAATTCGAACCACAAGGGGCATGAGAGACTTTGATTTGTTTATCAAAGATTGTGAGTTGGTGGACCCTCCTTTGCGCAATACTAGATTTACATGGTCTAATTTGCAAGAGAATTTGGTGTGTTGTAGACTAGATAGATTTTTGTTCTCCTTCAGGTGGGAAGGTTTTTTCCCCAATTTAAGGCAGGAAGCACTACTAAGATTAACGTCAGATCATTGTCCTATTATGATTGAAAGTTGTCCAGTAAAGTGGGGCCCAATGCCTTTTAGATTAGAAAACATGTGGTTGGAGCATCCATCTTTTAAAAGAAAGTTTGAGGAATGGTGGGCCAATGCTAGTTGTTATGGATGGGAGGGTTTTAAGTTTATGAAAAAGTTGAAGATGGTCAAGGAGAATGTGAAGTGCTGGAATAGGGAGGTTTTTGGGAATTTGGAGTTTGCAAAGGAGGTGTCGAGCAAAATCGAAGAGTTAGATATATTGGAGGTGCAGGGGGGTTTGGATGAGTCCTTTAGGAGGGAGCGATCTCAGTTGAGATTGAAATTGGAAGAGTTGGTTTTTAGGGAGCAAATTTCTTGGTCTCAAAAAGCAAAGGTTAAATGGTTGAAGGAGGGGGATGTGAATTCAAAAAATTTTCATAGGGTGGTAGATGGGAAAAGAAAGAAGAAGTTCATTAAGAGATTAGAAGTAAGCCCAGGGGTAGTGGTGGAATGGGAGAATTAGATTGTCAATGGAATTTATGACTTTTATTCCAAGCTTTATTCGAAGAAGGAGATGACTAGACCGGGAATTGAAAGTCTTGAACTTTCAATCAACCAACCAGTTGTAGCATGGCTTGAAAGACCATTTGATGAAAACAGAAATTCGGGATGCAGTTTTTGATTGTGAGAGAGACAAAGCCCCAGGTCCCAGATGGTTTTTCCATAGCCGTCTTTCAGGACTGTTGGGAGGTGGTGAAACAGGATTTGTTGGGAGTTTTTTCGGAATTTCATGAGTCAGGGGTTGTTAATTTGAGTTCAAATGCCACATTCATTTGTTTAATTCCCAAGAAAGCGAATGCGGTAAGAATTGGAGATTTCAAGCCCATTAGTTTGGTCACATCACTTTATAAGATTTTGGGAAAGGTTTTATCAAAACGACTACGACTTTCATTAGGGGAGACTGTGTCGATGGCGCAAGGGGCTTTGTGAAAGGCAGACAAATGCAAGGCTGTTTGAAGATAAGTCGTGAGAGATAGATTATTTATGGGATAGTGTGTTCCATTTAACTTCTTTTTGGGTTTCGGAGAATCCTCTTTTTAAGGGGGGTCCCTCTTTTTTTGTTAGCTAAAGATTGGTTGGCAGTGTGTGATATGTAAAATTTTGCTTTAAGAGTTTCTTGTTAGGCTTTAGTTTTGTGATTTTCCCTTTTCCTTGGTAAGAGTATGCCTTATCCTTGCTTACTTTTTTTGATTTATCAATAAAATGCTTTGTTGTTGATCAAAAAAAAAAAAAAAGAAAAGAGAAAGGATTAAACTAATTAATTAGAGCTTAAGGCTAATCAAACAAACTTAATTAAATTGAGTTAATCTAGTTAATTTTAAATTGAATCAAATTTTAATCAAACTTCTCATTACGCTTTAAAAATTATGCCAATCACAATAAACTAATCAATTTTGGTTTCTGACGCCATTAAGGCCTTCACTTTCAAATTATAATAGAAATCACAATAGATATTCCTACAATTAACAGATTTGAATATGAAATCATATTAAACACACAATTAACACTCAAATCCACACTAAACACATAAGCACATTCAAAATTAAAATGGTTAAAAGCATAATATGTGACGGGATTGTCATATGTGTGTGTGTGTGTATTATATTTAAATGGTCTTGTTTTGTTTCAAACCGGTTCTGTGACTATAAAACCACAGACTGAACCGTGAAGTTTGGTTTATTTATTTTAAGAACTAGGACTGAGCATTGCTTTGAGAAAACCAAACCGGAGAGTGCGGTTTAGTCTAGATTGTTTTTTTGGTTTCTTTGCTCAACCCTCTCGAAGCACTCTAGAATCAGTTGCAGACCCCTTCCACCTTGGCGTGACATAAATGAATTTTACACTTTTCCAGCATACTTCTAAAACATTTGCTGCAATTACTGCTTTCCTTGTTCGATATCTAGGCTGCTCAAGCTCTGCCACTGTCATATTAACAAAGGTCCCATCTAATGCACTTGAACAATTCTATAGTAACAAAACGTATTATTAAACTATACTAAATGTTTTATTATCAAAAAATTAATGTAATTATGTAACTCAAAAGATAATCACCAAACCATTACCATTTTGCATCTATAGAATTAGTAGGGATTGACTCGGGGTTTTTGAGCAATACTCCATGTAGTCTTAATACAGCATTAAAGATTGCATTAAAATGTCTGCTAATTATCTCTCCAGAATGCAAAATGTCAATTTTCTTTTGGGGGAATTACTTGTCAGTGGGACAAGGAAAAAAAATTGCCAAAACATGAAGGGTGTACAAGTTGTTTTGTGGTGGGGTGCAATTCAAATTCACAGGGTGCAACTCTGAGTTTGCACCCTTAATAGCAGGAATCGTCAAAGTTCATCACAAATTTGAAGAAGAAGCAGGCGCGATTATGCGTTTCTGAAGAAGAATCGCGCTTCTGATGAGAGAGAAACATGATCTTGATCTGTCTTCGATCTCCTCTTCTATGATCTTCGTCTGCGATCTCGATCTCAATCTTGATCTCCTCTTCTTCTTTCTCTCTCGATCCTGTCTCCTCTTTTTCTCTCTCTCGATCTATCTCTTTTGTGATCTTGTCTCTTCTTCTTCTTCTTCTTCTCTCTTTCTCAATCTGTCTTCTCTCTCTTTGTCAATCTGCATTCTCTCTCTCTCTCTCTCTCTCTCTCTCTCTCTCGATCTTGTCTTCTCCTTTTCTCTCTCGATCTATCTCTTCTGTGATCTTGTCTCCTCTTCTTCTTCTTCTTCTTCTTCTTCTTCTTCTCTCTTTGTCGATCTGTCTTCTCTCTCTTTGTCGAACTGTATTCTCTCTCGCTCTCCTTTTTTTATTTTATTTTATTTTTGTAAGAAAAAAAAATCATTTATTATTAAAAAAGTAAGTCTAATAAAATCATATATAATGTAATTTATTTTATACCTAAAATATTTTTTATTTTTATTTCTTTTAACAGAATTTGTTATACTTTTTATTTCTTTGTAATATTCTTTGTAATATATATAGATAAATTAAAAATATTATCAATAAAAATAATACATAAGCGCTTTCAACCTATGACTCTTCTAAGTGGCCACGCTCCTGCTCCCATTTTGTGCAACTAAGGTTGCACCTCTCCATGTTTGTGTATATTTTTTCCCTCTATCTAACTGTAGAGTAATTCCCCCTTTTCTTTTTATGATTCTTCAAATAATGTGCAAGTATATGGAAAAAATTTCATCCATTTCCTCTGCATTGATATATTTGAATTCCTTAAATGACCATTTGATTCAACCATGAAGCATATTGCACTGAAAATATTCTGTCCATTTAAAGTTGCTCCACACTAGTCTTGTCACTATAATAAATCGTTCTATAAAGATGATCCATTATTATGGAAGCTTTATTCGTGGAACATGCCTTCAAGATTGACTTGCGATAATAGTGTTCTGCAGTGCCATATAAAATGATATAAAACCGGGAAAACATATTAATCATGTTTGTAATGATATGCAACACGGCAACACATTTTTTCTCTTTCGCCAAAATTCTGCATGCCATCGTTGCCTACTTAAAATATTTTATGAGATTCAAATATGAGGACAACAATGAGCACGTGTAATTCAACAATTTACAGCCAATCCACAAGTCACCTGTTGCCTTATCACTTTAATACCAAGTGCCTGAGATGTTCAGCAGCATAACAATACAAGAGTGCCAGAGCTTCACTGACACATGATCCATGATAGTGAGGATCACATCAACTTCCCTTTAATAAAAATTAAAATTAAAAACTCAATTCAGCTATGCTGGTTCTATTTGTTTTTTGTTCTGGTTTTTGTTTTGTTTTGTTTTTGTTTTTTTTGTTTTTGTCAATCATATATATATGGTACATTATAGATATTGATGGCTAAATAAATTTGTGCTAAATGATGTAATATAAAATATAATATATGTTGACCAGTTTATGGCAATATCATACACATTTGCGGGGTCTCTTAAATTCTATTTAATTATGCATGCAAAACCAGGAAATTTATGTACTGAAAAAAGAAAACTGCCATTAATTTTGTAACATAAATAAAATTATAGTTGTGAAGTGTAATTGTGCCCCAAACAATCTGTGAAGTGAGAAGCATTAAAGGTTGATCTAGCATGTGAAGTAACTATTGCAGTACGACGAAACATGGAACATTCCTGGAGAGAATAGTTATAGCCAACAGAACTGCACTAATAGCCTCTACCGATTATTCTCAACACTACAGTGCATTATATGTTGCCTAGGGTTTGTCGTATCAAATCACCATTGCATATGTTGCTGATCTCCCTGAATATATATGAAGCTATCTATAAAATCACTAGAACCTAATATGTCTAGTTAATTGAAGAATAGAAAAGAGGGAAATATGATGGAGAGGGAGGCACCTGTTAAAGCTATAAATGGAGTTCTCAGATTATATTGGGGTATAGTAGGAAATCACTGTGGAAAGAATAAAAGAGATACGTGATGCTTTCAGATTATATTGAGGTATAGTAGGAAATCAACCAGCTGCTTTATTTTCTTTCTCCAATTTATGGATTATGCAAGAATCTGAAATTACTGTGGAGAAGTGGGGGAATCAAGATGGGTTTAGTCTAAGAAAACTGATTCTGGATGGATTGAGAAATCAGGAATCACATTCCCATTCCAACTTCATCGAAGTGGTGGAATCACGGGGGACTTGGCCTTCAGAGAATTCTTTTCTTTTCTTTCATTTTTTTTTTTTTTTTCTTTTTTTGGGGGGGGGGGGGGGGGGGGGGGTGGGGGGCGCACTGGTATGGTGATTGAAACTCGTTTTGAGGTTGTCTCAAAAATTGAGATGTGTTACTAAGGTTGTTCTTCTAGCATGAAGGATAATGCCATACTCATTTATTTATTTTTAGATTCAGTAGATGGAAGTTAAATTTCCATTCTTCCGGAATGAGGATGACCCTTTTTATTCTTTTTATTAGTTTCCGAAGTTAGATTATATAGGTTGAATACCTGACACACTGATTATTTTCTGCTGAAATATTATTGCCTAACATGTGGCCCTTTTTTTGACCTGTAAATAGTTATCAAAAAATTTCCTGGTTTAACTATATCTGCACTGCCTTGCAAATTGCAACAGCGTGACTCGAAATTACTTTGAGAACTTGGTTAGAGCATTAGAGAATGGTCTATCAGATGTTGATTCGCATGGTGGGGGTTCCAGCAGTGAGGCAGCAGCAAGTTCGAAAAGCGGAGGAGTGGCTGGCAGCAAGGGGAAGGGTGGAAGATGATATGCAGCAGCCAAAGGACAAAAGGGGCAGCATGGCATTTAAGAGGGGAGGTTGGCATTCCCTCCCTGTGTAAATGCTTTCTTTTTTGTGTTGGCTTTGACTTGGCTTGGCTGGGGCTGTAAAAAACAAAGCATGGGAAGGAAGAAATGAGAAATGATGAGGAACAAGCAAGCAGCCAGCCATGTATGTTAGACATTTTTGTGCAATTTGTAGTATCATCATAACATAATATGATTCAGTGTATATAATCTCTCTCTATTTACTCTCTACCCACATCAATCAATCAATTTTTACTGTACTGGTCAAGGTTCTGAAACTTGCATTGTGACTACTGATTTTTAGTAGCATTATATGTTATGCGGAGTTTGGCTAGAGGCAATTGCAAATCTACTCATTTGTGTCTTGCCTCTAGCTAATCATTCATTTAAAGGTTGAATATATAGCTTCTTGAAATGTATAATTGAAGATGTTTATCTGTGATTTCTGTTTTTAATTTTTATTCTTTCTATTTCTTTTGGTGGTAATTACCTTTAAAAGATTGTAGCTATACATGCCTGCAAAGATTCTGGAAAAACATTAATGCTTGTATGTTACAAAGAATTAACTAATCCTTGGAGAGAGAGGTTGTCTTCTTCAAATTGCAAATCACAACATTCTCGAATGCTTGATCTTTCTCTGAAATGGGTTGGGGAGCGGAAAAGCATTTTTCACATATGTATATATATGTTTCATGTGGTTTTAATCTTGTTCTGTTGGCAGGTGAGGGCAGTCCAGTCCAGTCCAGAAATAGGGGCCAAGTAGAGAGGATTATCTTCTTCTGGGACTCCCGAGTCTGTTGTTGGATATTGCAAACAGGCAGTCATTGCTTTAGGATTCTCTCTCTTCTTTTTTTTTTTTTTTTCTTTCAGAAGAGAAATGAAGAAGATAGTTCTCATTTGAATACTGCCGCAACAATCATAAATTTTCTCCATTCTATTTTTTATTTGTATTGTTCTGGTGCAAAACATGCACTCACTTGGTAGAGTAGAACAGAATAACACCCACAGCAAATGGAGGCGGCAGGTTTTACTTCACAATTTGCTTTCATAGAGTAGAATAAAATAATTTTCTAGCTAAAACAAGCGGTGCATTAATTAGTGGAAGCTAAGGCCATAAATTTAATTTTAAACTTATTTGGCAAAGAGTTCATAGGGGCATACATTTTTATGTTCAATAGATTTATCCATCAATTTATTTTGTACTAAACTTTTATAATTAGTGTTGCTATTAGTATTCCATAAATTATTTTGGATCCCTCAATTTTTAACTTTTTTTTTTATTACAATAATAACCTCAAATAAAATTACTAAAAAGGACATCATTATTTTTGAGACACCCCATCTCATAATTAAACTTGCACAACCCATTACATCATGAATTAGGATTTATGAAAGCACCTACTTCCATTACCACCCATCTATCTTTTCCAAATTCCACCTTCAAAACTTAACCACTCTCAAAACCTTAAAAATCATTTGGCGGCAGTAATGATGGCAACCATTTGACTAGCTACATTTTCTCGGCAATAACAATGAGCGGAAGTTTTTTTGGTAACCACAACTCCATAAGATGAGAGGAGTACAACAATAAAAGCTTAGAGGAGATTCATAGCTTTGATGTTGTTTTTAGCTCAAAGGAGATTGGCTTTGTAAGGGCAAGTTTCTTAAAAAAATGACAAAAATAATAAAATTTGTTTGTCATTTTTTCGGTATTAAGCTCTCGAACATATGATTGAAATTTGGGAATACAGGCCCGAACATTGTTTATTTATTTGGGAACCAGTAACTGAACATTTATTATTTATTCGGAAATAAGTAACCGAGCATTATTCATAGGTTCAAACCTGTTTTACTGATCATATTTTGAAATTTAATTTGTATTGTTATTTATTTCAGGATGATGGTGAGTCAAATAGAAGTAGCAAAGTTGGTTCAGAATTCATAATAGATTATAGTAATGAATTTGTGACTCACGATGTAATATATGAACATATTGAATACTATATATGCATTTTTTTCACATTGTGGGAGCCGAATATATGAAAACTCAATGTCCATTGCGCTGTATAGGGTCAAAGCCTAATGGGCCACGGATAGGTTTGCTGAATAACCATGGAGGTCCATGAGACCAAACATTCATGCCACAAGCTGAAGCCGAGTAGTCCAGGGGAGACGGAAGGGCCCTATTGGACCAAACTGCTAACCCATCCCATAAAAGCATGGTGACAAGAAAAAGACTATAAAAGGAGGGGAGGAGCTTGAGAGAAAGGGCATGCAACAAATAGTAACTTAGACCTCAAGTAAGACAAAATACCAAGGACCCAAAGGTACAACTGATTAATCTATCGGAGTGACAACTCCGACGCCATTGATAGGAGTTGTATATCTATTTCAAGCGACATTGAAGAGATCTTTGAGGCCTACCTGGACCCGAGGAGTATTTCCTAAAATCCACTTCCCCACAACTGGCGCTGTCTGTGGGAATACTCAAACTCATCCATGGCTAACCCACCACAGGATCTTTCGCTCATCATAGATGATGTTGTACCAAGAATAGTGTTCGGTCCGGCAAACACTCTCGCAAGAAGATCTTTGAACTTTGACTTAGTAACTCCTATGCCTTCAACTTTAGCGGAAGACACCATGTAGACTTTAATAAACCGAGCAAGACAAAATGAACAGCGGTTGGATGATATGGCAGCTGATAATGAGCGTTTGCACCAAGAGTTGGCAAAGTCCCAGTAGAATACATCCTATAAAAACCGGGGCCGATCACCGGAGAAGAAAGTTACGAAACAATGCCGGCACCGGGGACATGACATTAACAGTACGTCATACTTATCACCCAAAGAGCCCAGAAAGAAAGGTTGAGTGGGTACATCCAGCTCATTCGAAGGAAGTCCTTATGTTCGGCGTGGGCAAAAGAAAAGAGGTGATGATTCGGAGTTAGACGACATACACGATCCTTTTGTGTGATGTATTGCCAAAGCTGTCTTACCTAAAAAGTTCAAATCACCAACAATTACTCTATATGACTGCAAGTCGGATCCTACAGACAACATTCGTCACTACAAACAAGCAATGACGTTACATGTAGACGATGAGGCACTCATGCGCCGAATATTTCCCAGCAGCTTAGAACTGCTAGCTGTTAGGTGGTACTACAAACTCGTACCAACTTCAATCAAGAGTTTCCATTAGCTTCAAAAGTCTTTCAAGGCTAGAATCATCACTAATGAGATCCAACCAAAGCAAGCAGATTCGCTATGGGCAATGAAAATTAAGCCGGATGAAACTTTGCGTGAATATTTAGTGCACTATTGGGAGTGCTTTAACCTGGTCAATGACGATTGCAACGATTCCATGACCATTATCGCTTTTAAGTTGGGGCTGCACCCTGATAGCCCACTTAGAAGTTCATTAACTAGATAGCCTTCCAAGATAGTTTGGGCCTTGATGAAGAAAGTTGAAGAGTATTGCAAAGTGGAAGATGATGCGATCCGAATAAAGGGTGGCCAACAAGTTGTGGAAATGGTAGCACCTACTCTGGTACAACCATTGAGTATTGTACCTCCGGAGAGAACCAGAAGTCTAGAATCGAGAGTTCGACCAAGGAAGGATAGTCGCCGAGAATCTTGTCGGTCGAGCGAACAATTTCAGGTGGAGGGCAGGTGCCCAAGGCGGTCAGACAAGAAATACGTGGAATTGTCGGAGCTGATTAGCAAGATCCTGCCCAAAATCTAACACCTACCATTCTTCAAGTGGCTGGCTAAGATGATTGGACCTCCTGATACGAGATGCAGAGATTGGAGGTGTGAATACCACAAAGATCATGGGCATGAGACTGATAAATGCTATGTCCCAAAGGATTATCTGGAGGAATTGGCCCGAGATGGCCGATTGCGCGAATATGTCAGCGTCAAGCACCGTCCGTCAAATGCAGTGGCCCTACGCCCAAAATCGCTTCCACTTGGCGTGATCCATATGATATATAGCTTACCTTGTCCAAACAGGGTAAACAAAGCCTAGCTACAATAGTCAACCCCACCTAAGCCGCAAATGTTGGCCAAACAGCCTCGACTGACGAATGAAATTAGTTTCTCTGATGCTGACCTCGAAGGAGTAACCCTTTCGCACAATGATGCCCTTGTGATTGAATTGCGCGTGACTAAGTTTGTCGTCGACCATGTCCTGGTCAATCAAGGAAGCACTTCTGAGATAATGTATTATAAGACCTTCCACAAACTTGGCCTCAATGATTCAGGTCTTCTCCCAACTAATTATCCTCTATTTAGCTTCAATGCCAATCCTGAATATCCCTTGGGGAAGATTACCTTACTGATTCGTGTAGGTACCAAAACACTGGATGTGGAATTCCTAGTCTTCAAACTTCCATCACCTTACAACCTGATCATGGGATGAACCTGGTTGCACGCAATGCAGGTCATACCAAGCACTTACCATCAGCTTCGTTTCCCAACTCAGCATGGAATCGAACAAATTCGGGGATCTCAGAAGTCAGCAAAGGATTGTTATCCTGTCGCCTCAGCGAAGAAACCCAGGGAACTTTGTAAACTCAATCGAAGTCTTCGACCGAGAGAGCCTTGAAGATGTGGGTAACACACCAGCCGAGAAGGCAATAGAGGAGTTGGGCCGAGTCAACATCAATGATGACACAGAAAGTTTTTCCTGGTCAGCACCTGTCTTAGTATAGCCGAGCAACAAGAGTTGGTCTCCTTTGCTGGACAACATCGATGTTTTTGCATGGACACCTCACGAGATGCCAAGGGTGGACCCCAATGTAGCCATGCACAACTTGCATACTAACTCGAAAGCCAAACCAGTGGTTCAGAAGAGCCGCCGATTGGCCGCCGAGCATGATTCGACCGTAAGTGATGAAATAAACAAACTCCTAGAAGCTAGGGCAATTCGGGAAGTAACCTATCCCACATGGCTGTCTAACACGGTGGCAGTGAAGAAGAAAAATGGATCATGGCGTGTTTGTGTGGACTTCACCGATCTAAACAAAGCTTTCCTTAAAGATTGTTTTCCCTTACCCCCGAATTGACCAACTCGTCGATGCAACCGCCCAACATCAGTGTCTGAGCTTTCTAAATGCTTATCAGGGCTATCACCCAATCGCTATAGATCCCGCTGATCAGGATAAAATAGCATTCCTCACGCCATGGGGAACCTACTGTTATAAGGTCATGCATTTTGGATTGAAAAATGCCGGGGCAACATACCAACGACTAGTCACCACCATGTTCAAAAGAACAAATCGACCGAACCATGGATGTGTACATCGATGATATGGTCGTTAAATCCAAGGAAAAGAATGTCCACCTAGCCAGCTTAGCAGAGACCTTCGGCATCCTCTGAAAATACAAATTGAAGCTCAATGCTTCGAAGTGTGCATTTGGTATCGTCTCTAGCAAATTTGTCGGCTATATCGTGCATCATCGTGGGATAGAGGCCAACCAAAAGCAAATACAGGCCATTCTAGAACTTGATGGGGGATGGCTGCCACCCTTAACAGGTTCATCAGCCTTTTGTCGGACCGATGTAAACCATTTTTTCAAACTTTTCGGCAAGGAAAAGCATTTGAATGGACCCCGAATGCCAGGCCGCTCTAGACGGATTGAAAACATACCTCAGCTCCGCCCCACTTTTGGCAACACCGTCTCCAGGCGATGTGCTCATCCTATAACTAGCAGTGTCCGAGCAAGCAGTAAGCGTTGTGTTACTAAAGGAGGATCTCGGTGAGCAGAAGCCTATCTTCTATGTTAGCAAGGCAATGGTGGATGTTGAGACCCGATACTTACCCCTGGAGAAGCTCATCCTGGCTTTTGTAGTAGCTACCAGGAAACTGATACCATCAAAGTGCCGACCGATTTCCCCCTCCGTTTAGTACTCCATAGTACAAAGTCGTTAGGGCAAGTGTCGAAATGGGCATTAGAGCTTGGCCAGTACGATCTTCAGTTTTCACCAAGAATGGCCATTAAAGGGCAAGTGTTAGTTGACTTTGTTGTCGAATTCACTGGGTGCCATGAACCAGATCTTGACCGCTCTGCCCTCAAAACCTCAACCAAATTGGAGAATGTATGTTAGGGATATTTGGTAGATATATTGTGATGGGTCATCGAACTAATATGGCAGTGGGACAGGAGTCGTAATTATGACACCTGAGGGAGTAATACTCAAACAATCAGTCAAATTGGGTTTTGACACCTCAAACAACGAGGCCGAGTATGAGGCTCTAATAAACGACTTGCAACATGTATTATGACTGAGGGCTAAGTGGTTACAAGTTTTTTGCGATTCTAAATTGGTCATTAACCAATTAAAAGGGGAGTATATGGCCAAGAATGATTGCATGGAAGCCTATATGAAGTTGGCCAACTCTTTACTCGCGAAATTTGATACTCATGAACTAAATCAGATTACCTGCGACCAGAACACACACGCAGATGCTCTTGCCTGTTTGGCTTTAGCCATGAACTCCGAAATTCAGCAAACTATTGAAATGGGTTTCGTTCCAGAACCGAACATCGACATCCCTAATCTCGTTGTTGTGAATACCATCGAAAGAAGGCCAAGTTGGATGGATCCAATTATTGCGTTTCTCTCTTCAGAATAGCTGCCATAGGACAAAAAGGAAGCCTACAAGCTGCAACACAAAGTCGTGCAATATTACTTGGACCCCCATAACAAACTTTATAAGAAATTTCTCTCTGGACCTTATTTGGACTATGTACATCCGGATCTAGTTGAAGATGTCTTAGCAGAGATACATGAAGGCAATTGTGGTGCCCATATTGGAGGATGGTCCTTAGCCCATTGAGCCGTTACTCAGGGATACTGGTGGCCGACTATGCAAACTGATGTTGAAACCTAAATAAAGAAATGTGAACAATGCTAAAAGTTCTCTTTTTTAACCTGTTTGTCTGCCGAAGAATTGAATTCGGTGACCAGTCCTTGGCCCTTTGCTCAATAGGGTTTAGACATAGTTGGCTAGTTGCCAAGGGCCCCAGGAAATACACGATTCTTAATTATCGCAATGGACTATTTCACAAAGTGGGTCGAGGCAGAACCATTGGCAACCATATGGGATGTAGATGTTAAACGTTTTGTCTGGAGAAGTATTATTACCTAATTTGGCATACCCAAAGCACTTATTTCTGACAACGACACTCAGTTTGATTGCGGTGTGTATCGGGAATTGTGTGACACATATAGAATTCGGCCCTATTTCTTCTATTTGGCTTATCCACAGGGCAACAGTCAGGCCGAAGCCTCTAATAAAGTGGTCCTAGACGGTATTAAGAAACGTTTAGAGAAAGCTAAGGGCAAGTGGGTTTAGGAATTGCTGAGTGTGCTGTGGGCTCATCGCACTACTCCAAGACGGTCTATAGGGGATACCCCATTTTCTTTATGTTTTGGCACTAAAGCGATCATTCCTTTGGAAATCAGCTTGGCAACCCTTAAATTGAAAGCTTTTGAAACCAGCCGAAACAACATGATGCTAGCCTTAGATCTAAATTTACTCGAGGAATGCCGAGACCGGGCTCTCGTGACTATGGCACGGTATCAGCAACAACTTGCCAGATCATATAACCAATGAGTGCAGCTACGCCAATATACCCTTGGAGAGTTAGTCCTCAAAAAAGTACTACCCGCATCCAAGGATCCCGCAAACGGTAAACTCAGCCCCAATTGGGATGGCCCCAAATCGACTTAATTGTTTGCACAAAGGCAAACCGACTCTTAGATCTGAACGGCAAAAGGTTGCCCCGGCCTTGGAACTCGACTCATTTACGCAAGTTTTATTATTAATACATTCCTTAACGATATTTTGGTTACCTCAGTTGTATATTTGGTTTCATTGCTCTAAATTACATGTATACCCTCTTTAAGTAATACAATCAATATGTATAACCTCGTTATATCACTTCGTATCGATTTCTTCTTGAATGATGTTTCTTTTTCAGTTTACTACGTGTCCTTCGTGCTCAACACTATCGGCCGCCAAATGCCTCCGAATTCAGAGCACTCTTCGTGCTGCGCACGATTGGCCAAAAGCCTCTGAATTCGGAGCACCTATCGTGCTTGGCATGGTCGGCCAACAAAAGTCTTTGAATTCATAGCACCCTTCGTGCTTGGCACGATTGGCCAAAAGCCTCTAAATTCAGAGCGCCCTTTGTGTTCGGCACGATCGGCTGCCAAAAGCCTCTGAATTTGGAGCGCCTTTCACGCTTAGCATGATTGGCCAAAAGCCTTCGAATTCGGAGAGACGACTTTGAAATACACAAACAAATACCTGTAGTTGGAATCACCTTCTTATTAGAAGAAAATAGCATTACAATCTCAGCCAACTTTCATTTCATACTTAACATTGGCGATTACCAAAAAAAAAAAAACAAAAACCAATCCGTGCCTTTAGGCTTTGTCCAATGTCGCCGCCTCCTCTTCATCATCTATCTTCTCGGCATCATAGGCCTCAAACAGCATTACAAAATTTTGATACAAGGGAGATGCCAAATCTACCCCTGTTGTTTTTAGGGCACTGATCCATCCATGTTTGAACCCCCGGGTCTCACATCGGCAAGCGCCATCTGCCAATTTTTCCTTTGTCTTTTCAATCCCAATTGTTTAGCCTTCAAAGAATCCCTTGTTATACACTCTGGTCTCTATCACCTCCTTCGTGAAAATACTGGCAGTGTCCCAGTCGGCTATTACATGGTCTATTAGCCGCTGCGTGACTGCGTCTCTCGCAGTCGAATCCATCACTCCCGCCGATTGGACCTCGGCTGCCTTGGCTTTTTGCACTTCAATTTCAGCTCGTTCCTTTATCTCATCCAACCGGCGTTCTAAATTCTGAATCCGCTCATCTTTATACTGTATCTCATTTTGAGCGGTGCGAAGGCGTATGCAGACTTCATATGTACTATAAAGTCCCTTGATCGCTCCATGAATGCCCTCCCTAAAAACTTCGTAGTCGCCTCGATTCATCATCGATTGCTGAACTTCTGGCGAGAAGGTTGCCGCGTAAACTCCACCGCTACGTTCGGGTCACAAATCACTGAGTCGGCCTTAGTCATGGGGGCGTGGCGATCTGTTTAGCTCATGTTGTGCAAAAGTCTGCACGCTAGCCGCACGTGTGCTTCCTCTTTTTTAACCCCTATTTTTGGGGATCTATTTTCATCGTCCCTTTTGGGTGACCTACTTCGATGCCTGGGCGATCGACGTCTCTCATGCTCCTCTGCCACCACATTTCCAGTAAGGATCGCTACCAACTCTACGATGCATCTCTGCGTCTAACTCAGCCAAACACTTCTCATCTCCTTTTCTGTTGAAGAGTAACCTTCCTGACATATGCTCTTGCTCACCTCGATGATGCAACATGTCCCTCTACTCACTGATAACTTGAGTGACCTTCTTTCGCGACTGTCTCTTCGTCATTCGTGCAGCATCTATTTAAAGACATCAGGCCATAAATGCTTGGCTACGCTCTACATTTCTTATGGCTGCACCCTTCACGATACGCCTATGGCCGCCACTAGCCCTGCATCTATTCGGCACCATCAATGCACCTATGTATGCGGCCGAATTGCCACATTATACCCCACTTGAGAACTTGGGTCACGTTACTGCCAGTTATTCGACGTCGTATGTCCGCGTCTCAATTGGGGTAGGGGCCGATATATTAATCTATTCAGCACCATACCCCACTTGAGAACTTGGGTCACGTTACTGTCAGTTGTTCGGTGTCATATATCCGCGTCTCAACAAAGGCAAGGGCCGATATATTGATCCATTTGGCACCATACCCCACTTGAGGACTTGGGTCACGCTACTATCAGTTATTTGGCGTCGTACGTCCTCAACTGGGGCAAGGTGGATATATTGATCTATTCAGCACCATTAATGCACCTATGTATGCGGCCAAATTACCATATTATACCCCACTTGAGAACTTGTCACATTATTGTCAGTTATTCGGCAAACATATTCATGTCCCATGAGCCGTTTATGACTGGGGCAATGCCCCATTGTACCAAGAGCCATTTACATTCAGCGTCGTACAGGGGCAGATATATTGATCTATTCGGCACCATATCCCACTTGAGAACTTGTCACGTTATTGTCAGTTATTTAGCAGACATATTAATGTCCCATGAGCCATTTACGACTGTGGCAAGGCCTCAATGTACCAAGAGCTGTTTACATCACATTTACTCAACAAACTGACGGTTATATAAAGCACACAAGAAGACTACTACAATTATATTTGCTATGGGAAAAATGATTCAACGGGAACATTTTCATTGATAAACTGAATGGGTACAAATGATTCACTTTAAATATGAAAACGGACCTATTACAACTCTACAGGAAAACAAAAGCAAATACATTTTTGCCTAGTTTGCCTAGTTACAAAACAGGGTTAGTTCCAATTATGCCCATCGCTCCATTCGACTTCAAGGTTCCTCAAGGTCTGATTCCAGCGGCTCCATTTCTTTTTGCTTATACGGAATTGGCATATCAAGTGTCATCTCCACAGCCGCCAAAGCTTCGAGTCAGCTGTGTTTGAAGCCTCGATTTTTTACTTTCAAGGCTTCATCAGCATACTTCTCTATGGCCGACAGTTCTTCAGCATCAAACGCTTTGGACGACTCTACTTCCGCCTGCTCCTTCTCTTTTTAGCCATTTGGAGATCAACCCTGAGTTTTTCTATCTCTTCTTTCGCCATTGCTAGAGTGGCGTCAGTCATATTGGCCCTTTCTTCGATGGCCCTCCGAAGTAGGTCCATGTGTTTTTCTCTCATTCTTCTGCAACGGCCCTTGCATGTTCTTCATCAGCCCTCCTCGCCTCGGCCTCGGCCTCGGCCTTGGCCTTGGCTTTTTTCGTCGCCACCGCTAAGTTAGCAGTGGCTAACTTGGACTTCATCTTTTCTTCTTCCACCTCTGATTTAAGAAAGCCGATTAATTCTACGGCATTGTGGTGACAGTTTCTAATTTTGGCAATCCGTTCCATCGTCTAAAGCAAAAATAAAAAGGCAAACGTAAATATGTGTGCAACATGCGATAGTTTTAAAGTCAGATGAGCACTTCGGATAAATGTTACTTACCAAAATGGTTGACTGAGCCGCTAGGGCAATTGAAAGTAAGTCAAGCTCTGCACAAAATGTCGCCTTGTCCTCGGGAAAAGCAATCGTCGATACAAGACTCAGCGCCACAAAAGGATCTTTGGATGTCGAAGCACCAGTTAGGACTAATGCACCCTTTATTTTCGGCTGTATGGTAAACGGCGCAGCAAGATCAAGAGTCGAAACCCTTGGTCGTTTATCTGTTGGTTGCTCTGTTAATTCGGTGGCGACCTCCGAGGATTCAGTTGATCGCTTTTGTCCCTTGGCTCAGTATGTGTTTCTTCAAACACTGGTCCCTAAGGTTTGGCCACCTCTTCAAGAATCGGATTGGCGAGCACTAACTGATCGACCACTGGAGGAGCCTCTTGGCTTCCACTAGCATCCATCGCTCTTTTTCTACCTGCCATCTTTTCGATGTTCCTCCGCCTCGGAAATTGGACAAGTGATTAGCTGGCCATATTTTTGGCTCTTGATCCAGGCAGGTCTTGTAAATCAATAAAGATATCCTCTTCTCGGGAGGAGAAGTTTGTTTGGCCAAGTGGAGGAGGGCTATTCCTTTCGTCAAAGCCGATTTGGTCGAAAGCTAGTTCTTGTTCCTCTGCTAGGCAGACATCCAATTCGGCAAAAACATCTGAATTGGCACGATTTGGTTGGACCTCTTCAACACCTAGATCGGCGCCTCCTCCACCTTGTGCGACGATTTCACCTCATTGTTCGCCGGATGGAGACCCTCCAAGACTAATATCACTAAAGTTGGTAAAGTTAGGAAATATTAGCGTCGTGAGTTATTGTTCGCCTCTTGGAATAGAATGTGATTTGTTGTCGTGAAAGTCGAATACGTAGGGTCGTATCTTAATAATATGTGGGCGGCGTGTCCCTACCCTTGGAGACTTGGATGACCAATGTAGTCAAGAATGGTCTTTACTTGCGCAGACACAAGTTCATCTGGCGAAGTGAGAGCTTTCTTGAGATCGTTACCTGCACACAAAACAAAATCAGAAACAATCATATTTGAAGCCGAATAGAAATCAAGTTGATAAAAGATCTATTCGGCCACTTGGCTCGCCTTTCTGTTTAGACACTAGGTATAGGCATTCTTTTTCTTCGCCGAATTCCCAATTGCCTTGGACGGTGACAATGACATCGTTGACCCTCTTGCCAGAGCTGGTAAGCATCGTAACTAAGCCCAATAGAGGCCACGGATAGGTTGCTGAATAACCATGGAAGCCCATGAGACCGAACATTCATGCCACAAGCTGAAGCCAAGTAGTCCAGGGAAGACGGAAGGGCCCTATTGGACCAAACTGCTGGCCCATCCCATAAAAGCATGGTGACAAGAAAAAGACTATAAAAGGATGGGAGGAGCCTGAGAGAAGGGCATGCAAAAAATAGTAACTTAGACCTCAAGTAAGACAGAATACTAAGGACCCAAAGATACTACTGATTAATCTATCGTAGTGAGAACTCTGGCACCATTGATGGGAGTTGTATATCTATTTCAGGCTACATCGAAGAGATCTTTGAGGCCTACCTGGACCCGAGGAGTATTTCCTAAAATCCACTTCCCTACACACATATATATGTTGTTAATGTGCATTAATTTATTTCTTTATGTGTACATTGGTAACAACTCATTACTTTATTTTTACAATTTTAGATATTCAAGTCTCAGGATGAATTAATTCGGTGGGCACGTGATGTTGGGAGGAGAAATGGTTATGTTATTGCTGTGAAGAAATTAGATGCGGGTGGTACTCATCGTAAGAAACCAACGCTCTCTTGCTTATGAGAGGCGTGGATGTTATAGGGACACTCTGGAAAAACACTAGACCTAAGGAAAAAAATATTGAAGCTTACTGGTACTAAAAATGTGACTATCCTTTTCTGGTAAAAGCTAAAAAATTAGATACAAATGATAATTGGACATTGACCGTCATATGTGGTGTGCATAATCATCCCAATGCGGTTTGTCTAGAAGGTCATTCTTATGCTGGGAGGTTATCATATGAGGAAACTTATTTGTTGGTTGATATGTCGAAGAGTATGGTACAACCAAGTGAGATATTAGTTACACTTAAACAATGTAATAGTGAAAATGTTTCGACAATGAAGACAATCTACAATACACGTCAACGACATAAACTTTTTGAGAAAGCTGGGAGATCTGAAATGCAGCTACTATTGGGTCAGTTAGCAGTGAACAAATACATAGAATGGCATAGGAACTGTAAAGATACTGAGACTGTTACCGATTTGTTCTTTGCACATCCAATTAGTTTGGATTTGCTATGTGCATTCCCACGTGTGTTACTAATGGATTGTACATATAAGACCAATCGATAACGTTTGCCACTTTTGGAGATTGCAGGAGTAACATCCACTGAGAAGACTCTCTGTGGGTTTTGCATATCTCCACTATGAGAGGGAGGATAATTATGCATGGGCACTTGGTATTTTGCGTAGTTTGATGGATGAGAATAGTGTTTCCAATGTTATTGTTACAAACAGAGAATTGAGTCTAATGAATGCTATTGCGACGATATTTCCACGAGCTACAAGTTTGTTATATATATGGCATATTAATAAAAATGTGTTGGCAAAATGCAAGAAATTGTTTGAGAAGAAGGAGAAATGGGATATGTTTATAACAAGTTGGAATATGTTGGTTATGTCATCTTTTGAAGAAGTGTACATGCAACGACTCACATTGCTACAAAATGAGTTTGACTTTTATGTAGAGGCACTTCAATATGTCACATCTTCTTGGTTGGATGCATATAAGGAGAGATTTGTGACTGCATAGACAGATACATGTATGCACTTGGGAAATTCAACAACGAACAGGTAAATTCAATTATTTTTAAAAAAATGTATATTTTCCTATTTTACCATTGTAGTGGTTTACATATATAGGGTAGAGAGTTCACATGCAATGCTTAAGAGATATCTTGGATCAAGTCAAGGGAGTTTTCAGTCAAATTGGTCAAGGATACATAATTTGCTTGAGTTGCAACACACTAACATCAAATCATCGTTTGAGAAGAGCAAGACAGTTGTGCAACATAATTTCAAGCTTGCTCAATTTAATGATCTTCGTGGGAATGTGCCTATTGTAGCATTGGAAATGATATTGGCACAGTCCAAACGAGCATCTTTTGTTGGCATTGACATTGTTACATGTGGTTGAGTTGTTTGGCGTATACATGGATTACCATGTGCGCATGAAATAGAAGATTATATAAGAGAAAATCGACTAATTCCTCTAACTTCTGTAGATTCACATTGGTCCAAGCTTGACATGCTTAATATTCCTAAAAAATCAAATTCATTTTTGGATTGCAAATTGGAGTTGGAAATGTTTGCTTGACATTACAAAGAGGTAGATCCAACTATGCAGGTTCAAATGTTAAAGAAGTTGAGGGAGATACATACACCTGAGAGTACATTCTTGATTGAACCCGAAGTGAAGCTTAACCCACGAGGTTGACCGTCCTTGAAGATTGATACTTCTACTCACCGTGAGCCCTCTGTCTTTGAGTTTGTTTTATCTGCACAGGATAACTATTCACCAAGTGTAGGTTTGGAGAAAATTACGTGTACAAAACAATTAAAATCAATGCAGCGACCAAAGGTGTGAGTTTACAAACCGATTAATTATGTCTTATACCTATACAACAACATGTATTAACTAAATTTAACAATGGATTGTATGTTTGTAGGTATACCCACGTCAATCAACCAAAAAAAAAAAAAAACCAATTTGTCTTTTGTAGGTGAATTTCCTACAAGTTTGAGTCCATATATTCAACTCGTGAAGAATGTTGATACTGATGGTAATTATGGATTCCAAACCATTGCTGGATTGATGGGATTTAGGGATGATCGATGGTTGCAAGTGAGGAAAGATTTACTACAAGAATTACATGCCCATATACAAGAGTTTATTTGGGAGCTAAGAAAGAGTTGATGAGTTAACTGCTACTTTAGCATATTTTGAATCAAATGCTGGATCTGGTCATTGGATGACAATGCCTGACATGGTTAATCTGATATCATCTTTTTACAATGTTGTGTTATTTCACTTATCTTCTCAGCAATGCCTCACTTTTCTCTCTCTTAGGACAATACCTATGCCGATTGCATCTCGCAAGGAGATATGTATTAGGTTTGTCAACAACAGCCATTTTGTTCAGGTACTCGTTATAAGGCCTATTCTTGAAACAAATTTATTTTTCTTATTAGCAATAAAATAGTAAAAATCATATTTCACCATTATTTCATATTCGTAAGTCTTCTTGATGCATGGTCACCTGGTGCCACTTATAGCAACGAATTGGCGACATTACCATTTACCTGCTGCAGCAGAATAGGAGACAACTTACAGTGCCCGAGTGCACCATTTCACTTCACTCGTAGGATCGAGTGTAGTGACAACTGAGACGACAGAGTTGGATGTAGAAATATCAAGTTCTAGCGAAGTAGATGTGCATGTTCATAACATGTTTTTTATTATCTGAAGAATTTTAGTTTTATTTCTTTACGAAACAGGTTGGTGCTACTTATATTTGTTAATCAAAAGTATTAAGCTTCGACCAAATGATACTGGTTGATGTGTAATTATCTTCGTTAATCAAATAATGTTAAACTCTAATGGGTTGAACTTGTTGTTAGACGCTGGACTTTATGTTTCCTTTGGTTCGGGAATATAGGCCCAAACATTAAATTTGTTAACACTTTGAATGGTTAAAATTGCTAACGCTTGCAGAAGTTTTCATTTGTCAAGCTCGGGAATACAGGCCCGAACATTACTTATTTGTTCGGGATGGCGTTCCCGAACAAATAAGTAGTGTTTGGAAATGTAGGTTCGAACATGAAAATTTCTTAACACATTGAACAACCAAAATTGTTAATGCTTGCAGAAGTTTTCATTTTTTTAAGTTCAAGAATACAGGCCCGAACATTACTTATTTGTTTGGGAAGGCATTCCCGAACAAATAAGTAATGTTCCCAAACAAATAAGTAATATTTGAAAATGCAGGTCCGAACATGGAAATTTTTTAAAACGTTGAACGGTCAAAATCGTTAACACTTGTAGAAGTCTTCATTTTTCAAGTTCAGGAATACAGGTCCGAACATTACTTATTTGTTTGGGAAGGCATTCCCGAACAAATAAGTAACGTTTGGGAATGCAGGTCCGAATATGGAAATTTCTTAACACATTGAATGGTCAAAATTTTTAACACTAGTAGAAGTTATTGGAAGTAGCCCAAATCTATTATCAGGTTCAAAAGTTGTTCCTTCATCGCGTAGCTTTGATAATATTGCTACGTAATTCCCTGCTGAACTCGCAATTTTATAACATCTACCAACAAAACCAACCAAACCAATTCTTATAATTTTTTTCCTGCAAGAGAAGAAATTATTACGAGAAAACTAAGAAATTATCTATATATATATATAGAGAGAGAGAGAGAGCATATTGCGACAATGGCGGATGAGGCAGCAGAGACAGTAATCACATTGGCTTTTCTTCTTCTTGGTGGGTTTTGTTAGGTTTTTTGGAAAAAGGGGTTTTTTTGGGTGTGGGGATGTGGAGGGTGTGCATTCAATGGGTGGAATATTTTTACAAGGATAATTTTGGTATTATTTGGGGGGGAGGGGAAAGAAATTTTGAGGGTTTCAAAATTTATAAGTAGGGGCTGAAAGAAATGGAAGGTCCAAAATAATTCATAGGGTGCTAATAGCACCACTCTTTCATAATTTAAGTTTTACAAATCCACTTTTAATGAAATTGATATATGTTGATTTTTTTTAATTTTTTATTTTACTTTTAGATCTTTCAAATAAGATCAATAGTGAATATAAAATAAAATAAAATAAAGTGAATAACATTATTTGTTGGTCAATCAAAATAGCATTTTTTTTTTTGGCTAAAGTAAGTGCTCAAAATCATTTTTAGCAGTTCCAAATGGATAGATCTCAATATATATATATATGAAATAAAATAAAAAAAAAATTGTTCAAAACGGACAATCGAATATAAACTTATTATATGTTACCATGAACAATTTTTTTTTTTTTTTGAAAACAATTACCAATAAATTCTATTTTACTCTCAATATTACTATTTAGCCCTATCAAATTTTAATATGGACAACTAAGTCTTATTTGTCATAAAATGTTTCTAAAATGTTCATTTCTTCATAATGGTGTATTTTATCCTAATTTAAATATTTCTCATTTAATATGAACAATTTGATAAACAATTTTAACTTAATTAAAATTAGAAATAAAATTTTTAATTGTAAAAATTATTAATATTATATTAAAAATCATAAATAATAATTGAATCAAAACAATTGTAGTACAAAATTCATCATTTTCTGTTATTTCAAATTATGAATTTTTTTTTTTTTTATGCAAACAATCTAAAAAAGTTTCTATTAAAAATACAAAGGGTTATGAAAAATAATACTAAAACAAATTTATATATTTTAGAATGCATGAGATAGTTGATGTGTCTTATACTTATGCTTTTGTTTAAGAAAATTTATTTAATTTCAACAATTAAAAATATTTTTATTATAAAATTTTAAATAAATTAAAATTATTATGAAATTTTTGGTTCATGTTTTAACGAGAAAGATAAAATTAAAATAAAATATAATATTATGAATAATTAAACTTTGTTAAAGCAATTTATAAAATAAAATAAAAAAGAAAATAGAGTTAATATTGAAATTTGTTATGACTTAATAGTAATTTTCAAAATATAATAAAATTTATTGATAATTTTTTCATGGTGGTTTTTTTTTATTTTTTAATACAATATCATAAATTTTACAATTAGAAAATATAATTTCACTTAAAAATATTTACGAAATTGTTGTTAAAATTAGATGAGGGGTAAAATTAGGATAACATTCACCATTATAGAGCAATGAATTTTTACAAACATTTTATGAAAAATAGGACTTAGTTGTCCATATTGAAACTTGATAGGACTCAATAGTACTCTCGAGAAAAATATGACATATCGATAAATTTTTCAATTTTTTTTTTTGACACATCTTCAAATAGTTATATGTTCAAATTATTTACATCTATCTGTTTAAATTATTGTAACCTATGTATGCCAACATTTTTACATATCTGTACAAATTTTTTGAACCTATCTGTCTAAATTTTTTAAACATATTTGTCCCAATAATTTCATTCTGTTTGTACAAATTATTTTTGTAACGCCCTCAAAATAATAACATTAAACCCAACAATAAAGACATGCATTGATATATAAAAGTTCCACATCCTTCTATTCATCACAGTTTCATTACAAAAAAGAGAGCACTAGCTCAATTACACCTTAAGCCCTTGGCTTGAATTTACATGTAATACATCAAAAGAAAATAGACAACAAAGAGTCTGTCAGCCTCAAGCCTCCCAAGCTATGTCCTTGGAGGTGGTATGCTACCTGCACCTGAAAATGATGTTCCCATATAGGGTGAGCCACAGCCCAGTAGAAATATACTAAACCAGTTATGAATAATGACTAAAAGGTTAACAGTTGATAGATGGTCAACACTTTTACACTCTTTCATAACACATTACAATTCCAAGACTTTCAAGTCTATGTTCAATTCATTCTCCATTTTCTTTCAATTCTCAATTCACAATTCATGGCTCAGAACCTGGCCAAACAACTCATATGAGACAATAACTCATATTAACCACTTTCTATTTCATCACAGATAAACGTATTAGTTATATCGTTACTTCCACAGATAAGCATACTAGCTATATCACACTCCCAAGACAAGCATATGAGCTCTGTCAACACATTTCTAGATAAGCATATGAGCTCTATCTACGGAGTCCATCCCCTATCTTCTCCCAAACACATCCGGTTTAGAGGTCCATCCCCTATCATCCCCTAAACCGTGGAGTACATCCCCTATCTCCTCCAACACAACACACAATGCATATAAACAATTATTATACACATCAATCAATACATAAATTTAATGTATTCCCTCAACTGTCACACTCAATGACACATTTCAATGATCAGTTTTAGTTTGCCTAATCATCATGCATTGTCTACAACAATCAAGACTATCCTCCACCGATAGCCCAAAGCAGTTATTTCTAAACAGAAAATAAAGCTATGTTTGGGAAGTGGCTAAAATAGCCAAAAAGTCAAAAAGCCAACCAAAACACATCACATCACCTCTCTACTTTTCTGCACATCTTTTCGTAAAAAGTCAAAAAGTTACTAAAATAGCCTGTTCCCAAACCAGGCCTAAATGCGCAAAATGGATATTAAATCAACATTTCAATTCGGTGAGCTATAAGTAATTCAACTACACCCCTTATTCCCATATACTTCCCATCTCAACATTCCCACTTCAATTCCTCATTTCTTACAATTAATTATCTCAATTAATTAATCAATGTAATTAGGGCATTTTCCATAATTAACATTACAACCCTTAGGTTCCATTTTCTATCACTATTTCAACATTAATCCCATGTTTCTACACCAAACATGCCTCTAGGTTCATTATAAATAAAACCCCAACTTTTGTAAAATTACACAAAGGCCCAAAGTTTTCTCAAAATTACACAACAACTTCCAACACATCAAAATGCTAAAATTTAAAGACAAAATCTATAAAGAGGAGTAGGATATCCCTACCTCAAAGTTTGAGCTCAAATGGAGATGAAGACCCAACACCCAACTTGCTCCAAAATCAAATATTTTCAGATTAAATCGAAGCCCAAGTCACCCTCTATCTTTTTAACAAAGGACTTAGGGTAGGAAACTGCCCTAGGTAGATCAAATCTTAGAGAGAGAGTAAGTTTAGAGAGAGAGGGTCTCGAATTTTAGGGTTTGAAGGATGAAAAGTTTTGAAAAAGTGAAGTTTGGTTCGGCTGCTGCTAGCTGATATAAATAGGCTCGCTCGAGCGAAGCCTTGGTCGCTCGAGCGACCAGACACAAGAAACTACCCTCGCTCGAGCGAAGACACGCTCGCTCGAGCCAACAGTTCAAATCCTCCGATTTGCAACACGACGCTCGCTCGAGCGAAGAACCGCTCGCTCGAGCGAAGAACGAACCAGATCGCTCGAGCGAAGAAAGCTCGCTCGAGCCAAGAAATGCAACCTTCAGGTCTGAGCCAGACGCAATCGCTCGCTCGAGCGAAGCCACTCTGGCTCGAGCCACCAGACACAAAAACCAACTCTCGCTCGAGCGACCAAACCCTCGCTCGAGCGACTAACCAAAAACAGAAGCTTGCTCGAGCGAAGAACAGCTCGCTCGAGCGAAGACCCAAAATTCTGGGCAGCAACACTTGGCTCCCAAGCACAACCAACCTGTAACAAACCTGCCCAACACATCCTATAACTCAAATACAATGTAGAAAAGGATGTAAACAAGACAATACTCAACTACTAACATCCACGGACACATGTCCGGATTACTGTACAATAAGGGGTAAACCCGGGATCGCCATAATTTTAAGTTTGCGTATTTTGTGCTAATTTTTTTTTTTAAAAATCTCATAACTTGAGTTCTACAAATTCGTTTTTAGCAAAATTGATATATTTTGATTTTTCTTTTCAAGATCTTTCAATCAAAATAAATATTGAATATGAAATTTCAAAAATAAAATAATAGATTGATTTTACGGTTAATCAAAACAGCAAAATAACATTTTTTCAAAAATTAAGTGCTTGAAATAGTTCTCAGCAATTTTGATGGATAGATCTCGAAGTAATATAATGAATAATAAAAAATAAAAAATAAAAGAAAACCCGTCCAAAATAGACTATCGAGTGTAAAGTTATTGGACAAATAGAGGGTTCTATCATAGAAACCCGTTGTAAAGCTCTGATTGAGGTTCGTTTCGATTTTATTTTGATGATCCGAACAATTCATGTTATAAGGTTCGTCGACTATATGATTCATATAAAAAATAAGGTTAATCGGACATGCATTACCCCATGATTAGACTATAATTATTTTAAAAAAATTACCAAAAATTATGTTAAGCATTTATTTTTTTTAAAAACATAAATATAGTCTTGTTATGGGTTATATATGTCTAATTGATTTGATTTGATTTTTTTATTTTTATTTTTTATGGATGATTTACTCGACAAATCCTACAATATGAACAGTTTGAATCATTGAAATAGATTCAGAAAATGCCTCCACAGACTCAACTCCTCCCTAGTTCCAAAGTTATTACCTATTGAAGTTGTAACACGATTTGTTTTACACCTTCCAATCCCTATCTGTTCAAATCATTATAGTTATCTATTCAAATTGTTTATAATATTAAAACTTCAATAGATCATACCTTTATATCCATAGTCAATTTTGTACCCTTTTTTTTTATTTGATGTATATTTTCAAGATCTATTCGTCTCTGTCCAAATGTTTTTAACATATTTGTTCCAATAACGTTTACCTATATGTTCAAATTATTCTAAGCTATATCGTTTTAACCCTTACATTTATTTATGCTAAAAAAATTTAAAATCTCATAATTTGAGTTATACAAATTCATTTTTAAGAAAATTATTATATGTGAATTTTCTTTTCTAAAATTTTCAACCAAAATAAATTATGACTATGAAATTTCAAAATATATATATTGATTTAGTTAATCAAAATAGTGAAATAACAACTTTTTTAGAAAATGAGAGCTCGAAACTAACTGCCTTAGCTAATTTTTGAAGGACAGGTATCAAAAAACACATGGAATGTAATGACTCAGATTTTAATTCACATTGGATTGATGTATAGTGGTTCCCGTCACCTTAAAACTTGTATGATTGTCGAACTCTTGAAATTGATGGGTTGGTAAGTGAACTTTAAATATTATAATTGAGGACCCTTGGGTGATGTTTGGAACCTTGATTGAAGCCTTAACAAGGTATTTAGATAAGATTAGATAAAAATCCCCAAATTTGAGTTTGAGTTTGAGTTTGAGTTTTTGACCAGCCGTTACCCTTTTGCCCTTTTCTTTTTCCACACATTGAATTAGGATGTGAGGCTAGAACCATTGGAAAGCTTATTTCCGGGGCTTCGATTTGGACACAAGAAGGACCTAGAATGGGTCCGGATGAGAGAGTTATGCCCGTTTGAAATTTTGGAATCTGTGCTGGAAGCAGGTCCGCTCGAGCTGGAAAATTGGCGCTCGAGCAGACTGCGCGAATTCAACAGCTTAAAAACGTGATTTTTAGCTCATTCTTTGCATTTTCCTTTTCCTTCTTCATCCCTCTCACCCTAGGTCCGAAAACCCTAGGGTTTTGACCTCAAATACCTTTCATTTTCCTAAGGATTGGTTAAGATCTCTTACAAAGAAATGAAGAAGGCTTGAAGATCATACTTTTCAACCGATTGAAGTTTGGATTTGTGGAAGAATCTCATCAAAGCTTTGCTCCTTTGCTTGATTCTTGAGGTAGGGGTCCTAATTCTCCTTCAATACTTCCATGAATAGATAGATTTGTGGTATTTTGAGTATATACATATAAAACCCACATTTTTTAGCATATAGTGTACATCATGATTTTTGGGGGTTTAGGGTTTGAAGTGTTGGGGGTTTAATTGTTGGGTTAATAAGGTGGATTATGAACCTTAGGTGTTTAATCAATGGAAAGATTGGAATAAAGAGTAGTGGTTTAAGAAGTTTGAATTTTTCTTGAAATTCTTGATTTTCTTGAAAACCCTAAGTTGATTCATGATGATAAACAATGATTTTGCCCAAATTGAAAGTAGAATCATGAAATTGGTAGGTTGAATTATATATATACAAGTTTAATTGGATTTTGGAGGTGTTTGAAAATTATGTTAAAAATTAGCGGTTGAACCTTTGTTACGGATATTGTAAATTATGCTATAATGTGAAATGAAGATTGGGGAAATGATTTATTAATGATATGGATGACATGAGCCTTGTGGTGACATGATGAAATAAAGGTTTAAGAGTTCACCTTGAATTATGTTGAATAGTGTTGATTATGTTGAGTTGTGTTGAATAATGTTGAACCGAATTGTGTTGGACTATGATGAATTGTGTTTGAATCATGTTGAATTGTGTTGAGTTGAGTTGTGTTGGGTGTGTTGAGTTTGAGTTGTGTTGTGTTGGGTCATGTTGAGTTTGAGATGAGTTGTGTTGGGTGGTGTTGTGTTGGTACCCGGGGGGGAGTTGAAAGATGATACGGAATTTGTGATAAGATGAAGAGTGAAGATTTAAGAATTTTATTGTATAATTAGAAAGTGATTTTATACCTCAAAACTAAAAGCCCAACTTTATATTTAACTCTAGTTATGAAGTTTTATTTTGGAAAATGAGGATACTTCAATCAACATTAAATTTATGAAATTAAGTCTATGTTGGGTTAAGATGAGTGCGAATAATGATAAATGGGAGATTGTGAAATATGACGATGTTATATGAAGGAGTTGTATCAAAGAAAATTAAATGTTGGAGATTTAATTTATAACCGTGGGTAGTAATTGATAATCAATGTGTTTAAAAAAAAAAATTGAATTTGAAGACTTGATGATAATATGGAAAAGTAAAGAAATAGTTTGAACCAAAGAATTGTGAACACTTTAAAGATGAGTCTTTGCCTCTATGGATGTGTATTTTGTGTGACAAAACAATGAATGATTTAATGGATAATGAAGAAGGTCATGGAACATATTTGTACTTGTTATGTGAATGTAATTTTAATATATGGTGGATGTATATTGAATTAATATGTTACGGAAATAATAGAAGATGTGTTGGCATTGTCTACTAATTGTAATGATGGATTGTGATCTTATCTTGGGGTCTGTTTCCCGCCGTATTTGAGCCGGCAAAGCGTGGCACTTGAGATAGGTTCCGCCTTCCTTCCGGAGTAGCGCCCGGTAAAGCGTGTGGTATGTTGAGGTTCCGCGTTCCTTCTGGCTGGTGATCGGTAAAGCGTGAGGTTCCGCGTGCCTTCCGGCTTGTGACCGGTAAAGCGTGAGGTTCCGCATTCCTTCCGGCTTGTGACCGGTAAAGCGTGTGACTCATGGAGATGACTTGTGATTGGATCCGGTATTTGATATGAAATCAATTGAAAGAATGGAAATTGAAGTGGTAATTGGATTATGGATTGGTGATAGTGAACTTAATGAATTAGTTGTGACAATAAAGGTAAATTATGAGTATTGTTCTGTAAAATAAATAAGAGACTGAATTAAAAGGGGTTTGTTAACCTTGTGTTACCTTGAAATGAAATTTGAAAGTATAAATAACGGTGTGAATTGAGTATAGGAGAATTGTTAGTGAATCAAAAAGGAAACTTGAACTTGAAGTTATGGAGTTCTAAATAAATATAATGAGTAGAAAAGAAGAATGAAAGAAAAAGAGGAACATCAAAAATGGAAACTGAATGAGAAATATTTTGGGAATTGATTAATAACTTTTTAATGATGTTGTTTTCTTAAATACGGTTATTTCGCAAGGGCCTATGTTTTTCTAAGGTTAAGGGATGATTTTAATGGCTGAAGGTTTTTCTTAAAAATGTTTAAATAGTTTTTGAGAAAAAAGGTACCTTACTTATGGTATTTTGAAATTATAAAATGTCATCCTACTATATGGTATCACCCTGCAAGCATGATCAATTCTATTTGTGTGTTTGTTATTGATTGAGAACTATGAGATTCCTACTGGGCATTAGTACTCACCTCGTTGTTGTTTTATCTTTTTTACAGGAAGAAACTTTGGATTCATAGTGGAAGAGTTACAAAGTCCATGAGTCTGTTTGTGTGTAATTTTGTTGTGGGTGTGAAGGAAGTAATTGTTGTATATTGATATTTGTATTTATTTATTTGTAGCTTCTCAGTAGAATAGTGGCATGTATTGTTGTTATTATTGTTTTCATTGAGAGAGAGAAAACATGTATCATTGTATTCCCATTACTCAAGGGTAATGGATATTTGTAAAAAAAAAAAAAAATGAATCTAAATTACAGGCTTTGGTAATGTTTCCGAGTAATAAAAAAATTGGGACGTGACATGGAATCAGAGAAAACATCGTCCAAAATGGACTATCAAGTGTAAAATTATGACATACTGAAATTTTGAAACCATAAATAATTTTTACTCCCACACCTTTAGAAAGCTATCTATCTAAATTATTTTAACCTATCTGTCGAAATTATTTTAATCTATATATACCGATATTTTTAGCTATCTATGTAAATTTGCCGAACTTATTTGTTCCCATACTTGAACATGTCCAAATTAAATTCACCTATCTTTACAAATTATTTTAACCTTTATGTTTGTTTTGTGCTAAAAAAATTTAAAATACCATAACTTGAGTTCTATAAATTTGTTTTAACAAAATTGAAGTTTTCACAATTTTTGTTGGTACACCACATAGCTATTTGTACAAATCATTCGGATATCTATATGTTCAAGTCGTTTATGACGTTAAAACTTCAATAGGTCATAATTTTATGCTCAGTAGTCCGTTATTATAAGTGCAATCGACTTAGGGGTAATTGCAATCAGCTTATAACTTTCATATGTCATTAACCCACAAATTGAAGGGACAAACCAATGACGAATAATCAAATAGCCTTTTATCGAAACTATGGACGCCATGCCTTTTTGGGTATTAGGCACGTTTCCACACATGTGTTGTACCAACCTGTTATCCCACATCGAAAGAGTCGCCACTTAATTTTTATGGAAAACTAAAAAGCCTTTAACAATGAAAATTAAGTAAAGCACATGTCCATCATAACCAAACAAACTAGGCTCAGGAACTTAAATACAAGAGGGGAAGGTCAGTAATTCCTCTCGTTCAATCAAGTGATTGGCCTTTACTATATTTTATTTTTTGAAACTAAGTGATTGAATAAATAAATATCACCTAATTTGGGTTAAAATAAATACAACCACACATTGTGATGCCCCAAAAAATCTTAAACATTAAGGGATATACACGTAGTGCAATAAACGTAAAATAGTATAGAGCGGAAACATTAAACACGCACAAGTAATTAATAAATTTCAATCCTCTTAAAGTTGAGTCAAAAGTCAATTCTAGGCAAATCCCTATAGAATGTCGTACCTACCAAACCACTAACACTGGCCACGAGCAATTCAGACTCTCTCTTGATTAAAACAAAAAAACCAATGTGTCAGTTACCGCATAATAACCCGTGTGTCACTCACCGCACAACTACCAATAATGGCCACACACCAAGTTTCCATACTCAAGTGGTGACATCACGGTCTGCCCCAAGGAAATGGGCATCTGGGGATACTCTCTTTGTGTGAGACCCTCACTGGCACCCTTATGCCTCCCAATTCCATTAAGCAATCAAACTACCTCATGTGCCACGTCAAGGTTCGAAGACACACTTGCGCAAGACTTCAATCAAAGGGAACACATTCCAACTTTGAAGGAACATGTCCTACCACATCTCATTACAGTACCAACACTTACAATTTACAATCATCTTTCCAATCCATTTCAGATGAAACAAATTCACTTATCTTATCAAATTAACCATTATCATTGTCTGTTTAGATCTTCTCAAATTAATGCAATCCATTACCACCCGATTAAGTTTTTTCTTTCTTACATTCATTATGTTTTCGGTTAGAACAACGGAAAATCACAACAAAGTTAACCAAAGTTAAACATGAAAATATCAAGGCATGATAAAAATAAGTTCACAAAATAAACATATATGATATCACAAAGCTAAAACACACAAGAGATAGCATAGAGACGATAATCCGTATTTACCAAAAACCACACATGTTATATATATAACAAATAATGCCTTAGTTCAATAGATTTTGATTTCATAATTATTTGTTATTTTAACAATTTTTGAAATTGTAGGGACAACTTACCAAATAAATAAGAAATCATGTTATAATCACCAATCTCATGCATTATGTAATTATACTATCTAACCAACATATAATATCACATATATCTTCACCTACATAACAGAGTAAAAGAACAAAACAAGGTAGAACAAAAATAGGAGAAAGGAACGGTTTAAAGGAGTTCTTACAATGGGTATGTTGCTAACGGTTTATCATTTGATTTTAGTTTATGATTCTGATAGTAGGATATGATCGTCCTAGCTCCATGATCATCTTGTTGAAATTTTATGTCAATCGAACACGATCTCACCATTGATTTTCCATTTGATTCTTCCGAATTTGTCAGTTGTTGATCAATATTTTGGACTCGGAATTTGCAGAATCTAACCTCAAAAATAGATTCTGCATGTCGTAAAACCTTAAGGTGGTCATTCCCGAAATCATCAGATCACCTAGTTAACCCGAATGCACTACGATGCATAGTAGCACAATGAACCGAGAAGCATTGATAAAACCTCTTTATTTGAATATACCAATCCTTGTAGATTTAACCTCGGACTCACCGAGACTTTATTACTTCACGACAACCTCACTTGGGTATACACATTCATAATTGTAGCAATTTTCATTTTCGAAACTTGTGGGATTAATGCAATCAACTATTAGCACCACTAAGTATTCAGAATCACTAGCTATATTATTAATTAAAAGGGTGCTTACATCCGACTCAAACTCAAAATAAACAGGGTACTTGGACTTGATTCCTACTCCTGGATTTATAAGCTCCAGGTCACTCGATTTAGACGACGCGTCAAAATCCAACATGCCAGATTCTAACTCACTTGACTCATTATCAGATTCATACACAAGACATTTTTCCAAGAACCAGTTTTTTTGTTGGCCTTTCATTGCATCTACTATGTACTTGGTGACATCCCCTTCCAATGCTCTATTTTTCAGCATCCCTAAATAATTGAAATTTCCTAAGCTATCATGTTCAGTCTCAGTACTCAAGCTAGTCTCAAAATCAGCCTCCATCTTGATTAATCATGCATTTTCTTCAACTTGCTCATTTTCTTCAAACAAAGATCCCATAAACTATAACGATTCTAGTTTAGACCTGACCCATTTTCTTGCTTTTGAATCCGAGAACCCGTGTACTTAATTGTTGTTTATCTCATTTTCATCTTATTACTTGTTGAGATTGGCTATTGAGAGTTTTGGTTGTGTTTGAAACAGGTTAGAAGGTTAGTTTTTTCAAGAGTTGTTGACGAAATTTTTTCTTCTTCGCTCGATTGGTATTTCTTATACAGTCTGTGAAACTACTGGAAGTGTGATATCTACGCTCAAGCAATACTTCTTGCATTCAAGTGGTCTTTTACAGTCTACAAAACTACTAGAAGGGGGTCATTGTATGCTCGAGCGGTCGTTTTGGTCACTCGAGCAATGTCAACTTATTGTGTCTATTCGTTCGAGCGGTGTTTTGTTCACTCAAACGATCTGTGCATATATCAGTTCGAGAAAGGACTATTTTGAGTCACTTTTTCATCTCTTTCTCTCTCTAAACATTTCAAAATCCTAAAAACCTTCACTCTTTCTCTCTCTAGCTCTTACTTCTGGCTCAAAATACTCTCAATCCGTTGATCTTTTTACCCTAGTCCTTTGAAGAAAAATGTTGAGCACGTCGAGGGTTTCATTTTAATCAGAGAAGTTAGTGTTTTTTGGCTCCATCAAGTTCTACCCATTGTTTCTTCTTGTCTTCTACTTTGTGGTAGGTATTTCTTTGACTCTTTTATATGATTTTTAGCTTCGTTATTTTCTCTTTGAAAAGGATTAATGATTTGGAGATTTTAGAAAAACCTAGGGTTTGGGTTTGAAATTAAAAGAGGGGTTTTCCAAATGGATTCTTGAAAATGGTTGTGGGAATGTGTTTATGAGTGAGATATGTTAAAATGATGGATATTTCTTCTTGAAATTGATTTTGTAAGAAAAGGGGGTTTTGCCCTAAATTTCAAATATTTGGAATTGTGTAAAGAAATGGAAAATGTTGTGGGTTTTTGTAAGATTGGAACGATGATGATGATGATGATAAGGGTGGAGTTAGATATGTAATATCACTCCCATTGTAAAAGGATGGAATTGTATATTTTGATTGGAAACTATCTATATATTAGAAATAATTGTTTTGGGTTATCGGTGGAGAATAGTCTTAATTATTATAGACATTGCATGAGGATTAGGTCAAATTGAAACTAATTTCTAATACATTGTGCATTAAGCACCATTTCATATTGAACTTTGTAAATTTATCGATTTTGAGAAAAATGGGTGAATAACTTGGTAAACCTGGTTAAGGGGTGTAGTTGTGGTTATTATGTTGGCCTGTGTGTCCTTAGTGACAGTCCAGAAACCTGCGTGGTTAGGTGCCAATTCTTCTGGATAGTACCGGTAAAATGGCTTTGGTAGTGCTTATATAGCCTACTAACAGACACGTACCTAGAGATTCCTAATGTGTTGTATCCACTGCCCTCTTTTTTTATAAAAGGAATATTTTCATGAATTGATTCTATAATATGGCATTACATGGTTTTGAGATGGAAAATGAGGAATGTTTGACAAATGGCATGCATGTGCATCCACTTTATAATTTAGCTAAGATTCATATACTCTGTTAGAGCATCTCTACTGGGCTGTGGCTCACCCTATGTAAAAAACAACTTTCAAGTGCTGATGATATGCCTCCACCAAGGACGTAACTTGGAAGGACTTGGACCTAAAGGCTTCATTTTGTTTATTGATGTAATTATTTTTGTTTAAGCTCCAGGCTTTACTTGTCTTGAATTTAAACTCATTTTTGTTGTAACCAAGCATCGTCTTGGAAAGTTGAAGCCATTAGAGCATTTCATTACTTGGTTTTACTTCCCTTTTTACTCTTGTATCCATGCCATATGTTATAGATTTAGAATCTATTATTTATGAATGTATATTGCATATGTCATCTTTTGTATTTATCAAAGTTATGGATGGAATAGAAGATTTGATATTGTTGACCATTTGTAAGAAATGTTATGAGTTGGACTATTGTTATTTATTTTGGGGTATTACATAAACCAATCTTCGTCTGTTTTTTTTTTGGCCAATATTTTTATCCTTCTCCTGATGCTGGATTGCTGTGAATAAGAGAGTGTAATGTGTCTCTATATTGTGACATCACTACTTCATCCCAAGGGCCCAACTTTGCCTTCTTCTTTATCCACGCATGGCATATTCCTTTTCGAATTCGTTCTTTTTCATCCTTGTCCAATCTTGAGTACTCTGTGACTTCCTCTTGAAATTTCTTCATGTTGTTCTGTGCACGTCTAGGCTAGTTAGACTGGCTAGAGCTAATGACTAATTCGGGCCCACTTTGGCTTTGGAAATTTCTTTTCTTGGAGCGATAGTTGCAAACAATCTTGAGAAATAAGTAAATGAACCCCAATCAAACTCTACTCGAAAATTATCATAGGAACAAAAATTCAAGATCATCATCACTGATTAGGCAATAGTTTCCCAACCAAGGATTCTTTGAAGAATTTAGAGTTCTTATCAACAATGATTAATCAAATAAATATCTCTCCATTCATATCATTCATTTAAAAAATCAAAATTCTGTTCGAAATATATGATCAAATCACTATTTCCATTCAAAATCTTTTCAAGGAGTATAGATTTCATTCAAAGTAATCAATCAAGCAACTATTTCATCGTCAAATATCTTTTAGGGGATTCAAAATTTTATTTAAAGTGAAAGACTAGACCACTCCTTCCTCGTCTAACACTTTCCATAAAATGAAGATTCCTCACAAAGTTAATAACCCAAAGATTATTGTTCAATCAAATTTTTTTCATAATTTCCAAAACTCTACTCAAATCAAATATCTTAAGAAATTGTATCTTGATCATAATTTTTCTCATAGAATTAGGATTCTACTTAAATTCTATGTTGGGAGAGATATTTTTATATATATTTTTTAATCAATCACTAATGGAAAGATTACAACTTGACTAAAATTCAATGATTAGTAAATTATTTCCTAATCTATCACCGATTTCCTGAATCATAATACCGCCTAAATTGTTTGACTCCAGATTTGCAGAATCATATCACTGCCCAAACTGAATAACCTCTGATTTGGAAAATCATATCACTACCCAATTGACCACTGATTTGCAGAATCATATCACTTGTCTTTCAATTCATGACAAGATACCATATAAGCACACATTTTGCATTCATGTCTATTTGGGTTAAGGTTGCCCTGCCCTACTTTGGAAAGTAGATATAGGGATTTATTAAATCATACAATATGGTAATACTACTGTCATGACCCAAACCCGCTCCTACAGGTTTAGCATCATGACCGACCAGTAATCCTGAGATTACCTACGGCCTCAATAACAAATCAATCTCAATATAGTTTACGAGGCTTAGCGGAAGCAATATTAAACATAAAGATGAGCTATGCATATATGAAAACATCCTCATAGTATAATTATACATCCATTCTTTATATATATATATAAGCATTCATTTAATAGACTTTTAACATTTAATACACATTTCAAATATCCATAGTTTTAAAACGTAAAACAACCCCCCAACAGTAATAACAAATGCATAAAACAAAAGATCATAACAAAAGGGGGTTTTGACTTTGCTTGGCTCCGCTCGAGCCCAAGCTTGCTCCTTCTCGGAAAATCTTCAAAAAAGCTGACAATGGGGTAGACTCTTAGGCTTTCCTTCTAACCTTGATGCTCAGTTTGCTCACCTATATATATATATAAATAGTGAACTAAGGCCCAGTGAGTAATAACAAAATAAAGGAGTTAAATGAATGAAGTTTGATAATATTTCAATACAATTCCTATTTCAATTCAATTCATAACGATTCAATAATAGCACAGTAACAATAATCTTTTCAATCTATTTTGTTCAAGAGGCACCACTTTAATCTCAAGCCTTTCAAATTATTGAGTAACTCTCTCTGATCTGTGAGCAAACAGGCTAGATTTCCTATATTCTTTTAACTGAGTGCATCAGCCACTGTGTTGGCCTTGCCGAATGATAGTGGATTTGTAAATCATAGTCCTTGATCAGTTCAAGCCATCGTCTCTGTCGCATAGTCAATTCTTTTTGTCTGAAAAAGTACTTCAGGCTCTTATGATCAGTGTACACTTCACATTTAGCTCGATAAAAGTAGTGATGCCATATCTTCAATGCAAACACAACTACAGAAAGTTCCAAGTTGTGTATTGGATAGTTTTTCTCATGTGGTCTCAAATGTCAAGAGGCATAAGCAATCACCTTGCCATTCTGTATTAAGATGCAACCCAAACCTTTATAAGATGCATCACTATAAATTACAAATCCTTTCGTACCTGAGGGTATAGTAAGGATTGGAACTGTGGTCAATCTTGTTTTTAGTCTTGAAAAGCTGATTCCCTCTGTTCTGTCCACACAAATGGTTCCCCTTTTCGAGTCAATTGGGTCAACGATACAGTAATTTTTAAGAAGTCTTTAACAAATCTACGATAATAACCTGCCAATCCCATAAAACTACAGACCTTGGTCACGTTAGTCGAGGTAGGGCCAATCTATAATTGCTTCTATCTTATGAGGGTCCAATAGAAATACCATTTTTATCAATGACATGTCCCAAAAATGCAATCTTATCTAACCAGAATTTACACTTTTTGAATTTCCCATACAATTGTTTTTCTCTAAGTAAGGGTCATTCTTAAGTGATGTTCATGATCATCTCTACTTTTTGAATAAATCAAAATGTCATTAATAAATACAACAATGAATTCATTCAAAAAGGGTTTAAAAACTCTATTCATTAGATCCATGAATACTGCAGGTGCATTTGTGATTCCGAAAGGCATGACTAAAAACTCATAGTGTCCATACTTGGTTCAGAAAGCAATCTTTTCAATATCTTCAGCCCTTACCTTCAACTGATGATATCTCAATCTGAAGTCAATTTTTGAAAACATCTGAGCCCCCTACAACTTATCAAATCGGTGCTTTTTCCCGCACACAGTGCATATAGGTATTGAGTTGCCAATTTGGTTTGACCCGGAGTTACTGAAAGTCCCAGACTTTGACTTTTTGTTCGTAGTCAATGATGCTCCCTTGTTGAAATTTTTGCCTTTTACCCTTCCATTCGAATTTCTAGCTACGGTTAGCCATGTTCGCCTCTGACATTAATGCTCTATCCAATATATCTACGTATTTCGGTAGTTTTAACACATTGATCCTCTCCAAGATCAAGTCACGTAATCCTCCTTCAAACTTTCTAGCTTTCTTGTAATCTATATCAACCATATGTGGTGCAAAACGAGCCAACTCTGTAAATTGCGCCTCTTACTCAGCAATAGACTTGTTCCCCTGTTTGAGTTGTTCAAATTTAGATACCTTCCGATCTCTAACACATTGTGGAAAATACATCTCATAGAAGAACTCTAGAAAACGAGCCCAAGTGATGTCTCTATTTTCTTCGCGAACCAGCATCCACATCTTCTAGCTTCGTCTTATAATGTGAATGCGGCTAACAAGACTTTTTGAGCTTTAGTGCAAGGAAACACTTCAAATAATTTCTCTATGCCCAAAACTCAAGCTTTAGCTTTAAGTGGATCTACGCCTCCATGAAACAAGGGTGGTTTCATCTTCTTGAACTCCTTAGTCAATGCAATAGTACAATCACCAGTTTGACACCCTGGCACTAGATTGGCACAGCATTGGAGGTGGGGATGGCGGTTGTTGTTATTGTTGCTACTACTGTTGTTGCCACTGTTTCCGTTGCCTTAGAGTTTCAACCATGTGATGCATCATTCGTTCCATTCTATCCAACCTTGAGGACATTGCTTCCTCTAGCTTATCACCTCTTGTTCTCACCATTTTCTGTATGAAACTTGTATTATGAAACTTGTATTATAATAAACACAATATACACATAATTTCGCATGTTTAAATTACACAAGTTATCTCACTCAATATTCAAATATGCATGCATGCAATCCTGAATTCTTTCTAGACTCTCTATAGCTCAATGGACGAGTGAGTGAGATATAACTTGTGCTCTAATACCACTCTGTCACGACCCAAACCCGCTCCTACAGGTTTAGCATCATGACCAGCCAATAATCCTGAGATTACCTATGGCCTCAATAACAAATCAATCTCAATATAATTTACGGGGCTTAGCAGAAGCAATATTAAACATAAAGATAATCCATTGAGTTGTGCATGTATGAAAACAACCTCATAGCATAATTATACATCCATTCTTTATATATAAAACATTCATTCAATAGACTTTTAACATTTAATACACATTTCAAATATCCATAGCTTTAAAACGTAAAACAACCCCCAGCAGTAATAACAAAAGCATAAAACAAAAGATCATAACAAAAAAGGGTTTTGACGTTGCTTGGCTCCGCCTGAGCCCAAGCTTGCTCCTTCTCGAAAAATCTTCAAAAAGGCTAACAATGGGGTAGACTCCAAGGCTTTCTCTCTAACCTTGGTGCTCAGTTTGCTCACCTACATATACATATAAATAGTGAGCTAAAGCCCACTGAGTAACAACAGAATAAAGGAGTTAAATAAATGAAGTTGATAATATTTCAATACAATTCCCATTTCAATTCAATTCACAATGATTCAATAATCGCACAATAGCAATAATCTTTTCAATCAATTTACATGGTACATCCAATAGTTTATTCTACTATTTTATGGAGTTATAGAGTTAAGAGAAGTTAGAGAAGTTAGGCAACAAAGAGATGGTGGGAATTTACATTGCTTCATATGTTGGCTTGAATGCCAATTTATAGAATACATCTTGTAGATACAAACAAAAACCAAAAAGCTATCCTAGTCCAAAAAGTCTATCGAAAAGTTATTGCATATCTACTTTGTTGAAATTTACAACACCAATACAACCAAAAACTCAAACTTTCACAAAAGTCTACAAACTAATAAATACAAAGACAAGAAAGTCTTTGGAAACATAAATGAAAAACTACAATTATTGCCATCTTCTGACAAACTACAATTTTATACACTATCTACCCGCCCTGTTGTTTAAAGAGATAGACAGAAATAGATAAGATTTGGTTGATCTTATTTGTCGGGTAGCGTTGGCTGAAAGGATTTGTCTGACCACTTTCCGCCTAATAATGCAGGTCGCTCCATGTGTCTTAGATAAGGTTGGAGTCGATCATGAGACAACTGCATGTGATAGTGGGGTGCACTATGCTTCCATCATGTTTACGAGATTGTGATATTTTTCATCAGTCTCTGATGGAGAGGAATCAGGATCTTGGTTGTATCGCTCATTTCGAAATTGTTCTACATCATCCGCGGTCATGGCTAGTTCCAACGAAAGATCCAAATTATTTCTCTTTTTGAGATTTAATAACATGTCAAGAATCTCGTTAATTTGTGTAGGAGACCTTTGATATATTATGGGAAAATGAGTTATAAGTAGTATTCTACCGTTTGTGACCATGAATGGCAACTTTGTTGAGCCATGGATATTAGAAGCTGCTTGTAAAACAGTTATTAGACTGTCTATCCAATATTCTGTTAAAGGAAGTTTTTGAATATTTTCCAATCTCTCCCTCCGGCGATCTTCATCCAAATAGTCATCTTCAAATTCGAAATCTTCGGTTTCTTTAAGATACCAAATTTGATATGTTTGGAAAAAATGTTCTCGTTCTCGCCAACCAATTGTGCTGGAGATCCAAAAAGTAAAATATTTACTCCATCAAAAGCCTTTTACTACCCATGAGAGCATTGCTTTTATGATTATTGGATACTCTATCCACTAGATTGGATCTAAAATTTAGAAAATAACTTGATTAGTTATTCCCCAATCTATGTCTTCAAAAAACCACATGTCATTGTTTGCCATGATGGTTATTTTGGGAATTCCATCTTTAAAATTTAATTTATCATATGATCATTCTAAGATTTGTCTAATCTTATCACGATGATCCTCAACTTGATTTTTTTATTAAAATTTTCTTTTGGAAGCAAAGTTCTTGCTTTTTTAAAAAGACGAATTCTTTTTATTTGTTCAAAAATTGGATCAGAAAACTCATCTGATATGAGATCTGATAGCTGAAGAAAATTATTTATTTTTCCGAAATTAAAATCTTCATCTCAATTCATTTGTTTAAGGATATTGAAATAAAGGTTTTGTAAATCTTTTAACTTAGCTGCTTGCTCAACTAATTTGTTGACCAGAACTTCCATGTGTTTTCGAAATTTCACTTTATTGACTACAATGTGAGTTTTCCAAACTCCATTGAGTTCTGTATCAATTTCTCTGGATATACCTGGGTTAAAAAATCTTTTATTTTAGATTCATTTGGTTTAGATGTCTGAATATTAGTTAGAACTGGATTAGTTCTCATTTGACAAAAATTATTTCGATAAATAGGCATAGCTGGTGCACTGTAAAAAGCGTTTTTAGATTTGGTCATGCTATCATAGGATTTATAACTAGCTCCTAGAAATTCGCAAACTTGCTTATTGCAATCATTCCATTCTGTGTAAATTCTAGGTTGTCTTCCTGCAAACACAACATAAACTTTTTCTTGTTTGGGGATTGCTATTTTAGCAATTGTCACCCAATCTCCTTGTGCGGGTTGTTTACCCTTATTCATTTTTTCCTCTTAATCTAGAGGTCTTCTGCAAAAATTAAAATTACTTGTTTAGTAATTTAATTTTTTTGAAAACAATTCCTACTAAGAAAATTTGCAAGAAAATTGTTAGTACTTTTAAGATGTTCTACCTCAAAAGTATATTCTGAAAATTTATTATACCAGGCTAATCTTCTTCCTTAATGGGTTTTTTATTGATCAAGAAATCTCTTACTGCTTTATTATCAGTGCGTACAATAAAATTTTCTAGGGCTACATAAATATAAAAACCTTTTATTGTCAATTTTATTGCAAGTAATTCTTTTTCAAAAATAATATATTTCTGTTTATTTGGTTTAAATGTTCTAGAATTATATCCACAAATTAGTTCTTCTTTTTGTAATTTTATGGGTATTGAATTTTTTTCTTGGTCTAATCCCATTCTCTGATAAAGGTATCTCTTTATCATGCCATAATTTACTTGGTGTTCCACATTTTTAGATTTTTTCACAAAGTAATTTTAAATGTTTCTTATGCTCCTCCCGGGTTTTGGAGAAGAGAAGTATATCATCAATATAAACTACATAACAATCTTTAAGATCTTTAAAGGTTGTATCCATCCACCATTGAAATACATGTGGTGCGATATTTAACCCAAAAGGTATAACATTCCAATGGTAATGTCCTCTAGGTGTACTAAAAGCTATCAATTTTTTTGACTCTTCAGTCAATTGAATTTGCCAAAATCCACTCTTACAATCAAATTTGCTAAAGATTTTTGATCCTTTGGTTAAGTTAATCAGAACATCTTTTCATGAAACAAAATATCCATCAAATTCTAAATTTTCATTTAGCCGTTTGTAGTTGACTACCATTTGGGCTTCCTCTTTTAATTTCAGCATGCTTTCTTGCCATAAAAGCTGGACTAGAGTGAGAGTTTTCCTTATATGCATGGCGATTTCCTTTTTGGAAATAATTTTATATATAAATATCTCCCAATGCAAATACAGGAAAAAGTCATTTCATTAAGCATAAACAATGTCTTAATTCATATTTTATTGTTAGAACAACATAAATATATTTGTGATAAAGAGTTTACGCCCGTTCCGCTTGGTGATTTAACTCCCATCATCAAAACTATTGATGAATCACATTGAATTTATAAAATTCTAAAAGAAAATTTTAGTGAAAATTCATTAAAACTATGGCAACGTAGTCCGCGTTATTGTAATTTGAAATTAAAAGACCCTAATGTTATCATTAGAGTAAGACCAATGATCTATACTAGACAAGATATAGATGAATTTGATTTTCAATTTCAAGACTTTTTAGATAGAAAGTTAATTGAAGAAATTAGAAGCCCTCACTCTAGTCTAACTTTTTCGGCAAGAAACTATGCTAAAATTAAAAGAGGAAAATCCCGAATGGTAGTCAACTATAAATGGCTAAATGAAAATTTAGAATTTGATGGATATTTTATTCCAAGTAAAGATGTTCTTATTAACTTAACCAAAGGATCAAAACTCTTTAGCAAATTTGATTGTAAGAGTGGATTTTGGCAAATTCAATTGATTGAATAGTCAAAAACATTGACAGCTTTTAGTACACCTAGAGGACATTACCACTGGAATGTTATGCCTTTTGAGTTAAATATAGCTCTACAAGTATTCCAACGGTGGATGGATACAATCTTTAAAGATCTTAAAGATTGTTGTGTAGTTTATATTGATGATATACTTCTCTTCTCCAAAACCCTGGAGGAGCATAAGAAACATTTAAAATTACTTTGTGAAAAATTCCGAAATCGTGGAATTATTTTGTCACCAAAAAAGATTGAATTAGAAAAAGAATCAATTGAATTTTTGGGAATAATTTTAGACCAAAAAGGCTTAAAATTATAGGAACATATTTTGTCCAAAGTACGAGATTTTTCTGATACTCTTGAAAATATAACACAATTATAGAGTTTATTTGAAATTTTAAATTATGGATGAAATTTTATCAAAAATCTTTCAAACATAGAAATTCCTTGGTTAACCAAATTAAGGAAAAAATGTTATTTTGAATGGACAACAGAGGATGTTGTTTTGATTAAACAAATTAAGGAAAATGTTAAAACTTTACCAGACGTTTATCTTCCTAAAACAGGTGATTAATTAATTTTAGAAATAGATGCCTCAGAATCATGTTGGGGATGTGTTCTTAAAGCAATACCAAGTAAACTATGGCATGATAAAGAGATACATTTATCAGAGAATGGGATTAGACCAAGAAAAAATCCTATACCCATAAAATTACAAAAAAAAAAAAGAACTAATTTGTGGATATAATTTTGGAACATTTAAACTAAATGAACAGAAATATATTATTTTTTTAAAAGAATTACTTGCAATAAAATTGGCAATATAAAGTTTTAATATTTATTTATCCCAGAAATTTTATTGTAAGCACTAATAATGAAGCAGTAAGAGATTTCTTAATCAATAAAAAACTCATTGAGCAAGGAAGAAGATTAGCCTAGTATAATAAAATTTCATAATATACTTTTGAGGTAGAACATCTTAAAGGTACTAACAATTTTCTTGCAGATTTTCTTAGTAGGTGAAAATAATATGTATTGTATTGAATGAATTGTATTAAATAGAAGGTCTATATATATAGACTGAGAAAGAGTATCCTACTAGAAATCTAACTATGAAAAAGAGTATCATAGAAGAGACCTAACTATGGCAATACCAAATATATTTAGGAAATCAATACCTAATATATGTAGGAATATATACCATATATACATTAACAGTAGAAATTGTTTTTAGAAATAAATTACTAAACAAGTAATTTAATTTTTGCAGAAGACCTCTAGACTAAGAGGAAAAAATGAACAAGGGTAAACAACCTGCACAAGAAGATTGGGTGACAATTGCTAAAAAAGCAATCCCCAGACAAGAAAAAGTTTATATTGTGTTTGCAGGAAGACAATCTAAAATTTACACAGAATGGAATGATTGCAATAAGCAAGTTTACAGATTTCCAAGAGCTAGTTATAAATCATATGATAGCATGACCAAAGCTAAAAAAGTTTTTTACAGTGCACCAACTATGCCTGTTTATCAAAATAATTTTTTTCAAACGAGAACTAACACAGTTCCAACTAATATTCAGATATCTAAACGAGATGTATCTGAAATAAAAGATTTTTTCAACCCAGGTATATCCAGAGAAATTTATACAAAACTCAATGGAGTTTGGAAAACTGACATTATAGACAACAAAGTGAAATTTCGAAAACACATGGGAGTTTTGGCCAACAAATTAGCTAAGTAAACAGCTAAGTTAAAAGATTTACAAAACTTTTGCTTCAAAACTCAATTAGCTAAGTTAAAAGATTTCTAGAGAAATTTATACAAAACTCAATGGAGTTTGGAAAACTGACATTGTAGACAACAAAGTGAAATTTTGAAAACACATGGGAGTTCTGGCTAACAAATTAGCTAAGCAAATAGCTAAGTTAAAAGATTTACAAAACCTTTGTTTCAATATCCTTAAACAAGTAAATTGGAATGAAGTTTTTAATTTCAAAAAAATAAACAATTTTCTTCAGCTATCAAATCTCATATCAGATGAGTTTTCTGATCCAGTTTTTGAACTAATAAAAAGAATTTGTCATTTTGAAAAAGCAAGAACTTTGCTTCCAAAAGAAAATTTTCTTTTCATAAAAAATCAAGTTGAGGATCATCGTGATAAGATTAGACAAATCTTAGAATGATCCTATGATAAATTAAATTTTAAAGATGGAATTCCCAAAATAACCATCATGGCAAACCATGACATGTGATTTTTTGAAAACATAGATTGGGAATAACTCATTAAGTTATTTTCCAAATTTTAGATCTAATCCAGTGGATAGAGTATCCAATGATCATTAATGTAATGCTCTCATAGGTAATAAAAGGCTTCTGATGGAGTAAATATTTTACTTTTTGGATCTCCAATGTAATGACCCAAATTTTTTATAGCAGGCCTTCTTTGAAACGCTACGTGAGAGTGATGAGTGGTTATTATTTGCTTGCAAGGCAATTGGAATTTTTTTAGAGGGAGGAATAAAATATGACCCACTACATACACTTTAGCTGATGCTTTGGCAATTGCTCAACATCATGATGCAGTTAGTGGCACCGAAAAGCAGCATGTGGCTGATTAAGAGTATAGATTCCTAGAGATTTGTTTGCTGGGGAGAGTCAGTAATCCCACCTCTACCTTATTTTTTTTTTCTTTCTAATCTATGGTGTTGAGACTATGTAAAGTAGGTGTCATGCACGACACCATCATAGTTCAATGTGGTGCTTGGATGAGATGGAAAGTGGATGGTTATTCTGATTCCAACCTCTCAGATCAAATTTCTGGTATTCCTAGTGCTCTGTTTATGTTTGCTTTGTGTGAGGAGAGGAATCTTTTTGGTTGTGTGTTGTCAGAGTTTTGCTGGAGCTCCGAAAGCTGTGTGTTGCATTGCTGTTGAGCTGTTGCACCAGAGTTTGGCCGCCAATCTGTATGTTTGCCGGTCCGGCATGAGGTGAGGATGAAGCTTGTGCCGTGTCTTCTGGTGCTGGTATGGCTTTTGCTCTTCCGGTGCCATGCGTTGAGGATGATGAAGTTACTTTCAGTTACTCTAATTCTGAAAGCCAAGAGGTTTCAATGAAGATCAATCACACTGGAAAAAAACAGGGAGGAACGTTTAAGTGCAACTCCTTGACTGAAGTTACTCCCAATCAGATGAGGCAGAACACTTTCTTTTTTTTTTCTTTCTCTCTCTTTGGTCTCTCTCTCTGAATTTTTTTTTATATTACATTTATCATATAAAATCTTTGATCCACTAAAAATCTATTAGGTTTTAGACCATAGTTCTTAAGATCAAAGTGAAGAGCTTGGTGAGAGCAACGTTTTGACCGGTGGAGATCGAAATCCAACAAAGTCGAAAATTAGAGTTTTTGCTTGTTTCCTCTTCTAGCTTGAGGTAGGGATTTTTCCTACACTTCTTTATGCACTTTTACTTGATTATAGAGAGCTTAGAGTTGTATATAATTTAATTAGAATTTTTGAAAATTTTGTGATTTATTTGCGTAAAAGAGAAATTTTGAGAAAAATAAAAAGTTGATGCCCAAATTGTGAAAGTATAAACTTGGAATATGTTTGTAAGGTTATGAAAGAGTTATGTTTTAAATTTGAACAAAAAGGGACTTCGATTCGATTGGTTTTGAAATTTTTACCAGTTTGGGGCCAAAAGAGCATTTTTAAAGAAAACAAAGGAATTACGTTTAACTTTTGGGGCTTTTGATCAAATAGGATGTCATAGTTGAATAATGCTTGGAGAATGAGTTTGGAAAGAAAATGATGTTTTCTTGGGTATTAACGGTATTATTTTGCTTAATGTATCCGTTGGAATAAAACCGATACGGTTAGAAATGGACCTTGAGAGGTTATCGGACGTGATTGTGATATGAAAACTAGTGTAGTTGTTCATATTTGATAAGTTGTGGAATAGATTGTATTTATTGGAATTTTTATAATTTAATTGTTGAAATATCTGTTTTGGGCTATCGATGGAGGATAGCCATGATGGTTATAGAAATGCATGAGACTTAGCTAAATTGAACCACATTCCTCATTTGTTGCATTGGACATTGCATTACATTCATTTCATTGGAAATGTATTTGATTTTGAGAAATGTTTGGAAATGTATCTATTTGTGAAAAGATGAATACTTGGTGAATCTGGGTGGGGAGTGTAGAATCGCGCGGTTAGGTGTCGAGCCTTCCAGTTTACTGGTAAAAATGACAGTGATAATGCATTAGGGCCTACTTACGGACACTCACCTAGAGATTCACAGAACCTATATTCATGTAACAGATATGGTTTAAAATGGAAATGGTTTTATATCTGTTGTTGCATCTCAGTATTGCATGCTTTATAAAAAGTGAGATAAATTGTTTTATCATGAGCATGCCATCATCATACTTCTCTTTATTCTTGTCATAGTTCATATGTTGTGTAGTATATCTCTACTAGGCTGTGACTCACCCTATAAGGGAAACCATTTCAAGTACAGATGTTATGCCTCCGCCAAGGCATTGACTTGGGAGGACTCGGAGCTGAGGCTTCATTTTTGTTTTATTGTTATTTGTTGAATGTAAGCCCAGGGCTATATTGCTGTTGAGTTAAAACTCCATTTTGTGTAACCAAGAATATTTTTGGATAAATTTGTAAGCCTGTAGGGCATTTATTATCTGTTTGGCTTCCACTTCATACCTATTGTAAAATGCATGCTTGGGATTGGAACTGGGGCATTGAGATGTGAACAGCATGTATTTGGCATTTGGGATTTAATGGAAATGGATGTATGGAATAGTTAGCTATATATATGTGTTTGTCTATCAGGTGGGTTTTGTTGCATAAATAGATATATCCTGCCCAATTTTCGGGACATTACAACTTGGTATCAGAGCGTACCGGGTTCGAATACTTGGGTACGTGGGAAGTGGTTAGTACCACAGTGGGTTTATTTCGCTTGATAGAGATATCTGTATGATGAGGTGCTATGTGATAACATGCTTATGTGATTATATGGGTATGGGGTTTGATTTCTGTGATGTTGATTGGGTCTGTGAGTTTCTAGAAGTCCAGTCAGAAGAGCACTTGATCGCTGCTATTTCTGATTGCAACTCTAGCAACGTCATGGGACAATCATTATCTAGAAAGAAAATCTGTATGTGCTTATGTGACTATGTGCTTATGTGGAATGAATTAATTGTTGTCCATTGCCTTAGGGCATGAGTGAGTTAGCTTCGGCACAATTATGATTTGTGCTAATCTTAGGATGTCAAGACGCGGAAGGGGCAGTGGTAGGCGTGGTAGGCCCAGGAGGCACGAAATGCCAATACCGGATGAGATTCCAACGCAGGAGGAGGGGACAGGGCAGATAAATGTGGTTGAGCCAGCTGGGCAACATGCCATGGGTGTTTTGGCACGAGAGATAGCAAGGGCACTGAACATACTAAGGGCTGAGAACCTAGCACAGGCCCCAGCAACCCCAGTTGCAGAGACAAGACCACTCCTGCTAAAAAGGGAGTTCTTTTGGACCAATCCAGATATTTTTGTAGGAGATCCTAAGGAGCCGCTGAAGGCTGATAAGTGGCTAGTGCAGACGGTTAAGACGTTCGAGATGCTAGACATTGAGGACGACGCTCTAAAAGTGACCTTGGCATCCTTTCAACTGAAGGGAGAAGCGGGTCAATGGTGGAAATACACGCGAGAACGTATTGGGGTGACTTGGGAGGCCTTTGTCAATGCCTTTCAGGGGAAGTATTTGCCTGCTACTATCAGAGAGAGGTTGAGGGAATAGTTCAAGAACCTCGAACAGTAGCTTGGCACATCGGTGGCGGAGTTCGATGTCACTTTTACTAGTTTGTCCAGATTTGTTCCTGAGCTTGTGGCGACAGAAGAACGCCGTTGTATCGAGTTTGAGACTTGACTGAGAGATGAGCTTGCCTACTATGTGGGCGGGTCTATGATGAGGGAGTACAGCTGTCTTGTCGAAGCAGTGGCACATATGGAAACCTGGTTAGGAGTTGAAGAGAAGGAAATGAGGGATTTCAGGCAGAGAGGCTAGGAGATGCAGGGTAAGAGACAGAGGGGTTTTACACCACAACAGTCTCATCGGGCACAGACTAGGTCCACTTTTCCAATGCCGAGTTCAGGGGTAGTGAGAGGTGGCTAGGGAGGATTTTCTTGTTTCAAGTGTGGCCAGTTGGATCATAAGTCCTTTCCTTGCCCATAGAAGAGGGGAGGACAGCAATCTGCACCGTCTTCAATCCACCCACCGAGCTAAAGTTAGGGGAGGAAGCAGTCTTTGACTTGCTTCCAGTGTAGACAGGTAGGACACATGAAGAGGTACTGTCCACAATTGAGTGGCACACTTGGTGCATTTGGATCGAGGTAGACTCAGAGTCACCAGCCAGCACAGTCGGCACAGGCCTTGAGGGCCACTCTGGGAGCCTTTTTGGCTCAGTCTGTACATTCAGCTTATGCTCCGAGAAGGGAGCAGCTGGATCAGAGACCTTCTTGGTGTGTGTATGCTGTCACTATGCCAGAGTTAGTGCCAGCACTTTCGGTTGTGAGAGGTACCTTCTTGTTCTGTAATTCTATTGCCAATGTATTGATTTACACAGTTTTCTTTCGTTAATACCAGTCAGTGTATATAAATGTGTTTGGATTGTTTTGCTTCATTTTTCTTTCGTTAAGCCATGATTTTGATTCAAGTCAATATGGAATCAATGTCCAGTTCAGAGTTCAAAATTCAATCATTCTCAAATTTAGTCAAACAAAATTGTTTTCAAGCTCAAAGTGTTATGCCAGTTACGCCATTGATGTGCACACAAAAAAAAAGAAGAGGGATCTTGTTTTTTATAACGGCCATACGCCGACTTCACTTACTTGACTCTTCTGCCGAGCTCTTTCTTTTTTTGTCGTCTTAGGAGACCCTTGAAGGCCTTGCCTCAGTGTGTACAGGACCGTCGAGAGAGTTGATTCCTTGCTGGTTGTCATAGGCAAAGTACGAAGGTGCTCCGAATTGGGCCATGATGGTGGTCTTCCGTTTCAGCTCTTTATTCTTTGCCTTCAGTGCGCAAATCTCTGCGCATCTTTGTACATGCGCTGAAGCAGATAAAGTTGGGCATTTAACTGATGTACCTCACTAGTTCTATTTTGCAGCTGGTGAGACAATTTGGTAACCGCAATCACTGTCTCCATGCAGGATCTCAGTGTAAAGTGGTTGGCCTTAATGTCAGATTGAGCGCCCATCATTTGCTCAACTGACATCATGGGAAAGTTAAGAAGAGTAGGAGCAAGGGCACTTGGTACAGGAAGGTTAGGAAGAGTAGGAGCAGGGGCACTCGGTTTAGGAGAGCTTGGATCATTAAGGTCCGGAAAGAGAGTGAGGGGACTAGATGAGGCCATGTGTGGTGAGAGGTGTAAAAAGAAAGAAAGGAGTCACAGAGAAATAACAGAGAACAAACTGAGTTTCAGGGCAGCTTTTCTCCTCCGCTCAGTCTTGATGTTTTGTCTCTCTCAAGGGGAATGAGGAAGAAAAAGGAGAAAAAGGTGATTAGGTAGACGAAAGATAGTGATAAAGAAGAAGAAGACGGAAGAGAAGAAGACAATGAGGGAGAGAGAGAGAGAGTCGAGGCAAAAAAAAAAGCAAAAAAGAAGATGGAAGAGAATCGAGAAGGGTAGCTTTTGTCGGCCAGCCGATGAAAAAGAAGACGGAAGAGAAGAAGACAAAGAGAGAGAGAGCCGAGGCGAGCTTACAAATCGAGGAGGTCTGCTTTTGTCGGCCAGCTAACGCAAAAGCAAGGCCGCGTATCAAACACAGTTTTCGAAGGAAGAGAGAGAAGCGGGAAAGTTGTATACATATATGTATATATATTGTATATTTATGTATTATATACATTTATTCGACTATTTTTGTCACAAGAGTGACTTGGTTAAGTGGTCTGGTTCGTGTCTAATGATGGAGAGGTTGAGCCCGAGGTCGGGGGTTTGAAACCTCGTATCCCAGCATTCGTGTTTTCTTTCTTTTTTGTGTGTTTTGCTTACGCGCGATGACGTCAGCTAATGGAATATTCCCTCGCAGTAACGGCATATGCTCGCTGACGTCCATAGACAGAATATTTCTTGTCAATAACGGCATTGTCACACCCCAATTTTTAATCACTCAGAAAACATTACCAAAGCTTGTAATTTAGGTCCATTTTTTTTTTTTTTACAAACATCCATTACCCTTGAGTAATAGAAATACAATGATACATGTTCTCTCTCTCTCAATGAATATTACAATGACAACAATACATGCCAATCTCCTACTGTGCTACAAATAAATAAATACAAATACAAAATCCGTTTCCTTTACATCTACTATGAAGTTATACAAAGGGACTCAAGAACTCCATAAATCTTCAATCAAAGAATCCAAATTTTCTTCCTGTAAAAAGATAAAACAACAACGAGGTGAGCACTAATGCCTAGTAGGAAACTCATAGTTCTGAATAATAACTAACACACAGATAGAAGTGATCATGCATGCAGGGTGATACCATACAGTAGGTGACATTTTGTAAGTTCAAAATATCATACATAGAGTATCTTTTTTCTCAAAATTCATTTGAACATTTAAGGAAAACTTTCAACGATCAAAACTATTCCTTTTCATTAGTAAACCATAAATCCTTTTTAAAAAACATTTATGTTTAAGGAACCACATCATTTTATATTTATTAACTCATTCCAAAATGTTTCTCATTTAATTTCCCATTTTTAATATTCATATTTTCTACTCATTATTCTTATTTAGAACTCCATAACTCCAAGTTCAAGTTCCCTTTGACTCACTAACAATTCTCCTATACTCAATTCACACCATTAATTATACTCCCAAAATTTCATTTCGAGATAACACAAGATTAACAACCCCTTTCAGTTCAATCCTTCATTTAATTATAGAACAACACTCATAATTTACCTTTATTGTCACAACTAATTCATTATGTTCACCATCACCAATCCATAATCCCTTTACCCATTTTTGGGTTCCATTCTTTACAAATAATGTCTATGTACATTTTCTCTTTATACCAAATTATACATCAATTTGCAATTTCACAAATTCATCACAAGTCACAAATAATATCATCAACTCAACATACTTCTCAACACATATCTCAACACAATCCACCTTTTGCCGACTTACTACAGCGGGATAGCGGGCACCCAATTCATAACACTTTTCACATGTTGCTGGCTACTATACGGTAGGAAGTGAACTCCCAAAAACCATTTTCTCAAAAGTCATTTTCTTCCAAAAACCATATTTCTCCAAAAATCATTTTTCAACTTTTTAAAACCATCCCCCACATTTGCCGGCTACTATATGGCAGGATGTGGGCACCCAAAACATTTTTGAAAACCATCCGTTTTTCTACTTTTGCCGGCTACAATACGGCAGGACTGTGTGGACACCCAAAAATCATTTTTTCACTTTTGCCGGCTACTATCCGGCAGGACTGTGTGGACACCCAAAAACATTTTCTCACATTCATCCAACGATAAGCCTAGACAGGGCAATTGGGCACCTTTAATCCAAAATTACTCCCACATTTGTCGGCTACTATACGGCGAGACGTGGGCCCCCAAAACCTTTTTCTTCAATTTTTAAAACCATCATCCACATTTACCGGCTATTATACGGACGGTCGTGGGCACCCGAAAAAAAACATTTTTCAACACCCCACGCGGGTACCAACACAACACCACCCAACACAACTCAACCCAAACTCAACACAACACAACTCAACACAACTCACCATGATTCAACACAATTCAACATAGTCAACACACTTTAACATAATCAACACAATTCAACACAATTCAACATAACCACACAATTCAACATAATCAACACAACTGAATTCAACAACACTATTTGCAATTCAACATAATTCAAGATAAATTATTAAATCCCACTTCAACATTCCATAACCAAGTTTATGTCATCCATATCGTCAACATATCTTTTCTCTCAAATTTCATTTCATATTATAGCATGATTTACAATGCCCATAACAAAGGTTCATTCACTAATTTTAACGTAATTTTCAAACACTTCCAAAATCCAATTAAACTTGTATATATATAATTCAACCTCTCAATTTCATGATTCTACTTTCAATTTGGGCAAAATTATTAATTATCATCATGAATCAACTTAGGGTTTTCAAGAAAAATCAAGACTTTCAAGAAAAATTAAAACTTCTCCCACCACTACTTTTTATTTCAATTTTCCCATTGATTATACACCTAAGGTTCATAATCCATAATCTTAACCCAACAATTGAACCCCAACACCTCAAACCCTAAACCCCCAAATTCCATGATATAACACTATATGCTCAAAAATGTAGATTTTGCATTTATATAATCAAAATACCACAAATCTATCTATGAATGCAAGTATTGAAGAAGAACTAGGACCCCTACCTCAAGAATCGAGCAAAAGAGTAAAGCTTTGAGAAAAATCCTTCGCAAATCCAAATTCCAATCAGTAGAAAATGTTGAGCTTCAAGCCTTCTTCACTTTTTGGCAAAGGATCTTGGCCAAATCTTTGAGCAATGGAAGATATTTGGGTCAAAAGCCTAGGGTTTTCGGACTAAGGGTGAGAGAGATGAAGAGAGAAGATGGAAGTGTGAAGAATGATCTAGAAAAATGCCTTTAAACTTGCTGAATTTGCGCAGTCCACTCGAGCGTCGCTTTTCCCGCTCGAGCGTACCTGCTTCCAGCACAGACTCCAAAACTTCAAACGGGCATAACTCTCTCATCCGGACTTTGTTCTAGGTCGTTCTTGTGTCCAAATTGAAGCCCCGGAAACAAGCTTTCCAATGGTTCTAGCCTCACATCCAAATTCAAAGTGTGGAAAAAGAAAAGGGCAAAACAGTGACGGTTGTTCGTAGAAAAAATTATCCGAATTAAATTTTTGGTTCACTCTTACTTTACCATTATGTTACCACTTCGATCAATGTCCCAAAATAAGACAAGGAGTTTCCAAATACACTAATAAAAATGTCAAAGGCAATCTCATTTTCCACGCTTGAGCGTCGCTTTCCACGCTCGAGCGCACAGACCAACAAAGCCGTCTGCTTGAGCGACCACTCCCACGCTCGAGCAGGAATTCACAACTCTCAAAATTTTGGACAGACTGCAAAAATGCTGGGAGCCTCTCAAGTCCGCTCGAGCATCAACTCCCTCGCTCGAGCAGAGGGAAAAATTCTAGATCGTTACAATTTTCCCTCTTTAAGAAATTTTGTCCCCGAAATTGAATCCATTCTAACAAAAATAGCAACAACCTTATACTCACCAATTCTTAACAACCCCTAGTCCAAAAATAAAGCACAAGAGCACCCATATATATCCACCAAACCTTAACAACTTTCAATTACACCTTACCTTAATTCTAAACCCGAAAGTACAAAGTGTCACAGGCATATTCCCCAAATGTGTTTGTGTATATGTACGTATCTGTGTATTTTCTCCATATTTGTCCGTATGTGACTGTGTATCTTTTGTTCATATTTGTCCTTTGGTGAAAATGTTGTGGAGACGCCACGGGGTTGAGAAAGCGACTTGAGAACATGTGGCTAAAGTCCGTGAGAAGTATCCGGACCTTTTTATCGATGTTTGAGAGTTGTAATAGAAATGTTATTTTGATATTAGGATGTACATTGTATATGTTATGGAGTAGGGTGAATTTCTTATGTTTAATTGGGAGGTTGTGTTATCATGTCATGATTTGGTTTGTTACCTGTGTGACTTGTTGAGGCTCATGTAGTAATCAAAGAAATTTTGTTGATGCATTAGTAAGTACCTGAGTGAGTTTGTGGGTGACTGTAGAATGTATTACATTACTTGAGTTTAATTTCGAGGATGAAATTTCTTTAAGGAGGGTAGGTTGTAATAACCCAAATTTTTTATAGCAGGCCTTCTCTGAAACGCTGCGTGAGAGTGATGAGTGGTTATTATTTTCTTGCAAGGCAATTGGAATTTTTTTAGAGGGAGGAATAAAATAGGACCCACTACATACACTTTAGCTGATGCTTTGGCAATTGCTCAACATCATGATGCAGTTAGTGGCACCGAAAAGCAGCATGTGGCTGATTAAGAGTATAGAGTTCCTAGAGATTTGTTTGCTGGGGAGAGTCAGTAATCCCACCTCTACCTTCTTCTTTTTTTCTCTGATCTATGGTGTTGAGACTATGTAAAGTAGTGTGTCATGCGTGACACCACCATAGTTCAGTGTGGTGCTTGGATGAGATGGAAAGTGGATGGTTATTCTGATTCTAACCTCTCAGATCAAATTTCTGGTATTCCTAATGCTCTATTTATGTTTTCTTTGTGTGAGGAGAGGAATGTTTTTGGTTGTGTGTTGTCGGAGTTGTGCCAGAGAAGAAGACAATGATGCATTTTGCTGAAGCTCCGAAAGCTGTGTGTTGCACTACTGCTGAGCTGTGGCGCCGGAGTTTGGCCGCCAATCTGTATCTTTGCCGGTCCGGCATGAGGTAAGGATGAAGCTTGTGCCATGTCTTCTAGTGCTAGTATGGCTTTTGCTCTTCCGGTGCCGTGCGTTAAGGATGATGAAGTTGCTTTCAGTTACTCTAATTTTGAAAGCCAAGAGGTTTCAATGAAGATCAATCGCACTGGAAACAAACAGGGAGGAACGTTTAAGTGCAACTCCTTGACGGAAGTTACTTCCAATCAGATGAGGCAGAACACTTTCTTTTTTTTTGCTTTCTCTCTCTTTGGTCTCTCTTTCTGAATTTTTTTTGATTACATTTATCATATAAAATCTTTGATCCACCAAAATCTATTAGGTTTTAGACCATAGTTCTTAAGATCAAAGTGAAGAGCTTGGTGAGAGCAACGTTTGACCGGTAGAGATCGAAATCCAACAAAGTCGAAAATTGGAGTTTTTGCTTGTTTCCTCTTCTAGCTTGATGTAGGGATTTTTCCGACACTTCTTTATGCACTTTTACTTGATTATAGGGAGCTTAGAGCATGTATATAATTTAATTAGAATTTTTGAAAAAATTGTGATTTATTTGCTTAAAAGAGAAATTTTGAGAAAAATAAAAAGTTGATGCCCAAATTGCAAAAGTATAAACTTGGAATATGTTTGTAAGGTTATGAAAGAGTTATGTTTTAAATTTGAACAAAAACAGACTTCGATTCGATTGGTTTTGAAATTTTTACCGGTTTGGGGCCAAAAGAGCATTTTTAAAGAAAACAAAGGAATTACATTTAACTTTTGGGGCTTTCGATCAAATAGGATGTCATAGTTGAATAATGCTTGGAGAATGAGTTTGAAAAGAAAATGATGTTTTCTTGGGTATTAATAGTATTATTTTGCTTAATGTATCCGTTGGAATAAAACCGATACGGTTAGAAATGGACCTTGAGAGGTTATCGGACGTGATTGTGATATGAAAACTAGTGTAGTTGTTCATATTTGATAAGATGTGGAATAGATTATATTTATTGGAATTTTTATAATTTAATTGTTTAAATATTTGTTTAGAAATATCTGTTTTGGGCTATCGATGAAGGATAGCCATGATGGTTGTAGAAATGCATGAAACTTAGCTAAATTGAACCACATTCCTCATTTGTTGCATTGGACATTGCATTACATTCATTTCATTGGAAATGTATCTGATTTTGAGAAATGTTTGGAAATGTATCTATTTGCGAAAAGATGAATACTTGGTGAATCTGGATAGGGGGTGTAGAACCGCGCAGTTAGGTGTCGAGCCTTCCAGTTTACTGGTAAAAATGACAGTGATAGTGCATTAGGGCCTACTTACGGACACTCACCTAGAGATTCACAAAACCTGTATTCATGTAACAGATATGGTTTAAAATGTAAATGGTTTTATATCTGTTGTTGCATCTCAGCATTACATGCTTTATAAAAAGAGATATAAATTGTTTTATCATGAGCATGGCATGATCATACTCCTCTTTAGTCTTGTCATGGTTCATATGTTGTGTAGTATATCTCTACTAGGCTGTGGCTCACCCTATAAGAGAAACCATTTCAAGTACAGGTGCTATACCTCTGCCAAGGCATTGACTTGGGAAGACTCAGAGTTGAGGCTTCATTTTTGTTTTATTGTTATTTGTTGAATGTAAGCCCGGGGCTGTATTTGTGTTGAGTTGAAACTCCATTTTGTGTAACCAAGAATGTTCTTGGATAAATTTGTAAGCTTATAAGACATTTATTATCTGTTTGGCTTCCATTTCATACTTGTTGTAAAATGCATGCTTGGGATTGGAACTGGGGCATTGAGATGTAAACAACATGTATTTGGCATTTGGGATTTATTGGAAATGGATGTATGGAATAGTTAGCTATATATGTGTGTTTGTCTATCAAGTGGGTTTTGTTGCATAAATAGATATACCCTGCCCAATTTTCGGGGCGTTACATCCAGCATGATTGATTGGCGAGAATGTGAACATTTTTTTCAACCATATCAAATTTAGTATCTTAAAGAAACCGAATATTTTGAATTTGAGGATGACTATTTGGATGAAGATCGCCAAAGGGAGAGATCAGAAATATTCAAAAATTTCCTTTAACAGAATATTGGATAGATAGTCTGATAATTGTTTTACAAGCAGCTTCTAATATCCATGGCTCAGCAAAGTTGTCATTCATGGTCACAGACGGTAGAATACTATTTATAACTCATTTTCCCATAACATATCAAAGGTCTCCTACACAAAATAATGAGGCTCTTGACATGTTATTAAATCTCAAAAAGAGAAACAATTTGGATCTTCCATTGGAACTAGCCATGACTGTGGATGATATAGAACAATTTCAGAATGAGCAATACAGCCAAGATCCTGATTCCCCTCCATTAGAGACTGATAAAGAATACCACAATCTCATGATGGAAGCATAGTGGACCCCACTATCACATGCAATTGTCTCATGATCGACTCCAACCTTATCCAGGACACGTGAAACAACCTGTATTATTAGGCAGAAAGTGGTTTGACGAATCCTTTCAGCCGACTCTACTCGACAAATAAGATCAACCAAATCTTATCTATTTCAGTCTATCTCTTTGAACAACGGGGTGGGTAGATGGTGTATATAATCGTAGTTTGTCAGAAGATGGCAAATAATTGTAGTTTTTCATTTATGTTTCCAAAGACTTTCTTGTCTTTGTATTTATTAGTTTGTAGACTTTTGTGAAAGTTTAAGTTTTTGGCCATATTGGTGTTGTAAATTTCAACAAAGTAGATATGCAATAACTTTAGGATAGACTTTTTGGATTATGATAGCTTTTTGCAATAATTTTAGGATAGACTTTAGAGATCACTATGTTTGAATTAATCTAATGGGCCATAGTATTGTTTTTCCCGTGCGAGGGCCAATAGGCCATGGTATTGTTTCTCCCAAGCAAGGGCCTATTAATCAATGGGCCATGATATTGTTTTCTCTAGGCAAGGGCCTCACTATTGAATGTCACGAATACAATTCAAAAGAGAACTTCATTCATCAAAGGACAACAACATTCCAATAAACCAATCATATAAAAATTTCAAAAGTAAATATAGTTTGAACATATCTTTGTAAAGTTACTACTTACAGTGGGTTAAATCCTCACTAGACCTCGAACGTCTACCTAGAATGTGAATTCAAGTGTATCGTAGCTTAATTCTCCAAGTCTTCTCCAAATCCCTTCAAATTCTCCTTTCTCTTTCTAAGGTGTTGAGTTATTCCTCTTCCTTTCTCTAAATCTCAGCCAAATCATGTATTTGAATCTATTTGAGCTTATGTAGCTCATATATATATATAGGTAATTAGCTTAAGTTAATTAAGCTTAGTTAGGGCTAATTAATCCCACTTAATTCTAATGAATTCTAATCAATTATTCTAATTATTTTGAATTCTAATCACTTAACCTATTAGGCCAGTAAATTTCGGTTTCTGAAACCGTTTGGGCTTTCAATTGTTATCCATGTCGGTTTTCAGACAGTTATTCCATGCACTAACAAATATACACACCAATAATCACATAATTAAGCAACTAAACTCACACAAAATAATATATATAAATAAAATACGGTCTGGGGTTGTCACAAATACAATCCTGAAAAGGGAAGTTTCTTGTCCTATTTTAAAAGGTGCTAAAACTTTCCACATGGAAATGGTAGGTTTAGTCAAAGGGTACATTAACTATGACTATTAATATACCTCTTGTGCCACCTTGGAGGTAAAAGGGGACGATCAAATGGTTACTGATAGCTAAAATCTACCACTTGCTTGTTGACATTAACATAGTGGCAAGCCATCCAGGATATTAAGCAACGAAGCGGTTTTTTTTCGAGCCCACAATGATGCAATGCAATTAAACAATTAAAACGCTAATTTCATAAAATAAAAATTTTCAAGTCAAGTTCTCTTAATCTCCAACAGAATCGCCAACTATGGATGCTATGCCTTTTTGGGTATAAGGCCCGTTTCCACCCAATGTTGTGCCAACTCGCTTTCCCATATCGATAGAGTCGCCACTTAATTTTATGAGAAATTAAGAAACTTTTAACAATGAAAACTAAATACAAGACCTGATCCATCACGATCAGAGAATTTCTGGTTTGGGAACTAATTCACAAAAGAGGGATTTCATTGAATGATGCACCCATTTTTTCCCAATCAAAGATTGGCCTACACTAATATTCTATTTTATAATTTCAGAAATTAATTATTTCATAAAAATTCATTATTACCTTAAAACTTTTAACTAATCCTAAAATTAGTTGATTTGAATAAAATAAATATAATTTATTTTAGATTAAAAGAATAAAGTCATATTTTTTCAAAGACAATAATTTTCCAATAAAAATAGTTTTTAATGATCCATGGCCATAAACTCAAATTAAAATAAACAATATTTATGAAAAACACTCAAAACAACCAATTTTGCATAGAAAAATATTTCACTTGATTTATTGAAAAAGACAATGCACGAAGCAAACACATGCTATGAAGATGAAACTTACCCATATGCCCTTTCAAGCGCCTTACATGCATTACATAAAATAAACACGATCCTAATATACAACTAAATAATGGCCCTAAGCCCGGTTTGAGGCTCTTAACATGATTATGCATGAAGGGCAACTAACGAATAAAAAAGCAAAAATATGCTAAATACATGAAGATTCAAATTGGGGTTAACGCATGATTTCTACATGATTAAATTAGCCTAAACATGTTGTTTTTAAGAAGAAGAAAAAAATAAAATAAGTGAAAATAGGCCAAAAAAAAACTTAACAAAGCTAACACCCAACATGATGATATGATGAACTAACACCTAACTATGATTACATGTTGAAAATAGAATGGAAAAGCTATTGAAATTAATTAGAGAAGTGAGTTTTACCTGCTGGTTTGATTAAACCGAAAATCACGCGAAGAAAAGGCAAGAAAACCAAGTTTTATTGCTTGCAAACCTCCTTCAAGTCTAGGTTTCTGATTTAATTCTAGTTCTTCAAGTCTTAGATGATTTTCAGTTGTTAAAAGTTACTGTAGGAGGGTGTATTTTCGGAGCCAAGGCAATGGGGAAAGAGGAGGCAAATATTTTTGCTTAAAAGCTCACAAAAATGGCTCAAGAGTTCAACCTCTTTAAAGAGGGGGTTAGTGCTTATTTATAGGCAATGAGGAGCCTTGGGGAACACCCTAGGTCATCCTAAGTCTCCCTCTTCGCTTCCTCTTGCCGCCTCCCTTCAAAATTGCACCAAGATTAAGTTTTCAAAACAACACGAATGGATGTGCGTCCGCACAACTCACATGCATGTGCTCAAGTTGGCTTGGTGTTCATGCCACCCATGCATGCACAAGTGCGGGATCTCATGCCCTTAGCTTGCTTGTGGCCCAAGTAAACCCAAATTGGCTCTCAATCAATTTTTTTGATAAAATCAGTCACTAATTTTAGAAAATGTCATTAATCAAGATACAACCGAGCTTCCCTCTCTCTCTCAGGGTCAAAAAGTTAATTTTTGGCTAAAAAACAAGTTCAAGGATAAAATAATCATTTTCTAAAAAAAGTCAATTTTTTTGCTAAAACGCAATTACACAACTACTCTAAACAACCTCAAATAATCCAAAGATGAATGTAATTACTATTTCATCATCGGAAAGCTCCTAAAATCTTAGGATCAATCAAAATGAGGTGCCAACACCTCCCTATATATATGTAGGTGACAAAAGTGAATAAGGATTACGTGACGTGAAAGACCAGCATGTCTTGCCTTCTCTTTCGGAGAAATGTTTTGTAATGATTCTTTGTATCAAAGTTTTTAAAATCAAACCGGTCAACCAATCGAAAAAGAATCAGGTGGACAGGTTACTGGTTTAACCCAATGATCTCATAATTATGTAATAAATATATAAAAATAGGTATTAAATATACATGATATATATTTATGAATTATATTTGCTTATACATTTATTTTTTTATTGATACTATTTGTAAAAATGTCAATTATATTAGTATATGAAAGAAAATTATTAAAATATAATAATTAGTTATATCTACTAACTTTTCAATAAGGAATAGTGCTGGCTTAGTGGTAGGCAATAAGGTTCTTATTATTGAGGTCTTGTGTTCTTGGGCACTACATTTTTCAAAACTTCAACTTATGTGGTAAGTCCGGCTGGTTCCGGTATATAACTTATCCCAATTTTTTGAAAAAAGGACTGTTTTTGAGCTTGAACGAGTTTGAGGGTCTAATCGGATCGAAACTTGGACCAATCAAATCGGCTGGTCCACTCCAGTTTTCAAAACAGTGCTTTGTATATAGTTAGTTTGGCAACTGAGATGTATAGTAATTTTATTTTAGATTGTACTCTGTTGTGACTAAGTGAAGATTGTAATAATAAATAAAGCATTAGTTTGTGTTCGTTTCATCTATCTACACACTTGCATTGAATGGATGTTAATTGTATAGTTGAACCTTTAGTAGTATACGGCTATTGGCCGATCACTACCCTATCTTTGTTTGGGGTGGATGGGTGGTGACAATCTTAGTCACAGCTTGGAATAAAAATAAATAAAATCAAGGATAATATATTAGATGTTCGTTGGCAGACGAACGCAACAAATAACCATACATGTGGAGGTAGGGCCACGCACCTGAAATTCATTTACCCGCCCAGCCATGTCAAATGCCCCTTCAAGCTGACTCTTACAACGAACTAGAGAGATCACATCAGTAAACATAAACTTACCAGAATGTTGCATCATTACCGTCTAATTTTGATGTTTTGATTACACATTACAATGTTGTGTCATAAACTAGAAATCTCAGAGCTTATAATGCCATGCCATACCATTCACCAAAAAATATAGGGGCTACACGATTTCTTCTACACCAACAAAACAACTTTAATACCATTATGCAACAAGGTTGATCAAAGAAAGAATATGGCCTTGGTCTTCAAATGCACATCATCGATTCTTGTTTTGATCAGATGTCTTTGCCTTGGATGATGGACTAGAGGTCTCTCTAAATGCAGATGGGCATAAATCACTTACACTGCAAATTTTACACCGAGGTCTAAGAGGAGTACACACTGTCTGTCCAAATCCCACCTGTTTCATTCAAACCCACAGTAACAGAACGCAGTTTATAAAGTAAGATCCACCTTACTATAATATAGCAGAATAGACAATGGCAATGGCAGACTGAGGATTCATTGTCCAACAGACCACAGCATATGCAAGTATGCGTTTGCATGTTTAAGCATGTAGCAGGAAGACTGAGCTACACGTACCAAAAGAGGGTTAATTGGAACCCATTCTTCCTTTGGAAGCCATAGTTGCAACGACTCTCTCGTCTCCTCAGGAGATGAAGTTTTCTGACAAAGAACAAAAGAACTAATCAGTATTCCAATTTCATCCATCATAAGCATGTGTTTTGTATGGCTATCAGCATCCCTTATAAATCAATTTATCACATTTGAGTTCATCAAAATCAGAATGTATGAATTCATCATATTTAGTTTACATGTCAACTGTTTTTTGTTTGATTAGGAATATACTCAGTTAACAATAAGTTAATAACATCATAACAAAGGTTAACAAGTGAACCCATATCATTAGTTTGGCGATAGATCAGTAAAATGGGTAACAATTGACTTAACTATAAAATGGTTTAGGCATACAGAGAAGCATAAAAATTTTAAAAATGTATAACATTGAGAATTGTAGAAGAAAGAAATCAATCTCGAAATGTCAAAGTCAAATTTTTAGAGTTCAGAAAATATAAGAACTTTATCTATTACATTTGATGTGATCATGTAATTAGGAGTATGCACCTGTTTTGTGCCTGGCCGTGACACCCACCCAAGTCTATTGCAGATACGATGCACGTGAGTATCTACACATATCCCTTGAACATTGTTCCATGCCACATTCATAACCTACACCAACCCACAGCCAATTATCATAAAACCCACCTAGCAAGTTGATGGAAAGCAATTAGCAGAAACTTCAATTTACCCCGTGGTATTGTCAATGTGTGGATTACTACCCCATAACATTAGAAAATAAGCACATAACTATCTGTGTTTTTGGACTAAACGCACTGCAATTACCCAAAAAACAAAACACACTGTCACAATTTTCATCCAAATTAACTGGACGTCAACTCACGCACCATGGTTGAGCATGAACATGAATACAACTATTTTTTTAGAAAAAATACCTTTAAAATTCTTCAAAATTACAAAAAAGTCATTTTCTTCTTGTTCTTCTCCCTTTACTCTTCTTCCTCCCTCCTCCCCTGACATCACTGTCACCCCCATCCCTCAGCCCCTCACTTTCCCAGCCCCTTCCCTCCCCTGCCACCCTCACTTCCCCGTCTCTACCCCCAAACCCATCCCTCCCCACCACCACCGTCACCACCAAGATGGCAGCCCCACACCAAAATTAAAGGAACATAAATGAAGCTTGGCACTCATTTCCCTCCTGGCTGAAATCAGCTTGATTGTTTGATCTGGGATTATTTTATTGATTATACATAAGATTGGAAGGATCTACATATAAAATTGGGTGTGGCTACATATTTTATTGTTTCCTTAAACTTTGAGCATTTACATATATATACGCAACAGGGAACCACTGGTTCAAAAGTTAAAATCAGCCAACTGAGGTTGTAGGCTTGAACTTGATCTACCCCTCCTAGCCACCATCCAATGGAGACTAAACTGGGCATACATTTCTTTATACATATACATATATATATATATGCACATTCTTATATAGATATATACTTAAGATACACATTCTTCTATACAATCACAACAGTGTGGGGTTGTGTGCGGGTGTGGTTAGATGCCACAGGGTTGAATCTGGGTTTAATTTCAAAAAAAAAAAATTGGTTATTTTTTTTAAGGCTGCTTTGAGGGTGTTGTGTGTTTGTGGTGGTGGTGGTGGTGGTGGTGGCTGGTGTTGTGTGTGTGGTGATAGTGGGAGAGTGAGTGTGGTGTTGTGTGTTGTGGTGGTGGTGAGCGGGTGGGTTTCTTGGAGAAGGGAGAAAATAGGTTGAAGAAGTTGCAAAAGAACAAAGAAACAATCCCTATATATATGGGGGTATAATGGTCTTCTCGTTTTTGGAGTTAACAATGTGAGTGGTGCGTTTAGTCCCTAAACAACAAAGTATGTGCTTATTTCAGAATGTCACACAGGGCAAAGTGAAGTTTTCCAAGAACAATATTATTCAGCCCTACCAGATGAGCCATCTTCGGACCGATCCCTGGGAGCAGGAGTAACTCCTCCAATGTACTAGGAATGTCTCCATCGTACTTCGTTAGACATATTTTTGCAATTTTCTTCAAATTGATAGCCTTTTTTGGGTAAAATCCAACCTGACAAAAGAAAAAAGTGACACAGCATTTCTAAGTAAAGAAAACAAACTTAAATGGAAACACGGCATAAAATTGCTGGAAGTTAAATGCTTTTATTGACAATGCTTCACTACAAGTATGTATCAGAGTTTGAAGTTAAACAGGTTAAACAGAGTACTTTTACACTCATCATCAAGTGACTTCAGACAAACATACTGGGTAAATCAAACTACTGATGATGGCTTCATCAACCTTGTCAATAGCATCTGGAGTAAGCAGACCATTTTGAATGAGACGCTGAATAGCTCCTGCACTAGCAAAAGACCTTAACGAGAAATTGTAAATGCTGAGAAAAGCAATTGGAAAGTAATGTAAAGCAACAACTGGAGTATAATATCCATCAGATTAGATGGTGTACATGATGTCAACATAACTAGTACGTTTTATACAGAGCTCGTTCACCTTTGAATCAAACACTTCCTCACAGTTTTATCATACGAAGTTGAGAAATGAGAATAAGAAACAGCTTAGCAGTTTTGGATGCTTCTGTGGCCATTCAATGCCAACTCATTTTGAGTGCCTAAGAGGCAACCAAATAGATCTGGTAGTAGTCTTTCCGATTTATCAGTAAACACATTGCCGTTACTTCTAGTAATATTCAGTAATAGGATTTTTGCTTTTCCCCATTAATTAATCTTAAATCTTAGGTAGCAAGCCTGTTAACCTACAAAAATACTACCATTGATACTGACATTTGAATAATGATTAGATTGAGCTATAGAATCTCAATTAACCACCACTGATTATAGGACAACATAATCTACCATGTCTTTTTCTTTAGTCCTGAGAATGATTTGATGCAACTATATTGGCTGCACAGAGGATCCAAGGAAATGCAATTTAATTATCATTTAGTCATTAGGTTGAAGAATAAAACCAGGAGTAAACTGCCACCACATACTGTAACCACAATCTGCAATACTAAGACAGTTTGAAGCCCTAATAATAATAACAATAATAATAAATAATGACTCCAAGACTAATATTTAAACTTGCCATGAGTAACATTATCCTTAGTTTGGCTTGAAAGAAGTGAAGATGCCAAGACAGCAAATCTTCTCTCCTGATAAGAAAAACAAAAACAAAAACAAATGACTAGTAATTTTAACAGCACCAAGTTTCATCCATCAAATAAACTCCATTGAAAGTATAAAACACTTTCGTATTATGCAATCTATTTAAGAGTGAATGACAGAACTATAATCCCATCTTCAGCATATGAAAGATCAGAAGATAGCTTCACAGTTAATAAAAGCTGCAAAAGGAAAAATCAGAAAATATCTTAATGTTGAACTTACTGATCAGTTCTTGTAAAATCAGTTGTCATCCAAAACCAACAAAAAAGCAAATTACCAATTTGTCTATTCTTTGGTCTAAAAGCCTGCTGTCAAAAACATGAATATTTACAAATTCCTACTTTAAGTGGTAAAGCTTGGAATATTAAGTCTATTAACTACACAGACATTAGAATGGCCAACAAATTTCCATGCTTTTAAAAAATAAACTTATATTACCATTTTACCTGTTAGACTAGAATGCTGTTTGATCAATCTAACTGAAACACAATTATTAGAGTCCATCAATCCCTAGGCTTAAAGATCTCTGTTCAACATATAGAGCATTCCCCATTTGCATATAGTCAATGGATTGCATTATTTATAGTGAACAGCGCCATGTTATATGTGATCAGAAAAGCATCATCTACTAAAAAAACTACGTCATAAAAATTAGATTATGTTATATTTCATATACTATATTACATTAAAAAGGGGCATTCCTAGGAGCAAGGGTAAAAGTTGGGGCTGCCAAGCATGAAAACATGGAATTGAGTCTGAAAGCAGTCACTTCCTGTGAATAATGCCAAAGATTAGGTGCATCTCCCGTATTACTCCTGGCACCCCCTCAATTACCAATGTTAGGAGCCAACATGGGAATACCCTTATATTAAATATATACACATTATCTCATATATACATATACATATGATGTTGTACATAGGCTCTATAGATCATTGCTTGATAGGTTAGGAGATGATTTGGGGTTCAAGAAAGGTTGGATATGCCACTTTCTTAGAAGTGTCGGTGCTTCTAAGTGTCAGATTCAATGATTGAAGGTGAGAGGTGCACTGAGCACCAAGGTCTCTTGCGGCCTAGGCGCGGGAATGAAGTAGATGTTACGAATATTGCAGTTTTTTGAGTATGAGAAATTTATTGTGTATTTTATCTATCATGTGTAGGCTATGAAGCACATGTACAAGTATGAACACTGATACTGGTACGATACAGGTACATTAATATGGTAAAATCATAAAATAAAATAAAATTAGAGTACAAGTACGGCTGGGTACATTCGTCAAAAAATATTTAATTTTAATTTGGAGTAATTCAAAAATTAATTAAATGGTTTATTGGGTTAAGATCTAGAAGAATTGGTATAATTTGGCTTAATCAATTTGATGACCAGCCTTGAATATTTATAGTGAGAGAATAATTACAAAATAAGAAATAACCAAAATAAAGCAAAGATACAATCACATAATTTTAGCTAGTTAGTATGTAAAATAGGTGAAGATTAGGGTAAGGGTTAGAGAGGAAGAGAGAGAGAAGAGAAGATGTTTTGACTATTTGGTTTAGAGTTGTAAATTAACCAGAAAAGATTGTACTTAGCTTTGGAAGAAATGTTCTTTTTGAAAAATTGTACTCCTTGTAAAAGAATTAAATAATGTAATCTAGAATGATCTGTGTTTTGTTTCATATAGTTATGTACTACTCTGAATGGATGTTTTAAATGGACTTAATGGACTCAACAAAAGAAATTAATGGCTTTTGCAACTCAAAATACAAAAATTTGACCCAATTAACATGAGTCCAACCTGTTTTGTAAGTTAGGACTTTGGTAGTCCATGACTATTGGCCGGTCACTGCACTATCCTGTTTGGGGCGGATGGGGACAGAAACGGACAGACTCAGTAAACATATCTTCTGTCTGTTTTGATGAAGAGATAAATGATGGAGTCACACAGCCTGTTCAAACCTTCTCCCGAGTAAAGTGAACATCCACCTCAACGTGTTTAGTTTTCTCATGATGAACTGAATCAGAAGCAAGCATGATAGCAAACTTGTCATCATAAAACAACTGACAAGAATCTTTCTCCCCAAAGCCCAATTCCAAAAGTATAGACCGAAGCCACAGAAGTTCACAAGTGCCCTGAGCAATAGCTTAATACTTAGCCTTAGCTGAAGATTTAGAGACAACTGCTTGCTTCTTACTTTTTCTACGATAGAAGATGAATACCATAGAAAGTACAAAAGCCTGTTGTCATATGTTTGTAAGTCTTTGACCCAGCATAATCAACGTCTGTAAACAAGAGAGGCTAGTTTGGGTACCAACTGAGAAGAATAAACCCAACCTTGGACAAGTCTTGAGATATCTCAAAATGTAATAGACAGCATCAAGATGAGTAGTGCAAGATGCATGCATAAACTGAATGACTACATTCACTGCAAATGTCAAGTCTGGTCTTGTACTAGTCAGGTATATCAGCCGAATCAATAAGTCCCCAAACTCAGTTGAAAGCGTAAGGTTTGGTTCCATAGAGGTAAAGGCAGGTTTACAACCTAGCATTCCAATGTTCTAAAAAAAGTCTTAATACACTTCTGCTGAGACAAAGATATCCATCAACGAGACCGGGCAACCTCAATACCTAAAAAATATTTGAGAGGACCCAAATCCTTAATATCAAATGTTCTGCCCAGCTCCTGTTTCACCTGAGTAATACCAGAAGCATCATCCCTAGTAAAATAATATCATCCACATAACTAACAAAATAGTACAACCACTAGGCCGATGACGAATGAAACATGTACGATCCGAGAGGGCACTAAACAAAGTTCATCCATAAAAAAAACAAAACTAAATCGACTGAACCAAGCCCGAGGGGATTGCTTTAGGCTATAAAGTGACTTGCGTGGGTGATGCACCTTCCCCATATACTCATCCTTAGCCCAAAAATCTGGTGGAGGATCCATATAGATAGTTTCAAGCAAGTCAGCATGAAGAAAGGCATTCTTAATGAAGGGGCCATGAGAGCAACAACCAAAGAAACCGCAAGATACATAGAGGTCAATTTAGCAACAGGAGCAAAAGTGGCACCAAAGTCTTAGCCAGGAACATGAGTGAAACCTTTGGCAACAAGCCAAGCCTTATACTGATCCACACCATCCGAAAGGTATTTCACATTGAACATGCACTTGAAACCAACTGTTTTAGCACCACTGGAGGTTGGCTAGGGTGGTTAGAGGAGAGAAGATGGGGGGAATAAAAAGAGAGGAAGAAGAAGGGTTGGGGCTACTATGGGGAAACAACTACGAAAGGGGAGGCTGGCCAGGGTGGTTAGAGGAGAGATGGAAAGAAAGGGGTGGGGCTGTTGTGGAGGAAGCAACCATGGAAAGAATAGGCAACTATAGAGGAAGTTACCATGACGTTGTTGTGAGATGTATCTCTTTCTCACCTCTTTTTTCTCTCTTCTTCGGCTAAAAATTAGAATATCAAACAAATGTATTGTAGATACTTCAGCACTTCGCTAAACAGTGTTACCTGGCAGGGGGGTGTTGGCCTAATTTTAAAAAATACAAGGGGGTGACAGTATGATTCGATATTATACAAGAAGTGTTAGTATAATTTACTCCTAAAAAATTAACTTGTCCCCATCCCTACTACCCAGATTAGCCCCTCCTCCAATATGATTTGGGATGGGGGCAAAACACTACAATCTCTGCCCTACCCCACCCCCACCTCATTGCCATCCCTAATTGCTAACCATTGAAGCATTTTATTTGGTTGAGTTTTTAGAACTCATTTTTTTAAATTCTTCTAATAAAAATTAGAACATAGTTTGACAAAAATAAACACACAAAAATATTTTTTTTTAATTATTTATGCTGGAAAGAAAAAGGTAAAAATTATATAAAAATTATGATTTTTTTATCATCAAACTAATTTTTGAAAAAAATTCAGAAAATTGATTCTAAGAACTTAATACCAAACATAAAGTGCATTTTTACATGAGATCATTACCACTCAACACATTATATTGTGTTAGAATAATATATTATGATTTGGGTTATTATTTTATAGTTATTTTATGCCTTAGGGCTTTCTTGTAATTATTAATCTTCATTAATATAAATAGGGGATGATATCCTAATCATTCCCTAATATTGTATTCTCTAAAAATAACATGGTATCAGAGCCTAATCCTAAACCCTAATTTCCTCAAAACCATACGGCTCCTCAGCCTTCGTTGGCTTCAGCCGACTGCCTTGCCCCTTCCGCCACTCTGCCTTGCCTCTTCCTCTGCTCGACTCCTACTCTTACCCCTGGTATCCTGTCATCTTCCTCGTCTCTCTCTCTCTCTCTCTCTTGAGTTTTGTCTGCTTATTTAACCCATGTTTGTGTTTCTATAACCCTAGTCACTTTATATAACCCTCATCTTTGTTTGGTTTCATTTTATTTTTTTTGTTTAAAGTCTTAAAAAAAAAAAAAAAAAGTATGAATTGTTAATTCTTTACTGTCATAGTGGTTGTTTGTTTTTCCCCTTCCACCACCACCTTCTGGGTTTGTGATTGGCGCTAGTTTTGTTGCGAGTTTGGTAGTACAGTATCTATGGCAGATTCTACCGGTGTGTCCACTACTTCTCAGACACCTAGGAGTGAGAGTTTCCCTATACCTACTACTATGACTAATAACCCCAGCCTTAGTCTTAAAATCACCATCTCTCTATTTAATGGTCAAAACTATCTCGCGTGGTAGCAGAGTTTGACTATGTTTTTGAAGAGCAGAGGGAAGATGGGGTATGTGGATGGCAGGATACAGGCACCCAGCTCAACTGACCCGGGTTATGATCAATGAGAGATTACCAACTCTTTGATTATGGGTTGGCTTATTCATTCGATGGTACCAGACATTAGTGAGGGCTACTTGTCTATGGAGACTGCCCAAGATGTTTGGGATGCTGTGGGTACCACCTATTCCTGCAAAGGGAATTTTTCACAGGCATTTGAGTTATGCCGCTCTATTGAGAGCTCTATTCAGGGGGAGCAGACGGTTCTTCAGTACTTCACCTTCCTTGCCAACGGCTGGAAACGCCTTGATCACCTGTAGGACTATAAGCCTATTTGCACTGCTGATTCCGTCAGGTACAAGAAGTTCATTGTACAGGAAAGGGTCTTCAAGTTTCTGGCCGGTTTCAATGTGGAGTATGATCCAGTTCAGAGTTGAGTTCTGAGTATGGACACTCTTCCTTCACTTCAGGAGGCATTTGCCTATGTACAGAATGAGGAGAGTCGTCGGTTTGCTATGATGTCCCTTATCTCTACTGACCGCTCAGCATTACTGTCTACTTCTAGAAATGGCCTCAGCCTAACTCCTATCCCTCCGTCTGCCGCTAAGGAGTTTGTATTCTGTGATTACTATAAAAAGCCGCGGCATACTCATGAGAAGTGTTGGAAGCTTCATGGGATTCCATAATAATCCAGGGCAAAGACTTATGAGACAGGAAAACACAAGGAGAAGAGGCTAAGTTACCTGAGCGGGTAAAGGACGAGGAAGATGTACTGAGAGCAGTAGAAGACCGACGGTCCAGCAATTGACGCAGAACATCCTCAAGCTCTTGAGTGGTCATGCCAGAGAGACCATCAGAAGTCGGGCCAACAGAAGTAGAAGTAGAATTAAGTGTATCAATGGCACTAGACTGATGAGCGACATCTTCTTCTACTCAAAAAGGGTATAAGTGTTACCACCCTCCTTCTCGTAAGTAGTTTGTGTCTATGGATGTCACATTCTTTGAGTCCCAGTCCTATTTTTTGTCCTCTCCGATGTCACAGTCCTCCCTTCAGAGAGAGCCTTAGTGTGAAGTGATTCCTGTGATTCCTATGGTGGAACCAGTTGTTCTTGCACCACCACCTCCTACGGGGACTGCAGAACCCAATGTCATCAAGGATAGGGAAGAGCAAGTTTATGTCAGAGACAAAGACAAACAGCAAGTTAACTGGATACAAGAGACCACTTCTGCTCCTCCACTGCCATCTCCTGCTTCTGATGAGAGTCCAGGTAACTTTGAATCTCTTGAGTCCATTGATCTTGATGTTCCTATTGCCAACAGAAAGGGTGTGAGGTCTTGTACTCAGCATCCTATCTCAAATTTTGTGTCCTCCTCTCATTTGCCATCCTCATATAGAGCGTTTGTGTCCAATATTTCCTCTGTTAGCATTCCTAACCATTTTCAGGATGCTCTTGCTACCACTGAGTGGAAACTTGCCATGATTGAGGAAATGAAAGCACTTAGGAAGAATGGCACTTGGGAATTGACTGAGTTACCTAAGGGCAAACGACCTGTGGGATGCAAATGGGTGTATACTGTGAAACACAAAGCAGATGGTTTTATTGAGTGTTACAAGACTAGACTTGTGGCAAAAGGGTTCACTCAGACATATGGCGTCGACTATCAGGAGACCTTTGCACCCGTGGCTAAGATGAATTCAGTCAGAGTGCTTCTCTCGTTAGTAGCTAATCTAGATTGGCCACTTCATCAGTTTGATGTAAAGAATACTTTTCTCCATAGTGACCTCGAAGAAGAGGTATATATGGACATTCCTCCGGGTTTTGAGGATCATCAAACAGAAGGCCGAGTATGTAGGCTTCGAAAGTCATTATATGGTCTCAAACAGTCTCCGAGAGCTTGGTTTGAGAGATTCACTCAGGCTATGCTTAAAAATGGCTTCAAACAGAGTCAGGCAGATCATACCTTGTTTGTGAAACATTCCTCACTTGGTAAGACTACAGCACTCATTGTTTATGTAGATGACATAGTTCTTACGGGTGATGATAGTGAGGAAATTCCTCTGTTGAAAAAATATTTAGCCAATGAGTTTGAATCAAAGACTTGGGGAGCTTGAGATATTTTCTGGGAATTGAAGTTACTTGCTCACAGAGGAAGTATGTGCTTGATCTGTTGAAGGAAACCGGGATGCCTGGCTGCAAGGCCTGTGACACTCTACTGGAACCCAATCAAAAACTGGGGGATGATGAAGGAGGAGTAGCTGTTGACAGGGGGAGCTATCAGCGATTAGTGAATAAACTCATTTACCTATCTCACTCTCGTCCTGATATTGCTCTTGCTGTCAATGTGGTTAGCTAGTTTATGCATGCTCCTCATCAGATTCACTTCAAGGCTGTCATGAGAATTTTGAGGTACTTCAAGTTTGCTCCGGGTAAGGGTCTTTATTTTTCACAGTATGATCATCTTCGTGTGGAAGCCTATACAGATGCTGACTGGGCTAGATCAGTGACTGATAGGAGATCGACTTAAGGGTATTGCACCTTTGTTGGAGGCAACCTAGTTACTTGGAGGAGTAAGAAACAGAATGTGGTTGCCAGGTCAAGTGCAGAAGTTGAGTTTAGAGCTATGGCACAAGGGGTGTGTGAGCTCTTATGGATCAAGTTATTGTTGAGTGATCTAGGTATTGATCAGACAGCCTCCATGCGGTTATACTGTGATAATAAGGCCGCTATCAACATCGTTCACAATCCGGTTCAACATGACAAGACAAAGCATGTTGAGATTGATAGTCACTTCATTAAGGAGAACTCACTAGTGGCACAATATGTACTCTCTTTGTGCAGTCTGGTGAACAACTTGCTGACATCCTCCCCAAGGGAGTTAGGAGTAAGCCATTTCATGACACCTTAGGCAAGCTGGGCATGAGAAATATCTTCGCACCAGTTTGAGGGGGAGTTTTAGAATAATATATTATGATTGGGGTTATTATTTTATACCTTAGGGCTTTCTTGTAATTATTAATCTTCATTAATATAAATAGGGGATGATATCCTAATCATTCCCTAATATTGTATTCTCTAAAAATAACATATTGTTCTTATTAACTTGCAAGCAACGTCAACAATTTCAAATAAAGTAAATTTAAATTAAAAAATCAAAAATTGTTAAGCAATTAAGTAATTAATTAAGCAATTAAATATTTAAACAAATTAACCAAATAAAATAACCAATTAAAGGAAACTGGGTCATTTAATAATAAACACTTACAAGTTACTTAATTGACCAAATAAAATAACCAGTAATAAACACTTAGAATGCAAATTATTATTTGCTCATTGTTATTGTCTAGAGAGAGAGAGAACAAAGTAAAAAAAATGGTATATAAGCCAAAATATAAGATTTTAGGTATTTATCTTCAATTTGTTGTCTAAGGTTAAGGCTATCTACTTATTTGGAGAGCTTTGATAGAATGTGCACAATATATACAATTCTATTGTGCTTCATTAGATGAAAGGGTTGATAAAATAGTATTTTTTTATATTGAATAAAGTTTCACTTACATATTTAATTGTTTTGTCATGTTGATATATAGATATCAAATAAAATTATATGAACATATATATTTTTTTTTACAATATTGGATCCTTGTTGTTTCTATATCTCAATTTTTTGGAAATCAACATGCCCGATGTCAATGTCCATGTTCACATATGTTTCTATGTTTAACACCCCAAATAATATCATGTGCTACAACCACATCCATATCTATCTTTGAATGCTATGGGCCCAATTAGCTATCTCATTATACAAAATACTTCAAAAAAAAAAACTTAGAAATGAATAGTTAGGGAGCTTTGAACATATGAATTTCCTTGTCAACTGGTAAGACTTAGGAAGTAGTCACCTCTTGAACTTAGAAAACAAGCATGTACCACACTGGAAGCATTTTTACGTGACATGATCAAATACTTACCCTAATTTAATTACCTTACATTACATTAGAAATAGAGATATTTGTTAGGATAACAATTTTAGAAGATTAATACAATAGTTAGAGAACTTAACAAGTATATGTGTTAAGAATAGAGAATTTAGAAGCAAAGAGCATGCTTTGATAAAGAACTTAAGAATACAATACTTGAAGAACACTAAGAGTTAGGGGAATGGTTTTGAAACTGAATTTCAAGGATCATAAGAAATCCTAAAGCCTAATCAAGATGCTTAATGACTTAGGTCTAACGAGTAGAGCATTTCCATACAATGTACCAAAACTTAATTGGGATTAACAATAATTAAGCGGGATTAATTAGACCTAATCAAGATTAATTAAGTTAATGATGATTAGAGACTAACCTTGATTAATCAGAACCAAACTTGATTAACTAAGCTAATGATGGAGATTAAGGAATTGATGAAGCAAATAGGTGAAGCTAACACCTCAAATTTGGATGATTATTTTTCTAAAGGAGACAAGTGTCTCTAATAAAACAACAAAAGAAATTGAAAGATAAAGAGAGAGAGAAAATCTGCTGGAAAGTCTTTGGGAGGAGAGAGATGAGACAGAAGGAAAGAAGAGAAGAAGAAGAAGAACCAAAGAGGATCTTCGATCTTAGGCCAAAAATTGAGTAAAATTCACAAGGCAAGGATTTCTAACCTCTTTCACATGATATACATACTAACAGACAAGAAAATGATTGAGGATAGGTTCTTGATAGATTAAAAGAAAAGAAATGGAGAAGAGATGAAAATAATCTAGGTTAAGAAGAAATTGAAGGAATTCAACCATTTGCTTGAATAAATCAAAGGGTTTTGTGTAGGATCTTTCAACTAAGTATCCTGTCGAGGTCAGGGGGTGGTCGTCAGAGAGAAGACGACCGGAGTTTCTGAATAAGATTTGCAGTCGTGATCTTCACGCGAAAGATTCGGAGCATGATTGTGGGGCAGATTTGCAGAGATCCTATTTTGGGCCATTGGGTGGAGGTGCTGGGCCCCTAGGTTGGGGTTTGGGTCGCTCTTTTGGGCTTGGTTTTAGGAGGATGGGTATGGGTCAACCTAAGACTTACTTGGGGGCTGCATTAATGGGCTAGAATTTGGTCAATGGGAGAGCTAATGGGTTGACTGAGGTTAATTTGGGCCAGCGAGGTGTTGGTAGGAAATGTCTTCATGGGTTTGGGCTTTTAAATTGCCTCAACAGAACTTGGGCCATAGGCCTAAAAGGTTTTTTGGCCCACGTACGGGCCTCAAGAAGTTTGACGGGCCGTTTTGAAAGGGGCATGCCCTAGACTCAAATCCATCTCTTCGATGGGTTTTCGGGTCCTTAATTGGAGATTTGGGGCACGATTGAAGTGCAAAGGAGGACGATGGTGACCGCAAGGGAAATCGACATCAACCAAAGGAGCTGGGTGTGTCGGAAGATTTATAGTTTCAGGAGGAGGCGATGGATGTTTGAGACAGGGTTGAGAGGCGCGATGGGCTGTTGGAATCTGCGCCTGACTTGACGAAGGTCGACAATGATATTTGTCTGGAGGAGATAGGGCAACTTCCACGAGGTCAGTTGGCATCGGCAATCTTTGATGGGGCTGTTTCGGCGTCGGAACAGTTGCAGTCTTCACTCTTGGACAAATGGGCTAGGACTATGGTTCCTTTGATGACAGATCATGGTGGTGTCAATGCCAATCAGTTTGCGCAAACAGAGGTGCCAAAAAGGTTGGAGGACGTGGTAGATGACACAAATGATGGATTGGATGTGTTTGGCGATGAGGAGGTTAGTTTTCCTAGGTCTCTTCAACCACTTGCTATGATTGGTGATGAGTTGGGGGGAGGAGATGATATGCCAGTTGAGGGGGCAGGTTTTGGGGTTTCGAAACCATCAGTTGAGGAGGTTTCAGACTGGGTGTTAGGTAGAATAAATAAGGTCAGTCATTTGTTAGGTGTTTCGTTTGAGGGGCATGGGGTAGAGGCTATGAAGTTATTTTCAGTGATAGAGGCATCTTGGTGTAATGGTGCTCCCCTCCAGGGAGGTGCAACAACAGAAGAGAGAAAAAGAATTGCGGAAGTTGGAGTGTTCCATTAATTATGACCACCGTTCAGGAAAGCAAGAGAAGATAGCTAGGCAGGGGAGGGAGAAACAACTGTTTTTAAAATGAGATTGAAAATCTAGAATGTGGGCGGGTTGAATGATAAGGGGAAGCGCGTGGCAATGGGGACGCTATTGAGGAGTGTCAAACCAGATGTTGTCTATATTCAGGAAACTACAATGGAGTGTGGGGAGGGATGTTATGAAGGAGATTCGGGGTGGCAAGTGTATTGATTGGATGTTTCTTCAAGCTTTAGGCACGGCAAGAGGGAAGGGAAGGGGGGGGGGGGGTTCTTGTTTGTTGGGATAACAGGGCGATGATAAAAGAGAAGGAGGTAGGGACTTTCTCAGTGTCTTGCTTGTTCAACTGTGTGGAGAATGGATTTCAACGGGTTTTCACATGGGTCTACAGACCGATTCAAGGAGTAGAGGGGCAGTTGTTTCTAGAGGAGGTGGGATGTGTAGCGTTTCGATAGGAGTTTCCGTGGTGTGTAGGGGGTGATTTCAATATGGTGAGGTGGTCGGGGGGAGCAGTCTGGAGGGGGTTGTAATTCAAGGGTGATGAGGGATTTCTCAAATTTGATTGATGCTTTGCATTTGGTGGATTTGCTTTTACAAGGGGGGGAGTATACTTGGTCTCGGGGCTAGGTTTCCTCCCGAATTGATCGCTTTTTGGTGGCAGGGGAATGGGATGAGCATTTTTCAAGTGCAGTTCAACATTGGCTTCCTTGGCCGATATCGGATCATTGGCCGATTTTCATGGATTGTGGGGACATTCGGAGGGGACTGTCGCCCTTTCAATTTGAGAATATGTGGCTCCGTTCTAATGGTTTTGCTGATAGGATGAGTCGGTGGTGGGAAAGCTATGAGGTGCCTAGTTCTCCAAGTTGTGTTTTGGCTTAGAAGTTAAAGTTGCTAAAGGCAGAGCTGAAGCAATGGAATAAGGAGGTTTTCGGTCATTAGAGGGACAAAAGGCTAAGGTGCTGGCTTAGTTGCAAATTTTGGATTCTATAGAGTCTGATGTGGGTTTGTCTAAGGAGGAGATGGTGCGCAAGGAGTGCTTGGGAGGTGATTTTGTTTGGATTACTTAGATGGAGGTTGGTTTTAAGCAAAAGTCTCAGTGTTCGTGGTTCAAAGAGGGGGATCGTAATACAAAGTTCTTTCATTGAATGGCAAATGTGCATTGGAGGATGAATCAGATTGGGAATATTCGGGTAGATGGGGCGGAGTTGATGGAGGAGGAGGTTAGGATGGGGATTGTTAGATTTTATGACCACTTGTTCAGGAAGGAGAGGGAGGGGTGGTGGTCTGGGGTGGACAATTTGTATTTTGGTGTGAAATCAGATAGTGATGGGTTAGAGCGGCTGTTTTCTGAGGAGGTGTTGGGTGCTCTAAAGGGAATGAGTGGTGATAAGGCTCCGGGTCCAAATAGATTTATCATGGCATTTTTACAACATTGTTGGGAGGTTGTGAAAGGGGATGTGATGGCGGTGTTGGATCAGCTTTATTAGACGGGCCAGTATGAGAAGAGCTTCAATGCGACTTTCATTACTTTGATTCTTAATGTGGGAGGGGCTGAGGATATTCAGCAATTTAGGCCAATAGTTTACTGAGGAGTGTGTACAAGCTTTTGGCCAAAGTTTTGGCTAATAGGCTTAGGGGGGTGGTGGGGGACGTAATGTTAAGAGTCCCATAACGCTTTTGTGGATGGCTATCAGATTTTGAATGCGGTTCTAGTGGCTAATGAGTGCGTTGATTCTCATTTGCGCAAGGGACGCCCAGGTGTGATTTGTAAGTTGGATATTGAGAAGGCTTATGATAATATCAGTTGGGATCTTTTTGATGTCTGACATGGAGAGGATGGGCTTTGGGGTGAGGTGGAGGTAGTGGATTTGGTTTTGTATTTCGATGGTGCGGATATCAGTGCTAGTAAATGGGACGCCGGCAGGTTTCTTCCAGACGTTTCGAGGTTTGCGACAAGGGGATCCTTTGTCTTCGTTGTTGTTAATTCTGGTGATGAGGGCACCAAGTCGGTTGTTATCCCGGGCAGAGGAGCGCGGTTTGTTGGAAGGCTTTTCGATGGGAAATGGGGTGCACGATTCAATTGTTGTCTCCCATCTTTTGTATACTGATGACGCCTTAATTTTCTGTAGGACTGTTCCGGAGCAGCTGGGGCACTTGAGGTGTGTTTTGTTGTATTTTGAAGCGATTTTGGGTCTCAAGGTGAATTTGATTAAGTTAAAATTGATTCCGGTGAGTGATATACATCAACTATCAACTTTGGTGACTATTTTGGGTTGCAAGGTGTCTACTTTGCTAGTGTCCTATTTGGGGTTGCCTTTAGGGGCTCCTTATAAGGCTAAAGGGGTGTGGGATAGGGTGATGGAGAGGTTTCAGCAACAGTTGGTAGGGTGGAAGATGTAGTATTTGTCTAAGGGTGGGCGGCTAACTTTGGTAAAAAGTGCATCAGGTAGTATTCCAACTTATTTTATATATGTGCATGTTATTCCTGTGTTAGTGGCACGCTGTTTGGAGAAGTTGCAGCGGGATTTTTTGTAGGGTAGTGATGGTGGAGAGTTTCGCTATCATCTCATTAGTTGGGATCAGATTTATCGCTCCAAAAGGGATGGGGGGTTAGAGGTGCAGAAGTTGGGGAAGTTTAATTTGGCTTTGTTGGGTAAGTGGTTGTGAAAGTTTTCATTGGAAAGGGATCAGTTGTGGCGTTGAGTGGTGGCTTCTAAATATGGGTTGGGAAATGGGGAGTGGTGCACTATAGAGGTGGGGGGTTCTCATGGATGTGGGTTGTGGAAGGGCATTTGGCTAGGGAGGGAAGGGTTTTGGGATCAAAATTAGTTTCGGGTGGGAAAGGGAGCTCGAGTGCATTTTTGAAAGGATCATTGGTGTGGGGAGGTTGCTTTGGAGGTGCGTTTCCATTGATTTTTCGATTGGCGGTGGTTCCTGATGTGATAGTGGTTTCTTACTTGGTGTGGGGGTGGTTTGGGATATTGTGTTGCACGGTCAACCTTAGGATTGGGAGGTTGGGCAGTTGGTGGATTTGTTGTCTTTTTTGTATGGGGTTCATGTTGGGCAGGTGGGGAAGGATGTTCGGTTTGGGGGGGTCTAGGCGCTAAATGAGCGTTCTCTGTTTTGTCCTTTTATTGGTTTTTGTGTGGTCAGGGGGAGAGGGAGAGGGAGAGGGAGAGGGAGAGGGAGGGGGAGAGATTTCTCCTGCCGGCGAGTTTGGGTTTCTAGCATTCCATTGAAGGTGACTTTCTTTGTGTGGACGGCGACTTTTGGTAGGATTTTGACTATTGACAATTTGATCCGTCAGAATCATATGTTGGTTAATTGGTGTTGCATATATTGTGCGGATGTGGACACAGTGGACCATTTGCTCATTCATTGTCCGGTTGCTTCTCGTTTGTGGGTGCTTCTTTTTCTTTGTTTGGAGTGGTATGAGTTCAGCCAAAGCAGGTCGTGGAGGTACTTTGTTGTTGGGGGGGTGGTTAAGTTGGAAAGAGGCGATAGAGAGCTTGAGCATTAGCTCCTTTGTGTCTAACGTGGTTGATTTGGTTGGGGCAAAATCGTTGGACTTTCCAAGGGGGTGCTCATTCGGTGCCTCATTTAGAGTCTCCATTTTTTGGTGTTTTGTATAGTTGGGTGTCCAGAAATGTTGAACCCAATTAATTTGCTTTCTTGGATTTTGTAGATAATTTAGTTGATTAGGTCCCGTGCTTTTGGGGTTGGTTTTCTTGTATTCTTTTGCATCTTCTTGATGCTTTCGTAATTATTTTTTTCATAAAAAAAATTTAAAAAAAAAAAAAGAAGAAGAAGAAGAAGAAGAAGAAGAAGAAGAAGAAGATAGGAAAAGGCTAGGCTAGAGAAAAATTTTACTTGAAATGGGTAAGAGAAAGTGAGCAGCTTTCACTAATCTAATCATATCTCCTTTCTTCGTATATTTAGAATTTGGATGTAAGCTCACTACCATTAGAAACTATACTTCTGGAGCTTGAATATAGAGTCCAAATGAGAGAGATATGCCCATTTGAAGTTGGAAGGAAAAACCAGTCGGAAGGACTGCTTGAATCCGCACGTGCGGCTAGTAGAGCATTTGCTTAGTTTTCTCCTTTTTCATCTTTTTGGCTTGCCGGGCCTCATTTCGCTTAATTGGTACATAAAATAAACTTGAATAAGACTTGAAAATGGACCTAAAAGTGTGTAGTTAAGAGAAATAATATAAACATAAGATAGAACATTAGAATTAGAACCGAAAAGAGTAATGTTGCATCGCTTTAGACCATATTTCATTGAATGCTTGTATTGTACTTGTGTAGGTCAAGCACTTTGGAGGAAGTAACCCTTTGTTCAAGACCATTTGTGAGTAGTAGCATAGTAAGTTATGTTTGATATGATTCAAATGCAAAACTGTAGGAAATTTTAATGTATATTGATTGATTGATTGATTTCAATATATATAATGTGTTTACAAGAGCTCTCTTTTATAGAGAGAAATGGGATACAATGGAGCCATAATTAATTGAGCAATAAAAACTAAATGGAGCACTAAACTAAATGGAGCACTCACTAAACTAAATGGAGCACTAAACTAAATCACTAACTATATGGGGCAAGTGGAGTAGGTGTAAGAATTGTTACATTCAACAGCCCCCCTCAAACTCAAGGGGGTTAGGAACGAACCAACTTGAGTTTGGAGAGAGTAACAAAACAGGAAAAATAATCTGACAAATAAAAGTAGATAGGAGAAACTGTATGGTCGTGTCCGACCGTTGTAGAAGACAGTTTATGGGGTCATGTCGGACCGTTGTAGAAAACAGTTTACTGGGTCATGTCGGACCGTTGTAGAAAATAGTTTACTGGGTCATGTCGGACCGTTGTAGTTGAGAACCGAAATCAATGTCGGAACAGTTTACCGAGTCTTGTCGGACCCATATAGGAGCTAACCGGAATCAATGTCGGCACAGTTTACAGAGTCTTGTCGGACCCATATAGGAGCTAACCGGAATCAAAGTCGGGACAGTTTACAGAGTCTTGTCGGACCCATAAAAAGACGTGCCCAATCTTATCAAAAGCCGTGCCATCAAAAGGCGTGCCATCAAAAAACGTGCCATCAAAAGGCGTTCCATCAAAAGGTGTGCCCGACAACCATCAAAAGGCGTGCCATCAAAAGACGTGCCCGACAGCCATCAAAAGTCGAGCCATCAAAAGGCGCGCCGAGTTGTCGTTGAGAGGCGCGTGATACGCGTGTCTGCCTTGCCTATTTATATCAAGGCGAGGCTGCCGCTTATGCAGAACAAAACATCTGCTGAAAAAATTCTCTGAAAAAACTCTTCATTTTGCTGATAGAGATACTCTGTAACACTTCTGCCCAACACTTCTGCCCAGAAAATGGCTTCTTCTTCCCGCCCCGTTACCCAGAACATAGCCTCTTCGTCCCGTGGTCTTACTCTCTTTCCCGACCTCAACGAGGCCACAACCCAGAATATAGCCCTTGAACCTCAACCAAGTGCCCCTGGACCAAGAGCCCCTGATTTTACGCCGTTAAACTTTCCAATGTTGTCAGTTGAGCAGAAAATGGCTGCTCAATCTGATATTGAGGCCAATCATTATACTCTGAAGTCATGTGTTGAGACAATGACGGCTGTCAACAACCTGTCGCACCGGCTTCAGAGTAGAACAAATGAGGTGCAGCAGGTAAAAGCCCAACTGGCTCTGCTCCAGAGCATGTATACGGATGCCCGAGCAGAGATATGTGTGCTGAAGGCAGAAAATAAGGAACTGAAGCGGAAGGCCACCGTGATGCTCAGATTTGGAGGGTCGCCATATGTGACAGTTGAGGAGCAACGGGAAGTGAACGTGCTCGGCGGCGTGGGAAACACGGAGGCAACACCGGCAAGGGACGCCCAAGACAAAGGCAAGAAGAAGAGAACAGCTGAAGAGGCGAAGAAGTGAGGCTGGTTAATGTGGTGGTTGTAGGTTGGAGATTGTTTGGGTTTTTTTTTTTTTTTTTTTTTTTTGGATGTAAAATGGTGATCGGGTTTGATCCCGACAGAAATAAAAAAAAAAAGAGGTTGTGATATGTGAAATGTTTGTGGTGGTGTTTTGGTGTGTTTAATAATAATAATAAAATAAAAAATAGAGAAAGAAAAGAGAGAAACGGCAGCTGATGAGAAAGGGTTGCAACTGATGTTGCAGCTACTGTAGCATTAGCTGCTCTGTCTGTTCTGAGCTGCATGATTGGTTGTGGCTGCTATGCCTTATCATTATGGCCTTGGCTGCAGTTGGCTGGTTTTCACTGTCTTGACTGCTGTGGCCTAGGTTGCAGCTGGCTGCTATGGCTGCTCAAACTATGGCCCTTGCATGCAGGGATCGCAACAGAGTGGTGGCCACAAACAGAATCAGCTTCCAACCAAGCAACAGTGGCAACCTGTCGATGGACCATTCTACAGACTGAACGCTCCAAATCTGAAAATACCTTTGCCATAGAGGTTAAAATATCAGCCACGAAAAAATCAGCAAATGATATTGCCTGTAATGGGAACACTATCCGCCAGAGAGTCCTCAATAAGAAGTACCGAGATGACAAATAAAAATTATCAAATGGAAATATTAGAAGCATTGTAACAGCAGCATACAGGAGCACTGGTTGGAATGCAGCCAATGAAACTTCTCCATGAGAATAAAGATACAGATATGCTGTCATGCTAGTTGGGACAACGATTGTCATCCAGGTGGCACACTTCCATATTTCTCTTAAATCTCCATAGCAAAAGAGGAAGGAGGAGTATGACAGGGCACGAGCTCGCATTTTCAGCAGCCCCAATAGCCCTAAGCCAGAAGTTTCCGTGTCTCAGGCTCCATTCGATGGGAAGAATATGTACCCAAGTGGAGAGTACATTGAACATCATTTGAAGTATCCACCATCTGTGCCATCTGATAAGCTAACCCATGTTTATACTGCCATTCTGACTCCTGATAATGATTTGCGGATCCTTATTGATGGTGAAGAGAAGAAGAAGGCTAATTTCTTCTCTGCTGAAGATTTTGAGCCAGCACTAATTCCTGATCCAGATGCTGAAGATATTGATGATCCTGAGGCAACAAAACCAGAAGATTGGGATGATGAGGAGGATGGTGAATGGGAGGCACTGCTGAAAAATCTGTAGAGATTTCTGAATTCTGTCAAGTTGAAAAATGTAAGGAGGAAATTGTACTGAGCTCAAATTGCAACGATGACTATGAGAAGATGAAATTTGAAGATCAGACAAGAAAGGATGATAAGAAGAATTCTAAATCTTCTGCGAAACCTGCATCCAAACCTAGTTCCGGTAATGCTCGAACAAATCACACTGTTCCACGTCCTGATGAAGAAGATTCTTGTTCTGTTGCTTCCTCCACTGCAGCGTCAGCTCGGACTATTAAGTCCAAGACTGTTGCATCTGCTCCATTATTCAGATGCACGGAACGTGCCGAGAAACGGAAGGAGTTCTATTCAAAATTGGAGGAGAAGCACCATGCACTGGAGGCTGAGAAAACCCAATGGTAATTACAAAGATAGTACCACCGCTACTACCAACAAGAAGGATCAGTTGGTAAAAAGAGTGAAGGTTGAAGAATGACTTTGATGGTGAGGAAAATGAGAATGAGAGGGGTTGAGGTCCGGCGGGCGGTCAAGGCATAATTGCCGCCCGCCGGAATGCGAAGATTACCAAGAGCTTAACCTATAGCTCTGATACCATGTAGGAAATTTTAATGTATATTGATTTATTGATTGATTTCAATATATATAATGAGTTTACAAGAGCTCTCTTTTATAGAGAGAAATGGGATACAATGGAGCCATAATTAATTGAGCAATAAGAACTAAATGGAGCACTAAACTAAATGGAGCACTAAACTAAATGGAGCACTCACTAAACTAAATGGAGCACTAAACTAAATCACTAACTATATGGGGCAAGTGGAGTAGGTGTAGGAATTGTTACATTCAACAATGCTATGTTTATGAAAGCTATATTAATGTTTTATCATGAATGAATATCTTATACTCTTGTATGATGTATGAAGATGATATCCTTAGAAGATGTCCTAGTTATTGGGGGACTCATGCCAATAACACCATGATGGCCGAGCTCCTTGCCACCTTTGGGTGGATCGTCTAACCGGTACCTGGGCTGGTTATACACTTTCAAGGTCCTTGGAATGTTGATCTCTATGTATCATGTTTGAAAGCCAAGTCTTAAAATATCATGCTCTTATTAAGCTATGCTCAAGCTATGATTCTTGTACTGTGTTTTTATAAAGCTCGTTGATGTTCATTCATTTACTACTTTACTATTCATTGGGCTATGGCTCACCCCTCTCCTTTATATATATATGTAGGTGATGAAAAGCACGATAATGAAGAGAAGTTTGCTTAGAAGTCAATCTTGTATATTTTGTTGGTTTTATAAGGTTTTGTCCTAAGTGATGTGTCTTACTTTTTGTTGTTTGGACCTTGTAATAATGCAAGATAACAATCCAAGAGGAATGTATGTTTTCATTTCATATACTTATGCACTGCTCTAAATGGATGTTTCAAATGGACTCAATTAAATAAATTAATGGCTTCCGCAATTGAAAATGAAAAATTTGCCCCAATTATCATAAGAGTACCAACTTGTTTTATAGGTTAGGCCTTTGGTAGTAAATGACTACTGGCTGATCACTAGACTATCCTGTTTGAGGCAGGATGGGGTCTTGACATTGTGTCCGCATCCATGTCTGTGGTCATGGCCTCGGCCATGCGTCAAAGAACTCCTTGTTGTGCTGTAGGACATCGAAAATGATAGTTTACTGAACTTAAGGGGAAAAAAAATAACACAGAACCAATTTGTTCTTGTTAAAGCTCATTTCTTATCTATTCCAGAAATAATGGTCATATGAATGAAAACTCAATGAACTCATATATCTGCTCAAGTTATCTAAATCTACAGATCATCAGACTGAGGAGGATATTACCTTGGAGGAAGAGAACTGCCAGCTTTCTCACATCCCATAGTGTCTACTGGTGCATCTTTAGAAGATCTCATTTTGTGAATCCCTTCAAGGACCTTTTCCCAATTGGCAGGCGGTTCAGCTGTATCAAATGAGATGTTCAGGACTTTTTCTCAGTCTCATATAAGAAACTAGCCAGCCGTGAAAATACTAAAAAAGAAACATGCCTCCACTTCCACAGGAAACAATACTGTCAAAACCAGACTAAAGACAAATTCATTCACCAGACCACAGCAGCAATGAGGTTCAGGGGGACAGCTTAAACCCATCAAACAATCATAGCAACTGTAGAAGTCCCCACAGAAAATCACCCCATTTAGATGATTATGACCATCCAAATTAAATTTTGTCTGGAAGGTAAGTCATAATAACTATAATTAATCAGCATAGCTTCTAGCAGTTCACCTAATATTGTTTATTCCTATGCTCCTCCACATGCTAAGGAGTAGAAAAAGGCATATCATCTCAGTATAAGTATGTCACACAAGGAAAGATTTCAAAATATGAGATCTAAATCAGACAGCTTTTACGCATTGCACAGTCGATCCCAATAGAATACATCTATCGGAACAAGAGCTGAAAAGCATGGATACAATGCCATAACAGAAAGGGTAAAACAACAGATCCATGCTAGTTGATAAATCTAGAGCTTGATTATACAGGTGCCAGATCATGATATGTCTCAGATCACGACAATCTTGCAAACCAAAGCTGTTGACAGAAATCATCTCAAGATTCTCAACAAACTTTGACCATTTTTCTCATCTTTTGCTTCTCTAAATACAGCTAGGGATGACTGAATGCCACTTGTAGCCTCTTCTATCAACATTTGGTATCATAATGATAAATTTGAAGGCATCAACTCATTGTTTTGAAGAATTCTAGCTTTGGCGCTATGGGTTGCATTTCTCAAAGAGTCAAGGTGATTTTTTTTTTTTTTTGAAGTGTCCTTAGGTTTTGATAAACATAAATAGTGCAACTGTTAATTTAACTTATTGATAAAACGCTTTCACAGTAAAAAAAACTCTTGTAATTTTCATAGCATTTAAAAATAAATAAATATTTCAAATATTTTGGTTTCTCATCATGTTTTTTCATATTTTTTTTCAATAAATCATATAATTTCAAATTTGAAGAGCACAATGATTAGTTTCCATCTCTCAGTAACACGTATGTATGCTTGGATTGTATCAGATCTCTATTATTAAACTGCTACGTAATATTATTGAAGAATATTGCAGAAGCTATGCTAAACTTGTTAGAATAATATCTTGTTAGGATAATATCTTTGGTTATTGTGTATTGATTATTGTATTAGCTGTTGTTTCCTTATTCTGTTATTTCCGTATTTGTGCCTCCAAGGCTTCCATTGTAAGTTACCTATTATCAATATAAAAGGGGATGATTGTCTAATCATTCCCTAAGTTTTTCTCTCTCAAACAAACATGGTATCAGAGCCTTAGGGTTACCATCTCATTCTCCACCTTCACCCATCACCACCTAACTGCTACCCACTGTGTTTTTGACCCTCTCTACTCTGTCCAGGGCCTGCGATAGTCACTGGTGAGCACCCAGGACCAGCTGACAGTCCCTGTTTCTTGTTCGGCTCCAGCCGAAAGCTCCTTGGCCTGTTTCAGCCCAAGCCGAAAGCTCCCAGCCTATTTCGGCTTCAGCCGACAGCCACTCTGAGACTTCTTTGACCCATTGCATGTTTTGATTGGTTCATCTCACCACTGTTCCTCAAATCTAGCAAGGTTTTGCCTTATTTGAGAATAGCTTAGCCCTTGTTTTGATTGGAGATTCCTTTTCCATTTAGTTTATTTATTTTTTAGGTCATTATATAGCCCCATTACCCAGCTTTGACTGATTGGTATGCTCCTATCATGGTCTGTAATTGATATTGCTTGGTGCAGTTGATTTTATTCCCTCTTTCAGTATTTGTGATTAGTGCAGGTTGTTATTCGGTTTGTAGCGCATAAATGGCTAACCTTACTAGTGAATCCACCACTACTTCTCAGCAACCTAGAGAGGAGAGTCCCATTATGACTACTACATCTGAAAACCTAAACCCTAGCCTAAAAGTCACCACCTCTTTGTTTAATGGTCAAAACTATCTTGCTTGGTCACAGTTTCTGACACTTTTCTTAAAGAGTAGAGGGAAGAAGGGTTATCTTGACGGAAGGATTAAGGCACCAGGAATCACTGATCATGGTTATGACCCTAATTCTTTAATTATGGGATGGCTCATTCATTCCATGGTACGGAGAAGGCTAATTGTCTATGGATACCGCCTAAGATATTTGGAATGTTGTGGCTACTACATATTCCCAGAAGGGGAATTTCTCACAAACTTTTGAGTTGCGTCATTCTATTGAGCGCTCAATACAGGGGGAGATGACTGTCCTTCAATACTTCACTTTTCTTAACAATGGCTGGAAACGTCTTAATCATCTACAGGATTATAAGTAGGGGTGTGCATAATACCGCCGAAACCGCCAAAACCGCACCGAGCCGCACCGCCAAGGCAAATTCGTTATTATTTGCCAATCGAACCGCCGGTTTTTGGTAAGAAAAATGGCAAATTCTAGTGACACTTTTATCAATCCGCCGGTTTCTATTTTTCTTCCAAACCGCACTGACCCGCACCGCTATTAAATCATGTTTTATAAGATTCTAAAAATTCTTTTTTACTTAAGTTTGCTTGTTATTTTATTCCTTAGAATATAGTATTACATTACTGCTCGAGGAGAATTCAAGATGTCAGTAATCCAAAATAAAGTTGGATTCCAATTCACTTTTCAATCTTTTTTTTTTTTTTTTTTCTGGCCATGTTGCAAACTTGCATCAACTCACTTTTCAATCTAAATACTTTTCAACAATAAACATTTTCAATATATTATAAACCTTGAATGATATTAATTTTATGTATTGTATTTGATCATTATAGCTTCCACAAATGCTTGTAATGAACCGATGGCATAGTCGTTGATATTATCATGTTGTTGCTACACTTGCTGCATCAGAAGAAAGTTTCGCAAGATGTTTAACATCACGGTATCTCTCGTCTTTTTTTTACTCTTTGATTTAAGTTTTGTAATTTGAATTATATTTTTTATAAACCGCCAATCCGCCCGAACCACCAAGGCAAATTCACCATTATTTGCCAACCGAACCGCCGATTTTTGATAAGGAAAATGGCAAATTCTAGTGACACTTTTATCAATCCGCCACCCGCCATACGGTTTCTATTTTTCTCTCAAACCGCACCGACCCGCACCGCGCACACCCCTAATTATAAGCCTGTTTGCACAAATTGATTCAGTGGGTTACCGGAAGTTTATTGAACAGGAACGGGTCTTCAAATTTTTGGAAGGTCTCAACTTAAAGTTTGATCATGTTCGGAGTCGTGTCTTTGGTATGGATGATCTTCTCTCCCTTCAGGAGGCCTTTGCTTATGTATAGAACGAAGAGAGCCGTCGTTCTACTATGCTGCCACCTACCTCTACAGAGCGCTCAGCCTTACTTTCTGCTCCTCCTAGGGATAGTACTGGCCTGCCTCGTGCTTCCCCTAGTCCTTCAAAGAAGGATACACTATTCTGAGATTATTGCTGCCGACCGAGACATACCCGTGAGACTTGTTGGAAGCTTTGTGGGCTTCCTTCTGGTGGTCGTGATGACCATTCTGGTAGTCGTAGGGGTCGCTCTGGAAGGTCTCAAGGACACGGGTTTAATCCACGTGCACATCATACCAGTGCAGTGGATACTCTCAACGCCTCTTCAGTTGCTCCTCCTATTGGTGATATATCTGAATTGTCTTCTTCTGAGTTAGAGGATGCTTTGCGCCACTTATTGGATCATTGCTCTTCAACTACTCCATCCGGTACATCCCTCGTCTTTTGCCTACTCAAATAACTTAGCCGCTTCTCCAAGTGCTTTTCTATCTCATAAGTCTTTACCTTAGATTATTGATTCTAGTGCCTCGGATCATATGTTTAGGTCTTCTGATTTGTTCTCGGAATATAAGCCTTCTTTAGGTCAGGACAAAGTTAGGATCGCTGATGGTACTGTTTCTTTTGTTTATGGGAAAGGTTTAATCCATGCCACTCCTCTACCAATATCCTCTGTTTTGCATGTTTCCAATTTCTCTGTTAATCTTTTATCATTGAGTCGTCTTACTCATGACCTGAATTGTAGTGTGACTTTCTATCTTGATCATTGTTTGTTTTAGGACCTTATCACGAGGAAGACGATTGGCAGTGGTAGAGTAGAACATGGTCTCTATATCCTGGATTAGGGGAAAAGGTGGCACTTCATTCCATCAAGTTTCCTACCACCAAGGAAGACCTAAGGCTGTGGCATCAGCATCTTAGGCACCCATCATTTCTATTACTTAAGCATTTATTTCTTTCTATTTTTACAAACAATAATGTCTCTGAGTTTCATTGCGAGTCTCATCAACTTGGAAAATAACACAGAGCTTCTTTTGTTCTCAATTTTAATAAGCGTTTAGTACTTTTTTTCTTAATTCACTCTGATGTTTGGGATCCATCTCGTGTTGTGTCTTTAAAAAGTCATAGATGGTTTTTTACTTTTATCGATGATTTTTCTCGTACTACTTGGGTGTATCTTGTGAAAGACAAAAGTGAAATCTTTTCTGTGTTTCATAATTTCCATAAAATGATATGTACTCAATTTAGGGTGATTGTCAAAATATTGCGTTCTCATAATGGGGATGAGTATACTGATTCTGGTCTAGCAAGCTATTTTTCCACCCATGGCATTATTCATCGGACTTCTTACACTAACACTCCTCAACAAAATGGGGTTGCGGAACGTAAGAATCGTCTTCTTGATATAGCTCATTTCATGTCTTTTTCTATACATGTGCCTCGGACTTACAGGGGGCACGCAGTTCTCACTGCTGCCTACCTCATCAACCGTCTCCCAACCCAAGTATTGCAAAAAAAATCTCCTCTCCAGGTTTTCTCAGGTTCTGAGTCTGTGTTCTCTATTCCCCCCAAAGTCTTTGGGTGTGTCTATTTTGTCCACAATCATGCTTCTTCTCGTGGCAAATTTGATCCCCGCTCTCTAAAGTGTGTCTTTCTGGGTTATTCTCCCACTCAAAAGGGTTATAAGTGTTACCATCATCTATCTCGTAAGTGGTTTGTCTCTATGGATGTAACATTCTTTGAGTTATAGTCTTATTTCTTGTCACAGTCCTCCTCGAGGTCCCAGTCCTCCCTTCAAGGGAAGCCTTAGTGTGAAGGGATTCCTGGGTTTGTATTAGTTACTGGCTCATCACCAGTGGTTGAGAACACAGAAGGTGAACTACCTACTAGTGGCAAAAATACAGAATCTAATGAATTAAAGGAGGGAAAAGTCTATGTCAAAGACAAAGACAAAGACAAACAGAAAGTTACTTGAATACAAGAGACCACTTCTAATCATCTACTGCTATTTTCTTCTTCTTATAAGAGTCTAGGTAACTCTGAAACCCTTATTCCTCCTGAATATACTGATCTTGATATTCCTATTGCCCAACGAAAGGGTGTGAGGTCTTGTACTAAACATCTCATTTCTAATTTTGTATCCTACTCTAATTTGTCTCCTTCTTATAAAGCCTTTGTGTCCAAAGTTTCTTCTATTAGTATACCTAATTATTTTCAGGATGTTCTTGCTACCCCTGAGTGGAAACATGCCATGATAGAAGAAATTAAAGCACTTCGTAAGAGTGGCATTTGGGAATTCACTGAGTTACCTAAGGGCAAAAGACTTGTGGGATGCAAATGGGTGTATACTGTAAAACATAAAGCGGATGGTTCAATTAAGAGTTACAAGGCTCGACTAGTGGCAAAGGGCTTTACTTAGACTTATGGAGTAGACTATCAAGAGACCTTTGCACTAGTGACTATGATGAATTCAGTCAGAGTACTTCTCTTTCTTGCAGCTAATCTAGATTGGCTACTTTACCAATTTGATATAAAAAATGCTTTTTTACATGGTGATCTAGAAGAAGTGTATATGGACATCCCTTCTGGCTTTGAGGACCATCAGACAAAGGGTAAAGTATGCAGGCTTCGGAAGTCATTATATGGTCTCAAATAATCTCCAAAGACTTGGTTTGAGAGATTCGCTCAGGCTATGCTCCAATATGGCTTCAAATAGAGTGAGGCTGATCACACTTTGTTTGTGAAGCATTCCTCACATGGTAAGACTACAACTCATTGTTTATGTGGATGACATAGTGCTTATAGGAGATTATAGTGAGGAAATACCCCAGTTAAAGAAATATTTGGCAAGCGAGTTTGAAATAAAACACTTGAGAAATCTGAAATATTTCCTAGGTATTGAAGTTGCTCGGTCCAAGGATGGAATTTTCATCTGTTAGAGGAAATATGTTCTTGACCTATTAAAAGAAACCGGGATGCTTGGGAGTAAAGCTTGTGATACACCACTGGAGCCAAACCAGAAGCTTAGTGATGATAGTGGGGGAGCTACTGTTGACAGAGGGAGTTATCAGAGACTAGTGGGTAAGTTCATTTACTTATCTCATTCTCGTCCTGACATTGCCATGGCAATTAGTGTAGTTAGCCAATTCATGCATGCTTCTCATGAGACACGCTTGGCTACAATAACGTGCATCCTTAGGTACTTGAAATCTTCTCCAGGAAAGGGTCTCTGTTTTTCCAAACATGATCATCTTCGAGTGGAAGCTTATACAGATGCAGATTAGGCAGGATCAGTAACTGATAGAAGGTCCACATCTGGTTATTGTATCTTTGTTGGAGGTAATTTGGTTACTTGGAGGAGCAAGAAACAGAATGTAATCACATGGTCTGGTGCAGAGGCCGAGTTTAGAGCCATGGCACAAAGTGTATGTGAACTCTTATAGATCAAGTTGCTGCTAAATGATCTAGAGATTAGTCATACTGATTCCATGCGACTTTACTGTGATATTAAGGCTGCTATTAACATAGCTCACAATCCAATTTAGCATGACCAAATGAAATATGTGGAGATTGATCGCCATTTCATTAAAAAAAAACTCACTAGTGGCACTATATGTACTTCTTTTGTGAAGTTAGCTGAACAACTGGCAGACATTCTCACCGAGGGAATTGAAAGCAAACCATTTCATAATGTGCTTGGCAAGCTGGGCATGAGAGACATCTTCGCACCAGCTTGAAGGAGAGTGTTAGAATAATATCTTGTTAGAAGAACATCTTTGGTTATTATGCATTGTTTATTCTATTAGCTGTTATTTTCTTATTCTATTATTTCCTTATTTGTGCCTCCAAGGCTTCCATTGCAAGTTACCTATTATCAATAAAAAGGGATGATTGTCTAATCATTCCCTAAGTTTTTCTCAAACTTTGAGGCAATGCACGTCTTAAATGATGTATTCAATATATATATATTATGGGTGTATCCACAAAGTTCTTCTATACTTCTAAGTTCTAATAGATATCATTCAATACCACAATCAGGCACCCAGACACTGGTATGGACCTATCCATGTGCCCTCAAGGCCAGTCACCAATACAAGGTTCTGAATCATGTAATCATTTCCCTAGCATCTTCACTATACAACTTGGGAGGGGGAATTACTACTCCTTGTTTCAGTAGAATCTGTTTGAATGTTGCATTAAACTGTTCTTTAAATGCATTTTTCATGTTAAATTATAATATTTTTGGCTTCTCTTCCAAACTATTTGACACTGAATTGATGCAAATTAGTTTTCTATAAAAAATGCATCTTCCACAAGGGAAATCTCACATTTATCTATTTTTTCCGATTACTAGAATATACTGAAACATATGCCACATTCCACTCAAGGCTTAACAGTCAGTCAAAAAATCTGAATGCCAATATTCTTGTCTTCAACCAACCAACAATCAGATAATGGATGGTAAATTAATGTGAAAGGGTCAGCTTTGGCTCATCTTACAATTTGTGACTGTAAGATGTTACATGGCCTTGGACAAAACTTAATCTCAAAAGCTAGCTATTGAGGTGATAGTACCCTCACGCTTTTATACTTCACATCACTTCAGTATCTAGGTGATGTGGGACTTCTCTTGTAGTGTCCGTGTCTTAGACCCAACTTGAACCCATGTGTTTAGACTTACATAATTTTGAACCATTCATGTGACAAGTAGTGTTTTGGTGGTTGTGATTGGAACTGTGTTAAGTTTTCCTTGACGTTTGCTGGGCTAAATTTTAGAGTTTCGAGCGTAAGGACAGAGAATTAGAGTGTAGAAACACCTTGAGAGAAGTCAGGCTTCACTGAGTGTGGCAGCACATGTGGCGGGGAGGTCCCACACATGCGGAATGGTGCAGGAAAAATGGGATTTCTGGGTAGAGCCCCGCACGTGCAATCCTGCACGTGTGGTGAAGGGAAGGCTTCTTGGTTTGTCCCTGTGGGAAACCGCATGTGCGGCCTAGGACTGGTACACGTGCGGTAGGGAGTTCTGCACGTGCGGCAGTGCACGTCCTAGCCTCGAATTTTGGGCCATTTTATTCAAAATCTGAGTGCTTCCTCTCTCTGTTCTCACTTTTTTCCCTCATTCTCTCTATATTTTCTTCTGTTTCTCTACATGTTTCTTCTCCCAAACCACACATTCAAGCCTTGATATCATCTATCTATAGGGAGTTTTTCGCAAAACTTGTTTATTAAAGTTGTAGAGCACATCGAGGGCTTCGACTTCACCAAGCCCGATTTTCATTTGGAACATTTCGAGATTTTAGAGCTTCTCCGTTCTTCTCATCCACTTTGAAGTAAGGATTCGGATAACTCTATAAATTTGATTTGAGTAGTATTTGTGGTATTTTGATTAGTTACGAAATTGTGAAAACGTAGAGATTTTTGTATAATTTTTGTATTAAAAATTAGGATTTTTATGTATAATCTTACTCTTTCAAAAATTCCCTTTCAATAAACAAGTATTGTGCATGAATTTGTTAAATCTATTTCAAAAAGGCAAAAGCCCTAAATTTTCTAAAACCCTAGAAATTTGGAAGTTGATGAAATATTAAATTGGTACCACCTTTGATGAATTGAAAGTATCAATGAGATTATGATATATTGAGATACAATTAAAGATAATTGTTCGTGGCAATCTATCGAAGATTGCATTATTGTTGTAGAAATTGGCTGATGACTTAAAGAATTTAAACCATTTGGAAAATTATGCGTTGAGCATCTCATTTTATCATCGAGCATTGTGCATTGGGCAAATTATGATTTTTGTCATGTTTACGAAATGATTAGAGATTATTGGAATGTGTTGAATAATGGTGGGTAAATCCAAGTAGTGTATGAAACGATTTGAAATATTGAACTAAGTTGGCTTAACGTCCTTGGTGAAAGACCGGAAACTTGCACAGAGTAGGTACCAATTTCCTTCCAGCTAGTAACCTATAAAGTGAGGGTGGTTTTAGTAATTCTTTGATAGACTACTGGTAGATACTTACTTAGGGATTTACCGCGTGTTCGAATTGAATAAACGTTCTTATAAATTATGGAAGTTGAGGAAATTGGAAAGTTGTTTTGGAAAAATCTCATATTTCGAGAAATTATTTTGCCATGAAATGGCAAGGGCATTGCATTCATGATCATATGCATATTCAAATGCTCATTTATCTAGTTAAGATCATTTTTACTGGGCCTAGTGCTCATCCCTTCGTGGAAAACCATTTTGCAAGTATTGATGGATTGCCTTTGCCGAGATGGAGCGAGAAGCTCATTTATTTTTGTATATTTGTAAAGCGTAGGGCTTGTTATGTATTGAGATGAATCCCCTTTTGTTATTGATAGGGAAATGCCCTTAGTATATGTAAGCCCTTACGGTATTTCTTTTGGAATTTAGATATTTTATATTTGGATGTAATGTTTCGCATGCTCAATATTCATGTCATATAGTGAATTTGAATACAGGATGCATGTGACACTGGTAACCCATGGTATTGAATGGATATATTAACAGAGGTTCTCTCTATGGTTAATCATGTTCTCTATTTCCATGTTTCAGTTGTATATTGTTGTTTTGCAAAGTTATTTATAGATATTTTCTTTTAAATCCATGGAAACTATTTTCTCAAATGAATTTGGATTCCTTAGAAATTGGGGCATTGCATCTCTTTACACCCTCCCTCATGTGCTGGATGCAGGCCAAGGACATGCACCCTACCCATCCTTGGTACTCCAGCTCTGATACCATGTTACACGTTCTCGCGCAGAACTCAACCCCTAAAGTTAACTATTTTTACTTCACTGAAGACATCTTGATTGTTTCAAAAAGTAAGAAAATGATCCCATCTGATGGAATTAAGTCATCAATTTCTAAAACCTAACAACGTGTGCCAATATAAAGAACATGGATGAGCTTGCCTATGTCATCTATCATACCGTTCCTAATGCAATATAATAATTTGAAAACACCATTGCTGCTTCACATACCTTTTGACCTAATTTCGGGCGCAACTTTGCTTTCCATTGAAGGCACATCTGCCGCAGTTATTGACGTTCCTGCTGAGCAAATTTGCAAGAGGAAAATGAATAGAATTCAGATCAAGAGTAGAGGAAGAAAGAGCCCAGTTACATAATTGAAACGAAAATATACACAAAAATATAGTCAATGTGTGCACGCATAGATAGAGGGAGTAAGAGAGAGACACACATCCACACTTTCTATAGAGATAGAAACAGGTAGAGAGAGATATCAATGCTTTAACGCACGGGCAATACCGGTCCAAAAGCATCACTTGATATGGATATTTAAAAATTTTATTATTAAAAAAAAAAAGAAAGAGAGAGAGAGAGAGAGAGAGAGAGAGAGAGAAGATGATATCGTGAAAACAAATTTGTTCTGCCTACAGTTGAAGAGGTCGATATAACCACCTCTTTTCTCATACTCTCTCATTATCGATGCATGATTTTGGATCACTGCTCTCTCTTGTTTGACGTATAGTATTCACTTATCCTCTTCAATGGGCTCCATTTCGTAGGGGGGCAGGGTCTGCAGCCTCCCTTTCCCCTTCAAACATTCTTTACGATACTGTTCAAAAACCTCTAGTTGAATTCCTTTAAAAGCGCTGCCCGTTCTTCTTGATTGGGAAAGATTCCTTTCTTAACCAGCTTCTAGGGAGTGGAGAAAACAGTGTGCCCTCCCCAATTCCTTCCCAATAACTGGTGAAAACTCTCTCCTTTTCCTCGCTTTCCTTCCCTTCCTTTCCTTCTTCGTACTCATCCCTCTGACCAAGGAACCTAATAATTTTAGCATATAAAATCATCCAAAATAAAAAAAATCCTTATAGACTTCTGGGGGAAAAAAAAAATTTTACTGATTGCTTACTTGACAGTCTACAGAACCATCCACTTTCCCAAAATGGAGAAACTGAAAACTGATCCAGGGAAAATGTTTCACGGTGCTTTTCTTAAAATGGTTTTACAAAAAAAAAAAAAATTGAAAAAAAAAAAAATTGTGGGCACAATCAACTCAGGAAACTATTTATACTTTTAAGCATTCTAAAAAACAAATTCAATCTGTTAGAAAATAAAAAGAACTGTGAATTTCATATTATCATCAGTCCCTCTTCCACAAACTCACAAAATCATGTTTCAACCTTCTCAAAGACACAAAAGCACCCAATAACTCTTCCATTTTGGATCATCAAGCAGGTGGTTCAAATAAGCACATCAACTTTATTAAATTGTTAACTACCAACTCATCTAAGAGCTTAAGCTAAAAGAGAGAGCAGTAACTTTATTATTAACATCCTGAACATGCTCCCATACATGTGGTCAAACTTTCCTTCATAAGCGGGCTAAGTATTATAATTATTGGTCAGGCGGAGAGGTTTGAATGTATGATCTATTGCTTGCACTGAATACCATGTTGAATTGTGAACTACCAACTTATCTGAAAGCTTAAGCGGTTTGGAGACCAGAAACTTTATAATTTATATCCTCAACAAACACTGTGATGTTGTATATGAGAAATAACATATTAGAACAGTGAACTAATCAGACACAAATGTTTGTTAGAACTAACTAGTTGGAGTCAACTGCATTATCCTTTTTACCACTGTCAGCATCTTCTTTGGGACACATGCCATTTATAAAAACATCACTTTGGGCAGTAAAATTTCAACATCAATCTAATTAAGATAGTGTAGTTATAAAAATAAAAAATAAAAAGGACTTACTTAACTGAGAAAATCTGTTGGTCTTTCCATATGCAAAGTCTTCAATGTCAGGCATGCCACAAAGCTGCATTGAGAAAACTGATTAAGCTGCAAAAAAAATCCTTATCTCTGACAACTCACTCTCTCTCTAGTTCATTGAATTTAAGTTTTGAAATTCATAGAAGTTGAATGAAGTTCAAAATCTTGTAACTAGAAACAGCTCAAGCCACCAGCATGGCAGCATTTGTTGAATCTCAAAAAAATATATGAAAGGCTAAGGTAGCGTTTGGTAACGTAATCAGTTTCCTGTTCGCTGTTTACATAAACAAGAAAGAATCTTTTTTTCTTGCAAAAATCTAAACCACAAAACTTGTTTGGTGCACACAAATATTTTGAAAACACTAATCAAGAAAACCTGCTTGATGAGTTGCAAGAGGTGGTGGCCTGCAGTGGAGGGTGGCTGGATATGGGCACCAGAGCTGGTCACCAGAGATCAACAAAGAAGGCAGTATCCGATGGTGGGTGATGGCCCGAGGTGGTGCGGCAAGGAGAGGGAGAAGTGAGTGAAAACTCACTTTGAAAACAAAAGAAAAAACTTTTTTTGTTTCTGAAAGTGTTGAAAATTTTAAGGGGGATTTGGTCAAAGACCCCTCATAATAAAGTTTTAATGCATTAAGGATAAGTACAAAAAAATTTCCTTGAAAAGTCCAACACATACCACTATTATCAAAATATTAAACTTTAAAATAATATAACTTTTGATCTAGATGTTGGTTTTTAATGAAATAAGTATTTTTAGAATTCTCTCATCAAGATCTATCAAATAAGATTAATGTTGACTATGAAATTCTTAAAAAAAATAAATAAAAAAAAATATTACCATCAAAATTGATATAAACAGTATATATGTTACTCTGTTTAACAATAACATGTTACTCTGACAATATTGTCCAAAAAAAAAAAAGAATATTTTTCTTTTGGATGTTGGACTTGTAAATGTCAAAGATAAATAAATTAGACGTATGCTTGTTTTGTTTTCATATAACTTATGCACTTGCTCTGAATGAACTCTCGGTAATCAATGGACAATGTATTCCGCATAAGCCCCAAAGTTCTTAGGCATATGTGGGTCATGAGTCTGAATGGACTCTCGGTAATTAATGGACAATGTATTACTGTTGTTACTGATCATGGGTCTAAATCATGGGTTTAGGCACATGTGAGACAACTTTTTTTTTTTTTTAAAAAGTTAATACCAAATTTGCCCTTTAACTCTAAGGTAGCTGGTAATTGGACCAAAGTGGAAAAAGTCAAATAATTTAAAGATAGAGCGGTACAATATTTTGTTTTAAGGATCAAACTAAAAGAGATCCATACTTTTGAGGGGTGAAAATGCAATTTATCATTAAAAAAATGCCAGCCATTATAATTGAAGTATAAGATAGAAAATAAATTTACTCATTAAGGTTGTGTTCCAATATAAGGATTTGAGGAGAGATTTGCATATGAAAAGTAAAAGTAAATGAAATATAAACAAAAAATTTATCACATTTCCCTTTCATTTTCTTTTTCTTTTACAAATCCCTAATTAAATCCAAAACACAACCTAATTGTATCATAGTACTAATAAGGAAGAAAAAAAGGGGGGAAATTGCATATAAATGGTAAGAAGTCAAAATAATTATAATTTGATGAAATAAAAAATAGAAATAAAAGAAGAAATGGAAAGTTAAAAAATAATTGTAGTTAGGTGTAGGGCTGCAAACGAGCCGAGCCGGGCTAAGCTGAGCTTTGCTGAGCTCAAGCTTAGCTCGTTTGCTTATCGAACTCGTTTATTGAGCTCGAGCTCAGCTCGATAAGTAACTAGGTTCGAGCTCAGCTCAGCTCATTAATATTAATGAAATTCGAGCTTAGCTCAGCTCGGCTCGGCTCAGTTCAATAAGATTTTTTTTAATATTATTTATATTATTTAAATAAAAATATTATTAATATTATTTAATATATAAATAATATATTTATTATATAATTTAAATAAAGATAAACGAGCTGAGCTTATTCGAGCTCAAGCTCGACTCGTTTACTAAATGAGCTCAATATTTGACCTTGAACTCGGCTCATTTAACGAGTCAAGCCGAGCCTGCTCATGAACAACTCAGTTTATTTGCAACCCTTGCTAGGTGGGAATCTTTGTCAAATTACTAATTCATCCTTCCACCTTTTTTTCCTCCTTCCTTTCTCTCTCCTTTTCCTTTCTTCTCGTCCCCATCTTTGAAAACCCTAATCATCAACACCGATTCGAGTCTGGATCCTCTAGAGTGATTTTTCATGGAGTGATTTTTTGAATGGCTGAGATTTTTTTTAAATTGATTATCAGTACTGTTGTACCCTCAACTTTTGTACTATTGTACCCTTAACTTTTGTACAATTAAATCTCAATCATTTAAAAAATCACTCTAAGATCACTCTACAAAAAATCACTCTAGAGGATCCAAATTCCAACCATTCAACCAACCTCATCGGCCCCTGTCAGCTCACCTCCACACCCACCTTCCTCTGTCTCACCTCTCCTCTTCTCTCCATTGCCATCATTGTAACCCCAAAACCCCCCATATTCCGCCACCGATGTCCAACCCAACCAGCACCACTCTCTCTCTTCACCGCCACCATCATATCCAACATCCTTCAACCATCGCAACCCCCACCCCTCTGCCACCTTTGATGCACCCTATGCCCCCGTGGAATCCCAACAAGTGCCACCTCCAACCACGATCACCACCACCACATTCACATCACCAATGACCGCCTCCAGGTCGCCTCCACTCTCTCTCTCTCTCTCTCTCTCTCTCTCTCTCTCTCTCTCTGGTTTTGATTTCAGAGGTTTTTGAGATCTGGGTAGGGCAGTGGAGGGGAGGGGAGGGGAGGATAGCGGTCACCAGCGATTGGTTAGGGTGGAGGGGTGGCAGTGGTGGCGGAGTGAAAGGGAAGCAGATGCGTAGGAGAGGGGGCACTGTGGTGACGGGAGTGTGGCGTGGGAGAGGCTGGGATAGCGGGGAGGGAGTGGAAGAAAGGAGGAAGGGTACTTTGGTTTTGTAACTAATGATACCATAGTTTTGCAACCAAAAAAAAAAAACAAAACAAAACAAAAAAACAAAACAAACTTTCATTTGTATTACAATTTTGGAGAACACCCGCACTAAATTGCAATATTTGTTTGTTCCTTTTATTTTTTTGCAATTTTCCCAAAAAATTAAATAAATAAATAAACCTAAAATCCAACAACTAGCGAATCAAAAATAATAAATAAACATTGATACTTGAAATTAAACTAAATAAACGAAAACACATTGTCCTCACATCCTGGTCAAGAGGTTCTGCTTTAAGCTTATTTTCCGATACTTCCACTGCCTTTTTAACTCTCTTTTTCCTAACAAAAACGTGAAGCTCTCGCACAGAAACGCCACTGGAACATTCAGAACCTGGGGGGAGAGAGAGAGGGGGGGGGAATGTGAAGGACGGTTATAATCGGAGTCAAAACAGCAGTGATGGAAACAGAAAAACAAAATTTATATGTGATTTTTCTGACCTGGGTTGGGCTCTGAAGATGTGGTTTCTCGTTTTGAGGGAAGGGCTTTGGAGAGAAGTTTGCGTCTGGGCATCTTGTTGGAGATGATTCGCGCCAAAGGCGATGGGAAAAGCGAACTACTTCCGACGAAAGAGAGTCATTTGGCTTTTGAAAGAGAGACACCTCGCTTGGTTGTCAGCAAAACCCCCCAAATTAAAGGAAATTTTATTTTCACACAATTGCACACTTAGGGGTTGGTTTGGATGACTTAAATAAGTGTATTTTTTATCTTTTTATAAAAAGATGTACAAAAAAGTAGAGAGGTTATATGATAGAAAAAAAAATAAAAAGATAGATTATATTGGAGTTGCAAAACTTGGCCTTAATTAAATGGGTAAATTACACTTTGTATTTTTGTGTTTTTGTTAGTTATATATTTTGTACAGAATTATCGCAACTTAACACATAAATTATAAAGGGCAAATTGAAAAATCAGTGAAAGTCTCCAATCATCACAGACTTGCGTGTCAATTTGTAGCAATGGCAATGGATCCGCAAGACATGGAAATAGTCAAGATGTCCAAAAGTAACATGGCCAAAACGGTTGCTTACAGTTTAAATTCAAATTTATAAGGGAAGTCCAACCACGATAGTGGAATAGTAGAAGCGAACCGTTCAGAACCACACTTAGTGATCATAGAGATCAATTCGACTGTCATCACTTACTTCGACGGTTATTAGCCACTTCGACTGTTATCTTCAGAGCCTATAAATAGAGGAGAATGCTGATAATGCAAGACGCAGAACGAGACTTAGAAACCAGTTTATTTACTTTACATTTTCCAGTCCTTTAAATTCTAGTCTTTACATTCCTATACTGCACTTCAAATTCCTAGGAGTAATTCTGAGTTAGTCAGTTACTGTAATCCCTTTCAAAGTTGTGAAAGTGTGAAAGTATAATTGTAGACTTCTGTTTACTTAATGCAAGAGTGATTTCGAACACTGTTGATCTCTCTTTCTTTTATTTTATCTAGTCTTCTTAATTTTCTCCTAAAAACTAAGCCACCAGTAAAGTCTTCTTCATTGACGTTGAAAGAACTTCGAAACAATCATTTGACTAATTGGTTGGCATTTATTAAACTTTATAAAGACTTATTGATCCTTATTGGCACGCTCGAATTACAATTCTAACCTTTGAAAGCCAAAAAAGCCAACATATATTTTGGTACGCCTAATAGGACCTTTATAATGGCTAGACGTATGAGACAAAAAGAAAATAAGTGCCTTGAAAAAGGTGTAGAAGAAGATTTAGACATACAAAACCCAGGGGATAATGTAGTATCACATCCCATGGATGTGCCTGCCTCAGCAAATCCTCCACAAATGTTCGAAGAGACCAGCACTTCAGGCACACAACATATGTCTAGAATATTAGACGGAGCCAAGAAACTAGACCATCAACTGTCTCTTCTACCCAACCAATGAATCTATGAGAAGGGTTAGTCAATGCTTTGGGACAACAATTAATGTATATAATAGAAAGATGGGCAACATCCTTTTTGGATAGAATGAATTCTCGTCAACTCCCTGTCACATGGCAAGTTAAAGAAAACATAAACCCTCTTCAGCATAGATTGGCTCAAGATAAACAGCCTATGCAAAATAATGGACAGATTAGTGGTCGAACTAGTAATCAAAACCATCAAAGATCATCACATGTACCTCAATCATGGTATGAAGCTCCTCCTAGACTACTAACAAGTCAAAATGCACCAATGCCTATCGGCGAAACCATACATGTTGGTGGGTTTGGACTAGCACAAGGGAATGGCATGTGAGTGTTTTCAAATCCTATGTTTGAACCCATGTCTAGCACACGAGTATTCACCAATCCTATGTTCAAATTCACACCTGGGGGGTTAGAAGGAATTACTGTGATTGGAAGAGAAATAACACTTGTTCATCTTCCTGTAGTTCCCTTCGTAGCATCTTTTGTAGGGCAAATGCCTGCCCCAAGAGGGCAGCCATACCCTCAACATCAACCAGCACAACAAGGATAGCCAGTCCCAAATATGCCATTACATGCACCAAGAGGGCCTCAAGCACATGGAGTTCCTCTAAACCTTATATTTGTTTCTCCAATAATGGCCTAACCAGCACAAAATATGGTTCCTAGGGACCAAATTGCTGACATTATTAGAGAGATTTGTGGACCCATTGTAGACACCCCATTTTTGACCGCCCTTAAGACTTGGATGCGACTGATGGTTTACATGGTAGAGAAAGATGTGCAGGGCAAAGGTTCAATTTCTTCGGCAAGGAGAGAGTCAAATCTCAACTTCATACCCCTGTTCTAGACCAAAACGATCTTGATCAAAAGATTTTAGACCTTAAAACCCTCTCTTTCAAAACGTTTTTGAAATAAAGTTTCTACGATGTTCCAACGCTCGCATTTCGTTAAATGTTACGCTTTTCGGTAAACCGAGCAAGGACAAAGTGGAAATGAATGAAAGAGAGATGAAATCTTTGAAAAATCTTTCAAAACACCTTACTTAGGGATTTGGAGTTGAAGAAAAGAAGAGAAGAGGGAAGAAACCCAGTTAGGGGAGAAAATGGACATGAATTGTTAAGAGAGAGTCGAGCAGCCCTCGCTGAATCGGGCCTATTCATTTGCATACTTGGAATCCAGCTATGAGGCCACCACCGTTGGAAAGAAGACTTCCAGGGTTTCATTTTGTACTCAAGAATCTCCTAAAGCCAATTCTGGACGGGGGAGATATGGTTGATTGAAGTAGGGCATCACTCTGGTTGGACTGAATCTGCGCGGCTTCACCAAAACAGGCATAACTTTTTCCACAGGAGGAATTTTAATACAAGGTTTGCGCCATTGGAAAGCTAACTTCTGGGGCTTCAATTTGGACACCTGGACGGCCACCTTTGGACTTTCCAATCACTGGCAGGCCACCTTTCTTTCCGGTAGACCAATTTTTGTCCTGAAAAGTAGCAGGCCGACCATAAAAGGTGGTAGGCCGGCCACTTATGCCCAGAAAGCCCAAAATTGACAGATGTCTTCCCTCCAGCTGTCTTCCACAACCTCCAGCTGTCCCTAGCTCAGATATTTTCGACCTTTAGTGTTGCTTTTGCTATATATGATGATATATCTCCCATTTTCCAAGGGAGACAAGTTTTGGCTCCATTTTTGAATTTGTTTTCCCCTCCTTTTCTTAGCCTCTCTCCCTCTATATAATATACACTCCACCCCCATTGTTAAGGGAGAGACACTTTTGGCTTAGGCTCATAACCCTCCTCCTCCATTACTCTCCATTTTCAAGCTCCAAACACCCATTTTCTTGCATCACTTGCACTACAACCCCTAGCCTACCCCCTCCATCACTCATTCCAGCACCTTGGAGGACATTTGAAGAGGTTGAAAGTCCAGAATTTTGGTCCAAAAATTGCTGATTTGCTGCTCTTCAAGGGTAAGTGTCTATTTCCCTCAAACTTGCATTTTTTTGCTTCATTTATAAGCTATACTTGCAAGCATTTCTGGACTTTGTCATGAACTGAAAAAGGTCATATTTTGGCTCCTCTACATGTTTGATCAAGGACATCTTGTTGTTTGAGGTCTCCTACTACCTCTTGTCTCTCTATCCCTCTTTTAGGCCTATTTTTGCATGATATATTAGCCTTGTTTTTGAGCATTTCTGGGCTCCAAGCCAAACTATAAAATGTCTTGTTTTAAGCCCCTATTCAACTTTGTTGAAGGGCTCTCCTCTGTTTGAGGCCATCTACTACCACTTGTCTCCTATCTCTCTTTGTAGGCCCATTTTTGCATGATATTTTAGCCCTACTTGTGCTTATTTTCGAGACTTGATATAAACTGTAAAGTGCCTTTTTTTTAGCCCCTCTTCAACTTTGTTGAAGGGCTCTTTACTATTTGGGGCTAGCTACTGTCCCTTGTCTCTAATCTCTCTTTTAGGGCCATTTTTGCATGATAGATTAGCCCTACTTGTGTTCATTTTTTAGAGTTGTCATAAACTGAAAAATATCTTGTTTTAATCTCATCTTCAAGTTTGTTTAGGTCTATTCTCTGTTTGAGGTCATATGCTTCTTTGTATGCTTGATTGTCTCTTATTTTGAGCCCTACACCTAAGCCCTTGTTGCATGCTTTGTTTGGCCTTTTAGCCACTGAAATCCAATGGATTTTCAGTGGCTAACACACTGTTTTGAGCCTCAAAATCAGAGGGGGGTGACCCCCTCTCACCTTGTTTTGTTTGATGGTCATTTTGGCCTTCTAAAGAGGCCCTATCTTGCATGCCTTGTGGATTGATTTTAGAGCCAATTTGATGAGTTTTAGGGCTACCATATTTGATTTTCAAAGTTGATTTGGCCATGCTAAGTGTCCTTGATGTATGTGCTTAATAACCCCTTTGTATGCCCTCTAAAGGAACCCATCATTTGTGCATGTGTTGGCTGCATTTCAGAGGTTATTTGGGCATATTTTCACATGTTTTGTTCACTGATTTTTGCTGGTTTGGTGAGATTCCATATGCCTCATATACATGCCATGTAAACCATAATTGCTAGTCAAAGTTGCATGCTATTTCTGTCCATCTTGCTAGCATCTTTTGGCCATGCTTTGAACTAGAAATGTTCATGTTTTGGGACTGCCTTGGTTCTGTCTTCATGCTTCATGATCAAAGAATGCATGCTTTGTATAGCTATAGGTCAATGCATGTGCCTAGTTTTGTGTTTCGGGACCATTCCATGCATCGGGTGTCATGTTTCCATGTTTCGGGATCATTTTGCATCACATTTCAGTGCTGGAACTTGCATGTTTGTATGCCATATTTCATGCCTTGCCATGCCTTGTTAGAGTGGCATTCGTGCCTTAGGTTCGGTCCTCGGTTTGTGCGCATACGTGCACGCATCTCGAGTGTCTCATTTTCATCTCATGGCCACTGATGTGAGTGTGGCTGAGGTCCACTCATGTTGGTGTAAGTCCATCGTGCATTACGTATGCCATTTCATTTCATAGCATTGCGTATGCTAGGTTGCATGTTAGAGCATTGTGTATGTCATGTTACATCGAGCATTGCGTATGCCATTTCATAGCATTGTGTATGCTAGGTTGCATGTTAGGATTGCATCCATGCATGTCATGCATATTGCATTGTGTTTGGGATAGGAGTTAGCCCGAGCACGGGAAACGAGGGACGTTTCGTACTCCGAGTGACGGAACGTGCCTCAATTCCCGGTCGCCGACACTCCGGATTAACCATGATGGAGTCTCGGTCTTGTTGTTTTCATGTGCATTCATTCCATATTAAGTCGTGCAAATCGACTCCTCGGCCATCATGCATCGAGATGCGTGATTGGTGGCACGAGGATCGAGGACTACACTCCCTGAAGAGTAGTCAAGCATATATATGTGAAAATACATTGCCATGCCCCTTTCCCGCTCTCTGTTGCAGCAAATCAGAAAACCGGCAATCTTTTGGGGCTTCACGCAATATCCCGAGAATAATTGCAAACAGAGGCAAACCGGGGCATCGCAATGGATTTCCACGCAAAGCAACTCAAGCATGCATCATCCATCATCCGGAGCAGAGCTGAGGCAGTCCATAGCTTGCATGCTAATTTACTGCTTTCCTAGATTAATTTGTTAATTAATTAGGGTTTTGTACTTATTCGGACTGTAATTATTTATTTGGGACTGTATATTTATTCTGACCCTCTGCGCGAGGGCAATGTTGTAATAAGTGTGCATGTGTGTGATGTATGTCTTCCAACCCCACGTCTTTCTCCCTTTTATTTACCAGCTTATGATGGTTAGATTAAGGCATATTTCAATTAGCATACAGTATGATAGCATGTTTGCATTCATTCATCTGTTTTGCATGCACCGGGCTCGGCGCATTATACTAACTGCATTGTATTTCAATTCCAAGTTGAATACTTGTTAGTTGTAGCATTTCACATGCCATGTTTAGAATAGCCGAGCCTGCTATGGTTGCATTTTGCATGTGTTACGTTAGGCATTTCTGTATAGTTAGGATCATGCATGGATTTCTAATTAGCTTCTCTCTTTGGCTTGGAGTACTCGGTAAGTTTTATGCTTTAGCATCCTTGCATGCGTGTGAGTGACTGCCATGATAGCATGCTTACCATGAGGCTATATGCTTATATGATATATCTGCCTGAATGCCTGTGGGTGAAGGTTGGGTTACTTGTATTGGAACAAATCATTGATTGTGAGTCTTAAGCCCACTAAATAAGTGGCAAAACCATTGTTTTCTAAGCCCACCCGAGGGTGGCAAAATCCGCATTTTAAGCCTACTTGCGAGTAGCAAACCACTTTCTAAACAAACATGAAATGTTTTGTTCCAATTCAGGCGATCCAGTCTATACTTGTATGTTGTGCGCATCACATAGTAAATCTAGGCTAATAACTGGAATAAAAACGCATAATGTTTTCAAAACTAGATATCATGGTTAGTAGAGGCCGATCTTTGATCGGGCGAGCGGGGGTGCTCACGAAGTGACCTTCCCCAATCGTACCCCCGTTCCTGAGCCGAGACAACTTTGGTGATGACGGACACGTGGCCTTAGGCAACGAGTCAGGGTTTCCTAAATTTTCCAAAATAAAACATTTAGGTGGCGACTCTGTATCTGGCAAAGCAGTCCATGTTTGGCACTTCTTTCAAAAATCTGTTTTCTCAAAACGATTTGCCGGATTTGGACTCTTTGGTTCAGATTAAGAACCGTGACAATTTGAGTCCGTACTGTAGTGACCCCAAGATGAACGGAACGGGGGGCTCATCCCTCCCGGGGCGTTCGGGGACGTCTACACCCATGGCCCGGGGAGTCCAGACTCACGTTTATAGAAAGCCTTACCCAGAATAGATAGATAGGTTACATGAATACCTAAGGGGATTTAGGATACCAAACGTTGCCCTCTTTTATGGAAATAGAAACCAGTCAACTGTTGAGCACATTGCTAGGTTTACAGGCTAATGTGGTGAATTCAACAACAATGATCATGAAGTTAAGACTTTTCCAAACTCTCTAACTAGAGTAGCTTTCGTATGGTATACAAACCTTACACCTAGTTCTATCCAGACTTGGCAACAAATGGAATAGGTATTTCATGCCCAATTTTTCCAAACAGAGCCTGAAGTATCTATGGTAGACTTGGCAAGGTTAAGCCAGAGGCTTGATGAGAAGGCTGCTCAATTCATTGCCAAATTCAAAAGGGCAGGAAACAAATGTAGGGTCGTACTACCTGAACCTAAATTATAAGATTGGCCCATAATGGGCTAGAGTTTAGGTTTCGAAAAAAGTTTGACTCAACAGAGTTTCGAGACCTAGTATAACTAACTTATAAAGTTGCTAGATATGAGACTCTTCTTGAAGAAGAACAAGATCGAAGTAATGCATCTTCTAGGACCTATTATAGGGACCATAATTTTGAAATTGATGCAGCAGAGATTATAGGACAAGAACCTATGATCTGTGAAGCATTAATTCAGAAGGATACCACTATCGATCAACAATTTAAAAAGAAAGATCTTCATAGGAAATATTCTGTCGATGTATCAAAAGCGGATGACATATTTTATCATTTGTTAGTAGCATATTTTTTAAAATTGCCTAAGGGAGTCAAGATCCCAACTTCAGAAGAAATAAAAGGCAAAATGTACTGTAAATGGCATAATTCTTGGTCTCATTCAACTAAAAACTGTATTGTTTTTTGAGACTAGATTCAAGAGCAGATTCAGAAAGTAAGATTGAAATTCCCAGTCAAGGTAAAAAAGGCAATGGGAATTGACATTGATCCTTTTCCAGAAATCAAAGAAGCTATAGCCAATGTTGGCACACCAGACTTCTTTGTCCAAAAGGTTGAGAAGAGCCTTTCCTTGAAAGAATTGGATAAGGTCAACGTGTAGGTGCATGTGGCTGGTCCAAATGCCTTTAAGAAGAATTAACAGTTTTCACCAACAAGTAGGCAGAGCTTCGTAGGCCAAAAGAATGATCCCAGCGAAGAACTTATAGATGATGACTCACTCGAAACAGCTATTATGCAACGGATGTGCCCTAGGTGCAGGTCGAGTTACAAATGGCTGAAGGGGTTTCCAGTTGATAGAAATTAGTGTTACAAAGATGTGCAAAGGGATTGTAGGCTAATCAGTGCCCACAACAAGAGGGCATACCCAAGGGGTCTTAATCAGCAACCACTTTTGGAGGGGCCATTAGATGCCAGGAATCTATCAGAAGGCAAGAGACCCTTATACAAAACCAGGCCACCAAATTACTACAAAATAGCTAGTAAGCCTGTAAATAAGCCTGAGCTTGGTCCAAAACAGGAAACCAAGGCCAATGAATGGCCTTCGAAGACTAAAGCAGCAGGCCCGATGGCCAGCACAGTGGTTCATGGATACCAAAAGTACCAGATTAGTTTGTCATGCAAAATAAACCTAAAATGATACCAACCCAGGGGAAGGCCATCATAGGTAGAGACAGAATGATCAAACCTCCTTTGGTAGCCCCTAATAATTGGGTCTTACTTGAAAACCTAAAGACAAAAGAACTAGATATAGTTCTTGTGATCTCTAGATCTCAGAGGAGAAAAATCCAACGAAGGTTCACTCAATATCAGAGGGATCTTAAAGGGGCTAGTGAGGGCACCTCTTTGGTGCAATTAAGAGGTTGAGTGGGAGAATGAGAGAATTCAAAGCCTAGTCCCTGGAGTAACATTAATGCCAACAGAAAGGAGTTGACCAAGGTCCATATTGAACTAAAAACAAAAGAAAAGTCAAGTTTGGCAGGCCTCAAAAAAGCCTTAATAGAGAGTGATGAGGACAATGAGACAAACGAGGAAACTGAACCAAGCCAAGAACAGGTATTGGGCGAAGAAGATATGTTCGAAGCCTTCATGGCTGAACAGTTAGTGTCTGTGTTCAAGGCAAATCAACAACGGACTGCCGTTAAGGAGCCTGCCAACTCAGAAGTTCTAAAATATAGTATGGAAGATACACCCTAAGCATTTGGTCAGGCCAACACAGAAAATGAGCAAACGCAACCAGTGGTGCAATTTGGCTCATTCTCTCCAATACCAATTAATATGGTATATGTATTGCCTCAGGAATTTCAAGCAGAAGAAGGAAATCAGGAGGGTAAGAGGATGGCCGTATAGAAGTTTCCAGCGAAGATTCAGAAGCCAGCATAGTTCAGAGAGTCTGAAGTAACCAGGTTTATGGAGGTTGATGAGGAAAGTGAAGAGGTAAGCATGGTTAACCTATCATACCCCTTTGAATACCCCGCATCATCAATGACTCAGCATGTTAAACCTCTGTACATTAAGGCATACTTCGATGGAATAGAAATGAATAGAGTACTAGTGGATAATGGGGCAGCAGTAAATTTGCTTCCTCGTTCATCTTTGAAAAAGTTAGGCAAAAGGAATCCTAGGTTGATCCCAACAAACACAACCATTGCTGGTTTTGCTGGGGACAAACAGATGGCCCAAGACATATTACCCATTAATTTGAGTGTAGGAACAAGGGATTGTATGACTGTTTTTTTTGTCATAGACAACAATGCCAAGTATAATGTTTTGCTTGGTAGAGATTGGATCCATACCAACAAAATGTGTGCCCTCCTCTTTACATCAGAAGGTGAAGATAGATTTGAGCAATGGGGAGACCGATGAGATAAATACAAACCCACAGCCCTTCATTGCTTGTGCAGATTTTGCAGAAGCAAAGTTGTATACCGAAGGGGTGGTTCCACTAAGCATACTGAGGAAGCCTGATGGAACAGCTGAAGTGACGGCTGATGAGGAATTGGCACACCTGAAACACTTGGTACAAAAGAGTGCTGATGATGAATATGACTACACTATCAAGGATACCAACAATGCCTGTTTGTAGGCAGGGGGATTAAGAAGCCAGACCTTTGGCTTTGGTAAAGTTCTTCACATTGGACATTAAAGCAATAGTCCAGAAGGTTCAGAAGGAAGAAAAAGAAGCCATGATGATTGGCTGCTGCAAACATGAGCAACAGGAGGCCAAACCATTGGCTCTAAACAAGTATTGTGCATTGAACATTGAGACTAAAGTTCAAGAGATACAAGAAGAAGAGGCTCTATGAACAGACTTTGTCTATGAAGAAGAAAGCAAAGAAGCTGAGCCAGGAAAGGCTGTGACAGACCAGGATGAGAGGGTTAATTCGAAGCCAGCAGAAGCTGAAGGAGAGACAATGGTAAGCACTCAGATGCAAAATTCGTTAAAGGAAATCAATCTAGGGGATGCATTAGTGCAACAACCTACTTATATTAGTGCTTGGTTGGATCCTATAGCTAGGAACCAGTTATTGGCCCTACTAAAAGAATATAAGGATTGTTTTGCTTGGTCTTACAATGATCTTCCTGGATTGGATAGGTCATTAGTGGAACATAGACTTCTGATTAAGCCAAATTTCAAACCATACAAGCAGAAGCCTAGGCGAATAAGTCCTGAGGTGATTCAAAAGGTGAAGGAGGAGATTGCTAGGCTCCTCAAGGCAAGCTTCATCAGAACAACTAGGTATGTTGAATGGATGTCCAACATAGTGCCTATGATTAAGAAGAATGACAATTGAAGGTATGTATTGATCTTAGAAACTTGAACTTGGAGACTACGAAAGATGAGTACCTCATGCTTGTAGTGGATCTGTTAGTAGACAGTTCAGCAGGACACGGGATCTTGTCAATGATGGATGACCATTCTGGCTACAACCAGATATGCATAGCAGATGAAGATGTTCACAAGACAACTTTCAGGTGTCCTGGGAACATTGGGACCTTCGAATGGGTTAAAATGACATTTCGTTTGAAGAATGCTCGAGCAACATATCAAAGAGCAATGAACACCATCTTTCATGATCTTATTGGAAGATACTTGGCGTGTTACATTGATGATATAGCGGTAAAATCTCAGTCTATGGAAGAACATTTAGTCCACTTGACAACAGCCTTCGAAAGAACGAGGAAATTCAAGTTAAAACTCAATTCACTCAAATATGCTTTTGGTGTGTTAGCTAGAAACCTCTTAGGGTATATAGTACACGAGAAGGGAATATAGATTGATCAGAACAAAGCCAAAACCATCGTTAAGGCCAAACCTCTATCAAGTAAGAAAGACTTGTAAAAATTTATTGGTCAGGTTAATTTTCTTTGAAGGTTTATTTCTAACACTGTTGGGAAAACTAAAGTTTTTTCTTCTCTGTTGAAGTTAAAAAATGAAGAAGACTTTAGGTGGACAGCAGAGCATCAAGCTGCTTTCGAAGGAATAAAAACCTACTTGGCCAAACCTCCAATGCTGATGCCATCAAGAAAGGACAGACCTTTGAAGTTATACATTGCTGCAGTTGAAGAATCATTAGGAGTCTTTTTGGCTCAGGACAATAAAGAAGGCAAGGAACAAACAGTATATTACCTTTGTAGGTTTTTAAACTCTTGTGAATGTAAATACTCAGCTGTTGAAAAGTTGAGTTTAGACTTGTACTTTACAGTAATGAAATTAAGATATTATCTTTTGCCTACTATTGTCTTGGTAATTGTAACAACAGATTTGGTTAAACACATGTTATCTAGACCTATATTAAGAGGAAGAATAGGCAAATGGATTTTGGCTTCATCAGAGTTCCATTTGGAATATGTTCATCAAAAGGCAGTAAAAAGACAAGTATTGGCCAATTTTTTAGCTGATCATCCATGCCAATTAGAGTGTCAAGAAACAATGGACCTTGACACAACAAATTTAGAGCCATGGCAGATGTGGTTCGATGGATCAAAGGCTAATGGTCTAGTGGGACTAGGTGTTGTGATTAAATCACCCCAACGAGCAGAAACCACATATGGTTTCAAAATTGATGAAATTACTTGTTCCAATAATCAAGCTGAATACGGAGCCTTGATTTTGGGACTTGAGATACTTATTGGTTTACAACCTCATGCAGTTGATATATTTGGAGATTTTCAATTGGTAATTAATAAAGTAAAAGGAATCTTTAAATGGCAAAGTGTAAGCATGTTGCCACACTATGTTGCTGTTGTACATTTGCTCTTCCATTTCCAAGTGGCAAATGTGACTTATATCCCAAGATTCATGAATCACAAAACTAATAATGTGGCCCAGAAGGCTTCGAATTTCAGAAGAAAGGATAATAATACTCAGATAGATATGGGCCAAGCAACATATCAGAAGTTGATACCACCTTTAGCAAAATGGCGTTTATTGGTAGAAGCCAATTAGAATGACTTGGAAGAGCAGGATTTGAGGCATCCAATCATTCAATATTTGACTAGCCTATCTTCGAAGGCCAATAGAAAGCTTAAGCTACAGTCTATGCAATTTATAATGTACGGGAATGCTCTTTATGAAAGAGGGGTAGATGGTCTCTTATTAAAGTGTTTGAGACCAAAGGTGACTGCCATGGCTGAGGTGCATGAGGGCATTTGTGGTGCTCACCAGCCTAGGGTTAAGATGAGATGGCTACTTCGAAGGCACTCTTATTATTGGCCAACCATTTTTAAAGATTGCATAGAGTATGCAAAAGGTTGCCAAGCATGCCAAAAGCATGGTATAATAAGACATGTTCTAATAACTGATCTACATGTGTGGGGGCTGAAATTCGGGAGTCGTAGAGATTCCGGATAGTCGAATCTGGTAGAGTCGAGGTTCGAAGCACTCGGCAATTGGCTCGAAAGCTCAAATCCAACCCTACTCGGCCAAATAACCGATTAAGCGAGGGGCCAAGTGAAGATCGGTCCATTATAAAAGGTGCCGAATATGAGGTAGGGGATGGACCTAATCCCGAGGCCCAAAGAAGAAAAGATATAAATAGAAGAGACATAAGCCAGAAGCAGGTATGTGAGAATTATTGTGCTTAACTTAGCGTACAAATATTCTTGAGTGTAGAGACTGACTTGTCCGTCAGAGTGCTAATTTCGGCACCCCCGACCGGAGTGTTTATTCCTTTTCAGGTGACCATCAGCGGATCTCGAGCGCTCCCTAGGATCAGAAGAGTATTTGTAAACCACTTCTCCACAATTGGAGCCGTCTATGGGAATACTCAAGCACATCCATGGCGAGCGTGACGGCAGATCCTCCGACAGTCACTATCGACCCTATATCGCAAGATGAAACCACTTCAACAAACATGCTTGGAACAGAGACTATCGCCGCAAGACGTGCCTTAAATTTCGCCTCACCCTCGACTTCGGAGCACGAAGCAATGCAAGTGCTCCTGGAACAAGCACTGTAAAACGAACAAAGATTAGAGAACATGATTGTAGAGAACGAACATCTCCGTCAGGATTTGGCCTTGGAGGTGGCGAAGTCCAAACAAGCTGCATACCAAGGCCCGGAACGACCCGAGAGGGCAGCTAGTCGACGATCTCAAGGCCGACAACAAGATACTGATAGCAACTCCGATTCATTATCCTCGGAGCCCAAGAAGGAGGGACAATTTGAAATTTCCAGTTCTTCTGAAGAGAGTCCCCGTACAATGCGTAAGCGAAGGAGAAACAGCTCGGATGACGATCAACACGATCCTTTTGTACGACGGATTGCAAAGGCAGTCCTACCCAAGAAATTCAAAGCACCGTCATTCACCCTGTACAACGGTAAATTGGTACGAGATGGCCGGCTACAACCGTACGTTCGAAAAGGCAACCCAACCAAAGCAATAGCCTTGACACAGGATTCACATTCGCTCCACGTGATCCACATGATATACAGCCTGCCAATGTCATCGGCAGTGCACGCGATTCAGTCAAAGTCTAACCTTCAAGAGCAACTCACTCCGGCTAAACGGCCCCATGAAGCCGAGGTTATCACTTTTGAGGATTCGGATTTGGCCAGAGTAACACTGCCCCACATTGATGCCTTAGTAATTGAGTTACGCGTAAACCGATTCACAGTTGAGCGCGTACTCATCGATCCGGGGAGTACACCAGAGATTATGTACTACAAGACATTCACCAAACTGGGCTTCTCCGAATCGGATCTCTCTTCGGCCCCTTATCCACTTTTCGGCTTCAATGCCAATCCAGAGTACCCGTTGGGCAAAATCAGACTTCCCGTTCGAGTAGGTTCCCGAACAGTGGATGTGGGATTCTTGGTCGTCAAACTGCTATCGCCGTATAATCTCATCATGGGGCGATCATAGTTGCATGCTATGCGAGCCGTGCCCAGCACCTATCATCAGTTGCTCCGCTTCCTGACCGAACGCGGTATTGAGCAAATCCGTGGCTCCCAGAAATCGGCACAAGCATGTTATCTCCTTGCTGAGAAAATGCCAAAGGAACTACAGGTGAATTCCATTGAGTTGCCGGATCGAGAAAGCCTCAATGATGTTGGGCGGCCCCCAAACGAAAAGGCAATGGAAGACTTAGCACGAGTTCAAATCGATGGAAGCCCAGACAAGTTCTTCATGGTTGGCGCCTCCTTGAATCAAGCCGACAGACAGCAGCTAATATCTTTCTTGCTCTGCAACCTCGATGTCTTTGCATGGACTCCGTACGAGATGCCGGGTATAGATCCGTCAGTTTCACAGCACCATTTGAATGTCGATCCTAAGTGTAAGCCGATCATTCAGAAAAGCCGGCGGTTGGCCGCAGAGCACACTGCTGCCGTTGTTAAGGAAGTTGACAGGCTGCTTGATGTCGGAGCAATTAGGGAAGTGACCTACTCTACATGGCTCTCTAATACAGTGGTGGTGAAGAAGAAAAATGGGACTTGGCAAGTGTGCGTCGACTTCACGGACCTAAACAAAGCCTGCCCAAAGGATTGTTTTCCTCTTCCCAAGATAGACCAGCTTATAGATGCCACGGCGCGCCATCAGCGTATGAGTTTCCTTGATGCCTATAGAGGTTATCATCAAATCGCTATGCATCCAGAGGACCAAGAGAAAACTGCATTCCTCACCCCAAGAGGAACCTATTGCTATAAGGTAATGCCTTTTGGGTTGAAGAATGCATGGGTAACCTACCAGAGACTGGTCACCACCATGTTCAAGGAGAAACTCGGCAAAACTATGGAAGTGTATGTTGACGATATGGTGGTCAAATCCAAAGAAGAGCATAATCATATAGCCGATCTGGAAGAGACATTCGACATCCTACACAAATATGGAATGAAGTTGAACGCTTCCAAATATGCGTTTGGTATCGACTCTGGCAAATTCTTGGGCTACATTGTCAACCACAGAGGCATCGAAGCCAACCCAAGGCAAATCATAGCAATCCTGGAGCTCGGCTCCCCCCGTTCAGTAAAGGAGGTTCAAAAGTTGATGGGGATGGCTACCGCACTCAACAGGTTTATTAGCTGGTCCACAGATCGCTGCCGACAATTCTTTCATACACTACGGCAGGGCAAGGCCTTTGAATGGTCCGCGAGTGCGAAGCCGCTTTCAACGGCCTGAAGACCTACCTCCGCTCAGTACCACTCCTGACAACACCCTCTGCTGGCGACCCGCTCATTTTGTACCTGGCAGTTTCTGACCGAGCCGTCATCGCCGTATTGATAAAGGAAGAGCTGGGGGAGCAGCGACTAGTGTATTATGTGAGCAAGGCAATGGTTGATGCCGAAACACGCTACCTTCCGCTGGAAAAGCTCATCCTAGCCCTAGTTATGGCAGCAAGGAAGCTTATGCATTACTTCCAGGGGCATAGCATTGGGGTGTTAACAGATTATCCCCTCCAATCAGTACTACACAGTGCGGAAGCATCTGGACGTGTTTCAAAGTGGGCTCTGGAACTTGGCCAGTACGATATTCAATTTCTACCTAGAACCTCAATTAAGGGATAGGTGCTTGCCGACTTTATCACCGAATTCACTGGGGGCCTCGCCGACTTCAAGTCTGATGTCGTCGACTTCAAGTCAGATGAAATTCAACCGAAGCCGAACTGGAGGATTTATGTTGGGGACATCTGGCAGTTGTATTGTGATGGATCGTCCAATCAGCGGAGCAATGGAGTCGGAGTTGTAATCATGACCCCCGACGGCACAATAATTGAGCAGGCCGTCAAGCTCGGCTTCGAAGCATCAAATAACGAAGCCGAATACGAAGCCCTTTTAGCCGGTTTGTGGAATGCGCATATTCTGGGTGCTCGACGTCTGCTTGTGTTTTGTGACTCAAAACTGGTGATCAATCAGCTAAAGCGGGAGTACGCGGCAAGAAACGACCGTATGGCGGCCTACATGAAAACGACCAACTCCCTGTTGGCAAAATTTGACCATCATGAGTTGAACCAGATAACACGTGATCAGAACACCCATGCAGATGCCTTGGCTTGCCTAGCCTCCGTAATCAACTCAGAGATAAAACGGACCATCGAAGTAGGATTCATCCCAGAGCCAAGCATTGGCCCTTCGGAGGAAGTCCAAATCAACGTTATAGAATCTGCACCAAGTTGGATGGATCCCATTGTTGCATTCCTATCTTCTGAACAACTCCTAGAGGACAAGAAAGAAGCACACAAGCTGCGAAACAAAGCCATGCGATACTACTTGGATCCGCAAGGAAGGCTTTATAAAAAGTCACTCTTTGGCCCATATTTGGAATGTGTGCACCCGGACAAAGTCGAGGAGCTTCTGACTGAGATACACGAAGGCAGTTGTGGTGCCCATTCTGGCGGACGCTCTTTGGCCCATCGAGCTATAACGCAGGGGTATTATTGGCCGACAATGAGAGCGGACGCTGAGTGTTATGCAATAAAGTGTGAACAGTGCCAGAAATTCTCCCCGTTAAACCATCTACCTGCTGAAGAGTTGAACTCTATCACCAGTCCTTGGTCGTTCGCCCAGTGGGGGCTTGATATCGTAGGACCATTGCCGAGGGCCCCAGGGAACAAGCGATACCTGATCGTCGCAACAGATTACTTCACGAAATGGGTCGAACCGGAGGCATTAACACACATTCGAGATGCTGACGTTAAGCGCTTTGTGTGGAGGAACATCATAACACGATTTGGCATTCTCAGAGCTCTTATCTCAGACAACGGCACCCAGTTTGATTGTGGCGTATACCGAGAGCTGTGCAGCAAATATGGTATTCGGCCTTACTTTTCTACGCCGGCTTACCCCCAAAGTAATGGCCAAGCCGAAGCCTCTAATAAATCCATCTTGGACGACATCAAGAAGAGACTGGAGAAAGCCAAAGGCAAATGGGTCGAAGAATTTCCGAGTGTACTGTGGGCTCATCGAACTACACCGAGAAGATCGACTGGAGAAACGCCGTTTGCCCTATGCTTTGGAACCCAGGCAATCTTACCCCTGGAGATCAGCTACCCGACACTCAAGTCGCAAGTTTTTGATACAGGCCGAAACGACATGATGCTGGCTTTAGATTTGATTCTAATCGAAGAACGAAGAGACCGAGCCCTTGCGTCCATGGCACGGTACCAGCAGCAGCTAGCAAAGTCGTATAATCAACGCGTTCAGCTGCGTCGCTACACACCAGGAGAGTTGGTCCTAAAGAAGGTGCTCCCAGCTGACAGGAAACCAGCCGATGGAAAATTGGGTCCTAACTAGGACGGTCCCTATCAGATCGATTCAATTGCTGGAGTAGGGGCATATCAGCTCAAAGACATGTCAGGAAGGAGTCTGCCACGACCTTGGAATTCCACGCACTTACGCAAATTTTATCATTAGCCCGACTTGTGGGACATGATGCTTGTTCCGAACTGTTTGCCATGTACATCTCTTTTTCTGTAATACAAAGATTCCCATTCACCTACCACAGAATCTAGTTCAAAGATGTTCCGATTAAAGCCTCTGGATTCGGAGCACCCTTCGTGGATATCATGATTGGCCAAATAAAGTCTCCGGATTCGAAGCCCCATCAGCGAATGACATCTTTAGGCCGTTAAAGCCTTCGGATTCGGAGCGCCCTTCGTGGATATCACGATTGGCCGATTAAAGCCTTCGGATTTGGAGCGCCCTTCATGGATACCACGATTGGCCGAATAAAGGCTTCAGATTTGGAGCCCCATCGGCGAATGACGTCTTTGGGCCGTTAAAGCCTCTGGATTCGGAGCGCCCTTCGTGGATATCACGATTGGCCGATTAAAGCCTTCGGATTCGGAGCGTCCTTCGTGGATATCACGATTGGCCAAATAAAGTCTCCGGATTTGGAGCCCCATCGGCGAATGACGTCTTTGGGCTGTTAAAGCCTCCGGATTTGGAGCGCCCTTCGTGGATATCACGATTGGCCGATTAAAGCCTCCGGATTCGGAACCCCATCGGCGAATGACGTCTTTGGGCCATTAAAGCCTCTGGATTCAGAGCGCCTTTCGTGGATATCACGATTGGGCGATTAAAGCCTCTGGATTCGGAGCGCCCTTCGTGGATATCACGATTGGCCAAATAAAGTCTCCGGATTCGTAGCCCCATCGGCGAATGATGTCTTTCGGCCGATTAAAGCCTCCGGATTCGGAGCCCATCGGCGAAAGACATCTTTGGGCCGATTAAGCCTTCGAGCCGTGCGTAACACAATGATGTCGATTAAATCAAGCCGATCAATGTTCATTTACTCGTCTGAAATACGTTTATTGAAACATGTATATAATAAAACACATGCAAGCACGTATGCGCTGAACAAAAATTATAACAAAACATTGAAAATAAAGTTCTTTTTTATTCGACCAACCAATAAATACATAATTCTAGACGCGATCCGCGTTTGAACATTACAACGAATATTTTTATTCGGCGTCACCCTCATCATCGCTCTTTTCAACTTCAAAGGCGGCAAAGGGCAAATGATCACGATGATCTAGGTCACATAAGTTGGAATCGACACCCTTTGCTCAAAGAGCCTCCGCTGCCTGAAGAGCCGCAATCCAACCATGCTTAAAACCCCAATTCTCGCATCGACAGACCTCCTCAGCAAGTGTCTCTTTCGTTTTGTCGATCCCAACCTTCCGACCAGCATGGAAGCCCTCCTCGTAACCTTTGGCCCTCGCATTTTGTACGGCAAACATGCCTGCCATATCTTGGTCGGCGATGGCATGACTCAATAGCCGTTGGGTCACCCTCTCGTCCACAATCGGGTTAGATTGACCCGCCGCATGCGAATAGGCGACTTTAACCTTCCTAAGCTCCCTAAGCTCGCCCTCGGCTTTCTCTGCACGAGCCTCCAAACTGCGGACCCGTTCGTCCATTTTCACCATCTCCCGCCGCGCGGCGCACAGACGCATGCAGACTTCGTAGGCGGTGTACAGCCCTTTCACCGCCCCATGAATACCTTCTCGAAACACTTCCAAATCTCGTCGTCCAACCATCGATTGTTGGACTTCCGGTGGAAAGATCTGTCGAGCAAACTCGACCGCTACACCCGGATCATTGACGATGGAATCTGCCTCAGTCATCGGTTTATTCCCCATGAACACCTCAAAACTCAATGGTCGTGGCGTCGCATCTGACTTATTCCTTGGTTGTGGTCGCGGGGAGCTTCCCCGTTAATGCTTTTCTTTTCAGGGTGATCTGCTTCGACGACTTGGAAGTTGACGTTTTTCACTTTCCTTGGACGTCCTTCCTTCCGTATGCACAGGCTCGCTGCTGCAATTCATCGCAGTATTTAGCTCAACCGGCGTTCATCTCTCTCCTCTGCTGTTGAAGAACAGTCTGTTTGACATTCGCCCTCGCCCCAAGCTAGTTCAAATCGAATCTGAATAAGAATAAGTGGACCCACTGGCGCGAAATCACCCAATTTATTCGTAAGTATGCAGTGACTCCGAGGCAATTTCATTAATGCTTTTGGCAGTCTCCAAACGACGAAGGCCGATTGATATGTGCCACAGCCACTTCATGCACTAAGTTCTGGCTTGTTAAAACGGCCTAATTATCTAAACGGCAACTATAGGAGACTACCTTGAAGTCCATGCACTGGCTGGGGCAAGGGCAGATTTATTAATCTAACCGGCCGAGCATCTTGGCCCCATGCCGATTGATATGTGCCACAGCCACTTCATGCACTAAGTTCTGGCTTTTTAAAACGGCCTAATTATCTAAACGGTAACTATGGGAGACTGCCTTGAAGTCCATGCACTGGTTGGGGCAAGGGCAGATTTATTAATCTAACCGGCCGAGCATCTTGGCCCCATACCGATTGATATGTGCCACAGCCACTTCATGCACTAAGTTCTGGCTTGTTAAAACGGCCTAATTATCTAAACGGTAACTATGGGAGACTACCTTGAAGTCCATGCACTAGCTGGGGCAAGGGCAGATTTATTAATCTAACCGGCCGAGCATCTTGGCCCCATGCCAATTGATATGTGCCACAGCCACTTCATGCACTAAGTTCTAGCTTGTTAAAACGGCCTAATTATCTAACCGGTAACTATGGGAGATTGCCTTGAAGTCCATGCACTGGCTGGGGCAAGGGTAGATTTATTAATCTAACCGGCCGAGCATCTTGGCCCCATGCCGATTGATATGTGCCACAGCCACTTCATGCACTAAGTTCTGGCTTGTTAAAACGGCCTAATTATCTAAACGACAACTATGGGAGACTGCCTTGAAGTCCAGGCACTGGCTGGGGCAAGGGCAGATTTATTAATCTAACCGGCCGAGCATCTTGGCCCCATGCCGATTGATATGTGCCACAGCCACTTCATGTACTGATTTTTGGCTTTTTAAACAGCCTAACTATCTAAATGGCCTAATCATCTAGTCGGCAAGTATACAAAACATTTTATCCAAAACAGCAACCAAACAATTCTGTTCATTAGTAACAGCAAAGTACAAAATGAATTTTCATTAAGTAAATTGGGCACAAATTGTAACCATTTTACATATGAAAATTACTAGACAAAAAGCTGTAAAAAGCTGAAAATTACATGCAAATCCTAAAACAAAAAACAAGAGCCGCCCAAATTAGTCCTCGGAGTCAGACTCCAGCGGCTCAACATCCACTTGCTCGTATGGAATTGGCATAGCCAATGTCACATCAGCAGCAGCAGCAAGGGCTTTGAGCCAGCCGTGTTTAAATCCCCGATTCTCAAATTTGGGGACTTCGTCTACATATTCATCAAAAGCAGATTTTTTCCCAACATCGAATGCGCTGGAAGCCTTCAGGTCGGCTGTTTCCTTCGTTGCCTTTATCTCTTCCAACTCAGCCTCCAATTTAGAGATCTCCTCCTGGGCCAATTTAAGCGCGTCGTCACTCGCATCTGCCCTCTTCTTGGCGACTGATCTCAATTCTTCAGCATTGCGGGCTCTCTCCATCTCGACCTCGGCACGGGCGCCCTCCGATTGCGCCCTACTCCTTTGGCCCTCAACCTCCGCTTGTAAACGGCCAATTAGCTCGACGGTATCGTGATAGCGACGACCCACGTCGGCTATCCTTCCGACGGCCTGCAAAACAGGAAGTTAAGAACAAAATAATATTTGCGTAAAGAGAAAAGACAAAGTGCAGATATATACCAAAAGAGCCAATTGCGTGGCCAACCCAATTGCAACCAGATCCGGCTCTGCCCGAAAAGCTGCCTTGTCAGTAGGCAGTGAAACGGACGTCGCCAAGCTGAGTGCAACCGCTGGATCTTTGATCACCGAAGCATCGGAGTAGATCGGCATATTCTTTATCTTGGGCTGAATAACAAAAGGTACGATCACATCCAACTCCTCCAAACGAGGTCGTTTGTTGGCACGGTCTTCTTCTGAGCCGGCCTCGACATCGGCAGGGTGCTTCTCCACTCTTTGCTCAGCTTCAACACTTGCCTGCACAGAAGGTTCCGCCTCGGTACTTCCGTTCTTTGCCGTCCCCTCAATAACAGGCAAGGAGGACTAGGACTGAGATTCGGCAGCCCGAATCTCCTCCGCCCTTCGCCGTGCGGCCATCCTTTCCGCGTTCGCCTTCTTGGCAAGTTTAGTGAGGCTCAACCCAGCCATATCTTCTGAGAACGCGTCGGGAAGGTCCTCCAGACCGTGAAAAATATCGTCAAGCGGACGGTCCTCTCGACCCGAGGTGGACGGAGGATCAGCCGAATTGAGGCCGACTTCTTCAAATGCTAACTTCAAAGCCTCGTCAACCTCAGTTTCGGATTGGTTTGACTCGGCGGCCTCAGCAACTTCCGGTCGCTCCAAATCTGATCCCTCACAACCGACTTGCCTGAAATTTCTGAAATCAGTTAAGATAAGGGCAATAAGAAACTCCTCACCCTTCGAAATTAGGATGTTTTCCGCTGCCGAAAAGGTCGTATAAGTCGGCTCGTAGCGGAGCAGAACGTGGGCCGCCCTCCCCTGCTTCTGAAGACTCGATCGGCCGAAATACTTGAGCGCAGTCTTGATTTCCGAAAAGACAGCGTCATCAGTCGAGGTCAAGACTTTCTTCAAATCGTTTCCTGCAAAAGCAAAACCATGAGGTCCCGAAAATAAGGTTTTATAAATATAACAAGTAAATAAATAAAAGAAGATACTAGGCCACTTGGTTCGCCCCTCCGTCTAGGAATACGATCAAGGTGATCCTCGCCTTCGCCGAATTCCCAGTTTCCTTAGACGACGACCATAACATCATCGACTCGCTTCCCAGAGCTGGAAAGCATAGTCACTAGTTGATGGTTGGTGTCTTTGGCCCTAAGGAAATAATGCCCGTGCTGACCAGTAGACTTGGCCAAGGCATAGCAATGCCGAATAGCAGGAATGCCAAGGTTAAGCCCAAGGCGGCGGTTCAGTGCGATAATCCCCATCACGACCCTAAAGAAGTTGACGTTGGGTTGGGAAGGGATTAACCCCCAATGGCAAAGCACGACCCTAAAGAGTGAGTGAAGGGGGAAACGGACCCCACCCTCTGCGATTGATAGAAGAAGGAAGACGATCGTGGTTTCGTCAACCCTCTCCATATCGAGGGTGTCGTCTGCCACAAATGACAGACGGACGTCATCAGGAATGGAAAAATGGCGTCGGAAGCCAGAAATTTGATCCGGTGAGAGGAGATCTTTTAAATGTTTCGCCATTCCCCCCAGCCAATAGGATTGTGCTAAGCCAAAAAACAAAGCAGAGAAGGAGAGAACTTACAAGAGGCGAAGCAGATAGAGAAGAGTAGGAAGTTGCAGAGGTAGTTCGGGAGGCAGTCTAGCGACAGGCATCTAAAAGCGTGTATGTATTTGAAAAGACGTCGAAATTTTAAATCACAATAAATAGAAGTGTACGAGGAGGCAGGAAGTTAAAATGATAACCGAGAAGCGTGTGTACAGACATTTGCGTTAGAATGCGGTCAGCAGCCGAATTTCGGCTCTGATTCTTCGAGTTCGAAGCCAAACACTCCAGCCAACTGTCGTTAGTGGAATGCTTAGGGGGCAATTGTGGGGGCCGAGATTCGGGAGTGGTAGAGATTCCAGATAGTCGAATCTGGTAGAGTCGAGGTTTGAAGCACTCGGCAATTGGCTCGAAAGCTCAAATCCAACCCTACTCGGCCAAATAACCGATTAAGCGAGGGGCCGAGTGAAGATCGGTCCATTATAAAATGTGCCGAATATGAGGTGGGGGATGGACCTAATCCTGAGGCCCAAAGAAGAAAAGATATAAATAGAAGAGACATCAGCCAGAAGCAGGTATGTGAGAATTATTGTGCTTAACTTAGAATACAAATATTCTTGAGTGTAGAGACTGACTTGTCCGTCGGAGTGCTAATTCCGGCACCCTCGACCGGAGTGTTTATTCCTTTTCAGGTGACCATCAGCGGATCTCGAGCGCTCCCCAGGTTCAGAAGAGTATTTCCAAACCACTTCTCCACAACATGTAGTGGTGAAGCCTTGGCTATTTAAAGGATGGGCAATGGATATGATAGGAAAAGTTTACTCACCTTCTTCGAAACAACATTATTTCATTCTAGTAGCTACAGACTACTTTACAAAGTGGGTTGAGGCTAAGCCCTATAAAATAGTGAATCAAACAGAATTAATTGATTTCATCAAAGAATTGATCCACAGGTTTGGTATTCCACAGACCCTAACTGCGGATAATGAGACTGTGTTCAACGGAAAACTAGTAAAAGCTTTCGCAGCAGAGTTTGGAATTAGTCTTATTAATTCCACCCGCTATTATGCACAAGCAAATGGCCAAGCAGAGTCATCGAATAAATCCTTGAAAAAAGGAATACAAAGGGTTGCTAACGACAATCTAAGAGGCTGGCATAATTTATTATTAGATGTATTATGGGCTTATAGGACTTCTCAAAGATTAAGCATAGGGATTACCCCTTATGCCTTGGTATATGGGCATGATGCAATATTACCTATTGAGATCAATATAAAGTCTTTAAGGGTCAAATGACAGGATCACCTAAGCACTGATCAGTATCATCAAAGCATGTGTTTGGAATTGGAAAATATAGATGAGGCTAGAATTTTGGCACTAAATAACATCTTTACAAAAGAGAAAAATAGCCAAAAACTATAATAAAAGGGTCCAACACCTTAGCTTTGATGAAGGGGACTTGGTTTTGAAAACAATACTTCTTGTAGGAATCCTAAGCCACAAGTTTGGCAAGTGGTCACCTAATTGGGAGAGGCCATACCAAGTCCATAGAGTCCTGCCTGGAGGGGCCTACCATTTAAAGAACCTAAATGGATATGTACATCCCAAAAAAATTAATGGTAGGTATTTGAAGCATTATTACCCAACTGTGTGGGAAACACTAGTATAGAATCATCATACGAAGCATCAATAAGAAATAAGAACACACTTGGGCAAATAAGAATATTTCATTCCATAATGAATCAAGTACATTCTGCCACAATTTGGCCCAAAATTCATTACAATGTCTCAACTGTTCCCTTACAATGAGTTCTTTACTTCTAAGGGCTGGGAACAGTTGAACGGCAGTGTTCATCTCCTACCTGTGGTTGGATAGCCCCTGGCGAGAGGAATGTAGTTTCTGTGCATTTTGCTCCAAGGCCAGGTTGACTGTTGCTAGCTCCTTCTCTAATTCTTCCTTCTTATGTAGAAGCTGAGCTTGGAGTTGTGTGGCAAATGAGTGTTATCCTTTCAGCATTGAAACTTTAGAGTGGACATGAGAGACAAACTCCTTGTCTTTTAAGAATTCTTTCTCTGCAACCTTGGCCAATTGATGAATATTGGCATAGAATTCGATGGTTGTTGTTGCCTAAGACAAATGACATCTGAAGGTAGCATTTGTCTACTTAAAGAATTGGCAGCATTTGAGGAACCCATTATTGATTGTTGGCTTTTCTAAGGCTTCGAATAGGATCCTCGAGAAAGTCCTAATCAACTCTAAACTGATACCTAAATCCACCTGAGGAAGAGGAGTAGTGGATTCAATAGTAGGAGAGCCTCTAATTATCTCCAGAAAGGAGTCAGCTAAATCCAAAGGTTTAGCCTCACTGCCAGATGGAAGCACTGGTGTAGATATACCAAATAAACTTACCAATTAAGCTTCAAAGATATCCATCTCTTCCTCTGACAAGGGGCGTGTGAAGGAGCTATTGGTGGAAGGCAATGCTGAAGTGATTGGTGAAGGAGAAGGAGAGAATGATGCCTCAACAGCATCAATGGTTCTAGACACCAACAGGTCCAAAGAAGGAGGACTGGAGTAAGGCATTAAAGGAAGTGTTAGTGGGCTACCAGTACCATCCCCAGAGGTACTAACTACTGGTCTAGAAGGGGGAATAACAGGTGTACTCTCAGAAGGTAAAAGGCTGGCTAGGACTTTGGGAGGTGTGGAAGCATGCAAAGGTGAAGAAATGGTCACCAGGGGCCAATTAAGAAACTCAACAGGATTAGGAGAATGGGAGGAAAGGATGAGAGACAAGTCAAGTTTAAAAGGCATCAAGGAAGAGGCCATAGGGCGTGCAGGAAGTGTCGAGGCAATGGTGGGGAATATCATCTGCAAAAGCTTTACACTTATTGGAAAATTGACATTTGCTTTCCCTTTTTCTTTCAGGACCCTCTTCAATTCTGCAGAGGTCAAGAATGGTCCTTCGGTGCTTGGTGAAGGAGAAGTAAAAGACAATAGAGAAGATATAAGTAGGCTAGCTGCTGTTGCATATCAAAAGAAAGGAAGTATAAAAACAAAGCTAAAAGGGTAAATCAAAACTAGAAGTGTTGACAAAAGCAAGAAGAGTTACCATCAGTTGTAGTAATGATAGTTGGAGAGCTGCGAAGGGTAAGGGTGTGCGCGGTGCGGTTTGGGCGGTTTGAGAGGAAAATTGCAAACCGAATGGCGGGTTAGCGGATTAGCGGATTGACAAATTGCGGTTTGGGTAGTTTTTGGTGAATTGGCGGATTGAAGAATATTCTAACTAATTATCATACATTTGCATAATATATAACACTAATTTGTATAATATTTTTTAGATATATAACACAAAGTAATTTTACATAATATGTTATATATTTATAACCACTAATTTGTAATAAATTTCATATCTTAAATTTCTCTCACACTCATTTTTACACTAATATTTCATTGGAAGTTAAAAAATATATATGTATTAACTATAGCAGAGCGGAGTGGAGCAGAGTGGTTCGGTTGGCGGATTATAAATTTTAAAGTTTAAACCACGGTTAGAGCGGTGCGGATCGGTGCGGATTTAGCGGATTGGGCGATATTTTGCACAGCCTTAGCGAAGGGTGTAATGTTTAGCAGCTTTGCTCTTCCTTGTAGCCTCCTGTTGTGTTGCCTTGACAACAGCAACCTCTTCCTTTAAAATTTTTTGCTGCCTCTTCTTCTCAGATCTTTGAAATACAAGGACCTTCTTAGCCTGCTCCTTTTCTACTACCTTGGTAGCTGCTTCATGAACAGTATCTGTAGGAAGTTAGGTAGTAGGGGAAGGTGGCATCTTCCTTCTCCTCCACAGGCTTGAGCCTAATATGGGCCTTTCTTTTCTGTTGTTTGCCCTTCAGTGTGGCCAAAGTTTGTGCTCTCTGAGATAAAGTCTCCTGCGAAGTCCCTATAACAATAAAAGGAGTTCTAAGTAAAAGAACAGCATAAAGGAAGGAAGGGAAATGCAAGAGAAATGACAGAATATGTACCATTTTTTGCAGTAGCCCTAGTAGTTCTGGGTGAGAGGGTTGCAGTGGGGATAGAAGTAATAGTGATACTAGCCTCTATGGATTTGGTGTGCCCACCCTGGGATGAAAGATCCAAATTCTTTAGTGAATCCAGGATGGGGATAACAAGTTGCACCTCCATGTTAGCAGATCACTAGTTCTTGAATGTAGTCATGGCCTTGTTGTAGCGAGTAAAAGGTACAAATTCGAAACTAGAAAGGTCTCTTTTGAACTTGACTGTTGCTTCATCCAGCAAGGATTTTGGTACCTTCAAATTTCTGGTGTCTAGGTCAGAGTTGTCATGGCTGCAGAGTGGAATAGGAATCCCTTGGCTTAGCCTGAATTGCTTTGCAAACTGGGAGGGGCAGTAGGCTTTAGAGATACACTTGTAAGCTCAAGGGTTTAATGTGCCAATAAAAAGCTCTCTTGGCAACTGAATGAAGGCTCACATTTCTTTGTGAATAGGCCTAGAGCAGGTGGAATCAGCCAAAAAATCCCTCAACCATGCTGGCCTCACAACAGTATTGAAGGGGCAAAAGAAGAAAAACCAAATAGCTAGTGGCAGTTGATGGAAAAAAGAAAAATAATAAACAAAACTAGATGGATATAAAGACACTTTGGCATACTTCTCTCCATAGGTAGTAGGATCTTGTACCAAAAATCTTAAGCTACAGGATTGGAGGTCAGTGAAGTATGCAAAAAGTCAGAGTTGGAGAATCCAAATTAGATCCCCTTGATTAGGCTCTAGAGGCCTCTCACAGAATTGGGAACAGACCCTATATACATGGCCCAAAACATAAGGAGCCAGGGCTATTCTTTTTCTTGAAGCTAGAGTGTTGGCGAGGGGGACAAATTCAGGAATTATTCTCTGACAAGAAGTACAGAAAAGGAATTTACAAAGCTAGTAAAGAATGAAAGAAAAGTGCTCACGGTCGGTCATAGGACCTTCATTCTTATTCTCAAAGATTATGAAATCACTATAAGAGGAATTAGAAGAAGGAATAGAGAAGGAGACCTTAAGGTCTAGATAATGAGGGCCAAAAGTGCCACTAACAGGTGAAAGTCCTAGAAGGTCGCATATGTCAAGAACAGTAGGGGACATCATGCCACACCAAAATTGAAAGAAGTTAAATGCAGGGTTCTAAAAACAAAGGGCAGCTGGGATAAGAAAAGGATACTCAGGAATGACAAACCTAGAAAGACGAAGGGAATTAAGAATGCAAAGGTCCTCCAAGTCTTGTTCCCGAGCTCCAACTACTCTGTCATACCACTCTTCTCGCTCAATATTCAACGTAGGCTAGCAGTGGTGAGGTCGGTTAACCCTCCAACTTCCCCAGTTATAGATTCCCTCCTAGAGGAGGTAGTGTCCTCCAGACATGGGTATAGGGGAGGAAGTATAGTAGGAGCCTCCTTAAAAATGAGGCCAAGAACGTATTCTCCTCAAGTGTGGTGACGAGGAATGAAGATCCATCAATCAATCACACTTTGACCCTCTGGTGTTTGGTATTTGGCTATCTTGTCGGTAATATATCTCCTCAAAGCCACCAAGGGACGTAAGTGCCCAACAATTGGTACTTTGGAGGAAGAAGAAGCCATTAGTGAGAGATTGAAAGAAGGGTGAAGAGAGTGAGTATGGAAAAGGTAAGGAGTTGAAGTTGACAACAATGGGAGTGAGAAAAAAAAAACTGTATAAGCAAATAGGTAAGAGCGCGAGAAATTGGGGCTTTAAACCTTTCTGTCCAAATTACCCATTCAACCTAACGGGTCAAATAGGCCCAAGTTAATTGATTGGTTATTTTGACCCATGTAGGATTAAGGCCTTTATTTTAAAAGTCCTGAAAACATAATAAAAAGAACTTCCTTCAAAGCAACATCTTGTTACCTTATAAGAGTTTTCAAATGTTCAGCTTGGCTTCGAAATAGGTAGTTGGCTTCGAAGCCATTGTTTTGCTAGAATTTTGAAGTTTATGCCTTAAACTCAAGTGGAGTTAGGACTTGTCTACTTCGAGAGTTTTAAAAGTACACTCCTAGGCTTTCTCTTAAAGAAAATTTCCTTTGAATGAGTATTTTTAGTTGTTTGATTAAAAGAAGTATAGTTTTTGTTTGGTTTGGCTTCGAAGTAAGTAGGCACTAGGAGGCCAGTAGTTGATGAAGTGGTGTGAAAATTTTAAAGAACAGAGGACTTACCCATATACGAAATTACCTTTTTTTTTTAACTTTCTACTAAGACAAAGCACTTCGAAGGAAGATATTGTCACTTTTAAAGAGGAACTCTATGCTTCGAAACACTTAAACCAGGCTTCGAAATAAGATTGGTTACCTCGAAGCTGCTATTTATAGATTATGTGAACAAATTGAAGGATAAAGTCATATTAACCATGCAATTGGAATATGAAAACCCAATTTCATTGATATAAACATTTACATTGGGAGAGCCTATTTGGTTACATTCTGAATTTCATAAAAGTAAGGAATGGACAAAGTTACTAGGTCATGAAACTTTGTCCAACAAAATTCAATAAACACATGTTCATTTTCTAACCTTTCCTCTATCCTATCTAAATTTGGTTTTTCTAACTGGTAAGCCCTTATTTGGTAGAAGAGTTGCTGGGCTCTCATCTTAAATTCTATTTGCTTAAAAGCTTTCTCCACTTCATCCATCTTACCTGCTCCATACATATCACCTATATTGGCATCTTCTCTGTACTCTGAATCCTAGTTCTTGAAGTCTTTATACTCTTCAAGAAGATTCTCTGCCTCATACTAGGTTTGAATACGAATAGCAGAGATCTTCTCCAATAATTCACTATTAGCTGAAGCCTTTTTGTGCTAGTTAAGCAGCAGGGGGAGCTGATCCATGAAAGTGTGAAGCTCTGCTTGGGCCACGGGGTAGAGGATATGGCTTCGAGAGACAATGTCACAAACCCATAGAAATTTCTTGTGAGGGGTGTCGTCTCGAAGGACTTCAAAAGATAAACGAGAAAATGCAACAAGCAAAATCTAGGCTTTATACTGCTGATAAGTAGTTAGAGGAACTGGAGCTTGATAGGGAGCGAAATGTTGGCTTTTGAAGAGGGTGAGTTTTAATTCCTCAATCCAATCAGGATTGGATTGGGAGGAAGGGAATGAGCAGTTAGGTCCCCTCCAAAAGAAGGTGGAAACTGAGGCTCATTTACATACTCTAGCTAGTTAGAAGAGCAAAGTTTTGCTGTCTTGGCTAAGAGTAAGGGGCTTATTCCCAAAGCTTCGATGGAGTGAGGGGTCTTTCGTACTATTTTGGTCAACAGGGTAGAGGTATACTATGTCGAAAGCAAGTTGTCTTCGAGGCAGCGAAAATGGTCGAATGGGATATATAGATATACCACAGAGCTGCGCAAAGAAGGAGGAATCATAGTAGGGTCATAGAATTCAACAAATCTGTGGTGAATTTGCTCCTTGTTTGAGGTTGGGTTGGTGTTGGCCAAGCATTCCAACCAGTATTTCCAATAAAAGAGGAGGCAGCTTCATCCCATGCAAAAGGTTTTTGAGCAGATGAAGAACTTCCAAGATCCATTTGGGCAAGTTTTTGGTCTAAAGGCTCGCATTTTGCGAAAGCCTCCATAACTTGTATAAATGGAGGAGGATAAATATGACCAATAAATGTATAAAAATTCTTTCGAGATTGATCATCATTGTCCAAAAACTGTTCATATGCTTGATCAATGAGAGAGAGGGTTTGATTAGCCATTAGAGATGTATCAATTCTTTCGTTTACACAGATAGTGGAGGTAAGTTTGAAACACAAGATAGAATTAAATAAAGTTCAGTGTTTTGAACATTGCTTGGAGACGGTTACACTTCCAGGATAAATAAATTCCATTGACGTCCTAGGACGTGGGAAAAACGCATTGGTCCACTAATATTACCAAGTATTGGCTATATTAGTGTCAGGGGTAATATTGGCTATATATTTTGTATAGACCTATCGCAACCTAACACGTAGACCATAAAGGGCAAATTGGGAAATCAGTGAAAGTCTCTAATCATCAACAGACGCGTGTCAATTTGTAGCAATGGCAATGGATCTGCGAGGCATGGGAACAGTCAAGGTGCTCAAAGGTGACGTGGCCAAAATGGTTGCTTACAGTTTAAATTCAAATTTCGGAGGGAAGCCCAACCACGAGAGTGGAATAATGGAAACGAACTGGTCAGAACCACACTCAGTGGTCATGGAGATCAATTCGACAGTTATAACCTACTTCAACGGTTATCAGCCACTTCAACGGTTAGCTTCAGAGTGTATAAATAGAGGAGAATGCTGATAATGTAGGACGCAGGATAAGATCCAGAAATTAGTTTATTTACTTTACATTTTCTAGTCCTTTAAATTCCAATCATTACATTCCTGTACTGCACTTCAAATTCCTAGGATTAATTCTAAGTTAATCTATTGCTGTAATCCCCTTCGAAGCTGTGAAAGTGTGAAGGTACAATTGTAAACTTCTGTTTATTTGATGCAAGAGTGATTTCTGACACTATTGTTCCACCTTTCTTTTATTTTATCTAGTCTTCTTAATTTTCTCCTAAAAACTAAGCCACCAGTAAAGTCTTCTTCATTGAGGCTAAAAGAACTTCGAAGCAATCGTCCGACTAATTGGTTGGCATTTATTAATCTTTGTAAGGACTTATTGATCCTTGCTGGCACACTCAAATTACAATTCTAACCTTTGAAAGCCAAAAAAGCCAACAATTTTGTATCAAATTTTATTTTGGCCTTTACACATGAAATCATGACAGTTAACCCCCTACATTCTGGTCAAATCCCACTTTGGTCTTTATACATGAAATTATGATAGAACCCTCTGTACTTTTGGTAAAAACTCACTTTGGTCCCTATACAAGTGTCAATGTCCTTTTTCTATTATTCAATTGTTTAAACCTTTAACAGAATCTAATCATGTGAGAAGAATGTGACTACGACATAGGGGTAAGAAAGGAAAACAATCTACATTTTTCACCAATACACACTTTATCCCAAAATTTATATCAAGATATGACTGTATTAGGCTACGGTTTTACATAAATTGGAATCACAAAACTCTGTTTTTCACGATGACACAGTCTTTTGTCTGTTCATCTCTCTTTCTCTTTGATTTCTTTGTCGCATTATTTATTTATTTATTTCAAAAGCTCTTAATTCTTACATTTTCGTCTAAATTTTTACCACACAAATATATATACATATATATATATTGTTGTATATAACTCTCATTTGCTTATCACATAGGACAAAGTGTATTAGTGGGGAAAATGGATGATTTTCCTCTCTTACTCTCATTTCGTAGTCACATTTTTGTCATATGATTGGATTTTGTTAAAGATTTAAAAATGAAGTAACAGAAGAGGGACACTGACATTAACATTGTGTAGGGACCAAAATGGGATTTGAGTAAAAGTGCAGGGGGTTGACTGTTACGATTTCATGTGTAAGGATCAAAATGAGATTTAACCAGACGTGCAAGGGGTTAACTGTCATGATTTCATGTGTAGGGGCCATAGTGAGATTTGGTGCAAAGTGTAGGGGTGCAAAATGTAATTTACCCTAATTAAATTTTATTTTAATGAATATCAAAATACACTCACAATATTATATCAAAATTATTTATGTACTCATCTTTTTAAAATAAAAATATCTACAAGATTTATGTGCAAGTCCTGATAGATGGATTTATTATCCAATAGGTTCTATGATAATTAATACCGCTTTTCATCAAATATTATTAAAAAATGTCACTAATTATTAATTTTCAACGACAATTTGAAAATTTTGTTACAAAAAATATCAATAATTATTAGTTTTAGTAACAGTTTAAAAAAATTGTCACAAAAAAAGGTTATTAATTTTCAACTTTCAACGACAGTTTGAAAAATTCGTCAATGAAAAATATCACTAATTGTAAGTTTTAGCGACAGATTATAAAAATCGTAACAAAAAATGTCAGTAACTGTCAATTTTTAGCAATATATGCAAAAAATGTCATAAAAAAAATATTTTTAGCGACAATTTTATTAAGATTTATTTTCAATAGAACTTGATTGGAATTAAGTAAAACTATTAAGATCTATTAGTAGTTTACCCAAAATCTTAATGTACATATTTTGAGTAAAAAAAAAATTGAATCTTAGTTTTCCACTGTTTGTCACTTCTTCCATTATCTTTCACTTAGTCTCTTGTCTATTGCCTGCTACACACTCTACCTCTATTGCTTGCAAATTAATACTCCCATACCAACTCTTATAGGGCTCTTTAGGTTTAGACTCCATTGTTTATATCATTTTCTCATTAGAATCCACAATTATTCTTGATTTTGTGATAAAAGAGTTGCATACCAATGGAAGTTCAAATTCAAATAAAAAAATGTCCAGTGATAGCAAAAACAGTGATGAAAATGTTAGTTTTTTTCTGCACAAGCTTAATTTTTTTTTTGTTCGTGATTTTAATTCAACAAACCAGTGTCAAAATATTTTTCTTTTTTCGGAAATCAAATGCCAAGAATAATAACTATATTCGAAAATCAACTTCTGATTTTATTATTTATTCGACAATAAACTACCAAAAGTATTAAAATTATTTGGTTTAAAACTATCGATATTTTTGTTTTTTTTTTAATCTATGAAGTGTCGAACACATATGTTATATTTGGCTCTGAAGTATCGAATGAATTCTTTTTTCCTCTCTTCAGATTGCATGCACTCAAGAACCTAAAGTTCAATCTGATATGATAGTAGATTGTACTAGTCATTTTACAGCTAAACAAGTAACAAGGATGAATTGCTTACTTGGGCACGTGATATTGGAAGGACTAATGGCTTTATTATTATTATAAAGACGTAAAACTATTCTGGCAATCGTAAGAGACCGAGGATTTATCTTGCTTGTTAGAGGAGTGGCAAGTATAGATCACGCAACAAGTTGAAAGATGGCTCGAAAGACTTGTTGAGACAGACTACTACGAAAAAGTGTGAATGTCCATTTGATTTGAGGGCATATAAGTTGAAAACAAATAATGAATAGACATTGAATGTAGTATGTGGACTTAATCATACAGTTGTGGAGCATCTCCAAGGACATTCATATGTAGAGAGATTATCAGTTACTGAAAAGTCATTGTTAGTGGATATGTCAAAGAGCCTAGTAAGACCAAAACAGATATTAATTATACTCAAACAAAGGGGTGCCCTTAATATGAGCACAATGAAAACAGTTTACAATGTACGACATCAATATAGAGTTTTACAAAAAGCTGGTAGATCCCAGATGTAACAACTACTAGTTGAATTAGTAAAGCATAATTACATTGAGCGTCATCGATATGAGGAAGACACTCTGACTGTTAGGACTTGTTTTGGGTATATCCAATCAGCTTGGATTTGCTTTGTACATTCCTTCGTGTATTGATTATGGATTACGTTCTCCTGGAAATGGCTCAATAAGGATATCTTCATCAATAATATCAACATCATCACTAATAAGGTCATCTTCCGTATATAGGATCATCATTCATGGCAATGTGTACATCATCATCATGCACTCGAGCATGTTCATGTCCACGTCTACCTCCAGCATTTTCTAATTCACAGAGTCTTCTGCTCAAAGCTATTACTGATCAACATTGAATGGGACCAGCGTCCATTTGCATAAGGGAAATTGTTTTAAAAGAGTTTTAAAATACTACAAGAGTTTTAAAAGTGAACAATAAAACTGCAGAAATTTTGAAGTCTGAGATTGCACTTCTAGGAATGGGTTTTATGACACAAGAAGATTTCTAGTCTCATTGCAGTAACTTTTAATTAGTTACTTTATGTAGTTAAATGAATTCTCTTTGTGCCACTATGTATACCATTGAAGTTCACTCATGTTAAACAATAACATAAATTGAGAATATGCATGAATCCTATGGTTATTCTCTAACCATCTTCCTGATCTTAGTTTCAAAGCCAAACAAAAGTTAACAAGGAAAACAAAAAAGTTGATTAAGATGGCATGATGAAAGCGAGAAAAAAATTGAAAAACATCTCATTCGGAACTTTAGAGACGAAATAATGTACTCCACTCAAAAATCAACTGCTGAAAACATGTACCAAATTCGGTACTACAAAACCGAAATGTTTTACAATATTTAGAACACAAGTTTCAAATTAAAGAATTATTTTCGGAAACCAAGTTCTGAAAATATGTAAATTTTTTGAAAGTTAATAGCTGAATAATGGAATTTTATTCGGAAACTAGTGTCGAATGGACAAAATCGAAATCTTTCCAAGAAAATAGAAATCTTTCAAACAATGCAGATAAAGACAACAGAGTGTATATAGATAATGACAAGAAATGTTTTGAAATGAATGGAGATACTCACATTCAACAATGCAATGGAAGGTCTTCAATGGAGTTGTGAATGGAGGGTCTTCAATGGAGTTGTCAATGGAGGTCTTCATTGTGTCTTCAATGCCGAATGTGTCTCCAATGTTTCAGAAAGTGGTCCATTTTCGAATATGAATGTTTGAACATCAGTGTATGGAAGGAGGGTTTCAATTGTTTGAAAATCAGATATGTAGAAGGAAGGATTAGGTGGTGTGTTTATAAGGATAGAAGGTAGGGTATAATTGGAACGTGAAGTGTGTGGAATGAGAAAAAAAAAAACCTATAACCAAATTATTAAGTGTGTGCAGTGAGAAATGATGTGCACTGAGGTAAGTGTGTGTGTGGAAATAGAATTTTCCCAAACTAAATGCCTTATCATTATCAAATAATATATCATTTAGGTCATCATTTAACGTTATATTTACTAATCCACATATGTAGTGCACTTATGCAGTGTATTTAAAATGATGTCATTTTAAGGGGATGTCGTTTTGAGGATTTTTTTTTCCCCTACTCTTTCTTCTTATAATTTTAGATTAAATAACGATATAAAGATAAAGAAATCATTTTTATTTTACGATTGACACACCTCAAACAAACGAAGAATTTGCAAGAAATGGTATTGATTGAAAAGATGTAGATCAGATAATCAACCAAAAAGTAACATCACACAATACACTTGTTGTCATGACTTAAACTCGCTCCTAGAGGTTTGGATCATAATCGGCCAGTAACCTTGAGATTACCTACGGCCTCAGATAGAAATCAAATCATATTTAACTCCCCGATGTTTCTTTCCACACTTCGGGCAAGTTGGTACTGAATCACAGGTAGAACCAGAAACACTAGAAGTCCCCAAATTTTGTTTCTTGTTTTGTGAGGACGCCGACCCTTTATGCATGTTAGAACCCTACCTCTTTCCTTTCCAATCCGAGTACCGGTTGCGGTTAGCTATGTTACCTTCAGACATTATGGCCCTATCTAACACATCAACATATTTCTTCAACTTCAATACATTAATCTTCTCAAGAATAGAGTCCCGGAGTCCTCCCTCAAATTTCCTTGCCTTCTTGTAGTCCGTGTCGACCATATGTGGTACGAAGCGGGCTAGCTTGGTGAATTGTGCTTCATACTCTGCCATGGTTTTCTTTCCTTACTGCAAGTTTTCAAACTCTATCACTTTCCTGTCTCGGATACATTGTGGGAAATACTTTTGATAGAAGACTTACAAAAATTTAGCCCAATTCATTCCCTGATGTTTATCTCTTATAAGCATCAACTATCGGCGTGCTTTATCTTCCAGTGTAAAAGCAGTAAGCAAGACTTTCTGTGCCTCTGTACACAAAAAGACTTCAAACAGTTTTTCTATACCAAGCACCCATGCCTCCGCTTTCAGTGGGTCAATTCCTCCTTTGAACAATGGTGGTTTCATCTTTTTAAATTCCTTTGTGAGTGCAATTGTTCGATCTTCAGCTTGATAATCTTGCACTAGTGGGGGTGTCACAGGCATTGATGGCGGTGGTGGTGGTTGTTGTTGCTGTTGTTGTTGTCTGAAAGCCTTTGCCATTTCCATGATCATTATCTCCATTCTATCAAGTCGTGCGGAGGTTGACTCCTCCACTTTTTCTGCCCTTGTTCTCACCATGATCTATATGAACATACATTATAACTTCCACAGAAATATGCACATAAGTCACAATTACAAATGCACATCCTTATGTCATACCTGGTTATGAATGCATTATGACTACAACTTAAGTCTTTTCTAGACTTCTTATTGCTCAAATGGACTCGTTTGTGAGATATTAACTCGTGCTTTGATACCACTCTGTCACGATGCAAACCTGTCCCTAGAGGTTTAGATTATAACCGGCTAGCAATCACTTGATTACCTACAACCTCATCTTAATAACTCACACCTATATAAACATGAAAAGATATCATATGTCCAAGACCATTCATAAGTCAACATCATACAAAGCCAAAACTTATATACAGGTGTGGTCAAACATGACCAATAAGAGAAAACAAAATATCAAAAACAAAAGCTTTGTTTGTGAGGCGTTCGATAGCTGACTCCACAAAATTTGGTAATCCTTGACAGGTTCACTAGGGCTGGACATCTCACTGCTCACCTATATACATATATATAAAAAGTGAGCGAAAGCCCAATGAATAACATCAAAGTAAAGAGGTTAATGAATGAGATTCGTATATAGATAATTCATACTTATGCTTATTGTATATGGAATATTATTCCCATTCATAACAAACTTAAACAGATCACAACAAAGTGAAACAACCTTTGGTCCAACATATTCATATTCAAAACAACCTTTGGTCTAACATATTCTTATTCAAATTGAACTTTGGTCCATCGAGACAAATATACAAAATGACTATCAAAGGGACAAAATGACCTTGGGTCTAACATATTCACATTCAAAAATGACCTTTGGTCCATTGAGACAAATATACAAAACAACTGTGGGTCCTACTCATATGTAAAATGACCTTGGGTCCATTTTATGCAAAACGACCTTGGGTCCATCATACTTTAACCTTTATCAAAGCAAATTCAAAAGTTGCATTCAAAACATTCGAAGCCTCATTCATATTCAAAAATCATAAGTTCCGAGACTTACCATAAAAGCATATAACAAAATATATTTACCAAGACATTACTCACAATGACTCGGTTGTTGACACATCCTCGCGAGTGATCCTACACAATTAAAAAACATACATGTATTGAATCACGTTGTTCATTTGAATCGTTCTCTAATTCATTCAATTCTCTTAGGTTTCATTCTAACTCGTTAATTCATTTAGGATGCTCATGTCATAACTAATAATGCTAAAAAAGGTATGAGAACGAAATTATGAACAAAATATGATTTTTCAAAATATGTTGAAACAGGGCACTTCACTCGAGCGCAACATTGGTTGCTCAAGTGGACCACTTGATCTGCAAAAGTACTGGATGGTTCGAATCTAGGCTCGATGGTCAATCGAGCCAATATGCAAAATAAAAGGCAGTCGCTCGAGCGGTAACTTGGTCACTCGAGCCAACTGTAAGTGTTTGCAAAACTACTGGATGTATGAACTGCGCGCTCAAGTGACGGCTTGTTCGCTCGAGCGATACGATCGAAATCTGGGTTTTTCTGAATTGAATTGAACTCCAAAACATGTATTTTTCAAATCAAAAGCTTGCATGGCTTGTACACAACCTCTCAAACTCTTAAAAACTCTTTCAAGAACATAAACATACACTCAATTGAGGTCAATAACTCAAAACTCCATGAATTCTTCAACATTGAAATTCAAATCTTCATGCATGTATGATTATACTTCAAATTCCTTTTCCAAAGCTTACAAAACATGAAATTCACCTTCATAACTTTGTGAATCATGAATGCATGTACAATTCATTTTCTAAATTCAACATGGATGACAAAATCATGCTAAAAAAGGATGAAACTCAACAAAACTATGCATGCATGTATGATCTAGCTCCAAATTCATCATCCTTAGCTCATTTCTTGTATTTAATCATATATCTTCTTGAATTCACATCTTTGATGACTTAAACTCATGAATTATTGTTCAAACTCTTACCTAAGGTCTTCAATCAAGCAAATTCTACAAGAACTTGAGCTCTACTTCACAATTCTTCAACCTCCTTGCAAGATTCTTCAAGTTTAAGCCTCTCTCTCTCTCTGTAAATGAACTCTCCCACCCTCTCATGAATGTATTTTCAGCAAAATCTTGAGTTCAATTATGAGTTACGTTCTCAACTTAACATATATATAGGCTTGATTAACTTAATACACTAATTAGGGATTAAGCTAGTTAATTGAGCTTAAGGCTTAACCAAAAAAAACTTAGTTTAATTGATTTAATCTAAATCAAATTTTAATCCAACTTCCCATTAGGCTCTAAAAGTTATGCCAATCACAATAGACTAATCAATTTCGGTTTCTGACGCCATTAAGGCCTTCAATTTTATATTATAATAGAAATCACAACATATATTCCTACAGTCAACAAATATGAATCCAAAAACCATATAAACACATAATTAGCATTCAAATCCACACTAAGCTCATAAGCACATGTAAAATTAAAGGATTAAAAGCATAACGTGTGACGAGGTTGTCACAGTCTTCCCTCTTTTAGAAAGTTTGATCCTCCAAACTAGCATTACCTTGAGTCGGAAACAATTCGGGATACCTTTGCCTCATTTCACCTTCTTTCTCCCAAGTTGCTTCCGTACCATAGTGTTATTTTCATTCTTCCTTTACCATAGGAATTGCTTTAGTTCTCAACTATTTCATTTGTCGGTCGATGATTTGGATCGGTTTTTCTTCATATTCTATATTCTCATCGAGAGCTATCCAGTGATAGTCAATAACATAGAATGGATCTCAGAGATAACCTCTCAATATCAATACATGAAACACATTATGCATTTGTTCCATCCCTGGTGGTAAAGCAATTCGGTAAGGATTATGGTACAAAAAGGTAGTCTACATACCAGATACTCGAGTCAGAATGTACTCTCAACCCTTTTTCCTCCTTTCCTTGCGAGAATTTCTCTCAAATTGCCTTTACTTCTAAATTGCCTTGTTGTGCTTCTGTAACTCATGTGACAAGTGTAGGTTGTGCAAGAACTAAAAACAAAGTGGCTTGCCCAAGATACTCGCTAAGCTGCACGTAAAACTCACCTAGATCACCTAACATCTCCTATTTTCTCATGGAAAGACTAGCAATGGTGCTCACAAACTTCCTACTCAAGGTGTCGGCCACTACATTGGCCTTCCCCAGATGGTAATGCAATTCAAAATCATAATCTTCCCTGAACTCTATCCATCTTCTCTGACGTAGGTTCAATTTTTTTTTTGTGAAAACAGGTACTTGAGACTTTTATGATCCGAGAACACATCAAATTTCTTCCCATAGAGATACTGCCTCCAAAGTTTTAGAGCAAAAAAATACAGCAGCTAATTCAAGATCATAAGTTAGGTAGTTCCTCTAATGAATCTTTAACTAACGTGAACCATATGCCACTACCTTACTCTCTTGTATCAGAACACACCCTAAACCTTCCCTAAAAGCATCGCAATATACGGTGTAACCTAACCTTCTCTCGGGAATGATTAAAATTGGTGCAGAGGTCAATCTAGCTTTTAATTCTAAGAAAGATTTTTCATAAGACTCACTCCGAACAAATTTTACTCCTTTTTTGGTTAGTCTAGTCAATGGTGATGCTAGGGTAGAAAAGTCTTTCACAAACCGCCTACAATACCTGGCAAGACCCAAAAAAGCTACAAATCTCAAAGGCATTCTTAGGTCATTCCTAATTTTACACGGCCTCAATTTTTGAAGAATCTACAATAACCCCCCCTGGTGACAACGTGACCCAAAAACTTCACCTCGAAAAGCCAGAACTCACATTTCTCATACTTGGCATACAAAGGGTGTTCCCTAAGTAGTTGTAAGACAAAGCAGAGGTGCTCTTCATGCTCCTCTTCGGAAGGTGAATAGATAAGTATATCATCCACAAACACCACCACGAATTTATCGAGATAATCTCATTAAGTCCATAAAAGTGGCAGGGGCATTGGTTAAACCAAATGGTATCACAAGAAATTCATAATGGCCACATTGAGTACAAAAAGTCGTCTTTAGAATGTCTTCCTCTTTCACACACAGCTGATGATAACCTGATCTTAGGTCTATCTTTGAGAAACATTGGGAACCTTTAAGTTGGTCAAAAAGATCATCCATCATAGGTAATGGCTACTTATTTTTAATCGTGACTCTATTTAGCTTGCGGTAGTGGATGCATTGCCGCAACAAACCATTTTTCTTCTTGGCAAAGAGAGGCAATGCTCTCCATGGCGAGATACTAGGGCATATGAAACCCTTGTCTCACAACTCTTGTAATTGCTCCTTCAAGACAAGCAACTCTGTTGGTGCAAATCTATAAGGTGACATGGAGATGGGTGTCATACCAAGTACCAAGTCTATAGAAAATTCGACCTCGCGGTAAGGTGGCAATTTGGTGAGATCCTTAGGAAAAACATCTGAATACTCACAAACCACTCTAAGAAATACCCCCCGAACCACACTACTTCCATCATCTACAATGGTTACAAGAAGAAAACTAAGTTTGCCTCAACTTTGCAGGTCATACAAAGGTGGCAACCCACCATCAGTCCTATCCCCCAGACAATGAAAATAGTCCCCACCTACTGTGCACACAGTAACTCTTCCATAGTAGCAATCTATGGTGGCATGATAAGAAGACAACTAGTCCATACCAAGGATGACGTCACAACCCGATATATCTAACAACACAAGATTGAAAGGAAGTTGGGGATCAATGACTTCAATCACGTACCCACAACATCCCTGATTCAAGACAACATGACCACCAATTGGTGACTCTACCATAAGTGGAGATTCTAGTCATTCAATCTTTAAGCCTAACATGGATGCAAATGCAGATGCTATGAATGAATGCGATGCTCCGATATCTATTAATACATTGGCCCAAGTATTATAGATAAGATATATACCTCTCATCACCTATGGTCCAGAAGATTGCTCAAAAGCAGTGACTACATAAACTCGCTCTTGTGGCCTCTCCTCGCTCCGATCACCCCTCAGAATGTAAGCTGATTACACTGACTATGCAGATGTAGCCCCTTCCACCGCCCTAGATGCCTACCCCAACTGAACCAGCTAATAATTCTGTCTCTGACCTTGGCTTGCCTAATAACCTCCAGACTATCGGGACCTTGAAATACTCCCCGTTCTGGCTAATTGTGGGCAAGATCTCTTCATATGCCCCAACTGTCCACAATGATAACATATAGGTGACTAGCCCCTCCTCTAGGATTGGCTCTGAGAATGAGCCGACTGTTGGTGGTTGAGATTGTGCTTACACTCCGATGCCTTATGACCTTATTGGCCATACCTGAAATAAATAATACGACTAGGACTCGTATTTCCCAAACTCTTCATAGAAATAAACCTCGAAGACTTGGTCTGTGGGGGCAAAGACTGGAAGGAAGAAGAAGAAGAAGAGCCCCTGGTCTTCTTAGAGGATCCCGTGTCACTCCGAGATTTTGCATAACTTGACATCATATGTTTCATCCTCGATTCCTCGGCTTCTAACATGATTTCTACATGAGCCATGGCTTCAACTAGCCTATCATACTCTTTGAACATATTTCCCATCACCTTCATCAAGATCTTGGGCCTCAATCTCTTCTCAAACTCCAAACATCAATGCTCCTCGGTCACTACAAGCTCGGGTGCAAAGTGTGCCAAACTAGTGAAAGTGGCATCAAATTCTGCCACTGGTGTATCTAGTTATCTAAGCTCCTCGAACTATTTCTCAACCTCTCCTTAGCTGTGGGAGGCAAGAGCTTCTCTTGGAAGGCATGGGTGAATGCCTCTCAAGTGTGCTCGATCCTAAGCTTAATAGATTTCCACCACCACCCGATCTCCCTTTTTAGTTGATAAGTCGCCAACGCTACTTGCAGCTCTCCATCACTGATGTCCAAGATCTCAAAGGACTTAACGATTTGCTCTAACCATTCATTAGCTTTTATGGATCAGGCCCGCCTCTAAATTCGGCAAAGTTAGAGCGAAAGAATTGCTTCTTCAAGAAGGAGGTTCAAATTTCTCCCTCTATTGTCCTTGCTGCTTGCTTGGCTCGAAGTATGTCCATGGACTCTTGAAGAGCCCCGGTCATTTCTTGAGCTACTGCCCCTATCGCATCTTGGGCTGAAGAAGCGGCCACATTATTTTGTCCTACCCCTTCTTCTTGGGAAGGAAGATCTTGTTGGGCCAGAAAACGCCGACCACCCCAGAGAGGTCTATCACATCCAGACATCCTATATAATAGTAAGAGAGAATGGAATTAACTCACAATTCATGCACCCACACGCCAACCCACGCGTCACACTCGAATAGTCACAACCCTAACATATATTCATTAAACATAAAATAACCCATATAAGCACATAAACACATAGAGCACATACGGATCATTCTCCTAAGATACCGATTCGTTCCATGACATTCAAGGACTTATAAGTGGAAAAAACATTGATCAAGTGCCTTTCCACAGGACTTTGATAAGTGTGATGGACGCAAATCATGTCTTAGAAACTTGACGCTATACCCACATCGTCACGTAAGCACATAAACATATAAAGTACTAACATCCCATCCCAACATGATAACCTATTGTGGCATAAACCACATCCCACGAGCTCCAAGTATTCAAACCCGGTTAGTTATGATACCAAATTGTAAATCCCCGGGAAAAATTGCCTTGAACAAACATCTTCATTTGGGTTTACCCAATATAGAAATGTGTGTGTGTGTGTGTGTGTGTGTGTGTGTGTGTGAGAGAGAGAGAGAGAGAGAGAGAGAGAGAGAGAGAGAGTAAATCCATAATAATAATAAAATAAATTCCATGACAACCTCTTCCCCATTGAACAATTCTAGTGATTACATCATTGTTTGTTTACATCTATCAACAAAATAAAAATAGTTCAAAAGACAGGAGGTAATGTAAAGAAAGAGCCAAAAAGGCAAACATCTTCTTAAGGAGTGTCCTTGAATACACATAAATGGAATTCTAAATTCCCATACAAAATAGTCCGAGACTTAAACATATGACATCAAGAGAGAGAGAGTGACGACCCCACCACGTATAATAATTAGCATCTAATTGATTAAGGAGATTTGAATTTTAATTGCCCATTATTTTGATTTAATTTGGGATTATGAGAATTGTGGAGGCTGATTCGTATATGATTCTATTGAGGATTTATTTGGAATGAGAAATTGAAAGCCTAAATGGCTCAAGAGAGTATAATTGATGAATTGAATTATTTTAATTTTGAGTATCGAACCTTATAAAAGTTTAATTAAATATTCAATTCAGATTTGTAAAATTGAGATTTGATTAATTGGGTCCGAATTGGAGTTGATTAAGTTATGAGAATTGGGAATGAAGATTATTATGAATTAAATTTATTTATGAGGTGTTTAATTGAATATGTAATTTATTGGCAGAGATTTTGAGTTTGATCTGAAATTGAAGGCCTTAATGATGTGAGAAACCAAAATTAATGAAGGTAATAAGTTTAATTTGATATTTGGAGCCTTTTGGGAGTTTGATTAAAAATCTGATTCAGATTGAGAAAAAATAAATATAATTAATTGGGCTCTAGTGGATGTCAAATAAACTAATTAAATTATGTGGGATTTGAGATTACTTATGATTAATTTAATTATATATTAATCAAGATTTATTAAGACTAAGTGTCGCTTAATTAAATTAATCCTAAACATAAATTGAATTATGAAAGAATTTAGAATTGAGAGTGTATTTGGGTGTGGGTGTACTGAGCAATTCTGTGGGTGTATTGACAAGTGTGTGTGCACGTGTCCTTGTGTGGGTCAAGAGATGAAGGTATGTATATGTGTGTAATATTTTGAGGGATGGTCTTAACTTCCTTGCTGGAAGAAAAAAAAAATGGAGAAAAAGGACAGAAAAGAAAAGAAAACCGAGAGAGAAAGAACCCACTTCATTCTTGTTGCTGGAAAAGAAGAAAAATTGCAACTCAAGAAGAAGAAAAACTAAGGAAAGAAAAGCTAGAAAAGAAGAGAAATTGAAAGGGGAGCTCAAGTTTTTGAGAAAGAACAAGAAGACTTAGAAAACTTAAGGTATGGAATTTATGTTTAATTTGTGTAGAATCTTTACATTACACTTGCAATTAAAGATGAAATTGGAATCAATATCATGTAATTGGAAGAAATTACGAAGAAAATGAAGAAAATGAGTTAGGTTAACTAATATGGAAATTGATCTCATAATATCATCAAATTGAGTTTGATTTTGAATACTATGAAGTATTTAAGTTTTATATTTACATGCATCATGAATTTTGAAAGAATTTAGGTCATTCAATTTTATACTATGAAAAAGAGAAAGACAAAGTTGTGAAAACATTGAGTTCATACGAAGGGTTTAATCATGGAGTTAAATAGGTTTTGATTTTTGTTTTGGAACCTAAAAATTGGTTTGATTTTAATCCCTAATTCATTCATGTAATATAATTTAAGAGTTTTATTTAATTTAAACAAATTTTGGAATATATTAAATTAGTTAGTTTTATTTTTATTACAAATGCAATGTTTGCTAGGAAATTGATAAGAAAATGAAGAATTGGAGCTAAGACCAAGGTTATGAAGTTAAATTAGAAACTAATTATTTTGGGCTTGATTTTGAAAGTTATGGTTAAATTAAGCTTCATAAATGACATGCAAATATTCTTCTAAGAGTTTTATAGCTTTATTTCATGTTTTGAAAATCAAGAGAAAAAGAATTTGAAATATTTGCATGAATGAATAAATAATTCAAGTTTTGACAAAATTGTTGAGCTTTGGGGAAATTGATTTCTAAAGGGTTATGTATTGGTATTTTCCAAAGTAGTTTCCTGTTTTCAAGCAAGCCATGTATGACTCCAAGTCTTGGAACAAAGTTTGGAAGCTTAGCTCCAGTTTTGAAATCCAAAAAATTTATAGACCGCTTGAGCGACCAATTGGTGGCTCGAGCAAACCCACATTTTGTTTGTTAGTCGCTCAAGTGACTAAATGTTGGCTCGAGCGTACTTTTGACTCGTCCAGTATTTTTGCAAACAACACAGTCCGCTCAAGCAACCAAGTGGTGGCTCGAGCGGTCAGGCTATTTTCAGCATGTTTTGAAAAATCACACCTTGTTTATATTTTCATCTCATCTTCTCCCAAAGCATTCTAGACATGATTTATGGCTCATTGAAGATTAATAAGCTAACAATCAACATAAATTAGTTGGTTAAAGAATAAATCATTGATTTAGTGGTAATTGATTAAGAAACCAAGTAAGAAAATCAGTCTACTTGAAAAAGAAGAATTTAGTAATGAAAGAATATGTGAAATGAGAACCCGATTCATTTGAATAAGCGTGGTAGAACTTCGGATTACTTAAACAGAAAAAGACGAGATATATTATGTGTATATGTTATGTGTATTTGATTAAGGAAGTGATGTTGTGCTTCAATGTGTATATGTTATGTGTTTGTGTAGATCACACGTCAACGTCTGCCTGATCTATCTGATTTGTCTAATCTATCTGATCTGCTTTTGGAGCTATCTGTGAGTAACAACTCCGTAAAGCTATATTTGATTATAAGTAATTTCAGAATGATAAGATATGATTTTGTTTTTGAAATGCTATTTTGTGAATAATGAATGAATGTCCAATTTTCTGAAATGTATTTGTGGCATCCTTAGTTCACGTGGCCCTCACCCGAGACAAACAATACCGTGGCTTATGTTTATATGGCCCTCACTTGGGGGAAACAATACCGTGACTTATAATCATATGGCCCTTGCCCGAGGGAAACAATACCGTGGTCTATGTTCACATGGCCCTTGCCTGGGGAATAAAATATCATAGCTGCTTGCGCGCAAGATATGGAACTTTATGGTTGTCGGTACCGACTATGCATGTGGGTCATATAACTGTTTATGACTTTTGGTTAAATGTGTGAATCTGAATTTGTTTCTGATATGAACTCTGATTTCTGAAACTGTTTGGACATCATTCATAAACCCTTTACCTTATTGTTATTCACTGGGCTTCAACTCACTATTTATATATATGCATGTGGTTGATCAGGGGCGTAACCAAGCCTAGAGCTTCTGCCTGGAATCTATCTTTGTCAGCCAACTTATGTGCCTCCTGTGGAGGTTCCTGATACGTCAACTGGTCAAGGCTATGTGATTAAAGTTTAAGCTTTTGTTTATTCTGTATTTAAGGTTAAGTCCATTTTTGTCTAATCTGTATATATATGATGACGTAAGGATGATGTGTGTATATATATAAAGTTTAAATTTTTTCGTCTCATGTAAGTCTGCACAGCTTAATGGACATTGTATATTTGTTATTTGCTTCCGCTAGCCCCTAATAATTTTATTTTTGTTTAAGAGGGCTTCGGTAATCTACGGATTATTGGCCAATTACGATGCCAAACCTATAAGGGCGGGCTTGGGTCATGACAGAGAGCTTTCATGCCCCCGTCCAAAATCTTTTCTAAGCTAATCATTGAGGTGGTGCATCAATATCATTTCCTAAAAGGTGGTTAGTTTTGAGGTGTGCTAGTGCCCAGTAGGAAATACATTTAACGAGTTATATATATAGTTGAGATGCATATGATCATGCCATGTACTAGTTAGGATAAAATATATATTTTCTCTTTTAATGCCAAAGTGTCATTTCATGCCATCAATCTGAAATCTTGTTTACAAGCATGGGGTGGTAAATCTACTATGACGTCCCAAGCAAGAGCCACTAAACCATACATGTATATATAGATTTATATACAGAAAATATTTTCACATTTGCCAACTCTAAAAACTACGTGGCGATGGGCACCCAAAACCTTTCATTCTCTACTTTCGCCGACTCCTAAAACGGCGGCTTGTGGACACCCAAAATCAAGTTTTCCACATTTGACGGATCTATAAACGGCAGGCTCGTGGACACCTAAAAACCTTTCCCACATTCGTTTGGCGATATGTACAAGAAAGGGCAATTGGGCACCTTGACTCCCAGCGCAGGTACCAAATACAACACACAACTCAATTCCCAAAACTCGACTCAACTACCTGGACTCATACACTATTTACCTCCTTTGACATTTTCCAAACATCCACAGAGTGGTTAAATCACATGTGAAATTATGATGCACATGATGCATGAGTTTTCAAATAAATTTTCCCTAAGGTTTGTTCAATCCACAACAACATTAATAATAATATTTATCACATAATAATTTCCTCAATTTCACAATTTCATCATCTCCCAATCTCAATGATTCACATGCACAAGTTATAAAAATTCCATATCTCAATGTCCAAGTAACTCAATGCATTCAATTTCACCATTAAAGAGTCAATTGAACAAAATCCCCTTTATCAATCCAATTTCAAAACTAGGGTTTCATAAAATTTGGGGCTTTCTCCTCATTTGCTTATAGAAAGTCAATATTCGCAATTTCTAACAATAATCAAGAAGGATATGTATAAATTTTTCCAAAACATGGGAAAAACCCCCTTTATTTTCAACAAACTCGACTTTATTTAACAAATTATTCCATTCATTATTATAACTAAGAAATTATCACGTATAGATCTCAAATCAAGAATATAAGGAGTTAAAAGTACCCCTACCTTGAAATGGTAGCTTAGAGATGAAGACCTAACAACAAATTTGACAAAAACACTATCTAATCGATGAAAATCTTGAATCAAACTTGCTCTTCAATTTTCTTGAAGGATTTTAGGTAAATCTTTAGTAAAACTTGAGGAATTTAAGTGTTTTAGGGTTAGGGTTCAGAAATGGGTGTTAGAGAGAGAGAATAGTTGGAAAAAGTAAGAGAGAAAAGTGTTTGATTAACTTATAAGTAAGTTGTCTTGACTAGATTGATTGGGCGAACTTTTTACCACTCAAGCGATAAACGCAAGGTTCTAGAAGTTTTGCGAGCCTAGATTATACGCTCGAGCGACCACTCCATCACTCGAGCGGTCTTGCCTGCAAACAGACAAGATACTGGGAGCTGCGCATCTACACTTGATTGATCGAATGACCGCTCGAGCGGTCACCCAAAACAAACTATTACAAAGTCCATCGAGTCAACTATTTTGTTCACTGTAGTTGCACAACCTACTTTAGTGAGCTTTGTTTTAGAAGCACAACAGAATGATTGCGAAGTGAAAAGATATCTAGTGGAAAAGTGGAAAAGGGTTTGAATGTTTATGCTGACTTGAGTGTGAGGTACCTAGACCGCTCTTTTGTGCCCGAATCTTGTAGAGAAGAGGTACTTTGAGAGTTCCATCATTTATGCCTTACGGTATATCTAAGAGGTACAAAGATGTATCACAACCTTAGTCATCGGTTCTACTTAAGGGAGATGAAGAGAGATGTAGCCTTGTTTGTTTCGAGGTACCTTACTTGTCAACAAGTGAAAGTCGAACATCAACGACAGGCAGGTTTGTTGTAACCCTTACCTATAGACCAGTGGAAGTGGGAGCATATCATGATGAATTTTGGTGTAGGTCTTCCAAAGACTTAACGGGGTAATGACGTGGTATGGGTAGTAGTCGATCGGTCGACCAAATCTGCACACTTGGTACCCATACACATGAGTGACTCAGTAGACTACCTTACCGACCTATATGTTAGAGATATAGTGCAACTTCATGGGGTTCCAGTGACCATTGTTTCGAATAGGGATCTATGTTTTACGGCTCGGTTGTAGCAGAGCCCATAGGGTGCCTTGGGCACTAAGTTGACCATTAGTACGGCCTATCATCCTCAAACTGATTGGCAGTCTAAGCGTGCTATTCAAATTTTAGAAGACATGCTTCGGGCTTGCATTCTCGATTTTAAGGTCCCATGGGAGAGGCATTTGCCCTTGGTGGAATTTGCCTACAATAATAGTTTTCAAGCAAGTATTGGTATGACACCTTTCGAGGCTCTGTATGGTCGACCGTGTAGATCTCCTGTGTATTGGGCCGAGGTGGGTGATACACCTATGTTAGGTCCAGAGTTAGTTTGGAAAACGGCGGAGAAGATTGCGCTTATCTGTAAGAGATTGGTTTCGGCTTAGAGTCGTGTCACGACCCAAACCTGCCCCTGTAGGTTTAGCATTGTAACCGGCTAGTAATCCGTGGACTACCAAAGGCCTCTTAACAGAAAAGCATATAATAAGGGGGCTGCGGAAGCAGATGTACCAAACATAAATAGTCAAATGAGCTGTGTCGATAAACGTGGGACAGAATATTCAAAACTTGTATATACATAGGCGTGCCGGTCAAAGGATAACATAATTACAAAACATTTACAAGAGTGTAATATCCAGGACCCGACTGTACAAAACAGACAGAGACTAACATAAGTACAAAAACAGCCATGAACTAGACTTCAATCGGAACCTCCCCGGGAGGCACAACGGTTGGCTGACAAAAACAGAAATGAAGGCCGTCAGCTCTGGCCCTGATCACGCGCCGGCTAACCTACATACATAATATAAACTGTGAGCGAAAGCTCAGTGAACAATAACAGAGTAAAGGGGTTTCAATGAATGAGCCCGTACAGATTCAGAATTCATAATTCAATTTCATATCAAATTCATAATTTGTCCAGATCACATACAGAAATCATAAGCGCTAACAGAGCAGATACAGAACAGATGCAGACACGTGAGGGTTACAAATAACCAGTTCCATAAAGGAACCTCCAGATCCGGGTAACAGAAAATACACACGCTGAGCCCCATGATGGAGCCTCCGGTACGGGTAACAGAGTGCAGACATATTAAATTCCATGATGGAACCTCCGATACCGGGTAACAGCCAACAGATATCATATGATGCTAAGGATGTCACGAATACATATCAGAATTTGGACAATCATTCATTGTATAGAACATAACATTTCAGAAAGCAATTCTTATTTTATCGTACAGAAAATAAATAAGGTTGAACATAGCTTTACTATGTTATTACTCACAGTTGGCCTTGAGACAGACAGACGGAGCAGATTGGTCAAACGGTACGCGGCACGTGACCTATATGATATATAGCAGATACACACTTGAAACACACGTTCGAATTGTACATAACTTATGTCGTTTGCTCTTGGTGTGTTTCTAACCTTTAATCCCCATTAAGGAATGCCTAGGATGGAATGAGGATGCAAAAATGCATTGGAAAACATCTCTTAAAACTTGCTGAAAATAAGGTCCACGCTCGAGCGGACATACAGACAATGAAGCTCCGCTCGAGTGTGACTTTCCTCGCTCGAGCGGACTGTAAACTCTTGAAAAAGTACTGGTTGCATGTTTTTCACGCTCGACGGATGCTCGACCTACGCTCGAGTATGAGACTCAGACCTTCACTCCAGCGTAGATTCCTTCGCTCGAGCGGACTGCAAAACACAAGAACTTTTGGGTATATGCATTTCACGCTCGAGCGTAACCATCGTCGCTCGAGCGGAAGTACATGTACTCAGAGTGCACGCTCGAGCGTGAAGTTCCCCGCTCAAGCGTGGATCAAATTTCTGGAATTTCCAGATTTGATCACCAAGCTCAAATTCAATCTCAAATGCATTAACTCAATTTTCTAGGCCCAAAACTTTGGAAAACATTTAGAAACTCATAAAACAACATGTTTGAAGGATCATAACAAGAAATCATGGCCCAAAAGCATGCCAATTGTGCAACATTTAACTTGAAACTTGAAATTAATTCATGTACATGACTTCTATGCAATTCTTTGAACTCAAGTCTTCCAAAACATGATCAAATGCAATGTTCAACCCAAAAACATGATCAACTATGACAATATAACATGGAACATGAAGAACTTCTAAAACAAAGCTTGGATTATGACATGTATGCAAGGATTCTTTAGAAAGACAACCTCAAATGGCATGAATTCCAAATGCATGTATGCATTGAGCTTCAATTCACCAATTCTTAGATTATTCCTTACATGAGTTCATTTAGCTCACTAGAATTCTTGTACTAGCAATTCAATTTCATAGTTAAGAGGGTGAATGCCTACCTTAAGTCTTGAATTCTCAAGTGTGGTAGCTTAATCTTCCAAATTCTCTTCAACTTCCTCTACCTTCAAGAATTTTCTTGTTGAGTTCAACTCTCCTCTCCCTCTCTCTATCTCACGTTTGACTCTCTCTCTTGGATGAGCTCACCATGTGATGGAATCAAGAAAAAGAAGTGAGTGGGCTCAAAATGGTGCCTTAAGTAGTAATTAAACCAAACTAATCAAATGGCATTATTTTAATCTAGTTTAATCGCTCCGAACCGAATTTTAATTAAACCCACCATAAATTCCTATAAATCCTAATTAGCACATAAATCAAGTCAATTTCTGGTTCAGACGCCGATAAGACTTTCAATTCGCAAACCGAAACTAGGACGCGAACAGATCTTCCTACGCCTAACAGATATAAACACAACAATGCAACACACACATGCATTTTAATTCAGGATTTCGCCTTAATTACTAATTAGGCATAATTAATCATGGATTAATGTTAATCAGAGGTCGGGTTTGTTACAAGTTGCTAAAAGAGCCATGCCGACCGTATAAGGAGGCCTCTATCTTTTGAGATGGAGGATCATGTATTTCTAAAACTATCATCAAAGTGGGGTTTGATAAGATTTGGAAAGAGCGCAGAGCTGTCTCATAGATTTATTAGGCCTTTTAAGATTTTAGGGCGCACTGGGGAGGTAGCTTATCATTTGGTCTTGCCACTCTAGCTTTCCGGGGTTCATGATGTGTTTCACATTTGTATGGTTAGGAAATACGAGCCCGATCCTTCACACATGCTGGATTGGACCGAGTTAGAGATAGATGAGGATGCTTCGTATGAGGAGAGACCAATTAGGGTGTTAGATTGTCATGACCCGAACCTGCCCCTATGGATTAGGATCATAACTGGCCAGTAATCATGAGATTACTTACGGCCTCAGACATAAATCAAATCATATTTAATAATAGGGGGCCAAAATGCGGAAGCAAAATGCAAAGATTGTCCAGTGAGTTGTGCATACATGGCATAACAAATACTTTTCCCATGTACATAATAACTCACACATTACATACATGATCAAGTTCTATATGTCCAGGATCATTCAAAAGTAGTCTTAACAAAATCAAGGTTATATACAAACTTGGTCAAATATGACCACAAAAGCAACAAAATAAAAAAAAATTCAAAAGTAAAGCCTCTTGCATGAGATAACCTTGGTTGACTCCACAACTTGGTTCTCTCATAAGCTCACTGGGGCTAGGGCTAGGGCTGGACATCCCGCTGTTTACCTACATACTGTAGCTCGACTTTTCGTGCTCCTTTCGAATACGATAGCCTTACAGTTCAGACTTTCGTGGTTCTGAATCTAATTCCACAAGTGCAATGTGAAATAGATAAACACAAAAGAGTCCAAATCCGGCAAATCTTTTGGAAAATCGATTTTGAATCAAAATGCTAAAAATGGATTGCTTTTCCAGATACAGAGTCTCTACCTAAATATTTTTGAAAAATTTAGGAAACCCGAGACTCGTGTCAAAGGCCACTTATCCGTCATCACCAAAGTGTCTCAACTCGGGAACTTAGGTACGAGAGGGGAAGGTCATGAATTGAGCACCCCACTCGCTCGATCAAAGATCGACCTCTACTAGTTATGATGTGATTCTTATTTACATTATATGCTCTTGATCTAGTTATTAGGCTATTGTTACTATGTGATGTACATAAGTATAGACTAAATTGCAAAAGTTGGAATATTTGATTTCATGTTTGTTTTGAAAAGTGTTTGAATATGTACCACTTGAAAAAGTGATCGCACATGAACATTACTCAAATTATTCCAATTCAACCAATTAGCCTTCATCCACAGGCATTCAAGAGATTTATCATTTAAGCAATTAGCCTCATGGTAAACATGCTAGACATGGCAACAATCACACTTATGCAATATGCTAAAGCACAAAAATGCTCACTTAGTACTCCGAGGCGAGCCAAAAGAAACAAAAGAGTTAGAAAACATACATGCTCCTAACTAATGCAACATGACTAATGCAACACATGTAACGGTGCAACTAATAGGCTATGCTACTAATTATGACATGTGAATCGATTTGATAGCTTGCGTTTTAACACGTTTTCAATGAAGTAATAAACGACAATGCTTATTAGAATGATGAACCGAGCCTCGATGTATGCAAGACAAATGGATACAAATCATGGAGTATGCTAAAAGAAACATGATGTTCTATTATATCCATCATAAGTGGATAAATAAAAGGAAGAAAGATGTGGGGTTGGAAGACACACACACTTATTATAAGTTTGGCCCTCGCACAAGAGGGTCCGAATGAACGCCCTAGCTAATTACAAATTAACTAACTATTACAAACCAAATAAAATAAATTAGCTACACTAACTAATTAACTAATTATTACAACAACAAATTTAACTAATTATTCTAGCTTAAATAAGTACAACACGAAACTAACTAGCTATTCTAACTAATTAGTTACAAGTCCGCTATTCCGAGCATAACATACTAATATTACAATATCATTTTGATGGATCCCGAGAATTGAGGGATGGCTCATGCATGGATGTGGATTTCCACCCGATAATGCTCTCCGTTTTGCTACCAGAATGCCTCTGTTGCACAGTTAGAAAATTGCACTGTTTTTCTACCTCAGCCTCTGTTCTGTTTTGCTAGAAAAAGGACACTGGTTGTTTGGAAAAAGTGGCCGGCAACCCAGAAGTAGTGGCCGGTCGGCCATTAATGCTGGTTCTTTCCTGCAGTAATAGAGAACAAACAGAGCACAAACCAGAGTATTCTCAGGGGATGTTTGTCCACCATGTCCCTCCTTATCATCAAATAGCTCAAATGAGAGATAGGCACAATTTGTAAGCCATCAATCGGTGCAATTGCATTGCATGATGACTTATGAATCAAGGGACGCAATTTCAATAAATGGTAAGGAAAGACCAACAAAACCTTCTCTCTATCATGGATTGGTCAAGGGAAGTGGTTGACATTGGAAACTTGAACCATTTCATCACTAACAAGTATGAAATGACTCAAGTCTCTATGTGTTCAATTAACGTCCGATTGAACACCAAATTATTTTATTATCTTAGTCCATTTTATCCCAATTTTAATTACCTCTTTTAATTACCTTTCCATTCCTTAATTCATTTAGTCCAAAAATGAAGATTAAGTCCTCTAATGGAAAGAAGTGTCAAACAAAGGGTTGTTTTAGGTATGAGAGAGATGTCATGCCGCTGGTAATGAACCTCCGAAGAGATTAAACCATTAAGCACAACGACCTCAATCTCAAACTTAAACAAACAATCGGTTTGAAACCACGCTCAAGGCAAAGGAAAAGCCAAGAAATTGAGGAGGCTGTAGAGATGCTTAGAGGTGAACACAAGTATGTAAAGCAAGAAATAAAGGCTGTCAACTCAAATAGGTTGGTGGTTAAGGCCTAAACCACCAAGCTTATGAGGACCATTACACTACAACCATACTATATAAAGTATGAATGAAGCTAACTCACAAAAACAATCCTAAAACAGTCCAAAAAAGTGCTGGAATGAAGACAAAAACAACTAGAACAACAAGCTAAATATTGAGGGATTAAAACTAGCACACAAGCACAAGGAGGGGAGGTTAACCCCTCCACTTTTGGGACTTCAAAACATGATTTTTGCCTCTGAAAAACCTCTAAAAATCAATGGTAAAAGACACAAAAAAAGTTGATGAGGAGGTGAGAAACACAAGGGCAAAGGCCTTAGGATCAAGGTTCAAAGAAGGGTTGTCAACCCCTCTACCTTTAATGGCCTTAAACCACAAGTTTCAGCCCAAAAAGATAGGTATTAAACAGCTCAAAAACAATAAGAAAAGATGAGAAAACAAATAGTGTAGAGATGGTACAAAGCACTAGCATGTATACCTCTTGAAGAGGAATGATCCCTTGAGTTACAAACCACCAATTTCACACCCTCAAGTGCCTCAAGAGCTAAAATGAAAGCTTAAATTACATCAGCAAGGAACTCTCTAGGTTTGGTTTAGAGTGTTTAGGCAAAGGTTATGTAAGTTGCAAGAGAGAGAGAAAGGATTGTAGAGAGAAAAATTTTCCAAAATTTTGCTCTTCAAAATTTTCTAAATTCCAAAATTTTTCTAACCTCTCTAACCAAAGAGAGGGTCATCTATATATAGAAATATATGAAAGACCTTCAAAAATATCCTTACAAACACAGCTGGAATAGTGCATGCATCTGTAGAGACAGGTAGCAGAAAATATCTGGTTTTTTGCACTAGTGGACGGCCGGCCACTAATATAGGTTGGCAGGCCACATTAGTGGGCGACATGACACACTAGTGGGTCTGCAGGTCCCTGGATACTCAGGCCTGAAAAACCACTGTTTTGGTCTAAAACAAAGCACAAGGTTTGTAGGTTCAAAACTGAGGTTTCCTGTTGAGAAAGTCAAGCATTTGACAAGCGTACACATTCATTATTGAGTGATCAATCAGTGGCACCCAAGTCTTAAGGGCCGTTAAAAATGGGGTGTCTACACATACACATAGATAAAAAGTGAGCTAATGCCCAGTGAATAATACCAGAGTAAAGAGGTTAATGAATGAGATTCGCATATACACAAATCATACGCGTACTTAATACATATGAAGCATAATTCTCATTCATAGCAGACTTAAGCGAGTCATAATGGAACGACCTTGGGTCTAATCAATTATAATCGAAACGACCTTCGGTCCAACAAATTTATACATAATCGAAACAACCTTCGGTCCAATATGTTTCATAACTGATCATAACATATATACTAAATGACCTCGGGTCCAATATTTCTATATTCTTGTTCATGCGCATATTCGAATTCAAGATCACATTTTATGGATCCATACACAAATGACCATCTAGGTACATTATTTCCAAATTCATATTCACGCGTGCGTTCATGATCATGATCTTGTTCACATTCGTATTCACATTCAAAAGGACCTTTGGTCCAATCAACTCCTTGTTCAAACTGACCTTTGGTCCGTTTAATAATCATACAAAACAACATTCGGTCCAATATATATGTAAGATGACCTTAGGTCTATCATGTCCAATGTTCTAAACAGCCTTAGGCCCATTCCATGTCCTTGTCAAATATACCAAACGGACTCGGGCCTATTACTCATTCTTATCAATCATACCAAACGTGTCAAATATTCTAAATGGCCTTAGGCCCATTTTGTGTAAATTCATGAGTTCAGAAAACTTACCACATAGGTAGTATTTAGAAAATAACATACATGAAAACATCTTTACTAAGATATTACTCACAGTGTTCAGTTGGCTGATTTGTCCTCAAAGTTGACCCCACACAATTCGTAACACATATAGAAATTGGATCATAATACAATTGAATCCATTCTTTAATTCATTTATCTTCCTTAGGCTTCTTTCTACCTCTTTAGTTCATTTAGAATGCTCAATGTATGCCTAAGAGTGCTAAAAAAATGCAAAAGAACAGAAAATGAGACATAAAATAACTTTTTAAAGTTTCTTGAAATAGGGCACTTCACTTGAGCACAACATTGGTCGCTCGAGCGAACCTCTTGGTCTGTAAAAGTACTGGATGCTCTCATTTTACACTCAAGCCAACTTTTTGGTCGCTCGAGCCAAGACTGAAAATAAAAAGTGGTCACTCGAGCGATCTTTTGATCTCTCGAGCTAACCCCCAATGTTTGTAAAAGTACCGGGAACTCGAAATGTACGCTCAAGCGACACTTCCATCGCTCAAGCGAACTGCTTAAATTTTGGAATTTCTAGAATTATGTTTGAGCTCCAAACACAACCCCAAGGCTCCAAATTCAAGCATGACTCACCCAAACATGCAAGAACACTCCCAAAGACAAATATTTGAAGCTAATTTCAACCCATAGTTCAACACCTCATGAATTTAACAAGATTCAAACTTTAAACTTCATGTTTGTAAAATCCATGTTTATATCTTGCATTACAAGCTTTAAGACTTAAAATTGGGCTTCAAAGCATAACAATTCATGCATGCATGTGTCAAACAATTCTCAATTCCACATGGATTATATGATTCATGCTCTGCAATGAGAGTTCATACCAAATTCATGCATGTATGTGCAAATTGATATCAAATTCATTAAACTTAGCTTGATTCATGCGCTTAACTTCATAATCTTCTTGAATTGATTTGGCTATAGACTAAAACTCCTGAATTGAGATTCAATCTCTCATCTTTCAACTTCAATGAGTCTAGGTGTAGCCAATTCTTGTGCCTAGTTTCACAATCCTTCAATTTCTTGAGCAATTCTCAAGGTTCTCCTCTCTTCTCCTTTGAATTCACACTTCTCTCTCTCTCTAGTGTATATTTTCAGCCAAGACTTGAAGATGAGCTCAAAAATATGAGCTTAAACATTAAGTAGTCCTATTTATAGTGGGTGATTAGCTTAGACTAATCAATCTAGATTAAGGTTAAGCAATTACACTTATTTTAATCAAATTAATTTGGTCCAAATCAAATTTTAATTAAATTTCACCGTAGGCTCTAAAAATTATACTAATCACAATGGTACAATCAATTTTGGTTTATGTTGCCTTTATAGTCTTCAATTTCAAATTATAACAGGAAATAGAACATATTTCTCTACGGTGGATAGATATAAATTCACAAATGCATATAATCACATGTTTAACATCCAAAATCATATTAAGTACATAATCACAAATATAATTAATGATTAACAGCATAACATAGAACGGGGTTACTACATAGATACTCGGGATCAAGTCTTGAGAGGCAAGACCATCCCATTGGTCAAGGTGTTGTGGTGACACCATGGAGTCGAGGAAGCGACTTGGGAACATGTGGTAGAAATCTGTGAGAAGTATCCAGACCTATTTGTCGATATTTAAGACTTACATTGTAAATTTTATTCATGCTGTAATACATGAACATTGTAAATGTTTTGGAAACTCTATTCGTAATATTGGATGTTGAAAGACTCTATTTTGTCATCATTACTAATGTGATTGGTTGAAATCTGGTAGTTATTGGTTTGATTTAAAATTTTGGGCATGAAATTTCTTAAGAAGGGAAGATTATAATGGTTCTGGTTTAGACTTGACTCATTTAACACTCTTAGATCCAGGATTCCATACTTTTAACTGTTGTTCATATCCTTTGTCATCTTGTTAGTAGTCGAGTTGAGTTGTTGGTTATAACGATTCTGATTTAAACCCGACTAATTAATTGTTTTGGATTCGGGATTCCTTGTCTTACTAGTTATTCATGCCTTCTTTCGTCTCATTCCTTGTTGAGTTTGGTTATTGGAATGTCTTGGTTGTGTTTGAAATAGGTTGGGAGTTAATTTTTCAAAACTATTGTTGCCTAAATTTGAGAACTTTCTTGCGCTCGAGCGAACTTTCTTGCGCTCGAGCAAACTTTGAGAACTTCTAGTACTTTTGCAGGTCTGCAAAACTACTGGGAATATGGCAGTATTTGCTCGAGCAATTTTTTTACGCTTGATCGATCTTAGCTCGAGTTGTTCTTGCGCTCGAGTCGTGTTTTAGAACTCTCAGTACTTTTGTAGGCCTGCAAAAGTACTAGCAGGGTGGTGTTCTTCGCTCGAGCGTTACTTTGTTTGCTCGAGCGGTGTTTTGGTCGCTTGAGTGGTCTACGCGTATATCAGTCCGTAAAAGTCACTTTTTGAGTCATTTTTTTCATATCTCTCTCTCCAAATATTTCAAAACCATAAATCTAGATCCTTTCTCTCTAAGACTCATCTTCAACCTCCAAATACTCTCAATCTATTGATCTCTACAAAATGTAGCGTTCACCTAGAGCTTCATTTTAATCGGAGCAAAGTTAGTTTTTGGCTTCATCGAGGTTTCTTCACACACACAGTCTCTCTCTCTCTCTCTCTCTCTCTCTCTCTCTCTCTCTCGTCTTCTAGCTTCGAGGTAGGGATTTCTCCGCACTTTAGTATGGTTTTTAACTTGGTTATTTGTCCTTTTAAAGAAATCTTGATATTGGGGATTTTTGGAACAAAGCTAGGGTTTTGGTTTGAAATCAAAATAGGGGTTTTCAAAATGGGTTCTTGAAGATGAATATGGGTTGGTAAATGTTATTGTGATAAAATGGTGGATTTTTATCCTTAGAATTGATTTATAAAGAAAAGGGGATTTTGCCCTAAATTGTGAATATTTGATTTTGTAAAGAGAAAATGGAATTGATATTGGTTTTATGAAATTGGGACGTTGAGGATGATGATGGTGGAGTTGGATATGAATTATCACTCCTATTTGAGATTTGGAAAGTATATCTTTATTGGAAATTATTTATCTGTTTTGGGCTATCGATGGAGGATAGCTATAATTGTTGTTGAAATTACATGAGAATTAGGTGAATTGAAACTAATTTCTCATCCATTAACCTTGTAGCTATTTAACACATTGAAAATGTTTATTGTTTTGAGAAAAATGGGTGAATACCTTGGTGAATTTAGGTAGAAGTGTAGTTGTGGTATTATGTTGGCCTGTGCGTCCTTGATGAAAGTCTAGAAACCCGCGCAGATAGGAATCGAGCCTTTTGGTTAGTACTAGTAAAAAATGGCAATTGGTAGTGCTTGTAGCCTACTTGCAGACACGTCCTACAGATTCCCAGTGTTGTATCCACTGCCCTGTTTTCTATTATAAAGGAAATAATTTCATGAATTGTGATATAAACCTAGCATTACATGGTTTTTGGAAAGAGATATAAAATGTTTTGGTATGAGCATTGCATATGCATTCACCTTATAACTTTGTTAAGATTCATACACTATGTTAGAGTATCTTTACTAGGCTTTGGCTCACCCTATATGGAAAATCATTTTCAGGTGGTGATGATATACCTCTACTAAAGCCGTAGCTTGGGAGAACTTGGAGCCGAGAGCTTCTTGTTTTGTTTTGTTTTGTTGTATCTATTTTGTACATGCCTAGGGCTTTATTTGTATTGAGTTTCAAACGCACTTTTGTTGTAACCAAGCATCGACTTGGAAAGTTGTAGCCATTAAGGCATTCATTTATCTGTTTAACTCTTATTTCATATTTCTTATTTATGACACATGCTAAAGATTCAGGGTTATGGCTTATGAATATATAGTTGCATGTGCCATCTTTTATACAATGGAAATCATATGAATGGAAGGATATTATATTCAGAACTGTGTTGTTATTTAATGAATACCGTGAGATGGTTTTATTGTTATATTTTGGGGGCATTACATTGGTCATGTTTGAAACAGGTTAGAAGTTACTTTTTCAAAATAGTTGATGTTTTGTTTTCTGTTTGCTCGCTCAAGTGGTGTTTTGGTCGCTCGAGCAATCTTTGAGATCTTCCACTATTTTACAGGTTTGCAAAAGTTTTGTGAGTATGGTATTTTCTCTTGAGCGGTCTTTTTCAATCTACAAACTTCTGGGAATGGGTCATTGTGCACTCAAGCAGTGTCATTTATCGTCTCTGATGCTCGAGTGGTGTTTTGGTCGCTCGAGTGGTTTGTGCGTATATCAGTACAGGAAAGCTTTCTCTCCTTAAAACTTTCCAAACCTAAATTTCTTCACTTTCTCTCTCTAGTTCTTGTTTAAAACCTCAAATACTCCATCATCCATTGTTTTCTCCATCACTGCTCTTTGGAGAAAAAGGTAGAGCTCATCGAAAGCTTCAATCTAATTAGAGAGGATCTCGCTTTCGGCTTTGCCAAAGTTTTACTCTTGCTCTCTTCTTATTCTACTATTAAGGTAGGGATTTCTTCGACCTCTCATATGATTCTTAGCTTAGTTATTTGCTCTTTGAAAAGTGTTTAGTGATTTGAGGGTTTTGGGTTAAACATAGGGTTTGATGTTGAAAAGTAAAAGAGGGGTTTTTCAAATAAATTCTTGAGAAGGATTGCGGAGGTGTATATATTGTTGGATTATGTTAGAAATTCCTCCTTCAAATGTGCTTTTGAAAATAAAAAAGGTTTTGTTGAAAAATCGTTTATGTTGGTTTATAAAAGAAAATGAAATAGTGTTGGATTTTGAAAGGACATGGAAAAAGGGTATCGGTTAATGATGACAGTGGAGTTGGGTATTTATTATTATTCTCATTTTGAAAATGTTGAGATTTTATCTATTGTTGGACAATTTATCTGTTAATTAGAAATATTTGTTTTGGGCAATCGATAGAGGATTGCTTTTATTGTTCTAGAAATTGCATGAGGATTAGGTTAAATTAAAACTAATTTCTTATACATCTTGCATCGAGCATTGCTTCATACTTAAACATTGAAAATGTATTGTTTTGAGAAAAATGAGTGTATACCTTTGTGAATTTGGTTAGAGGGTGTGGTTGTGGTTTATTATGTTAGCTTGTGTGTCCTTGGTGAAAGTCCAGAAACCCACGCGGTTATTCTGATATTAACATTCCAAAACGCTTACCCTTAGGTCACTCTAATCGTCTTTAAGGCCTCAATCAATGTACATTAACATAAGGTTTAATCTGTATCTCACTCCACTTTCAAGACCTTTTTTCTAGCCTATTTCCAAAATTTCAATGTGAGTCTATAAGATAATTTCAACTCTTCATAGCCACAAACTGTTCACCATACAATAAAATCTTTACTATCATAAGGTCACAATTGCTTCTCATGGACTTACAAAATCGGTAAACTAAGGTTCCACATGAATCTCATAATCGCATTTTCATGTGAGTCCAAAACTATATATCTTACCAATAAAAGTGGTGCCAAATAATCAAATCCCTAAAGTTTTTCCCCCCATTTGGGGTCACTTGTGCATCCTATAAGAAAATAGAGATAAGGTTCAATCCATACTTAAATACTCCACACAAGATCTCATATGCCATATGCGAGTTACACATATGCCTATACATGTATCTACTTCCACATAAGACAAACCACATAAGTACATAGTTACATAGATCACATACGAATCACTCTCCTAAGATATTAACTCGTCCCATGGCGCTCAAAGACTTCCAAATGGAAAAAGTATTAATCAGGTTCCTTTCTAAAATGATTTTAATGAATGCAATAGGCTCAAGTTGTATCCTAGAAACTTAACCCCATATCTACATAGTCACATAAACACATAAAGCATACAAGGTAAACTAACTTCCCTTCCTAGCATGATAAACCCATTGTGGCAAAAACCACTTCCCACAAGCTCAAGGTATTCATACCTAGTTAGCTCTGATACCAAGTTGTAACACCCTAAAATTTATTAATCTTTATATAGTCAATTTTTATTAAATATTCAAAGGCTTCCATCAAATAAGTCCATTTATCGTAAGATAATACTTTAAGAAAAATATTATCTTTTATTAAGTAAATCTTGTTCTCATTGAACTATATTAAACTATTACATTTTATGCTCACAATACAAGTTATAGTTCATAAAATTAAAGAAATCAAAAGTAAAGATACCCTAATGGCGTACAAGTTTCAAGGGAAACCCCTTGGTTACACAAAAAGGGTGGACATTCAGTCCCAACACACATTAGCTTTGTAGCTTCAACAAATAACATCCAGTAAGCCCACGTGCTCCATTTAACATCTTCATCGTCTTGTCACTTGGGCAAAGTCACACCATCAACTCCTGAAATGTTGTTAGTTTACCCCGCGTGGGTACCAAATACAACACACAACTTGTTATCAAAACCTGACTCAACTATCTGGATTCATATGCTATTTATCCCCTTTGACATTTTCTAAACATCCACAAGATTGTAAAATCACATGAGAAAATTATAATGTACATGATACATGAGTTTTAAAATCCAATTCCCCTAAGATTTGTTCAATTCTCAATAACATTTAATAGTATCAACAATTCAACAATAAAGGGTTTCTCAAACCCCACCATTTTCTACAATTTCAATATTCATCTATTTTAATACATATATCCAAATTTAATAATTTCATGTCTCAACACTATTTCCATAATCATTCACACAATTTCAAGATTTAAGAGTCAATTAAGCCAAACTCCCATTATTTAATCAAGTTTGAAAACTAGGATTTTTTAGAAAATTGGGGCTTTTTCCTCTTTCACACTTAAAGGGTCAATTTTTATCATCAACAACAATAATTAACAAAATATTCATAGTCTTCCTCAAAAAATTTGGGTATAAACCCTTTTTATTTATCAAACCCTCTTTATATCACAAAATCATCTCATATATTACTATAACTAAGAAAATACCACATATATCTCAAATCATAAATATATCAAGTTAGAAGTACCCCTACCTCAAGAATGGAGTATCCAAAAAAAACTTTGAAGTTAAAGTGATTCAATCAGTAGATATCTTGGTTTTCACTTCCTCTTTGCTTATCTTGCAAAATCTAGAATGAATCTTTGATAAAAGTAGAAGAAATCAAGGTTGGAAGGCTAGGGCTTTGCATATGGAGGAGAAAGAGAGAAAAGAGAAAGAAAAAAATGACAAGTTTTGGCCAAAAAAAGGGATTTTGAAGTGCTGACTTCGAACAGACCGTTTGAGCTAGCGGGTCAAAACTTGGCTTAAGCAGTGAAAGAAAGCTCCCAGAATCTATCTCTGTAACTTGCACAAACCGCTCGAGTAGTCAAAAGTTCGCTTGAGCGGACTTGTTTCCAATACAAGTACTCAAATTTCAAATGGGCAAAACTCCCTTGTTCGGATTTCGTTTTGGGTCGTTCTTGTGTCTAAATCAAAGCCTCAGAAACAAAATTTTTCAATGGTTCTAGTCTCACATCCAAATTCAAAATATGGAAAGAGAAAAAGATAAAAAAGTGAATATTGTTCATAGGATAATTATCCGAATCAATGTTTTTGGTGCAATCATACTTTACCGTTATGATATCATCTTAATCAATATTCTAAAATGAATCAAGGAGGCTCCAAGTACAATAATAAGAGTGTCAAGAGCAATTTCATTAGTTCAAAGAATATGAAGGGTTACATGTAATTAAGAAAATATATGCTGACGTGGCTTTTTTTGAAAAAAGTAAGCTCTTATAATGTGCCACCTAAGTACGAGAAAAACACTACTTTTAATAATATATATATATATGATATGATGACTAGTAGATGACCACGTGATGTACGAGAATTTAGTTTTAAAATAAAAAATTAATTTTGAGTTTTAATATTTTGTGTGTATAAAATTTTAACAACTGAAGTTAAATACAAACAGATTTGCTAATGGCTGATGAAAATTGTCATCACTGTGCGATCTTATGTAAAATAGGCTCATAAAAACAATTTCTTACAAAGTTTTTTTTTTATAAAAAAAGTGTATTCTCAACCTGAAATCAAATCATCATTTGTGTTAATCAAATTTACTAAAAATTATGAATTCCACTTGTATCAAAATATTATTTCCTGAACAAAATAAAATTACGAAAGATTATATAAAATACAAATTATGACTTGGGTTATAATTCATGGTGTATTATTTTGGTTATTAATCGAAAAGGTTTTTACTAATTTCCTATGTTTTTGGCTATGTCTATAGTGGTGCATCAAGTCTTTAACTATGCTTCTATTTGATTATGATTTATTATAATATTTTTATATGATAATATTTCAATATTTTATTACACGAAAAAGTACTTAAAGTGGGTTGACTCAAAGGTAGGATTTATACTTATATCAATAATATCACAAGTTATTTACATTGATGCATAAAAAATTATAAATTCAAATCATAAACAAAATCTCTATAACCTTAATAATTTTAATTCTCAAAGGGGTTTTGATTAATTCTGTGACACATCATAATAACTGCAAAATTTTTATTCTAGCCAAATTTTTTCTTATATCTTTTCTGGAAGAGCTCATGAAAGTGCAATATCAGTAATATAATAAATTTTAAATTTTTATTTAACAATTATTCAAGAAACATCAATAGGTGCCTTAAATATATATAATCATTTTAGATGAACTATTATTATTTAATAATACTCCACACTATTTATCATTTAACACTTGTCAATTTATCTTCTAAAAGTTTAACCCAAAAAAAATAATATATATATATTGAGTTTCATTATTTTAATCAATCAATATCAAATTAGACGCTATATATATATGTAAATCACTTCTAAAAATATGATGTCTGATATAAAATCACAATAGAGTAAATTTTAATTAATGTAATGATATTTTATATTATGATATGTGTTACAAAATAAAATTTTAATTTTAATTTAAAATAAAATTTTAATGTTAATTATTTATTTTAATAATCTCAGCTTTATCGTTCTATAAAAGTGTTACTCAAATACTTATATATAATAAATGTAGTTAAATTATTTGTTTATTTTGATAATTTTAGTTTTATTGTACTATAAAAGTGTAATTATCATATAATGATTTTATATGACATATATTAAATTATAACATAGTAAAATAAACGCCCATTTTGATATTAAAAGTAATAATTAAATTAGAAAGAGAATTAGTAATATAAACCTAAAAGTGATTCTAATTATTTAATTTTATTTTTATATCTATATTTATTTAGAAAATAAAGATATGTGGAAATAGAATTACACAAAATTTATTTAAAATATTAAATATAAATATATTGTGATTTGATTAAGAAGAAAATACATAAATCAAATATGTTGATTATTGATTTTTTTTTAAAAATATTCTTTTGAATTATTCATACATATTCTATATAGGTATATAAAATTTAAATTAAATATAAATGCCTTGTAATAAATAATTTCATGTTAAATAAAAAATTAAACATAAATTAATATTAAGACATCAACAAGATAAACAAAAAATATAAAATATAAAAGAAAATTAATTTGATTCATGTGATACACATAATTAAGCACATTCAGTCTTATTTATTTGTATATCAAGATATATTTTTTTTAAATATCATAATAATTAAATTAAAATATCAACTGCATAAAAGAAATCTGACAATAATAAAATTAAATATACGATGAAAAATATATAGAAAATAAGTATTTCTTAAATAAAATTTATATAAAATTAGTTATTATAATTAAAATTGAGAAAGTATGTTTATGTAATTTTTCTTTTTTTACAATAATATTTAGAATGTGCCAAAGAAAAAAAAAATTACTTTTAAATATGTATATATATATATAAACACCACCGACCGTCGCATTCGTTATCCACATTCAACCGACCTCCGTGTTCTTGTTCGCAAAAGAAAGAAAAAATGGCTTCATCTTCACTGTTTCCACTCGGTAACACACTACAATAGTGATTGCGTTGTTGCTTAGATGTTCTTAAACTTAATTGTGCATTTAGGAGGTGTTGAATGCTTCAAAAAACATGAAAATTTGATTTCGTTATTGTCTTCGCATTTGCTGTTATTATGGTTTTGATTCAACAAAAGTTAAGAAATTACAAGATTTGTGGACTCACTTTTTGTTAGTAGTTGTTTATGATTAATAGCGTGCATTGCTGGGCCATTTTTAGGAAGAGTTGAGTTCACATTGTGCATGTTGTTGTACAAATTGACAGAACAGTTCAAAATCAATCAAATCAATTTATTGCACAGTTTTAAATGAATATAATCTTGACATAATTTGGTAAACTAGTACATCCAAATCTGAGCTATTCATATTACTTTCTTCTTGAATGATTAATGTCAAATGGAGCGTTAATTCAATGTAGTATTCTAGGTATGGATTTCAACAATGGTTTTGGGAGTTTTTGATTGATGGATTTGAAATAGCTAAGTGAGCATGGTTATTTGAAATCCTTTCATGAATGATTCTACTTGTACAAAAACAGACTAATGCTAACAAGTGTCCCTGGGGCACTAGTTAAGGTGCATTTAATGATGTATACAACTATTTTATAATTAATATTTTACATAATTTAACAATTTTGAAGACTTATTGAATGTAATTAAACATAACTAATTAATATTAACAAAATGTATCTTTCCTATTTCTATGCATCCTTTAGTTTAGAATTATCAATCTATATACGTCAATCAACCTTCTTACAATTTTATAAAGTTATACATTAAATCCATTCATTTCAAATCCGTGTATCCAAATGGAGCCTCAAGTGGTAGGGGGTTTGAACTATCAAGATATATGCTAATGTTGAGTTCTGGGTTAGGTGGACCAAAACAGGACCTGATCTCATACTTGAATCTGGATTCTTACTTGTTGACAGACCAAGCAATTGTTCATAGAATTCTTGTTGAACACATAAGCAGAATTGGTCTTTCAGTTTAATTGCTTCTTTTGGTACTAGTTTAGTTTGATTGTTTTCTCAAAACGATAGCCATCAATTTCTAGTAATAAATCCTGCTCGTAGCTATTTTGATGAGCGGAATTTTGTTTTAATGTTTTGCTGTCAAATATGTTTATATTTCTGAATAAAGGATTTGTGTATTGGTCTAGGTGCTGCATTTTCTAAATGTTTGTCTACCAATAGGCATACCATTTCCGGAGGCAAAATTCGAGCTGCAAATGTGCAATGCACATATTCAGAATTTAGAGCAAGAGCTTCAATGACTATGGAACATGGGGATGAGTTGACCTTAGTTAAGCGCAGGAATGTGATTGGGTTGGTATTGGGTGCTTCAATCCTGTTGATTAACTCATTTAATGCTGATGGAGCTGGACTTCCCCCTGAGCAAAAACCAAGATTATGTGATGATGCTTGTGAAAAGGAGCTTGAAAATGTATGGTGAGATTACATTGGCCTCATTTATATCTTTTCTACTATTTTAAAAGGTTTTACTCTCATCCTGCAAGAGAATGTGTCATAAACCCTCTCAAATATACAGAAACTTATAGAGTATTATTAGAGAGAACATTTATAAACTATTATTTTGAATTTCAAATATACAGAAACTTAGGAACACAACATTTTGATGCTTAGAACAATCACAATACAAAGTAATGTTTAAATTAGATTGGAAGTCTTGTGGCCTTTGACTTGCTTCAAGACAAGCCTCAATACAAGTAGTTAAACTTTAGCCTCATATTCAAGATAATTGTTGTCAGGCACTTGTGATATGTATGCTTATGCCAACTCATGCACATTGTATGTTTAAGTTCACACTTAGAAAACATTAATTTATATATTAAACGAGAATGATCTATATTATTGAACTTTTTTGAAGAGTTAGAAAGGAATTGAGTCTATGATATGGATGAAAGTGGGACGCCAATATTATAACAAAATATATTTTTCCTTATTTTTTCTATAATTTCCCCCCTCTTTCTTGGATGAATTATTTATTTCTGGAAAGTTACTACTCACTTTTGCCTCATAGGAAGACAAACAACTTTGCATATAGATGCACCCCAAAAATTTGGTTGGACACCCCGTTTTCAAATTTAAGTTATCTTGTTTTTCTTTCAACACCCCAATTAATTTCAATTTTACCCCCACCTAACCCCCAAACCTTAACCTTATCTCCACCCAGCCACCACCACCTCTAGCCTTCCTCCCTCGTTACGAACCCCAACCCATCCCCTCTCCCTGCCACGAACTACCCTTCCCTGCAGTGGACCCCTTTTCTTCCCCAAAACCACAGAGAGAGAGAGAGAGAGAGAGAGAAGAGAAGTAGGGTTGGGTTGTGCTAGTTGTGTTGAGGAGGTGGCAACTGTGGAGTATGGGAGGGGTTAGGTTGTGGCGGCCGGACCTAGGGAGGGGCCGGGGGCTGATAGGGAAGCTAATGAGCAGGAGAGGGTGAGGAGATGTTGGGGGGAGGGGGACAAATGTGGGTTGGCTGTCGGGGATGGCAATGGCAGCGGCAGCGGCAGCTGCTAGGATCAGGAGATTTTATCCTTTTTGGTAATTTGATTTAAGGGTATGATGGTACTAAAAAAAATGAAATGTGAGGCATCCAACAAAATTTATGGGGTGCATTTAGAGGCTCCCCTTACGGATTTCAGAACTTGGGCTGTCAATCATTTTTTACTCAACAGTGGTTAAAGATTGATATACAAATTTAATATCCCCTTCCAAATATTACAATCTTAAAGATATGTACCACCAAGCACATTCCATCTTGTTTATCCCTTTCATATACCTGATTTTCTTCTGACATCTGTGATTGTTTATAATGTGTATCTCTATATATGTGTGTATGTAATTTTTCTCTAGAACTTGTGCGTGTAATATATATTGCTTTTTTATGTTCTTGTCGCACTTTTCACATGCAATTGTAGACCATTCAAATTATTTTGGTGATACTTGACATGGTTTTGGCCCATTATATCTTCACTGGTTCCTTAAATGAGCTTTGATTTATGACTTGCAACTGTGACAGACAAGGGTTTCCATCAATGTTGTATGGCTAGGCCCACTAGGCCCCACAATATTACATTGACATTTGAAGGGGAGTGCCTGGGATAAAAGGTTGCTTGCTACTATGATACTTGAGAACCACCATGTCACGACCCTAACCCGCCTCAAACAGGATGATGTGGTGATTGGCCAATAGTCCTTAACTACCGAAGGCCTAACTAAAGAAAGCAAGATGGACTCTTAATATAATTGGGGCAAAATTTCTTTTTCATGTGCGGAAGCCATTATCAGTTATATTGAATCCATTTATAACATCCATTTAGAGTAATGCATAACTACATAACATGAAAGCATATTATATTTTTCTTGAACTATTATCTTACAACACTGCATAACTTTAATAATGAAATAAAATACAATACTCAAGTCACAACTTAAACAATTCAGCACAAGCACACAAGACCAGCCTCTAACGAACTTCTCTTTATACTTGAAACTCTTCATCACCTACATATATATGTATAAGGAGAGGGGTGAGCCATTGCCTAGTGAATAGCAATAAAGTAAGGCGGTAAATGAATGAACATCCATGAAATATAACATTTAACATAACTTGTTCATAACTTTAACTTGAACAAGGTATACATACTTGACTTTCAAACATTATATAGTGATAGACATTTCAAGGATTACAAAGTGCTTAATTGGCCCGGGTACCGGCTAAATGGATCAAGTGCGAGATTGGCCATAATACATGATTGGATATTCCCCCAATTGTGGGACATGATCCAAGAACGCCATCTAGGTACATGATAAAAAAGTATAGAATATTCATTCATAACAAAACATATCAAAGCTTGTAACCATAATCAAGTTTTGCATTGAAAATATAATTTGACAAACATAGCGTTACTGAATTACTACTCACAGATGGCTCGTTGATCAAAAGGTTTCTTTTCCAAAGCTTGACTTGACCTACAAAAGGCATGAACAAGACATTGAAAATAATTCAATATACAAGCTCCTACTTTAATTCGAGTGTCTAATTATTTAATTGGCTTTTATTTATGTTTCTTATTTGGTCTTAAATTGGTTTTGAAAGTCAAAGTAATTTTAATTGTCTCATTTTTTGGGTTTTAGTTGGAATAGAAAGTCTTTAAAGTCTATATAAAACCATGTAATGTTTCTAACTTAATGAAGTTGCTATTATAGAAAATTTCAAGACTTTGAAGCTTCTTTCTTATGGATTGTGTGATGCAATCAAACTCGAAGTGTGATGCTTAAGGTCTCTAGGAGTAATTCCTAGAAACTATCTCCTAAGGCCTATTTTAGCAATTGGGTTAAAAGCCAGTTTTTGGTTTTTTGGCTTTTTTTGGGTCACATCACCTCTTTATTTTTTTGCACGTTTTTAAAAAAAAACCAAAAAAAAGTCAAAAAGCTGGCTTTTATTCTCCTTTCCCTTTCATATTTTCTGCACTTCCACAGCCCAAACACTGTTCACGGGTATTGTTCATGGCCCTTGAAACAGCACCTAAACAGTGCCAAAATCTCATTTTTTTTTTGTACTTAAACTCTTACCCTCTTATTAACCCAATACAAACCCTTCAAAACCCTATATTCTTATTGCGATTTGGCTATAAAACCCAATTAAAATCAGCCCCAAAAGTCCAAATTTACTGCTGTCTCTATTTGTCTTACATCACCTGGCGTCTTCTCTCGCATTTGCATGAGGATCAGTAAAAGAAGGGAATTAGCTTATTTTACTCTTCCATGGCATTTTTTTTTTTTTTGGGGATAAATACTCTTTCACGGCATTAGAGACAGTTGCATTCAGTGAACTGGTGGAAACTCTTGTAAGGCACAGGACACATGTTATCTGCATTTCATTGTTCCTCTTTTCTTTTTCCTTCTTATTTTTTATTTGAAAAAAATGGATTATAGCTTTTCTTGCTTTTCATTTGTCTCTGAGAGGGGTTTAAATCAAAAGGTTTAAAAGTTTTTGTCATCTGTTATTATGGGGGTCCCAACATGTCACATCACACCTTTGATTATTTCATAATGTTCCAATATTAAAAAAACCTTACTTCGTAAATTATAATATGACCTTTCGTTTGATGAATGGGGCCCACTGGGCCTATCAACCTTGAAGTTGTGGGTTTGAACATGGGGGCAGCTGCTTTGTGCAAATAATGCCATATCTTAGGTCTATAAACAATCTACACCACCCAAACCCTTATCTGATGGGGATTAAATTGGGCGTACTTACCTTTTGTTTGATTATTACACTTACCACACTTGACACTCATTTATTAAGTTAGTTTTATGCTCTTCATATAAGCAAGTTTGTATGGGTTCAAGCTAACTCAATGAATTCAGTCAAGGAATGAAACTCAAAATTGGCATCTAACAAAACTTGATAATACATTAATTCTAGTGGACACGTTCTTATTTAGCACATCTATAAGAAGGGCCAGTCATTCTATTGTTAATTAGGATATCCTGTTTCACCTGGGCTGCCATGACTGTCTGACATGTTCCACTCTCATGGACGTACTGGTTCCATTTTATCCCTCGCAGAGAACTTTATTAATTAGAATTGTCCTGTTTCTTTAACATCAACCTTGTATTGTATGTTATCTGGAAACAACCTGTCTGTGATTGTATGCACCTCCTCTGACACATCACTTTGCAAAGGTTGAATTTTATACAACATATTAGCTACCAACATTCACGAAGTATGAAATGAATTTTGATTGCCACTGATCAGTGGCTTATGTGGATGAGGTGGAGTACTAAATTTAGAAAATCTTCTGATTGATGAAGGTACCTATGGTAACTACTGAGTCTGGTTTGCAGTATAAAGATATTAAAGTTGGTGAAGGCCCCAGTCCCCCAGTTGGTTTTCAGGTTTGTTTTCCAAATGTCCTGAATTTAGTTTCTACATGCAAAGTTGCAAACAAAGAAAACTCAGGATGTTGTGTCTCCAATTTCTTTTTTCTTTTCTTTTCCCTTCTTCTTTAGAAGCACTCTATTTTATCTTAAAATCAAACCATGATGGGAACTTAGACCTCTTCTTTTTTTAAGTTCCCAGCTATTATTTTGTCCATTTAATCTTTCACTGCATATCCAGTCATATATATTAATTTGATTTTAGTTATTATGTGTGAATTTCCTATCAATATTTGGAATTATTTTCTGCAACATGCTTGCAACATTTGAACGTAGTACATAAATATCTGCCAAGTGAAATAACTCATAGTAAGTGTTTCTAATCGTAAATGTGCAATAAATGCAGAGGAGTAGTGTTGAGTATTATATGTTATATGCTTATGCTTTGTTTTAGTTGTTAGTAGCCCAAGGAGTATTTGTGTACTTTGGACCATTCTAATTCTAATAATAATAATAATAATAATAATACGTGTCATATGGGAGAGAACCCTAATTTTTTGGGTCTCTTTCATTGGCTGTTCATTGTATCTTTCTTCTCTCATCTTGTTTTTCTTGTAATGTTAATTAATATGGTATCAGGACATTATCTATATGTTTGAGCTATGAAGTACGGACACATGACATACAGATATGACATGGTCACGTGGATACGCAAATTTTTTAAAAATGCAGGACATGACATGCTTGGGACACGTGCAACTTATATAGTTTTATATACTTATTATATGTCATATTTTTAATTATTTAATATTTATTTTATGTCATATTTAATTTTATCAAATTTATCAATTTTAGGTATGCTATTTCAGTAAAAATTAATTAATTATTTTTTTTGAAAAAAATGGTCCTCAACGTGTCCCTAGCCTGTCCGACACGTGTTCGAGCATGTCCAGTGCGTGTTTGTGTCCGTGTCCGTGTCCGACACCTGTATCTTAGCTCCAGAGAGGTGTCCGTGTTTCATAGGTTTGAAGATTGAAGAATTTCATTGCTCTTAACTTCTGATCATATATGCCTTTGAAGAAAAAGAGACCAATATGTTTGACTATAGGGTGTGAGTACCTAGTTTCTCTCTCTCTTTCACTCTCTCTCTCTTTGGTTACTTATGTGGCGTTTGATAATCTAATTCAGCACTTAAAATTGAATGTATTAAGTGAACATTAATTAAGCCCGTTTAATAACCACTAATGGTATCACTTAAAAATTTAAGTGGCTCTTAAAATGCAAGTTAAAAATTAGGAAGTGATAAGAAACAAACTTAATTATGATTGGATTTGTAAATACTTATATATAAGCATCAGCATACATCGTTATCACCTTACAACCACCACAATCACTATGAACACCATCGCCACCACCACCGCTATCACCATCACCATCATCACGACTTCCACCCTTCCATGGCCACCACCTTCATCACCATTGTCATTGTTACCATAAGCACCGCCATCATTTCACTGTCACCACCACAATTGCCATTGCTATTACCATCATCACTACAACCCTTCACTTCCACAATCATTGCACCATTGCCATAACTAGGGGTGTTCAAATTACCCAATGAACTGAAGAACTGAACCAAACCAAACCAAACCAAACCAAACCGACCTCTTTGGATTGAGTTGGTTTGGTTTTTGAGTGCATTGGTTTGGTTCTGGGTCTTCAAATCATCAAACTGATAGGATTGGGTTAGTTCTTGTTTTAGACCTTGTCTAAACCGAACCTACCCAAGAACTGAACCTATTTAAATATATATATTAAAATTTTATTTATATTGTCATTTCTTCATCTAATTGGTTTATTACAATAGACTTAATTGCACCTAATAATTTTCCACATAACGAAGGAAGTACTAGAGGCTTGAGTTGGATTTCGCAATTGATTTAATTTGTATTGGTTGTATTAATGGATTTAATTTGTAGTAGTCATGGTTAAGCTTGAGTTGGATTTAATTTGTATTGCGTTGCATTAAACAATATTTTGCTCTTTGTTTGTGTTATGTTTAAATATTAAAGATTTGTTTATTTTAATTATTTATTATTGATTGATTCACTTATTTTCAATATAGTGGCACCCGAACCAACCCAAGGTAAATTGGATTGGGTTGGGTTGGTTCTAGTGCAAGATTGGTTTGGCTTTGGGTGCAAAGACTTAGAACCAAACATGATTGGGTTGGTTCTAAATTTAGTGCCAAGCTAAATTAAACTGACCCATGAACACCCCTAGCCATAACCACTACCATCATTACACTACCACCACCGCCCTCCTCTTTTTATCTCCACAACATTATCCCTCCATCATCACCACAACTACTATCTCTCTATCTCCACCACCATATCGCAATATAAAATTGAAAATTATAATTTAAAAAAATAGATTTCAAATTTAATATTATACATATCAAACAACTTGTTTTAGTTCAATACTTAATTTTTTATTAAACAGTTTTTTAGCTTAAAAAGTTTAGCATTCAATTTTTAGTATTTAATTTTTAGTTTTTAGTTTTCAGTTTTAGCGATGTTTGATAACTTAATTCGGTAGTTAAAACTGAATGTATTAAATGAAAATCAATTAAATTTGTGTGACAACCACAATTGATAGCACTTAAAAAATTGACTCTTAAATGTACGTTAAATGCAAAGAAATTTTAAGTGGTATGAAACTTATTTAATCCTGACTGAATTTATAAATACTAAAAATAAGCGTTGACATATATTATTATATAAACTCACTACCACTAACACCGCCATGATCACCATCACCGCCGCCGCTACTACTGCTGCCTCCACCACCACCACGACCACCACTATCATGCCGCCGCCGCAACCACTACTACTACCCACCTTCATCACCATTGTCATTATTGCCGTAAACAACACCATCATTACACTACCCCCACTGCACCACCACCACAATCGCCAATGCCATTACTACCACCACAACATACAACCGTTCACCGCCACAACCACCACCATCATTTCACTACCACAATAGCTACCATTATTATACCACCACCGCTGCCGCCCCCTTTTTATCTCCACAAGCACAATCTCTCTAGTTCCACCACTATTGCCATTAGTCCCACAACTTACGTTGTATCGTGCCTTGGACTTACAAGATCCGAATCCAAGGGAATATTCCCAAGAATATATCAAAGGACAATAATAAATAATAATCAAAAGCCATCGTCCATGTATAAATAGTTCATTAAGTACATGTTTTATAGTCTTTACATACATCCTATATTCATCAACTACATGGCATGAATATACAGTATGCAAATCAAAATGGAATCAACGTTCTTTACAAAATAAATGTCCACTAGCTTGCGACAATTAAAAAAGGGTACAACCCTTTACAAAATAAATGGCACTCAACCTACAAAATAAAGGCCCTTGGCCAACAATCAAAAGAGCTTCTCTAGCTCATGCTCACATTCCATGCCAACTCATGGTCATGGTACATCATCAATACCTAATAAGCCTTTTTTTTTTTTTTTTTTAACCTGGGATGAACATATAATCCAGTAGAAAAATCTTTACATCTACTAATATTAATCTACATGTGTAGATGATCATGATGGTATAACATATGTATAAAATGTTCAAATCCCATTTTGCATCAGTGGCAATATTCATTTTCAAATCACATGGCTTATCACAATGTTTAATAAATATTTTCAAATCATAGTTTATCTAATTATAGCTAGATGAATCCCTAAGTCAATGAATCTGCCAGTGGTCATTGCTAAGCACCACCCAAGGTTCTGAAAAGCGGTTGCGGTAGTTGCAACGATGGCGGTAGCGCGGTTGCGGTGGCGGGGTGTAAAAGCCGTAGCATAACGGTTGTAGTAACCGGAACCGTGAATTTTTTTATTTTTTGCACAATTTGAAAAAACTTACTGATATGCATATTTTTTTCCCATGATCATATTTATTGGGTTTAAAATAAATATTGATCAATTTTTGTAAATTTTTAAGTATTATCCAATATATTTCATATTTTTAAATCACTATAAACTACGTTTTTTACATTTTATTTTAATAATGAATGACTTTATATTATACAAAAAATCAATCACTAACTATTATATATAAGATAAACAATGATGAAAGTAAGAGAATAAATAAGAGCCTACATATATATATATTTTAACCAAGCCAAATAGATAATGACCACACTTACTATTATTATTATTTTCAAACAATATATAGATAGACACACAAACAAAATGATTGAGTGATAGCAGCTGAATAGAATAGCATAGGTCTTACAGCTTCAACAAATCAATAACACGTTCATCATCTTTCCTCTTCTCTCTCTCTCTCTATCTCTTGCTCTTCCATTTTCTCTCTTTATCTTTCCTCTTCTCTCTATCCCTCTTCTCCCATTTTCAGTTTTTTTTTTTCGTGTGTGTTTTTTCGAAAGAAGCAGTATGGAACCGTTACATAACAGTGCGTAATAGGCCGTTACAGCTGTTACGGCACCGTTACGACCACTACAGCAGCTGCTACGGCCGACACACCTGTGAATCTCAGTCAAACTGCAAAAGCGGCTGTAACGGGTGGCGGTAACCATCAAAATCGTTACGTAACGGCGTTACGTAACGGTTGCGGCCGCTTTTCAAAACCTTGGCACCACCTAAACACTACCACTTTACCAGTTGTTAACTGGAAGGATAAATGGGTACCTACTCCGCACGGGTTTCCAGTCTTTCATTGTGGACTCTCTCGCCAATTTAATCTCATCTCTATGCATTGCCTAGATTCACCATTAACATTCAATTTAAAACAAGGGGTTTTCAAATAGTGATGCATCTCGTGCAAAACTCAATCATCGAAAATGTGTTTAACAACACCACCACCATTCATCAACGGGTTTTCCCATTTAAAGAATTCAATATTTCAAATTATCAAAATGAGTTTCAATTCATCCTAGGTTGGTGATTTCTACAGCAATGCAATTCTCTACCAATTGCCAACAATTACAATCTCTATAATATGTAATAAGTCAAATTTTAAGGTATCTTATTTCAATTTCAAGAGAAGAGACAAGATTCTCAACCACTGTATAATTTCTCAAATTAGGGTTTCAAAGAATTTGGGGCTTTCTCAAACTAAAGCACCCTCACGCTATAAAACATTAAGAAAATACATTTAGTAGGAAAAATATAGAGAAATCACCAATATTTACAAACCCTAAGTCTCTACAATGCATATTTCCCAAAATCTATACATATTTCTCATAGAAGTGTAAAGAAAATACCACACATCTAAATATAAACTCATATTAGGGGTGCTTAGGGTCAGTCGGTTTAGGTTTAGAGGTGTGATTACCACTCAAATTGATCTTTTCGGTTTGACACTTCCATCAACTGATGTTAACCAACACTCTCTTTGAACTTAACCGTAATTTGATTCAGTTTTTTTTGGTCGATTTCGTTAGTTTTGCACACAGTGCAAGCGTAGATGCAGGTAGCTCTAAATGCACCCCAAAGATTAGGTTGGGCACCCCAATACTTGGAACACCCCAATTGAAAATTTAAATATTTGTTTGGACACCCCAAATAGTACCTATTATAACCTTCAAATCAAAAAAAATTCTACTTTCTACACCCCAAGACTACTAGCTTTTTCATCTGGACACTCTATGCCGAACAAATTATATATGTCCAGAAACTTAATTCCAAACCTATGAAGTTTTTTCAGATACTCAATGCCGAACAAATTAATGTCTCGTTTGGGAACATCATTTTTAAGCCTAAAAGTCAAAAAGTCATTAAAAAGGCCAAAAAGCCAACAAACTATACAAAAAAGTCAAAGATTCATTTTTCTTTCTACTTTTCGCACATTTTTTCATAAAAAACTAAAAAGTCATCCCAAACATACTAAATTTTTTACCTAATATTTTAACCAAAAAACTAAAAAGTTACTAAAATAGCCTGTTCCCAAATGAGGCCTAAATGTGTTAAAAAATTGGTTGTAGCATTTTCATTTGGAAACTCAGTGTCGAACAAATTATATATGTCTTGATACTTAATTCCGAATCTATGAAGTTTCTTCGGATACTCAGTGCTGAACAAATGAAATATATTCGGATACTCAATTCCGAACGATAGAAAATAGTTGCAACTTTTTTATCTGGATACTCATTGCTGAATGAATGAAATATGTCCGGATACTCAGTTCCGAACAAATGAGAAGTGCGGATACTAAGTTCCAAACAACAGAAAATTAGTTCTAGCTTTTCCATCAAGATAGTCAATTCTAAAAATATTAAACTGCCTCAGTTCCAAACAGCTGAATTTTGTAACAAGGCATTAAGGTTGAATATGGAGAGGTAATAAAGACAAAAAAGAGAAAGAAAGAATACAAAGGTTTAACGTGGTTCAGCCAATATTGGCCTACATCCACACACACAAAGCCCTAGGGGGCTACATCTTTCATTCACTCAACTTCATTCTCTTGTTTAAATGATACACTATATATATAGAGTGAGAGATACAATCAAATCCTTTTAGTTAAGGAATTGAAATAAATCAAAGAAAGAAAAGAATCATAAATGCACAAATCATAAGATCTCCATATCTTCTCATATCTTCTATGTCTTATGATATCTTTGCCAATATAATCTTATCTTCAGCACAAACAAAAACTTTGGTACTTAAAAATACTAAATGCTTACCATTCTATCATTTATAGTATTTAATGTTATAAACACATTGAAAACATTGAAAAGAATCTATATCACATTCAAAGCACTTCATTAGAAGTACTTAAAATAGTAAAGAAGACATCACTCCAAGTCTATTATCTCTTTCGTTGCAACATCAGCAGTAACAATTTTCTTGAAAGCTTCTATACGAGAATTGTAAATGGTGTCCCATCTTGTAGAACATGGGCGATGATACTTGTGTCAATTTGTTGCTATTGGTGGAGCAAGATGACCTGACGTCAATTACAAATCCATTGCCACCCGCATCAGCCCTCTTCGTAACAATTACAAAACCATTCTTCCTTCCTATGTCATGAACCCACCAAATTAATGTTTCTCGACTCTTGCATATCTACATATAATAAAAAGATAACAACTAATATTCATAATACACATTACAATGACTAATTTTGTGTATGTAACATACCTCATGAGTGACAAATTCACTAGTAAAATCCATTACACATTATGTTGAAGTCTTATTACAACGTGTAGAAACATCACCCTAAAGCATAGTATGAGAAGATAGAAAATTTGAAAGTACGGAAACACGCAACCAAATATTTTAACTTTCTTTGGATACTCAATACCGAACAAATTCAATTTGTTTGGAAACAAGTTTCCGAACATATGTAATTTGGTTGGAGATATAATACCTGATAGCTTTTTTTTTTCTTTCGAAAATGGAGTGTGAAGAAGTTAGAAAATTAAGTGTTCAAAAAAACAGAGCCGAACATAGACAATTTGTTCGGATATTAAATACTGAACAATGACCATTATTTCGGAAATACACTGCTGAATATATGAATTTTGTTTGGAAATAAGTTTCCGAATAAACGTAATTTGTTCGGTACTGAATTTCCAAATCAATTCCGTAAACCAAACAACGAAAAATGATAAACATCAAATGAAAACTTACTTTATCCATAGAAAAATGCTTGGAAACATCTTCTTTATTGTCCATTGTTGATTTCAATATGAAATAGAATGCTAGCATAATGGATTCAAGCAAATAGGGTTAGGTATGAAGATGCAAAGTGAAGAGAGTAAGAAGAGAATAAAGAGAGAGAAAAGAAATATTGGGGCTGGTGATGAATGAGGTGTCCAAAAACTTTGATTTATACTTTTTCCAATGTCAAGTACTTTTTGACCATTTTGAATAGGGACTTAATTGTAATAAAAAAAATTTCATTAAATTGGGGTGCCCAACCTAATTTTTTGGGTGCAAATAGAGCCACCCTTTAAATGTAGATCTAATAAACTAATTCAAGGTTTCCAACTACAACACTATGAACTCACATGCATGCATGAGAGAATAAAAAATAAAGCTAAGATAGAGAGATCTAATAGAGTGAAGAAAGGAACTCATCACTGCCACCACCACCGCAAGTTTTCTACTACCACATCGACATTGCCATAGCCACTGCGAAATCAACAGAGGGAAGTTTGTATAGAGAGCCACCCTCACCATCTTCGGTATCAAGAATGAGGGCTTAGTGTCACAAACCCAACCTGCACCAAACAAGATGGTGTTATGACCAGCCAGTAGTTGGAGACTACCAAAAGCCTAACTTTCAAAGCAAGTTGGACTCTCAGGATAATTGGGGCAAATTTTTTCATTTTAAGTGCGGAAGCCATTACTTATATTGAGTTCATTTGAAATATCCATTCAGAGTAGTGCATAACTATATGAAATGAAAGCATACATTCCTTTTGGATTATTATCTTGCGTCATTACATGATCCGTACGACAAAGTAAAATACAATACTTATGACAAAAATTATACAAAACCATTATAATCATTCAAGACCACTCTTAATCAACCCCTCTTCGTAACCAAGCTCTTCGTCACCTACACATATATATATATAAGGGAGAGGGGTGAGCCATTGCCCAGTGAATAATATTACAGTAAAGTGGTAAATGAATGAATTCCAATATGTTTTGCAAAGCATAATATCATATCATATTTTCAAAAGCATTCAAAGATTTCTTATCAAAATATTTCATAATCAAAACATGATAACATGGTACATCCATTAGAACCTCTTAGTAGAATAATCGACACTTCGGTGGCGATGGAGCTCAAACATAGCCATGGTACATTTAGATTGTCCCCCAATGGCTGGGTCTATCTAAGGATGCCATTGATAGATTCAATAAAATATAGGACATTCATTCATTTGGAAACAAAATAAGAATTTCACAAATCATGACATATCATCAAGTTTCAAAACTAATTTTCGAACATAACTTTGGAATAATATTACTCACAGATGGCTCACGAACAATGAGATTTTCCCCTTCTCCAAAGCTTAACCTACACAAAGTATAGACAAGGCATTGGAAATATCTTAACTTGCAAGTTCTTAAATCAATTCAAGTGTTTTAGTTTAGCTTAGCATTTTCTAAAGGATCTCTTGTAACACCCCAGATATAATTCCCACTGAACACTTAAAAGAACATGCCCCATACATCCAACAATACAATACCATTCAAGTGTTTTTTCTCTCTCATTGAACTATAGATTCAACTTACAAAAATTATAAGATACATATCTCAGTTTAGTAAGTTAGAGAAAGTTACAAAACAATTACATTGTGCCCCCTTAATACAAAAATACGAAACTCAAAACAAAATTAAGAAAGGAGTCCCCAGTTACATTACATTTTCAAAATGACAAAAATTTAGATTTTTTTTTAAAAGAGATAGTCATTTCCTTCTTCATTGACGGGTTTGGGGCTCTTCATGTCCTGAAATGTTAGTAAATTGGAATGAGCAATTGCTCAGTAGAGAATAACTTTAACCAAGTATATAAATGTTCGATATAAAAAATATGCATGACATCTATCAATGCCCATGAGTTTACATTTGGTATAAAAAGTTATAACACAACATACAATTCAACATTCAATTCTCCACATTTTATTGTCCTCACACGGATGGCTAGTGGACACCTCAAACCTTCCACTTTCGTCGTCCTCACATGAACTGGCTAGTGGACACCTCATAACAACCCCACATTCGTCGCCCTCACGTGAACCGGGCAAGTGGGCACCTCAAACACATTCCTGCATTCGTCGTCTTCACACGAACCGGGCAAGTGGGCACCTGAAACACATTCCAAAATGTTAACATCTTAAACACATCACAAGGAATCACAAGGATCCTCCAATTTTACTTAAGTCAAAACCAAGAACAACCCTTCGGGTTACACATTAAAATTTGAGGCTTTTCCTTCCAAGTATTAATTTTCCTTAATTCATGTATATTTAATTACCCAACCCATCATCAATTTCACACAAAACACATCATCAATACAAAACCCATATATATATACACATCATCCATCTCAATAGTCACATATACCTTAAGATTCGCTCACATTTAAACCAAAGTATGAATATACAAGGGTAAAGGTATTCCTACCTCAAAGGTTGCAAGATGAGAGATGGAGATCCACGTGATGAACTTCCGAAATAACATTATCTAATTGGTTCAAAACGTAGTTCTTGACGAGGGTAACAACTTTAATGAAGGCCCAAAGATTGATTCTTACTATACTAGATGAAATCTAAGGTTTTCAAGGTAGGGTTTTGGAAAGAGGGCTGCTAGAGAGAGGAGTGTATAAGAAATGAGTTAGAAAAGTGTTTGGATCATTTTATAACTCTGCTGCCCCGAATAGACCGCTTGAGTGAACTTTCCATCGCTCGAGCAAAGTGCCAAAATACAAAGAGACCGCTTAAGCTAACTTTCCACTGCTTGAGTGGTAAACGCATGGTCTCAGAAGTTTTGCAGAGTTACAGTGAAAATACTGGGAGCTCGAATTTTACGCTTGAGTGACCTTTCCTTAGCTTGAGCGGTCTCGCCTGCAAACATGCAAGATACTGAGAGCTACAAGTCTACGCTCGAGCGGTCACCCAAAATCGGTTGTTACATCTCTAGTTATAACTCAAGTCTTTTCTAAATGTTAATCAAGTGCAAAGCACTTGCTAAAGACGTACTTTGAAGGGCCTTAAATGTTCACGACTTAATGTTTCTTAATCTTTTTAAGCTCAAATTCAAGTGTTAATCATGTGCTAAATGTGCATATTGACAAGCCCTAGGTACCCTAAAACAATTTCATATGTTTTGTATGGGAAATATCATGTTTAGATGTTTAAGGTTTAAGGAAACATGAAGAAATGAAAGGAAATTAAGTTAGGAGAGGAATTAGCATGAAATGGTTAGAAAAAAAGTGAGCAGCCTTCACTGATTTAACATATCTTTTTGTATACTTAGAATTTGGATGTGAGACTACCATTATTGGAAACTAGACTTTCGGGGCTTGAATTTAGACTTAAGAATCGCTTAACACCGAGTCTGGATGAGAAAGATATGCTCATTTCAGGTTGCAAGGTATAACATGAAAGTGGGCTGAAGCAGGGTTGGCCACGCGTGCGGTGGTTTGGCCGCTCAAGTGGTGGCTCAGGGGAGGCAGATTGTGTTCTTTGTGCTCGTGTGCCCGATGGTGGCTGCTCGAGCGCCCATCAAGCAGAAATCAAGTCAGGTGCGTGTTCTTGGTGTTCCAACTCCATTTTCCTCACCTAAAAGCCTCAAAACATGATATTTGATATACTAAGGCATGAAAATATGATGAAGGGTTTATGAAAACTCATTGGAATGCATGAATTTCAAGATTAATCCAACAAAAAGAAGTTTGAATTCAAAAATTTCTCAACTCCTTTTCTTTCTTAAACTCTCTTGCATTTCTTCATTTTAATCTTTCAAAACTTGATGTTTAAGGCTTTAAAGCATGAATAAATGATGTGGGTTTCATAGACAAAAACCTATATGCAATGAATTCTAAGCTTGAACAAATCAAAACATAGTTTTTCTTACAAATTCTTCAAACCCTTTTTATTTTCCAAATTCTTTCCTATCTTTACAATTACAATCTTCAAAACTTAGTCTAAATGATTTTCTAGCTAGATTAAAGCAACAATACAAGAAAGAGGGTTGAATTTCTTACCTATTGATGATTTTTCCTTGATTTTCATAGCTCAAATCTTGGAGTTATTTGATTTCTCCTCTTTTTCTCCTTTTTATCCTTCTTTCTTCTTGTTCTTGTTTTTGTTCTTGTTCTTGCTTTCTCTCCTTTATTCTCCATCTTTCTCTTTTGTTTGATGAGAATAATTAGTTTAAACCACTAATTGCTCTATTAACTCAATTAACCAAACTCAACTCTAATTAATCCTATTTTGTCTCTAATCTTCATTAGCCTAATTAATCTTACTTAGCTTTTGCTAATCCTGCTTAATTTCTAACAAGGTATTCATTAAACTCTATTCATTAGATTAAGATCATTAAGCTCCTCACTTAGGGTTTTCTAAATCATTTAAGTGTTCAATTCTCAAAGTCAAAATAAATTCCCTAACCCTACAATACTTCTAAGTCTCTTGGACATGCTCAAATTCTTCAAGGCTCCTTGGGTTCTCTATCTAGCACATACATTCCTAAGTTTTCTAGCTAATGTATTCATATCCTAAATTGTTATCCTAACAATTCATATTTTTATTTCTAAAACATAGTAAGGTAATTAGATCAAGGTATCCCATGATATGAAGTAGTCAATGGAATAGTTATTTTGACCTAACGTATTCAAAGATGGATAATGATATAATTATAATACATGGCATTCTTTGGGGTGTCACAATTAGTCTATGAAGAAGTCTGCTATGCTGAGAGAGAAGGGAGAGAGTGTGTTAAATGGGTTCTTTAGGTTGACTTTTGAGTTCTCTAGAGCAGACTTTTGGTTTCTCAAAGAAATTGATGACAGAGAAAGTGTGTTAGAGATATGTATAATATTAGACTAATTGTCAAATAGAGAGAGTGAAATGGTTTGGGTTCTCTAGGTAGTCTTTTCAGTTCTCTAAACAGTTTTTTGGTTTTCCTGGAAGACTTTGGAATGATTTAATGAAAGAAAAGGAGAAATTGATAAGGAAGAGACAGAGCTAGAGATAAATATATAATATTTATATATTATTGAAAATTAGAAATGTGGAAGAGAATCGAAAGTTTTCTTTAAAATATATCGGTCAGATATATTGTGACTGACCATGAATTCGTGAAAATTGAAGATGTAAACCCGCAGCCAACCGTTCTTGCAAGAGAAACTGTCCACAGCCACTCGGTTTGGGTCGGGTCAGATGGTTTTGTCGGTTCTCTAGGTTTCATGAACAACTCTTAACTCATATTGAGTAGATCAAAGAAATCCCTACCTCAAATAGAGAAGAGGAGAAACCCTATATTTTGAAGGTGGATGAAATGGAAGTCGGCTCCAATGAATGCAAAGCCCTTGTCAAGCTCTACAACGTTGAAACTCCAGTTGAAGATCAACTCTTACTCTAGCTAGGGTAGATTGAAGCTTCTATGATAGTATTAATGAATGAGAGAGAGAGAGAGAGAGAGAAATGCATTTTAATGAAATATCTACATCGAAGCGATCTATCACACATCGATTGCTAGCTACTAGATGTGAAGTGATTGATCGGATTTCACAATGATTGATCGCACAATGACCGCTAGCTACTAAAATTCACACGAAATCAATAATATTGAAGTGATCGATCGCTTGGAGGGCTGCGATCGATCGCCAACCCAGAAAATCACATTTTGACTCTCAAAATCATAATAACAAACCCCCAAAACACTTCTTAATAACATCACGATAACGAAACAGACAAAACGATGCGAATTCTAAGGCAGCATAGCCTTATTTGAAACCAACCAAATAAAGGTATTTGGTTCGGGTTTAGATATATAGCGTTACATGCCGCCTTCACCTCCACCTCCACCTCCACCAACTCACAATCACAACATAAAAATTGAAAGATATAATTTTCAAATTTGATCCTGTACATATCAAATAGCATGTTTTAGTTCAACACTTACATTTTTTTGTCAAATTACTTTTCAGTTTAAAAAATTCCGCGTTTAGTTTTCAGTACTTAATTTTTTAGTTTTTAGCTTTATCAAACATCACCTAAGATAACCTAATTCAACACTTAAAACTGAATGTATTAAATGAAAATCCATTTAGCTTGTTTGATAACCATAATTAGTATCACTTAAAAATTTAAGTAGTTTTTAAAATGTAAGAAAAAAATTATAATTGAATTTATAAATACTTATGAATACGTGTTGACATACATGGTTATAACCTCTCCACTGCCCATGACCACCACCACTCCTACCACCACCACCATCGCCACCACCACTATAGTAGTGGCTATCACCACCACCACTCCTACCGCCATCACCACCACCATCACACCAACCACCACAGCTACTGCCACCACCACCACCACCACCACCACCACTATCACAACCTCCATCACCATTGTCATCGATGCATAGCCACTACCATCATTTCACTACTACCACTACACCACCATCACAATTGCCAGTGCCACTACCATTACAACCACCTCTCCGCCATCATTACAGCTACCCTTCCCCTCCATAACCATTGCCACCATTGCCATAACCACCATGTCCATTCTACCACCACAATCACCACCATCATTACACCATCACCACCACCCCATTTTACCTCCACTACATCACCCCTCCACCATCGCCACAACCACCATCTCTTTACCTCCACCACCATTACCATTGGCACCACTATCAACATTGCAATATAAAAATAATAAATAATAAATTTGATCTTGTATAAATCAAATAATCTTTTTTAGTTTAGCACTTAATTTTTATTAAACAACTTTTTAGCTTAAAAAATTCAGCATTCAATTTTCAGTACTTAATTTTCAGCTTTCAGTTTGCACTATATAAATATTCTTAGTCAGCACTATTTTACCCTTTGGATATTAATTTTTGAACAAAAATCAATTGTTCAAATTCAGAAGTTGATATTCGAACAACTGATTTTTGTTTGAAGTTGTGAACTGGAGTGTGGTGTGCAAATTGAAGCTCCCTGTTAGTTATTATTAATATTATTTTCAATGATTTTTTAGTAAAAATTAGATATATATATGTATTTTTTTTTGGAAATCATTGATTGAGTGTGGTTTGATTCAGATGGATGGTTGGAACAACACCCATGGGAGCCCACAAACACTTTTACACACCAATTTTTCTTTCTGTCTGGTTTTGGATAGTTTTGGGGCAGAAAAGTGTGCGGGGTTACTCCCAGGTATTGTGACTAGGAGGGGTGTTCATGGGTCCGTTTGGCAAAATTTGTAACCAATCCAATCATGGTCGGTTTCAAGTTTTTGGATTCAGAACCAAACCAATCATGCACTAGAACCAATCCAATCCAACCCAACCCAACCCAACCTAGCTTGGTTTGGCTCGGGTTGGAACCGCGGTTCCACTGTATTAAAAATAAGTGAATCAGTCAATAATAAATAATAAAAATAAACAAGTCTTTAATATTTAAACATAATATAAACAAAGAGCAAAATATTGTTTAATGCAAGTCTATACAAATTAAATCCAACTCTAGCTTAAATATAATCAATACAAATTAAATCCATTAATGAAACCTATACAAATTAAATCCAACTCTAGCTTAAATATAGTCAATACAAATTAAATCCATTAACTGTGAAATCTAACTCAAGCTTCTAATACTTCCTTTGTTTACCTCATAATTCTTGTATACGGAAAATTATTAGGTTTAATCAAATCTATTGTAATAGAGCAATAAGGTGAAGACATGTCAATATAAAGAAAATTTTAAAATATATATACATATATATAAATAGGTTCGGTTCTCAGGGTTTAGGCAAGGCCTAAACCAATAACTAACCCAATCCTATCGGTTTGATGATTTGAAGATCCAGAACCCAACCAATGCACTCAAAAACCAAACCAACCCAATCCAAAGAGGTCAGTTTGGTTTGGTTCTTCGGTTCACTGGGTAATTTGAACACACAGTGTTCTAATGGTTTTTTGGGCTGATTTTATGCAAGCAAATATTGTTGTTTGAGTAGTTCCTACAAAGTTTGGATTCGTTGAGCTTTCTTTTTATTTTTTTATTTTATTGATTTGTAAGGCATTTAATCAGATTTTTGTTGGCTATTTTGTGCTATTAATCTTGTGGACATGGTGGAAGGTAGTAAGGCTTCTTCAGGCAACAAAGAGAAATATTGTGCTATTTTGTAGACTCCAAGAGCTGCTATGCATATAAAGTATAATAGGTTTCTTCTTCTGCTTATCCGCTGTTGTTGGCATTCCTCTCCTAGTTTTTCTCTTTCTCGTAGGTCTTACTCTATCCTATCTAATAGAATTCTTTCCGTCTTTGGTTGTTAACTGTATGGTTAGAAAAGATAGGAAGGAAAAGAATGGATTATATCCCTAATCGGTCTTTCCGCTGTTAGGTAGTTGATGTCCTTGACTGCTATTATTCTTAAATTGCAAAAGGAATTTTTCTTAAGAGAAATATATTGTCAGTTTCTTTTCCACATTTTCAACAGTGAAAGAATCTTGATGTTTCTACTAGTAATTAATGGTATGTATTTTTTATTTTTTTTTATCCATATTGGCATATACATCTTCATTCAGTAATGCATACTGCAATTGACCATGTTATCAATTAGTACTTGAAAACTTATAGATTGATGATTTACAGAACTAGAATTTTTAAAGGTGAATGGTTGTAGTTCTGGTATAAGCTGCAACATCATGAAATGCAAAATTCAAAAGAATGTTAAAATAATCACACTATGCAACCGTTCACACTCCCTTTGAATCATCAAATTCAAATTGCAAAGTTGCATCATAATGATAAATATGAACACCTAGGTTATTATGCCAACTTTTTAGCAGTTCTATGCAGGTCATGATTTCATTTGTTGTCTGAATCACATATGTTTCAACAGAAAATGTAAGTGGCAACAGTTATCACCATTGTTTCTCCATGACTTTTCTAGCATCACACTAAATATAGATGGCCATGGTGCTGGGTACTAAGCAATGTCCTTGCCAATGTAATATGTTCCTAGGCTTGTTCAAGAATGAAGTCTAGGTTCAATTTCACTTATCGTATTATACCTTTTTCTATAACAATCTCATTCATTATCACAGGTGGCTGCAAATTATGTTGCCATGGTTCCATCTGGACAAATATTTGACAGGTAGTTAATTGATTACTTGTAAATATACTCAATGTCTTGAGTTAATTATGTTAATACCTAGAAAAATATTCTATTGTTTATTTGCACATCCAATTATTACAACTGGTGGCCTGGACCAGATAGTGATTCATTATAAGATTTTTCTTGAAAGTGAAGATCCATACCCACTGATTTATGGTTTCAATAGGTTTCTGCACTTCAACATTTGGGCAGTGCAAATGATGTTGAACTGTCAGATATACAAATTTTTATGGGGAAAAAATATAAAAAATAAAAAATTGGTTGCAGTTTTGTGATCAGATGGCCCAATCAGAATATCAGACTAAATGACCTATGGGAGTCTCACATCTTGTCATGCACCTTACACAGCCAAACATGCTTTGCATGTTGAGCATTGGGCAATGTACAAGAGTAGAGAACTATCCTCAAGGTCTCTTACCACAGAGCAAGTTGTTCCAATGAATGCAGAACTCTGTTGCTTTTTTGGTGTCTTATTCAATTTCTTTATCAACAATTTCACAGTTCACTGGAGAAAGGTCTGCCTTATCTCTTTCGGGTTGGGTCTGGTCAGGTGAGTTCCTCCAAAAAGGCCTTCTAGTCAATTTAATTAATGTGGAAAGTCTTTGTGTTTAGTAGTTGAACATGATTATGATTACTGACTACAAAGTTAAATGACTAGAATAGGTGATCAAGGGACTTGATGAAGGGATCCTGAGCATGAAAATTGGAGGCAAACGTCGACTGTACATTCCTGGATCAGTAAGTTTTTCACCAGATATCCAGGTTTTTCGATAAAAATAAATCTAGATTAGTATTTCTCATTTAATTTATACTCCTGTGATCTAAATAAACAAATGAATAAATATCGCATTTCTGTTAATCATGTGTCATGTTAGTTCGCACTCACACGTCCAATTTTCAATGGCTGTTTTGAATTTGGTTTGTTCTTCTTGTCTTTTTAATTGTTCTGCTGTTTTCCTTAACTTGAAACAACATCAACTTCCATTGTTATATTTTTTTCTTTGATTACAATTTACATGTAAATGCATGCACATATCTTCTGTTGTATTGTACATGCTAGTGTTATCATAATCAAAGTTTGTTGTCAGACTCATCGTCTCAAGTAACGCTTCTTCTAACATTTGAGATTTTTGGCTCATGTTTTTCGTTCATTAAATTAGTTGGCGTTCCCGAAAGGTCTCACTTCAGCTCCTGGAAGGCCAAGGGTGGCTCCTAATAGTCCAGTTATTTTTGACGTGAGTTTGGAGTACATACCAGGCCTTGAGGTCGAAGAAGAATAGAATCTAATTGAATTGAATTATTGACATCTTCCTTCCTTCCTTCCTTGCCAGTCTTCTTTTAATTACGAGATCTCTAAAAGAGGTCCGTTATTTATATCAGCATTTGTGTTATAATAATACAATACTCCTACTTCCATTTATTCATTCTTTGTACTAAATGTATAACCAGTATTTACCCTTTGTGCATGAGTCTTTTGTTCAGTTTGGATGCTGTGAAAATACGGGTAGAAAAATAAGGAAAATGTGGGGAATGATAATGAAACTGAAGGCGGAGAGGGTAGCATCTTCTCAAAATTATATTTGTTATATGATCGGATCATGTGGCTACAGCTATTTTGATCTACTCTACAAAAATGAATGGTTATGATCATTACGATGAATCTCATAGTGGATCCACCTAAATCTAAAACTCTCTAGTTGGAAATCCCAAGAGAGAATTCCAATCTTTATAATTTTCGATTTTTTTTTTTTTTTAAAGTAGACATACTAGGAAATATTGTGTGTATTTAAAAATTTATTTACCATTATATGATTTTTTTTTTAAATTTAATTTCAAATTTAGGATTTTTTTTTTTTTTCAATTAATTAGTGTTTGTAGCTCAATTGGCACCGCAAATAAGAGAGCGCCACATGGTAGCTTGGAGGGAAGAAGTAGGCCTAAGCTGATTATGATTGAAGCCTTGACCATTGTTTGTAACATTTTGATATTTGCGTTTGAATCTAAGTGGTACAATTAGCATTAATTAGTTCCTGAAAATGATTGATGGATTATGGGGCTTAGTTGTAAAAGTTAACAACAATAGGGCACCTGGCAACATTTGGATAACCTGCTTAGTAATCAATATAAATAAAAGATTTAAAGGCATTACAAAGGGTCCAACACCAAAATTAATTAATTTATCATTCAATCAATTCAGTTTTGGCTTAGTGCCTCTATCTGTATTTTCATACCTCCAGCATTTAATAAATAATGTTTTTAAATTATTTTTTTGAGAATAATAACAGCAAATATCATTAATTAGGTAACAAACATACATTGTTAGCCAGCACATGTGCTGGTTGTACAACATTTCTGGGTACTTAAGAAATATATAACAAATCAAAATACATAGCTGATTGAGTAATGTCTTTAATCAAAAGATCCACATTCCAATCAGGGATACCTTTGCCATTTAGCAAATCTATCAAAACTTGGCAATTGGAAAAGATCGAAATGCATCTTATATTTTGAGACACTGCCCATTGAATACCATCCAAGCATGCAGTTGCTTCCGCCGTCAAAGGCGAGGAAAGGTGTCACCAAACCTGGGATTTATCTGGGAATGAATTTTGATTTTTCATGTTGAAGGAAAGAGGAGTTATTAAAAGTTATGGTTGATCGAATCAAGCAAAGATTACAAGGGTGGAAATGGCAATTTCTTAATTTTGTAGGAAGAAGTACCCTTGTTAAACATGTTTTACGGTCCATCCCAATTTACACTCTTTCTTTCTTTAAGGTGCCTAATGTTTTTTTGGATCAGATTAAAACCATTTCAAGGAAATTTCCCTATCATTCAACGAAGGAGAAGGGCATTTTGCTGGAAAAATTGGCACGACTTGTGCATGCTGAAAGGGATGGGAGGTCTAGGACTATGCGACATTGGGGTGTTTTAATCAAGCATTGCTGGCTAAACAAGCTTGGCGACTGCTTCAAAGATCAGATTCTCTCGTGGCAAAGGTTTTATTGGGTAAGTGCTGTTATGTTACACCAATCTTCAATGTATTCAAAGAAAGAAGATAAAGAAATGAGAGTCTATTTGATTACAAAAATCAAAACAGTATATATATATAAAAAATTTAAGAAAAAAGATTCTTATTTTGTTACCAAAACAAAACCAGAATCTAGAAAAGAAGAATTAATAAAAACAGAAAAGTAAACTAATCACTAACCGTATTATTTTTTCGAACAAAATTTGATCAAGTCTAGTGTTGAACATTGTGTCCTTAAGACAGATTTGTCCTCTCTAGGGTGCTCACAGATGTTGGACGTCTATCTCCCAGGATGAAATGATCAACAACAACTAATAGCAGCACTACCAACTAATTGTCTAACGAACACACTTTGTATTTATACTCTTTCTCACACAGGAAATTTATGCAGCAAATGCAGGAAATAAAAGCATAAAAGAAGAACAAAAATTGGATGAAAAATCAAATGAAGGATTTGTCTATTTATAGGTGAACTGGTGGCTTTTTAGAATGACTTCAACAGGTACCAACCTGTTCAGACAGATTTGAACAAGTAGGGTTAAGTTTGAACAGATAATGAACCTATTCGGTTGGAAGAAAAATTCTGAAGAGGTGCGAGGGACCAAACTGCCAACGTTCAGAAACGTCGGGATCATTTTGGAATGAATTTTGAATTTCAAGCCGAAATTCAAATTCCAAAAGGTAAGAATTTATTTTTTATGAAAAAAAAAATTCAAAAGTTTTTGGCCCAAAAGATAAGTATTGGGCCGGACAAGCCCAACCCAACCTCACACCACGCACCCGTGCCCAAACCTAGCCCAGCCCAGCCTAGCCCACTCGACTGGATGGGGGGCAGCGGCACACGCATGTGTATTTGTTTTGGGTCCAATGGATCTAGCTCACTTTGCTCATAACCTCCCCCTCTACAAAATTTGAGTGCCCCTTGGGGCCTACCCCAAGGTCCAAACTCAAAGCTTATAATCCCGTACAATGTTAGCCTAGCCAAGCAATGTGGGACAAACTTTCATTCCTTCAATTTCGGAAAACCCACCAAAACACCATTCCTGTGGAGCTTACTTTGGCATCAATTTCTCATTCACTCAATAATGGTTTTGAACAACCAAATATATTATGTGAATCACAATGTGGCATAGAACCTATTACCAACAATACCCACCAACCTTGGCACATGGGTCCCACTTAAAAAATAGACCAAAGTTTAAGAAAAACCTATTTTTCCAAAACCATTCTTGCATGTTATTCTCAATCTTTTCTTAATGTTAGGGTTGGCAAATCAATGTCATTGGGGTGGAGAAGTATCTTGTGGGGAAGAAGTCTAATTAAAGAAATAGTTAAATGGGTTGTGGGAGATAGCCAATCTATTAATCCACTAGAAGATGATTGGATTTCTCACAAAGTATTCCAATGACTTTTAAGGAATGGTTTTTGGAATCAATCAAGGAAGAGGAGATCATCATTAAATCAATTGCTATCCTATGGGCAATTTGGCGCCAATGAAACAGTTTTTTTTTTTTTTTTATGTTATGCATTGGAAAATTCTGCAGGGAGATTATCAATAAAATTAATTTCTATCCTATGGGCAATTTGGCACCAACAAAACAGTTTTGTTTTTGATGTTGTGCATTGGACAATTCCGCTGGGAGATTATCATTAAAATCAATTGCTATCCTATGGGCAACTTGGCGCCAACAAAAAATTTTTCTTTTTTGATGTTGTGCACTGGACAATTCCGCAGACTATCAGTACAGTGGATGAGATGCAAAAATATGTTATCAATGCACACAAATTGCTGTCACTATCTAATATTGATACTGATAATATATGTAGTGTTGTTAATAATTGCATGCTAGTCAATTCCTTGGATAACATCTCAAATTTTCAGGTGTGGACAATAGTGATTGATGGCTCTTGGAGGGCGAAAGGATATAAAGTCGGATGTGCATGGGTGTGCTTGAATGAGCTGCAAGAGAAAGTGATGGAAAAGGCTACAAGACCTTAACATTAAAAACTGAGTACTGACTCCTTGTTCTGGTGTGAACTATTTGGATTGAAGAAAACTTCTGATTTGTGAGTATTGATTCTCAATCTAGATTGAGCACAGAAAGCATTCAAAAACCAAGACAAGCACCACACTTTTTCAGCCTTAAAATTCAAGAAAATAAAACAATCATCAACAAAAAGTAAATGTGAAATAGGAGGGGAGTGCCTACTTACCGCAATCCCTCTATAGATTCCTTGTGCCTGAAGATGATTAAATCCTTTCGATAATCCTTGCATGACTAAAAGAAAGAGATAGAGAGAAAGGGGATCCCCTTGTCGAAGGTCAGCTAAAGGTTGGAAAAACTGTGACTATTGACCATTAACCAAAACCGAAAAAGAAACGGTCGTGAAGCACTACGATAATAATTGAATCCATTTCTCACTAAATCCTACCCCTCTCAAAATCTTAATGAAAAAAAGACCAATCAACATGATCATAGGCCTTATTCATGTCAAGTTTGAGCCCAAAGGATGACTGTCTTTCCTTCTTCTTTCGAATAAATTCCAGAAGCTCATATGCTAACAACACATTGTTTGTTATAAGACGTCCCGTAACAAAAGCATTTTGATGTTGGGAAATTAGCACAGGTAACACCATCCTAAGTCGATTAGCCAACACTTTGGACCCAATCTTACAAATTACATTGCATAGACTAATTGGGCGATAGTTACTTACATTGAGAGGATTGCGAATTTTAGAGATCAAACAAATGAAAGTTTTGTTAAAATCTTTCAACAAATAACCAAACTGAAGGAAAGCAAGCATTGCCTCTGAAATTGATGGACCCACAATATTCTTAGTAGGATTGATAAAAGCTAGCAATAAATCCATTTGGATCAGGTGATTTAAACTTCCCAAGCTGAAACACTACTTGCCTCACTTCACTAGCATGAAAAGGTTGTTCTAATATTGCAAGTTGTTGGGCCATTTCCCTAAATAAGCCTAAATAGTAAGGGAATTCCCAAACTAAGCCTATTTTTCAAAGAATTCCCAAAATAGGCTAACTCGCGGTTCACAATCGCGAGTTCAACACTTTTCCCCCGAAGTTGCCAAATCTTGAGCTCGCTGTTACAAAGTGCGAGTTTACTTAAGAACTCGCGGTTACAAACCGCGAGTTTAATTAAAATTTTTTTCCTTTCATTCCAAGCACGAGTTTAATTAATTTCATCCCAAAAAAAATTTGTTCTGAACTCGCGTTTCAGAACCACGATTTCATTTTGTTTTGAAGTCGCTGTTTGTAACCACGAGTTCACCTCTCTGAACTCGCTGTTTCTAACCACGAGTTCATCAAAAAAAATTTTTTGTTCTGAACTCGCAGTTTGTAACCACGATTTTGGGAAATTTGTTCTGGTTAAGTGAAATCGTGGTTAGAAACCACGATTTTAAAACATGTATATAATCCCCCCAGCCCCGTGTTTTGTATTCACGATTTCTCTATCTCTCTCGCTCTTACTCCTCTGTGTGTTCTCTCTCTCGAGCTCTCTCTCTGTGCTCTCTCTCTCGAGCTCTCTCTCTGTTCTCTCTCTCTCGAGCTCTCTCGACCTGCTCTGTCTCTCTCTCGAGCTCACTGCTCTGTCTCTCTCTCGAGCTCCCTGCTCTGTCTCTCTCTCGAGCTCCCTCTGTACTGTCTCTCTCGTTGGTATGCCTTCTATCATCTACTTTACTGCGAATAAATTAGCATTAGAGTTTATATTTGTTAATATATTTGTGTTTGTGAAAATGTGAATAAATTAGGGATAGGGTTCATGTATGTGGGGTTAGGGTTAGGATTTATATTTTTGAATAAATTAGGGTTAGGGTTCATGAATGTGGGGTTAGGGTTAGGGTTTATGTTTGTGAATAAATTAGGGTTATGGTTTATATTTGTGAAATTTTAAGTATAGGTAATTTGTTGAATGTGAATGTGAATGTTGAATGTGAATGTTGAATTTTAATTATATTTGTTGAATGTTGAATTTGTTGAATGTTGAATTTGTGAATGAAAACATATTTTAAGTATAGGTAGTTTGTGAATGTTGAATTTGTTGAATTTTTTGAATTTGAATCAAAACATATTTGTTGAATTCATAATTTGTGGAATGTTGAATGTGTTTAATTATCTGTAATAATAATAATTTTCTTGTATGAAAACAAATTTTGAATGAAAACAAATTGAAGGAATAATCAAAACATATTTTCGTTTCTTTTGAATCAAAAGAAACATTTAAGGAATAATCATGCCATTCCCTTTTATTGTCATTCCAATAAATTACCTTTGTCCTATGCAGCTAAATATTTACAATAATTTTAATGCTGTTAATTAATTACATAAGAAAGAGAAACGTTAATTTGGCTGTAAAAATTATTATTAATTAGGTGATGCGGAGTAGTAATAAATTAAAATTAATAAAGTAACCAAAATAATTTTGTTCGAAATTTCAATTTGTTAAGTAAGAATAAGAAATTGAAAAGTAAGGAACAAAATTTGTGATAAGAAATTGCTATGGAAATTTTCTCATCATTTTAGCCAGGAACAAATATATATATTTTGGAGATAGGGATATGGCAAAATAGAAAAGTCAGATATTTCGTTTTCTTACTAAATTTTTTTTAAAGAGTGATTGTGATTGTTAATATTTTCTATGGGTGACCCTTTAAGTAGTACACTAAAATTTTATTGACAAATTAAAAATCTAACTACTTAGAATGTTGACCCAAAAAAAGAAAAAGAAAAAAAGAATTCAAATCTAATCGGTTTGTAAAATTGATGCCACATGCCCCTACGATAAGTAAAATTGGTTTGACTAAGTAAAATTATAGTTTACTTGAATTTCATGCCCCATTTACGATTGAATTTCATTTTCGAGTTTTTCCTCCTTAAATTTCATGACATTCCTTTTTATAAATTTGATATAAATTAATGACTTTTTAGAAGTGATTCACAAAAAAATTGATATAAACATTAGAGGTCGAATATAAACATTAGAATTTCATTTTACTTACTTAGGCTAAGTTTGGTTAGGATGAAAGTGATGGGAAGTTAGGAAAATGGGAAAAAAAAATAAAATATTTCTTGAGTTTATTTAGCATGAAAAAAAAAAAATCCTAACTCTATATTTTATTTTTACATGTTTATGATTTCTTCTTCTTTTTTTCCCCCTCCTTTTGGAGATATATGATGGAGATAGACTCATTGAATAGTAATCTGTAATCAAACACTAGTATTTTGTTTGAATGATTGGGTTGGATTATTTTTGAATATTTTTGGACATTTAGATATGTTTTGTTGGATGGATTATAAACTTTTGAAGTGTAGTGGTTGATTTCTCCTCACAATGCTTGGCTGAAACTTTTGAAGTATATTGAATCTGTTGATATATATTTTTTTATGAGGGTAAATTACACTCACCTCCCTTGAGATTTTTGACAAATACAGGAACCTCCTATGTGGTTTGAATAATTACAAAAACCTCCCATACTTTACCTGACATTGTACAAATTCCCTATTTTTTGACTTCCGTTCACAAAAGTAACAGAAATTGCTGATGTCATCAAAGATATATGCTGAAATTTTTACAATGCCCTCAAGTTTCTTATTGAGAAAACCACAGGGGAGGAAACCTGTACATCGTTTGTGTAATTTATCTAAAGAAGACCTTTATCTAAAGAAAATCACAGGGAAGTTTGTTTAAACACATGAAAACATTTTTTGAAACCACATGGGAACTTTATCTAAAGAAGAACTTTATTACATATGAACAGATACTTAATTATGTTTTCATGTAAAAAAGAACAACCACAGTTCTAACAAAGAGCAGCCACAGAACAGATACATGTATATAAACACATGAAAACATATTTTGATTTCTAGCAAAGAAAATAAAATCCAATTAAATTAATTGCTAAATTTGTTTAACAAATATATATATACACACATTAAAACATGGGAAGAATTTTTTTTTTCTTCTAACAGATATATATCCATACAAATATATTGACAGATATATGTATATATATAGAAATATATAAACATGGGAACAATTTGTTTATCAGAAGTATGTTTGTATATGTACATATATTTTTATATATATACATATACACTTGTTTGAATTTTCAGCAAAGAATTGAAACCCATGAAAATGTATTTTGATTTCTAGCAAAGAAAATAAAATCCAATTAAATTAATTTCTAAATTTGTTTAATAGATATATGTATTTCTATACACACATTCAAACATGGGAAGAAATTTTTTTTTTTTCTTCTAACAGATATATATACATACAAATATATAAACATGGAAACAATTTGTTTACCAAATGTATGTTTATATAAATACATATATTTTTATATATATACATATACACTTGTTTGAATTTTTAGCAAAGAATTGAAACCCAACATATATTTATATATACATATATATATATTTCGCCGTCTGTTTGGATTTCAAAAATCAAACATTACAGAGCACATTCTAGATCTACACTAACTAATCTAAAGCAAAAAATTTGAAGTCGGCATGGAAAATGCTATTATGAAAACATTTGATATAAAAAAAACAAAAAAATTATTTAGGAATTATGTTTGAAAAAATGAGTCCTTCTCGATAATTTTTGAAATTTTTTGACTCATCCTACACTCAAATGAAAATTTTTCATTTATAAAATGAAAAAATAAAAAATGAATGAAATGAGTCATTCTCGATAAAAAATAAAAAATTGTAAAAATGAAAAAAAAAAATTGATTTATAAAATGAGTCATTCTCGATAATTTTTATCCACTTGAGCGAAATTCAATTGACTTATTCTTTATGCGCCTGGATTATGTTTATTCAATTAAGTTATAACTTTTTAAGTCATCCTACACTCATAACTTTAAGTCATCCTACACTCATAACATATTTTGATTTATGTTTATTCAAATGAGTCATCCTACACTCATAACTTTACCTACACTCAAAGTAACAAGATTAACAACTTACACTTATAAGTTTATGTAAATTACTTAGATTTATAATTTATCAATCACCTAAATCAATTTACATCAATTATATTTATTTAATGATTACAAATGTTGTTACTTTATAATTTGTAATCATTTTTTTATAATTTATACAAAAATAAACCAAAATTAATAAAAGATTTTTAGGGTTTTTAGACCTAAAACTTAGCGGAATTATATTTAATGTGCAGAATAGCATGATCTTAATCATAATAAGTAATGTAAAAAGCATAACAGAAGAGCATGATGTTAATTTTGTATGTGTTGTAAGATGTTTTTCTTAAAAAGCTAAAAAATCTAAAGCATTATCATTATTTTAACTCATATCTTAATTAAAAAATCAATAATGATTGTTGGCTTATAATTGATGATTACTTAAATAAAGTTTTTGCGTCACAAGTAATTGTAATTGAATGAGTAGAATTTCATATAATTATTTTACAAGTACAAGGAGATATAAGTATATTATTGCTATTTTAATGTTTTTTGTCTTAATTGAAGCAAGTATATGGACACTGTTCCAATTATTTTCTACTGGGGGGAAACATAATTCGGGATCCCGATGAAGGCGTATCATATGATGCTGAGCCGAAAGGGATATATGCGGTGCAAATTGGCACCACGCTTAGCAATTTAGAAGAGATGTTTACGTCAAAGGTGGCAAGTTACGGGGAAAGTGTCCGATTAACCTTCAAATGTAGATATCCTTATCGCCAGTGGCAACAACATAGTAAATACAAGATATTACCGATCAATGACGATGAGGCGTTGAACACCGTATTAAGTATCGGTGCAAATTTTCAAGCGCCAAATTGTTTGGAAGTCTACATTGAGAAAGAGATTGTACAGAATATCCCGAACATGACACAGATGGATTCTCGTCCGTTCACTACATTACTGACGCATGGGATTGACACAACAGCGTTTCAGTCTCCTATGTATGACTCAGATCAATGTTATCCACTGGGCTACACACAACAGTCATTTCAGGGCCATGGTGTAGAATCAAGTTCACATGGTGGATATGGTTATGAATTTGACAATAACACACAAGATGTGCCCACATGCAGCCATCATACCACTCCGGTTGAAGTTGCTGGTAATATGGCTGAAACAGTGAACGAGGTGCAGTTTGCTGACAGTGACATGTATGGTCCTGATGTCGCCCTAAACGATGATGACAATGAAATGTGTGATGAAGAAAATGTAGTAGGCGGATCAGATGATGATGATGATGAAGAATATGATGCCCAGGCTCCTGTTGACCTTGAAAATGCCCCCATTCCACCTAGAGTTGAAATCCCTTTCTATGACAACATTCACATGGGTGGTGATTTTGACATTAGTACCCGTGATGTCGTTCCCCGTAACCGGATCTGGAGCGCTGAAAATCCAGAGTTGGACAGAGGAATGGTTTTTGTTGATAAGAAGCAACTTCTACATGCTGTGAAATTGTACCATGCAACAAATAATCGAGAGTATAAGGTCGTAACCTCCAAGCGAGACCTGTGGGTGTCTGCTTGCAAGCACGACTGCAGTTGGTGGTTGAGGGCATCTCTTAGTAGGAAACATGGTCTTTTTGAAATTAAGCAGTACAGGGGTCCTCACCATTGTTTATACCCACGAATGAACAGGGACCACACTAATATTAGCTCCAGTTACATTGCTTCTCATATTTTGGGACAAGTTGCGGTTAGTATAAAAAATAAATGTTTACATATATATACATATTTGTTTGTTTATAGTGTTCACATCCAGATAATCCAACTCATATTTGATTGTTGTATGCAGAATGAACCTGATATGCCAATTAAGAATGTCATCGAAGATATAAAAAAGACCATGAACTATAGTATATCATACAAGAAGGCGTGGCATGCAAGGGCAAAGGCAATTAAAATGGTATTCGGTGATTGGGATGAATCATATAGACAGTTGCCTAAATTCATGCATGCATTGCAGACATCTAATCCTGGCACCATCGTGACATGGAAGCACAGATATACCGGGCATACAACCAATATGCCCGTCTTCCACTTTGTTTTCTGGTCTTTCAAACCCGTCATCGATGGCTTTAGATATTGTAGGCCTGTGATAACTATAGATGGTACATTCTTATACGGTAAATACACTGGTGTGTTACTGGTAGCAACGATTGTCACTGCCAATAGCAAAATATTACCGCTTGCATTCGCTGTTGTCGACAGGGAGAGTTTGGAGTCTTGGTCGTTCTTCATTCAAAATATCAAGGAACATATTGTCATGGACCGACAGGGAGTGACTTTGATATCTGATCGAGCTGAGAGTATTTTAGCTGCTGTGAGGCGGCATTGGCTGAATCCTTCCCTCCAATTTGTTGGATATCATCGGCACTGCCTTCGACATGTTTGCAGTAACTTTAACACACAGTTCAGAAATAAGGAGCTCAAACAACTTCTGTGGAAAACAGGGAGTGCTGATCAACGACGAAAGTGTAATGCTTACTTAGATCAGATACAGACTATTAACCAAGAAGCCATCATTTGGGTCCGCAAGATGAATCTTGAGGATTGGGCCCTTGCATATGACGGTGGATATCGCTGGGGGGTATTGACCAGTAATGATGCAGAGTGCTTCAATAGCGTCTTGAAAGGTGCAAGGAACTTACCTATTTCAGCTATGGTTGAATTTACATTTCGACGACTCGTCAAATATTTTGACGAGATGGGAGCCCAAGCTGAAACTGATGTACGCAATGAGTTCCAATACCCTAGAGAGATGCAAAGAACTATGGAGGAGGGTATCGCAAGGGGAAATAGTTTCACGTTGATATCGTATGACAGGTTAGTTTGTAATGTGAACAAATTATTATTATTATGTTGTCAAGTTAATTACACCTAAAAACATGAACTTCATTAGTTTGTATCAATATTGTCTTATAGGCCCTGCCGTGTATTTGAGGTGCAAACATCTTTTCGCCGTGGACGAGGTCGCAATAGACAGGTTGTGCGGATGAATCAACCCACGTGCAGTTGTGGAAAATATGAGATAAGACACTATCCATGTTCCCATATGCTCGCTGTAATGTCTGAATGCGGTGACAATCCATTCCAGTATGTTGATCCAGTATATAGGCTTCCTGTATACATGAGAGTTTGGGAAACTAAATTCAATCCAATACCGCATCAAGATTATTGGGATGATCCGCAGTGGACCTTATTGCCTAATGACCTTCGTCTGCGAGAAGTAAAACGGGGTCGTACATCTATGGCTCGTATTCTGAATGAGATGGATATATCAGACAGGCATTTGACAGCTCGTTGCAGTGAGTGCCACCAGACAGGTCATGACAGGCGAACATGTCCGGCGCGACTTGGTCGATGAAGACTGTAATACTTACATGTTGTAATATATCATTTTGAAATTCTTCATTTGTAATGGATCATTTAATTATGTTTTTTTCAATTCTTTCTTTACCTATCTATTTTGAATGTGTATTAGAAAATGTGTACTTGATTGAAAAATGTGTAATGCAAAATTAAAAATGTGTATAATTTATGCAAACTTGTATAATTTTTTGAAAATGTTTACTAGTTTTTCACCGTCTACTTGATTCGAAATGTGTATTACAAGCTTCTATATTTAATCACGTAGTTCTTTTATCATTTCAAAATTTCATATTTTCGAATATATTTAATATCGAATGCTATATAAATTAAAAAAATTACAAAATTTGAATTTAAAAAAATTAACCTATTAAAAAAATTAACCTATTATAAAAAATTAACCTATTATAAATTAAAATTTTATAAATTACAAAATCAATATTTAAGTTTTGTCAAATATGCCATAAATGTAATCATTAATTTCGAATTGCCTTCGTGTAAATGGCACATAAATTTATCTTTTCTCGGACCCATAACATTTACTTTATTGTATTTTACATCGTTAAGTACAAAATCAATAATTACAGTTTTTTCTGTTATTATATTATGATTAAATGAGATTTTGATATGGATGATCTAATATTTCAGTTGTACAGGCTTCATGGCACATGTACCTGAGGAGGTTCCACTGTTCAGACAGGCACATCGGGCTGACAGTATGTGGGATCGTCCGGTATGCAATAACGTTTGTTGGACTTTACGCCTACAATTAAAATACCTTGCATTTTGTTGTATATTTCGGGATAATGTTAGTATTTAAACTGATAATTCTTTTGTGCAGGATGAGGCACGCACAGTGTTGACATGCTGTCAGGCAGATGGTGGATTGTGGGACCATCCGTTGGACCATAGAGTCTTGCAGTATCTATTACGCGCGGGATTCTATGGTGTGTATCGTATCGGGCACATTCGACTGGACCACGCACTCATCACTGCTCTGGTCGAGAGGTGGAGCACAGAGACTCATACATTCCATTTCCCGATCGAGGAGGCCACAGTCACGTTGCAGGACATATCTGTCCTATATGGTCTTCGGATTGATGGCCGAGCAGTTAGAGCGGAGACTTTTACAAGGCCACCACCGGTTATTGCAAGAGCAGGACAGCAAAGAGAGTTCCAAAGGACAGTGACGAAGGAAACCCCATGCCTTATCCAAAAGTCGGTCGAATCGGGCAGGCCCCTGCCCCGGAACGTCGAATGAAATAGGTGGCTGGGTTCTCTTTCTACGACCCTTTTGATATGATAGGCCCGGCCCCAACTAGTCGTATGGGGTGGGGTGCTTGTGGTAAGCTGCCTTGGATATGAGGAATTCCTAAAAACCTTGCATCTTCAGCTTCTGTATGATGTATAGTAAGTGAAAGCGAAAAGGGGACATGATAACTCGCGTTTTATAATATAATGATAATGATTGCAATAGGGCTTCTGCCTTTGCTGTTCTTAACTTATTCGCCTCTTAGGTTACTAGCGCATTTCAAAAAGAAGACAGAGGGAAGGAAGTCAACAAGGGAATCAAACCCAGGACTCGATTACTGACTTCTTTCTTCCATCGTTGACCCATGATCAATGGCTGGACCATGCTCTTGCCTTTAGAGTTGACCCATCTATCGCGACGGAGCAGTGGATAGCCCTATGTGCTGAGCTATTGGGAGTAGCACCCACACCAGCAGATTTACAGGCAGGTAGAGTGCGGCTCAGGTGGTTGGCAGAGCACTTTGCTCATCTTCCAGATCATGCTCCAGATGAGTTGGTACATCAGCATACCCGAGCATATATTCTGTGGCTTATTGGGGGGGTACTTCTCCCTGATAAGTCACAGAACCTGGTCAAGCTGATGTACTTGCCATTGCTGAGATACATTGAGGAGATTGGGCAGTACAGCTGGGGTAGCGCGGCTCTGGCATGGTTGTATAGGATGCTATGTCGAGCAGCGCAGGTGGGTACGAGGGAGATTGGAGGACCACTTGTGTTGCTACAGGTTAGTAATAATTTTATTACATGTCAATTCATATTGTATGTCATATATCAGTATTGTAATTGTGTTCAAACTATTGCAGATTTGGGCATGGGAGAGATTGATTCGCATTGCCCCGTCTAGGCGACAACAGGTTGGTCCTGGTGAGCTTCCTGTAGGTGAGGGGGACATACAGATGCCCACCGGACCGCGAGGTAGCCGGTGGAGGGTTGACATGGGCCACGAGGTCGTCTCGACCCACGTAGTGGTAGTTTATAGAGACCAGCTGGACCGGATGATTGAGGGAGAGGTATGAAATTTTTTGATTGCGTTTTAGTTGTCTTCTTCAGTGTATGTGTTTTGAGTTCACGAGCAAAATTTAATTTATTTGTCGTCATTGTAGTTTATCTGGCAGCCTTATGCTGGGGTCCTCGATACGCTCCCCGATTACTGCCGACTGGGTCAGGAGATATGGATGGCGAGAGTGCCACTTATTTGTTTTGACGTGGTTGAGTGGCATCTCCCCCATCGTGTCCTCCGACAGTTTGGTCGGGTGCAGTCCGTGCCGGATCAGTTGGACACTGAGTGGCAGTTGCACGTCATTGATAGGCGTGGCCGAGCTGGCACTGACTGGCATCTGTTTTATATGCCATATATACAGTTGTGGGATGGCCGCCGGGACAGTATTGTACAGACTGACTACAGCGATGAGGTGCTCCCCTCTTCCGACCCTTACATGTTGTGGTATCGGCGACATACACACCTACTAGTCGGGAATCCGAGCCACGTGTCTGAGTCTGGATATCAGGGAGTTAGCCCTTATCTTGAGGCATTGGTGAGTATCATATTATGTGTCAGATAATTATTAAAATCATACTTGCTTTACTTTCAGTCAACTGTAGCCTAATAATACGTCTGCATGTCTGTTCAGGTGGCTGGAGCTGGGAGGGTGTTTCACTTGGCTGAGGACGCCCATTTGAGACTTGACGGACAGCATGCCTTGGAGGCCGTTGCAGAGATCCGGGAGTTATTGTACCAGGCATTCCAGCTTGCCCATCGGGGAGATCGTTTGCATTTCGGCCACTACGGTGTACACACTTCAGCAGTTGCTCCAGACACATCAGCGCCGTCCACGTCAGCGCCTTCCACTTCAGCGCCTGCGACATCAGCTCCTTCGACATCAGTCACCCCACCACATACTACCCCATTGATATCTGCAGATTCCCTCGGCGTACTTCATACGGAGCATACTGGCATACCTTATATGCCTGACCCTGATTGGACACCGCCCCATACATGCATGACGTTCTTACCCCACCCACCCAGTTACCACCACCAGACAGTTCCACCGCGACCATGAGTACACATGATGCAGTTCTCACTGGCATCTCCCACTTTGATGCTGAGGGCCATATTGAGCCCCCTCCCAGAGGGCGCGGGAGAGGTTAAGGTGTTCGTCGTGGCGGACGTCGCGGCAGAGGTCGTGGTGCGGGCAGAGGCAGAGGTCGAGCTCCAGCTGCAGATCGTGATACAGTTGCACCAGATGCTGGAGTTTCACAGCTCACAGCAGTATCCGATCTTCTGCCACAGACAGGATCAGGGGCAGCACATGCAGTAGAGGGGGGGTCACAGTCACAGGCTCCATAGGATACGCATTTCCGATTGGGGGAGCCAGATATTCAGAGAGTCTACCGCAGGAGACCGAGGAAGGAGGTCCACGGTCGGGGTTGTGGGACTGGGGGCAGGTTAGGGCATTAGCGGGATGTGATGTGGAGTGTATAGTTTATTTTATTTATATTTTTTGTTATAGTTTTTGTATACCAAACTTGTACAGATAATGTAAATGTATCTTACTTATTTATTCGGAAAATATAATTTTACAATTTTGTTGTTCTTACAATTTTGTTTACCAAACTTGTACAGATGATGTAAATGTATCTTACTGATTTCCATAAAAATGAAAACGAAAACAAAAAGGAAACAAAATAAATATCTAAACACGCACATAATTTTGTTTTCCCTTTTCTTTCACTTTTCTGAATGATTGCATTCATTGTCTTCTTTTCATGTACAAACCAATGATAACCAAACAAGTATTTGAACTACTTGTTATATGAACATGTACTTCATTAAGTATCATTATTATATTCCACATCAATAATGCATGAAATAATGAAAGTGTAGTTCAAGTAGCGTTCTTCAAAATAACAATAACGGAGAGAAAGCAAAGGTAGAATGACAAGAAATATTCGAAAACAATTGAAATATCTCCCTTCATTGATAAGTGGTGGATAAGCATTACAAATTGCATGCATTACAGAAATGGTTTGGGCGTTCATCCAAACAATTTCATTCATTATCATCATCATCTGACATCTCAATATCAGATTCATACATAACATCCATGCTCCAGGCGTAGTACTGGTGTGCATCATCCATTAACCCATCTTCGGCACGCTCATTTGCGGTCTTCATTAGTCCGGACCTTTGCAAACGTTGGGTCATGTGATTAACCTCGTCGCGGATACGATACAATGCCCTTTGCAACAACTGGGGAGTGTCAATTGGCATACGCATGGCTAACCGACGAGGAAATTTAAGATTAACTTCACGACATAGCTCAACGAGAACGTTTGCTCGAATTTTGCGAAATTCCCACTCAGCTCTCATGGTATTGACGGTGGCACGTGAGTAACGCAAATTTGGATTCATTGGGTATTCAAATTCATCTCCATCTGCAACCCAATAGCGACCCATTGCTGAATATAGATCAACCACCGTATATTTCATGATGATATTGCTCGAAATAGCTGTAAAACTTTTGTTGTGGTATGATGCGATATTTATACCATATATACACATGGTAGTTGTATGTATGAAATTATTGTAAAGAACTATGCATCAGAGTTGTCACATCAACTGTTATGACCTGAACAACTATCCATCAACTTAATAGAAGTTGTCACTTCGACTTTTATGAATTGCATAATTTATTGTTATTCCAAAACAAAAAGTAAAAACCTAAAAAAAATAATAAAATAAAAACCAAGCTGATTAACCGACTAAACGTCTGAATTAGTCAAATTTCTGTGCATGAAATTTTTTTAAAAAAATAAATGTGAAATTACAATTTCAAAATCTTTAAAATATTTTTAATTTTTTTGAAATGTGTTTCAAAAATTTGTTTACTTTTTACGTGTATTGACATATTTGTTAATTAGTTGTTACTTTGTTATGACACCCCCTCAAAATTTTAATGGATTGCATAATTCACAAGGGCACAGTAGGTATGGTACGATAATAAATTGTAGCTCGACGCAGTGATACGTCCAATATTTGTCAGTGATGCTCACCAATTACTTGAACCGGTGTAATAATTTGGATGCTTTGTTTTTTCCTCAGATGCTATGTCACTTTGTGCAGCGATGCAGTGATGCATCTGACTTTGTGTAGTGATGTAGTGATGCATGCCACTTTATGCAGTGATGCAATAATGCATGTGACTGTTTGACTTTGCCATGCTTATATAGTTGGTCATTTTTTTCCTCACATTTCGTGATGCATGTGACTTTCTGCAGCGCAAGTAAATGCTTTTTTTTTTTTTATCACATTTCAGAATTCATGTAAGTCACATCAATACGATCACATGGCAATAGTGTTGATAAACAATTATGTGATGGACTAAAGGAGTAAAGTGTAATTTACCGAATAAAGCAAAAAATGCAAAGAGGAGAAAATGAGATGAAGAATATTACTTTAAAACAAAGAAAATTTAAGCATTTAATTTATAATTTTTTAAAAACACCACTTTGTACTGAATTCGTCAATTCCAAGTGACTACTTACTGTATGGAAAAAGTAAGTATGAAAAAATAGTTTCATGTAGCGATATGACAACTCACTGCATGTTGTTTTATTTGACAACTCACTGCTCCAATATGAAGGGATTGCATTGTCATCATTTGGCCTACAATTATGATTTTATGTGAGAAACACGTCCGTGACTACATCAAAGGTACACAAAGTCACGGGTACTCAGTATTGCATGAAATGAAAAGCAAAAAAATAATATCACGGGTATCACTTGTTCCACAGTGCCCCAGCATGCGTTATCGTCACTAGATCATCTCTAGTTAACCCTCAGTATGATGTCTATAAATAGCAACACCCCCAGTATGATGTTTGTTCAAGTCATAACAATAGTAATATATCTACAATTACTATTATTATTTGTTTGTTTATTTTATGAACAATGTCTTCAAGAGGTGCAGGAAGTTCACGCCAGCAAAGAAATCCGAAAGTATGGCTGCTACCTCCATTTACTTATGACTACAAGAGCGAAAAGTACTCGAGTCCGAAGGATTATTATGCTGGTATCCGAGCAGAGTGGGCGTTCAGGGTAACGGAGCAAGAAGGATTGCTTAATGATCTACGTAACTTTGGGGCACCGGTACCTCATCGTCGTTCATTGACCATGGCTAGACGAAATGTGAGTGACTATGAAAAAGCAGTTACCAGAATTAAGAAGGAGAACAACAGAATGTTGATGCGGAGATGTCGACATTTCATGCTTCAGTTAGCCACCGAAATGGCAGAAGCAAGCAACAGAGATTTGACAATGATTGAGCGAAATAATGTCTTAAACAATGAAAAATATCTCTCTGACTACTACATGTCAGATGAGGAATGAGAAATCAAACACCTTTATCTTTCATATATGTTTGTATGTTGTCTCATATCTTCGTTACATGAGTGTGACACAATATTGTTGTTCATCTAACGTACGGATGTATTTCAAGTATTTGTTTTATGAACTTCAAGTTTATGAAATAACTACATTTATAACTGCACATTTAGTAGTTCATGACTTTCTTTATTGAATTGCAATGAGTTAAGGAATGTTCTGGATTAATGAATGGATTAATGTATGTTGAATTATGTGAATACTTAAAACACATAAAACAGAACAGGTAGCTCGGTGAAAAGCTTCCCTTAACTGGGGCTCGTGAAATAGGGATCATGTACGTAAAGAATTTCAATCTCCATCGGGAAAGAAGAAAGGGTCGCCTTCCAATTCCTGGAAGTCCGGTCAAAATGATGACTCTGTTAACGAATGGGGGGTTGACAGATAACTAAACTTGGGGGGGCTGGACAAACAAGCTCAAAGCCAATGGTTGGTCCAGTTGGGGAACTAAATAAAGTTCATACAAACGAACAACCGCCTTGAACAACACATAAAACAGAACAGGTAGCTCGGTGAAAAGCTTCCCTTAACTGCGGCTTGTGAAATAGGGATCTTGTACATAAAGAATTTCAATCTCCATCGGGAAAGAAGAAAGGGTCGCCTTCCAATTCCTGGAAGTCCAGTCAAAATGATGACTCTGTTAACGAATGGGGGGTTGACAGATAACTAAACTTGGGGGGGCTGGACAAACAAGCTCAAAGCCAATGGTTGGTCCAGTTGGGGAACTAAATAAAGTTCATACAAACGAACAACCGCCTTGAACAACACATAAAACAGAACAGGTAGCTCGGTGAAAAGCTTCCCTTAACTGCGGCTTGTGAAATAGGGATCTTGTACATAAAGAATTTCAATCTCCATCGGGAAAGAAGAAAAGGGTCGCCTTCCAATTCCTGGAAGTCCAGTCAAAATGATGACTCTGTTAAGGAATGGGGGGTTGACAGATAACTAAACTTGGGGGGCTAGACAAACAAGCTCAAAGCCAAGTGGTTGGTCCAGTTGGGGAACTAAATTTAAAACCCCATTGGTTTTACTTGATTTGCTTATCAAAATCACTATTTACAATTAATTATACACAAACAGATTTACCTCAACACCAATTTCATGTATGTGGGATTCTCAATTCAGAAAGTCACATGGCAACAGTGAATTCATTGATTTACCTTACAGTGAGCATGCCCTTATTTTGTCGGTATATGCAGATGGATTGTCAAGTCATGTGACTTGGTGCACAGACTTTGGTTTTCTCAATTTTTTGCTCAATTTTTTTAATTACAATGACAACTCAACACCAATTTGATATATGTGGGAATCTCAATTCAGAAAGTCACATGGCAACAGTGAATTCACTGATTTACCGTCAGTGAGCATGCCCTTATTTTGTCGGTATATGCAAATGGATTGTCAACACATGTGACTTGGTACACAGACTTTGGTTTTCTCAATTTTTTGCTAAATTTTTTAATTACAATGACAACTCAACACCAATTTGATATATGTGGGAATCTCAATTCAGAAAGTCACATGGCAACAGTGAATTCACTGATTTACCGTCAGTGAGCATGCCCTTATTTTGTCGGTATATGCAAATGGATTGTCAACACATGTGACTTGGTGTACAGACTTTGGTTTTCTCGATTTGTTGCTCGATTTTTTTATTACAATGACAACTCAACACCATTTTGATATATATGGGAATCTCAATTCAGAAAGTCACATGGCAACAGTGAATTCACTGATTTACCGTCAGTGAGCATGCCCTTATTTTGTAAGAAAATGCAGATGGATTGTCAAGACATGTGACTTGGTGCACAGACTTTGGTTTTCTCAATTTTGTTACTCGATTTTTTTTTTTACAATGACAACTCATTTCTTATTAATATATATGTAGGATTCTCAATTCAGAAAGTCACATGGCAACAGTGAATTCACTGATTTACCGTCAGTGAGCATGCCCTTATTTTGTCGGTATATGCAGATGGATTGTCAAGACATGTGACTTCGTGCACAGACTTTGGTTTTCTCGATTTATTACTCAATTTTTTTATTACAATGACAACTCAACACCATTTTGATATATATGGGAATCTCAATTCAGAAAGTCACATGGCAACAGTGAATTCACTGATTTACCGTCAGTGAGCATGCCCTTATTTTGTAAGAAAATGCAGATGGATTGTCAAGACATGTGACTTGGTGCACAAACTTTGGTTTTCTCAATTTTGTTACTCGATTTTTTTTTTTACAATGACAACTCATTTCTTATTAATATATATGTAGGATTCTCAATTCAGAAAGTCACATGGCAACAGTGAATTCACTGATTTACCGTCAGTGAGCATGCCCTTATTTCGTTGGTATATGTAGATAGATTGTCAAGACATGTGACTTGGTGCACAGACTTTGGTTTTCTCGATTTTCTAATCGATTTTTTTATTACAATGACAACTCATTTCTTATTAATATATATGGGAATCTCAATTCAGAAAGTCACATGGCAACAGTGAATTCACTGATTTACCTTACAATGAGCATACCCTTATTTTGTCGGTATATGCAGATGGATTGTCAAGACATGTGACTTGGTGCACAGACTTTGGTTTTCTCGATTTTTTGCTCGATTTTTTTATTACAATGACAACTCATTTCTTATTAATATATGTGGGATTCTCAATTCAAAAAGTCACATGGCAACAGTGAATTCACTGATTTGTGAATTCAGAAAGTCACATGGCAACTGTGAATTCAGAAAGTCACGTGACTTCGTACAGAGTATTTGCTTTTCTCTGTTTTTTCAATGTACTGACAACTCATACATTGTTCATTTATGTGGGATTGTCATGCAGAGGCATCTTTCTAAAGTCGTTCATAACCAACTATATAAACGAGTAAAGGTGAAGACACAACCTTACAACTCATTTCGCCCTACGAAATTATCATTTATTTGCTTTACAAAATTAGCATGGCTACATGGTTCATGGGAGGGAGTGGTGGGAATCGCAGAGGTGGTAGGAACTTGCAAAGGGGTGAAAGTTCACGACGAGGAGGGGGGAGGGGAAGTGGCGATGCTGAAGATGAAACACCATTTCCTTTGTTAGATGCCTCTTGTGCTTATCATGATAGGTTTGGGAAGCGACATTTTGTCATGCCCAAGTACTATCGAGATCCATGTGGTTTGGTGGAGGATCCATCAGAGAATCAAACAGGATATGGTTATGCAAATGCTAGACTTCTGAAGTGGCCCGCACTATTTATAGAGCGAGTGCAAAATGAAAGGTTATGTCGGGAAAGACGACTGAAGGTGCCAAAAGCACGTTCTGTTGAGATCCAAAAAGAAGATCCTGATAATGTTGATCGATTATGTCAAAGACTACAACGTGAGATTTCTCAAATGGGTCGTAGGTTGGCCCGCGATATGCAGCTACTCATAGTTAAGAAGGATGCCCAGAAGAACAAAACAGAACCAAATGATGCGGCTATCAAGGCTATCATGGAGGATCCTCAGCTTGTCTCTGACGCTGAGCTTTCGGATTGTTCAGACTCTGAGCCACCTACCGATTTAAGCGCGAATTAGGTGTTAATGTCTACACTTTGGCAATATTAGGTCATGCATTCATATGTAATGTCTGTGTTAGAGTAAGTGTTTCCGTAATGAGTTTGTCAGATTGTCTGCCTAATATTTGTCTGTCTAACTTTTATGTTTATCTACGTATTGTGTGTTCAGTTCATGGTGTCCACAATGTATTCTTGTCCGAGACTTATGTCTGTACTACTTATGTCTATACTACTTATGTGTTTTTTCTTCAAGGTTTTATGAATTACATTATCACCTTCTAACCTAAAACAAAGACAACAGAAAAAAAAATTAATTAAATGAAAACGGCTTTAGTAAAGCCAAAACAAATTTCTGAATAACACATTCTAACCCAAAACAAACAGAAACAATAAAAATTAAAAAATTTTACATGAAAATGGCTTTAGTAAAGCGAAAATAAATTTATGAATTACATTATCACCTTCTAACCCAAAACAAAGACAACAGAAAAAAAAAATTATTATTTACATGAAAACGGCTTTAGTAAAGCCAAAACAAATTTCTAAATAACACATTCTAACCTAAAACAAATACAACAGAAAAGAAATAAAAAATAAAAAACTTCACATGAAAATGGCTTTAGTAAAGCGAAAAGAAATTTATGAATTATATTATCACCTTCTAACCCAAAACAAACACAAGAACAACAAAATAAATTTACTTTAGTCAAACCAAAAAAAAATGCTGCATTACACATTCTAACCCAAAATAAAAGACAAAATAAATTAACATGAGAACGGTTTTAGTAAAATAATTTTAACCTAAAAATTTATTCTGAAATACATTATCACCAAAATAATGACAACAGAGAAAAAAAAAAACAAATTTTCACTTAAAACAAAGTAAAACAAAAAAATTTATGTTAAAAATAAAAATTCACTTAAACTCGCGGTTAGAAAAAGCTAGTTCAGAAGAAAATTTTTTTTTGATGAACTCGCGGTTACAAACAGCGAGTTCAGAAGAAATTTTTTTTTTGATGAAATCGCGGTTACAAACAGCGACTTCAAACCAAAATGAAATCGTGGTTCTGAAACGCGAGTTCAGAACAAATCTTTTTTGGGATGAAATTAATTAAACTCGTGCTTGGAATGAAAGGAAAAAAAATTTAATTAAACTCGCGGTTTGTAACCGCGAGTTCTTAAGTAAACTCGCACTTTGTAACAGCGAGTTCAAGATTTGGCAACTCCGGGGGAAAAGTGTTGAACTCGCGATTGTGAACCGCGAGTTAGCCTATTTTGGGAATTCTTTGAAAAATAGGCTTAGTTTGGGAATTCCCTTACTATTTAGGCTTATTTAGGGAAATGGCCCCAAGTTGTTCCTCATTAAATTTACAAGTAAAAACATAAAGTAAATTAAAATGATTTGGGAATGCAACTGAATTAATATGCTAATCAACTTCTTGTTGGGAAGCTCCTCCTTAAATAATGATTTGAAATGATCCAAAAAAATTTGCTTGCTTGTTTTGAGATCCGTAATCATCTCCCCTTACTTGTTTTGGATACAAGAAATCTGGTTCTTTTGCTTCCTGTCATGCTCCAAAAATAACAATAATCGATATGCAACATAACTTTCAAACATACACGCGGAAGCTTACCAATCTCACTCATATAATTACATAAACATTTTCGGAACTATATTTCATTCATTGATCTTCCTTTAGATATTACAAAGGCATCACATGCGTTAATACATTCAACAATCCTAAATCATGAATCTATAGCATGTGACAGATATATAAAACAACAATAAATAAATACAAGTTCATGCCTTAAAGGCTACATGTTTCCAAGATAATGCTTGGTTACAAGAAAAGTGGGTAGAAACCCAATATAGGAAAAACTCTAGGCTTGTACAAAACACAAATACAAAACAAAAACAAAACAAGCCTTCCGCTTCATAGTCCTTCCAAGCTAACCCCTTAGAGAAGGCATACCATCAGCACTTGAAAGTTGATTTCCACATAGGGTGAGCTAAAGCCCAGTAGAAATGAGTTTAATGATATGATGCTTAACAAAGCCATATGGTGAATGTATATGAATGTCATTACCAAAACATGCATTTTCTCTTTCAAACAATGCAATGCCATGTTTATATCACAATTAATAAATTGTTGCTTCCAAAACAAAAAAATAGGGTAGTAAATGTACACATTGTGAATCTGTAGATACGTGTTTGCAAGTAGGCTACACAATCACTACCAAAAGCCATTTCATTGGTACTAACTAAAAGGATCGGCACCTAACCGCGCTAATTTTTGGATTTTCACCAAGGACACAAAGGCCAATATAATAACCACAACCATACCTCCTAACTAGATTTATCATAGTATTCACCCATTTTTCTCGAAAACAATCTATTTCAATGAATAAATATGAAACTAATGTTCAAATGCAATGCATGAGTAAATGAGTTTTTGTTAGCGCATGCAATTTCTACAAGAAGAAATGCTATCCTTTACCAATAGCCAAAACAGATACCTCTATTCAAAAGAAAAGTTCCAAGAGACAAATATAAATTTTAGAATTTAATATAGGAGTAACAATCACATGTTTAACTCCACTCTTCCAACTCAAATAGCTATTATCATAATATCATTCCAAAATTTCACTAATTTGCTCTTTTCCTTTGTTGAAAATCAAGCATCATAAATGTTTCCATAATACCAAAACAAACATTTCTTACGACATTCTCCATTTTAAAGAAATTTCTTCAATTCCCAACACAATAAACCATTCCAATAATATTTCAAATAAACATATCCTAAAATCCCTATTTTGTGAATTAATTCAAACTCTAAATCAAACCCGAACATAATGATTCTGGTTTAGACTCGACCCGTTTATTGTTTTGGATCTGGATTCATTGTCTTGTCTGGTTGTTCATACCCTTATACATCCAATTGTTGATTGAGTTGGTTATTTGGATGTCGTTGTTGCGTTTGGAACAGGTTCGAAGCTCGTTGTTCAAAGAAGTCTTTGCCTAGATTTTGGTCAGTTCGCTCGAGTAGTCCTTTGGTTGCTCGAGCGGTCATTGGAAACTCTCAGTACTTTTGCAGGCCTGCGAAAGTATTGGGAGGGTGGTGGTTTTAGCTTGAGCGATTCTTATTGCGCTCGAGCGATCTTGGCTCAAGCGATCTTTCTTGCACTTGAGTGGTTAGCCTCTATTTGCAAAACTTCTAGGAGGGTGTCTCTGTGTGCTCGAGTAGTAACTTTGTTCGCTTGAGCGGTCTCACTTATTGTGTTTGGTCGCTCGAGTGCTGTTTTGGTCGCTTGAGCGATCTGCACGTATATCAGTTCATAAAATTCATATTTTCAGTCATTTTCTCACCTCTCTCTCTCTCTTTGAACACTCCAAAAACCTAGATTTAATCTCTCTATCTCTCTCTCTCCCTCTCTCTCTCTCTCTCGAACTCATCTTCTATCTTCAAATACACTATTATCCATTGATCTCTACACCCTAGTCCCTTTGAGAAAAAGGTAAAGCTCACCTAGAGCTTCATTCTAATCGGACCAAAGTTGATTTTCGGCTTCATCGAGGTTTCTTTACTTTCTCTCTTGTCTCATAGCTTCGAGGTAGGGATTTCTCTACACTTTTGCATGGTTTTAACTTGGTTATTTGTTTTTCTAAACAATATTGTGATTTGGGGATTTTTGAACAAAATCTAGAGTTTTGTTTTAAAAATCAAAATAAGGGTTTTCAAAAGGGTTCTTGAATATGATTGTGGGTTTGTAAATGTGGTTGAGTTGTGATAAAATGGTGAATTTTTATCTTTGGAATTGATTTATAAAGAAAAGGGGATTTTGCCCTAAAATGTGAATATTTGATTTTGCAAAGAAGAAATGGAAATGATGATGATGGTGGAGATGATGATGGAGTTGGATATGCAATATCACTCCTATATTGAAATTTTAGAAATTTTATCTTTATTGAAAATTATCTATCTGTTTAGAGATATCTTTTTTGGACTATCGATGGAGGATAACTATGATTGCTGTAGAAATTGCATGAGAATTAAGAGAATTGAAACTGATTTCTCATCAATTTGCAATGAGCATTGTTGCATACTTAACACGTTGAAAATGTATATTGTTTTGAGAAAAAAAGGGTGAATACCTTAGTGAATCTGGGTAGGGGGTGTGGTTGTGATATTATTGTTAGCCTATGTGTCTTTGGTGAAAGTCCAAAAACCCGTGTGTTTAGGTGCCGAGTTTTCTGGTTAATACTGGTAAAAATGGCATTGGTAGTACTTGTATAGCCTACTAGCAAACACGAACCTAGAGATTTCCAGTACTTGTATCCACTGCCTGTTTTCTATTGTAAATGGAATGTTTTCACGAATTATGATACAAACTTGACATTGCATAGTTTTGGAAAGAGATATAAAATGTTTTCGCACGAGCATTGCATATGCATTCACCTTATAGCTTTATTAAGATTCATACACTGTGTTAGGTATCTCTACTGAGCTTTGGTTCACCGTATATAGAAAACCATTTTCAAGTGCTGATGATATGCCTCCACGAAGGCCGTAGCTTGGAAGGACTTGGAGCCAAGAGCTTCTTTTTGTTATTGTTGTAATTATTTTTGTACAAGCCTAGGGCTTAAACTGTATTAAGTTAAAACTCATTTTTGTTGTAACTAAGCATTGTCTTGGAAAGTTATAACCATTAGGGCATTTATATATCTGTTTAACTTTTATTTCATACCATTAACTTGTGGCACATACTATAGATTTAGGGTTAGGACTTATGAATGTACAATTGCATGTGTTACTTTTTGTACAACAGAATCATATGAATGGAAGGACACTGTATTTAGAACTATATGGTTATTTAATAATTGACATGGGATAAATTATGGTTATTATTTCAGGGTGTTATAACTTGATATCAGAGCTACCAGGTTTGAATACCTTGGGATCGTGGGATGTGGTTTTTACCATAATGGGTTATCTCACTAGTTTACCTGGTATGCTATGTGATAACATGCTTATGTGACTAGATAGGTGTGAGATTGAATTTTTAAAATATTAATTGGGTCTACGAGTTTCTAGAAGTCCTGTTAGAAGAGCAGTTGATCACTACTATTTCTAATTGGAACTCTGGTAATGTCGCGGGATGATCATTATCTAGAAAGGAAATTCATAAGTGTTTACGTGACTATGTGCTTATATGGAGTGAATTAATTGTTGTCCATCGCATTAGACATGGGTGAATTAGTTTCGACAAATTTGTAAATGTGTTAATCTCTTGTGTTACCTTCTTTAGGATGTCAGGACGTGGACGTGGTGATGGTAGACGTAGCAGGCCTAGACTGTAGGAAGTGCCGTTACCGGATGATATTCCGGCATAGGAGGAAGGGGTTGATTAGGCCAATGTGGCTGAACCAGTTAGGCAGCAGGCCGCAAGTGCTTTAGCCTGTGAAATGGCCAGAGCCTTGTGAGAATCCATGGACATTCTCAGAGTTGAGAATCAAGTCCAGGCCAATGTCGCTGAGATAGGGCCATCTTTTCTGAAGAGGTAGCTTTTTCAGTCTAATCCGGATGAGTTTTTGGGGGATCCGAAAGAGCCACTAAAGGCGGGTGAGTGGTTGGAACAGATGGTGAAGATGTTCAAGATGCTTGGCATCGAGGATGATGGACTGAGAGTGACTTTGGCATCATTGCAATTGAAAGGAGATGTGGGTCAATGGTGGAAGTACACGCGTGGGCGTATTGAGGTGACTTGGGAGGCTTTTGTTAACACCTTCCAAGATAAATTCTTACCTCCCACTGCTAAGGAAAAGTTAAGAGAGCAGCTTTTGAAACTCAAGCAGTTAAACACACTGGTGGCCAAGTTTGAGGTTGCCTTTTCTAGTTTGTCGAGGTTTGCACCAAAGCTCGTGGTGACGGAGGAACGCTGTTGTAATGAGTTCGAGAAGAGGTTGAGGACTGGGCTTTTTTTCAAAGTGGTTGGGTCCATGATTAGGGACTACAGACGTCTTGTGGAGCGGCGGCGGCGGCAGCTTATCTTGAGACCGTGGTTCAATCGGAGGAGGAATGGATAAGGGGCTCCAGGTAGAGAAGTCAGGAGGTTCAGGGAGAGACTCGGGACAACAAGAAGCAGAAGGGGTTTCATCCAACAACAGTCCTAGGGAGCACAGTCTAGATCCACTTTTCTTGTACCAAGTTCTGGGCTAGGGATAGAGGTGATCAAAGTGGGATCACTTGCTTTAAATTTGGACAACTAGGCCACAAGTCTTTAGTTTGCCCGCATAGAGAAAGAAGGCAACAATCTACACCATCTGCAGTTCATCATCAGAGCTAGAGTTAGGGGAGAGGGCGACCTATTATCAGTGTGGGCTGTCAGGGCACATGAGAAGGTTTTGCCCTCAATCGGGTGGCATATTTGGTGCGTCTTGTTCGAGGCAGACACAGAGTCGTCAGCCTACACCACCAGCATAAGCCTCGAGGGCTAATCAGGGAGCCTCTTCGGCTCAGTTAGTGTATCAGACTTATGCTCCGAGGGAAAAGCAGGTAGAACAGAGACCTACAGGGCGTGTATATGCTGTTACCATGCTAGACTTGTTAATAGCACCATGTGTAATTCTATTGCCAATGTGTTGATTGATACTGGTGCATCGCATTCTTTCATTTTGTCTGTATTTGCATCAGCCTTGGGGTTAAAAGTGGCTCAGTTAGTATCTCCACTCAGCTTAGAGTCACCTATTGGTGATGAGGTTGTGTTGGACCAAGGGTATCGGGGTTGTAAGATAGGGATTGCCAGTCGCTGACTTCCTTTTGCTTTTATGTTGATTGATATGTTGAGTGTTGATGTCATTTTGGGCATGGATTGGTTGTCATCCTATTGGGCCCTTATAGACTGTTACTGTCAGAGAGTAACAGTGTACACCTCGAGTGGTGATTGTTTTTATTTCTTGGAGGACTAAGTTGATAAAGCCTTGTTGCCAGCATATGATCCATGTGGTCGGGACGAGCTTAGTCTTTTTTTTGCTACTTTCTTAGGTGTTGAGAGTGATGTGGTCCAAGTAGAGTTGCCGAGGGTAGTTTGTGAATACTCGGACGTCTTTCCCGAGGATCTCACTAGTTTACCACCTCACCGTGAGATTGAGTTCTCTATTGACTTAGTGCCTGTCGCACCGATTTCCATGGCACCGTATAGATTTACACCCACCGAGTAGAGTGAGTTGAAGATTCAACTCTACGAATTGCTAGATAAGCGCTTTATCCGCCGTAGTACTTCACCTTGGGGAGCATTGACTCTCTTTGCCAAGAAGAAGAATGGCACATTACGACTTTATATTAATTATCGGAAGTTGAACCAGGCAACTGTTAAGAACAAGTACCCATTGCCTTGTATAGATGACTTGTTTGACCAGTTGAAGGGGTCTTGTTGCTTTTTTAAGATAGACTTAAGATTGGGTTATCACCAGATGAAAGTAAAGGAGGAGGATATCTAGAAAATGGCATTCCATATGCGGTATGGCCATTATAAGTTCCTAGCGATGCCTTTGGGGCTAACCAACACACCGGTTTTGTTTATGGATTTGATGAATCGAATCTTTCGTGAGTTCCTAGACCGTTTTATGGTTGTCTTCATTGATGACATTTTAATCTACTGACCCTCTGAGGAGGAACACGAGGAATACTTGCGGATTGTACTTGAGTTGCTTAGAGCCCACAAATTGTATGCTAAGTTCGGGAAGTGCGAGTTCTTGTTGACAAAGGTGAAATTCTTAGGCCATGTGGTATCCGGGGAATGGGTGATTGTAGACTCTTCTAAGATAGAGGCAGTGCAAGATTGGGAACAACCTAAGAATGCCTTTGAGATCTGGAGTTTCTTGGGCTTAGCCGGGTATTACCGACATTTTGTGAAGATTTCTCTAGATTAGCCTCACCGTTGACTAGACTGACGAGGAAGTGAATCAAATTTGTGTGGAGCGAGACTTGTGAGAAATCATTTCAAGAGCTTAAGGTTAGACTTACCACTGCCCCGAGTGTTGATTGTTCCACAGAGAGGTTTAGGCTATTCAGTGTATTGTGATACGTCTCGAGAAGGTTTGGGTTGTGTCTTGATGCAAGAGGGAAAGGTAGTAGCTTATGGCTCACGGTAGTTGAAAATACACGAGAGAAGCTATCCTACTCATGACTTAGAACTAGCAGCAGTGATTTTTGCCTTGAAGATCTAGAGACATAATCTATATGGTAAGAGGTTTGAGGTATTCTCCGATCACAAGAGTTTGAAGTATCTGTTCTCACAGAATGATTTGAATTTGAAATAGAGGAGGTGGATGGAGTTCATGGAAGATTACAACTTTGAGTTGCATTATCATTCGAGAAAGGCCAATGTAACGGCCGATGCCTTGACTAGGAAGTCCATCAGCAGTGTAGTTAGTATTGCCTTCCGGGAATGGGAGATATTGGGCGCTATTGGCGAGTTCGACATGCATCTTAGTGAGTCCGTTGAGTCTGCAGCCTTGTTTACTATAGTTACATAACCGACACTTGTGAGCCGAGTTATAGAAGCACAATGGGGTGATCATGAGGTAGAGTCTATTCGAGAAAAGATATCTAGTGAAAAGGTAGGGAAGGGCTTGAATGTGTATTCTAACTTGAGTGTTAGATATCTTGACCGTCTTTTTGTGCCAGAGTGGTATGGGAGGAAATACTCCGAGAGTTCCACCATTTGCGCCTTGCGGTACATTCGGAAGGCACAAAGATGTATCACGACTTTAGTCACCAGTTTTGGTAGAGGGGAATGAAGAGAGACGTAACCTTGTTTGTTTCGAGGTGCCTTACTTATCAACAAGTGAAGGCCAAGCATTAGAGGCCAACTGGTTTGTTGCAGCTCTTGCTTATAGCTGAGTGAAAGTGGGAGCATATCACGATGAATTTTGATGTGGTTCTTCTGAGGACTTAACGGGGTAATGATGCCTTGTGGCTGATAGTTGACCAGTTAACTAAGTCAGCACACTTTGTACCTATGCGCACGAGTGACTCGGTAGATTACCTTGCCAACCTTTATGTTAGGGACATAGTTCGTCTTTATAGGGCCCCTGTGACTATCGTTTTGGATAGAGATCTATGTTTCACAGCTCTTTGAAGTAGAGCCTACAAAATGCCTTGAGCACTAGATTGACATTTAGCACCGCCTATCATCCTTAGACTGAGGGGCAGTCTGAGTGTACCATTCAGATCCTAGATATGCTTCGGGGTTATGTTCTTGACTTGAAGGGGTCGTGAGAGAGGCACTGACCTTTAGTGGAGTTTGCCTATAACAATAGCTTTCAAGTGAGTATTGGCATGGCACCGTTTGAGGCCTTGTATGGCTGACCGTGTAGATCTCTTGTGTGTTGGGCCGAGGTGGGTGACATACCTATGTTAGGTCCCGAGTTAGTCCGGGAAACAACGGAGAAGATTGCACTTATCCGTAAGAGGTTGGTTTCAGCTCAGAGTCGTCAGAAGAGTTATGCTGACCATAGGAGGAGACCATTATCATTTAAGGTATGAGATCACGTTTTCTTGAAAAAATCACCGAGACAGGGTTTGATGAGGTTTGGGAAGAGGTGAGGTTGTCTCCTAGATTTATTGGGTCTTTTGAGATCTTAGAGCACATTGGGGAGGTAGCTTATAGTTTGGTCTTGCCGCCACAGCCTTCCAAAGTTCATGACGTATTTCATATCTGTATGCTCTAGAAGTATGATTCAGATCCGTCACATGTGTTAGCAGGACCCTCGAATCTTTGGGTTTGCCGACAGGTCATATAGTGAGGAGGATGGTCCATTTTTATTTAGATGGCAGCCTGTGTATCCTTCTTTTCATGGAGCAGAAGGGGTTAGAGTTAAAGTAAGGCAGTTGAAATATTAGAGGCCATCTAGTGGCCCTAGTCATGTTTAGAGACCTGCATTTGTACCAAGACCATTACAAAGGCCATTTATTGGCCAGGGTTAGAGGTTTTTCAAGCTAGGGTAGTTTCATGGCCAATGGGTGAGGTTTCCACAGGCTTATCCCCTAGTGCAACCAACGATGGTGAAGCCACCAGTGTCTACATATGCTGGTTGGCAATGTGTGATACATCCAAAGTTTCCTTTGTCAGAGTGCAAGCCTATGGGTCCAACCAGGACTCGATGAGAAAAGAACAAAGAAAGTTTCATGTTATGTTGTCAACAAAGGAGGGTGACAATCCAAAGAGAGATGATCAAAACAATTTGATTTGGGTGAAAGAGAATGTGAAGGAAGAAGGTGTTGAGTCAAGCAAAACAGAGAAGATGGTGGGCAAACAACTAGAAAGATTTTCCTTAGGAGACGGTTAGATGAGATATCTAAAACTCTTCCTTCTGATGAAGAGAGTAAGGAAAATGAGGTAATGACTGATAGGAGTAAGGAAGATATAAAGGAAAATATGAAGATGAGGTGTACTTTTTTTTTTCTTTCTTCTGTCTATTCATGCAAAGTATAATCAATTGGCCATTAGTCCTTAAACTAGCCTTCTGTCGATGCATCAATGTTAAACAACTGGCAATTGAATTGGCCTTTATGCAAAGTATAAATAATTGGTTATTGGTCATTATTGGTTGGCCTGGGTTGTTTTATATGGTCATTTTTTATTCCATCAAACATACAAAAATAAGATATTATTTTTGTTAACCAATTTATCAAAATCAAATTTTGAAACCTATGGTGGTCGTTAGATAACAGAAACCATAATATCTAATAGTTTTAGAAAATCAAAACTTTTGACAAAATTAAAAATGTCAAAAATTTCAAATTCAATAAATGTGGGTTGTTCATGATTTTCAGCCATGTTTAGTTTAAAATCATGCCCCCAAGTAAATATTCACCATCATTTTATGATAGATTTTCATCATTTTTTGTCAAAAGTGGTTGTTTTTCTTTTTTAGCCACTATTGGCCTATGAAAAATCTCTAACATCATGTTATCTTTATGACTTGGTGTACTAACCCTTCGAGCCACATACCTTGGTTTTTCATGAATAATTGGCTCCTTAGGAATACGGGTATTAGCCTCCCAAGCCACATTATTTTCATGCCTTAATTTTTTCTTGGCCACTAAGCCTTCTAAATTATGCTCCCAATATCGAATTTCTTCATCAATTAGGTCAAATTGGCCTTCAAGTTGATGAATTTTTTTCAGCAATATAATTTAAATCTCTCTGCATTAAATAATATGGAGATGATGAAATTATCTGAAATCTTTGCCGATAAAAAGAATTAATTTCTCCTCTTATAGCCAAACTTTCACTCACGTGCCAATAAATTTCATCTTTACAATACCAAATCATTCTTTCCATATCATTTATCATGCCATTATGTTGGCAATAGGTGTTACAATCATTGCCATAATATTGGCAATCGTTAGACATAGAAGATGAGACATTCCATTGATAAGTTATATCCATGGAAATACTGCCATTCCATTGGCGGTTTGCATCCATGGGTGCATAAGACGTGCACATGCCGCTTGAAGGCATGATTCCATAAGCATTAGTTTGCTTTTTCATCGCCATAACTCCAAATTAGACAGGTCCCACTGGGCGTGCAAAAAATTGTTAGTAAAAATTATGCATAATTTGGACAAAAGAATGGCAATTTCGCAAAGAAGAAATATTTTCTGGATTTTCAAAAAATGTTTCTAACCCATTAATGTGTGAAACAAAGAAGTGTGATCTTAAGTCAAATATGGCTGAAAATGATGAACAACCATATGTTCATGAATTCAAAATTTTTGATATTGTTCAAGATGTCAACATGTATGAGTTTTTAAGGCCATTGATGGCTTTTGTTGTTCAAAATCTTTTTTGGATATGTGGATCACAAAAATGCTTTAGACCACTAATTAGTGGTGGCTCTAATGATGTGCCAGTGGGTCCCACCCACTACCACATGTGTATTGTGCCTTGATTTTGTTTTGTTTTGTTTTGTTTTTTTTTCAATTTCCACCTCACTAGTGGTGGATTTAGAGCTCCCTATTTAGAGCTCTAAATCATTACTGATGTGGATCACACCAAAACTTGGTTTTAAGCAAAAGTGTCTTTTCACTGTTGAACACTAACAGTTGAAAGCATGTGATCAGATTTTCAAGTGCATGAAGAAACCTTTTTGGTCTAAATTGTGTTAATCAAACATGAACACAAGACCAAAGGAAATTGTAGCAATTGTATTTGCACAAAGATATTGTGTTTGTGGAAGGTGGTTCTAATTAGCCATTTGCACAATATATACTTGAAATATTTCTAATATGCTTTGTCGAATGTTCACTTGGACTGAGTTGTGATTTTGGCAATTATGTGGCATATGATTATTAATAATGTAGTCTTTGACCATCAGACTTCTTGGCCTAAGACATATATTTTATATATGTTTGTTTGTTGAAAAGACTGCCATCAATTTAATTTTGATTTTATAACTCTTCAAGAATTCAAGCCTGTCTCATTCTTAAAGAGTTAGGGGGCATTGTTTGCACCAATTTTTGTAATTCTTCTGCCGACAAGGAGTGAAAAGTTGCTTATGACATATGGAAAAGAAGCTTGAAGATGTTTTACTTTGTGGGCCAAAGTATGTGCAATGTGGTGAAGACAATCAGAGGATCATTTACAAGTTGTTGAATGATGGGCCAATTTTCAGGAGGCATTTAGTGCTTGTAAATGGCAATATGGCTTGTCGACATGGGTCAACAATTCATAAGGAACACGTAGCAGTGCTTGTGAAGTTCAGTGGTGGTGTTAGAAAGGTTAATCACATGCATTGGATGGTTCACATGATGGAGTAGTTATCAGGCTAGGTTTAGATGATGGAGCAGTTATTAGGCTAGGTCATGGGTTTAGTGGGCAACTTGCAAGAAGAATCATGTGCAGAATGGAAGTTTTTCTCTGTCAATGGAAGGTCCAAAGGACTGAGGGACACATGGCAACATGAAGGAGAGGTGGTTCGACTGATAGAAAGGAAGAATTGGTGAAGTTTAAGGGTTGGGAAGTGAGAAAGCAGTTGCAGTAGTTGCAGATTAAAGAGATCATGAGGCGTGGAAAAGAAGAAGTATAAAGGCCAGAATTTGTAGAGAGAGAGGACATCAAGAACACAACAACAACTTGGTTCTATCTTAGGAGTAGTTCAGAGTGCAACTTAGGAGTAGTTCTGCCACTGTGATTTGTACCTTGTAATTGAGTGAACTTTGGTGATTTCAGTTTGAAATTACTTTTGTTTATCTTGTCTACTTTGTTACCATCAGTTGATATAAAGCAGTTTGTTTACTTGTTTACTTTGTTACCATTAGTTGATCCAAAGAAATCCTCATCTTTTTGAGGCATTCGAACAAGTACCACAATTGCTTGATTGTTCCTGTTTAATTGTCTAGTTTAAGATTATTGCTTGGCTGCTGTCGATCTAAGCCCAGCATAATTTTTACTAACAATTTTTGGCATGTCCAGTGGGATCTTCTTGCATAATTGTATCAAAAAATGGTGAAAGCAAAGAAACAGGTTGATGGTGGTGCCTAACATGTTGGCCAAGTAGTGGCCCATAAAGACCAGATAAGTGGCCAAGTAGTGAGCATGAAAGGCCAAACAAGTGGACATGCCAAAATTCCCACAAGAGTTTTGGTGGCTCAAATCAGGGATGCATTGGCAAATCAGTCACTGGAAGAGAACTAGATCCTGCTGGGAGAAGTGAGGAGTGTGTTAAAAGCTCCATCGATGGAGTATGCAAGTCAGGGTGCAGTAAAAGTACAGATGGCAGGGAGTGCACACATGCTGCCACCAACTGGTATGCTACACCAGTCTGTTGGTGAGCCAATGTCCTTTTACAGGGACCTAACTACTGAGGAAAGAATGCATGAGGTATTTCAAACCCCAAATGTTTAAATTCAAGGAAACTGGCCTCGGCGGCAACTTGGATCAAATGTTTTTTCTAACCCACTATATGGCCAAAAAGGTATAGAAAATAAAAATTTGTTCAATAGAGAATTTAATGGTTACCCTAACATAAGGCCAAGAAATAATGGTTTTCCAGCACCCCCTTTACATGTCAACAGGTAAGCGCCTTTTGGACATGGATATGGAGGGCAAGATGTTTTCAATCATGGCCCTTTTGAACATAACTATGGGTATGGGGGGCATGATTTTTTGCCAAACATGGCAAAGAGTGCCAAGCTGTTAATGGCTAAAAAAGAAAAACAGTCTCTTTTGACAGGAAATGATGAAGATCCATCACAAAATGATGGTGAAAATACACTTAGGGGGCATGATTTTTTGTCAAACATGGCAAAGAGTGCCAAGCCATTAATGGCTAAAAAAGAAAAACAGTCCTTTTTAACAGGAAATAATGAAGATCCATCATAAAATGATGGTGAAAATACGCTTGGCAGGCATGATTTTTTGCCAAACATGGCAAAGAGTGCTAAGCCATTAATGGCTAAAATAGAAAAATAATCCCTTTCGACAAAAAATGATGAAAATTTATCACAAAAATGATGGTGAAGATTTGCTTGAGGGGCATGATTTTAAGCCAAACATGGTTGAAAATCATGAACAACCCACATTTGTTGAATTTCAAAATTTTTGACATTGCTAATTTTGTCAAAAGTTTTGATTTTCTAAAACTATTTGATATTATGGTTTCTGTTACCCAACGACCACCATGGGTTTGTGGTTCACATCAAAAATTGATTTTGACAAATTGGTTAACAAAAATAATATCTTATTCTTGTAGTTTGATAAAATAAAAAATGACCATATAAAACAACCCAGGCCAACCAATAATGGTCAATGACCAATTATTTATACTTTGCATGAAAGCCAATTTAATGGCCAATTGTATAATATCGACGCATCGACAGAAGGCTAGTTTAAGGGCTAATGGCCAATTGATTATACTTTGCATGAATCGACTGAAGAAAGAAAAAGAAAAAGAAAAAAGTATATATTTTTTCTGTTGATTGTGGCTAAAACTAGTCTATGGTTTTTAGTAAATATGGATTGGTCTAGATTCTATCCTTTATATCATTTAAGGCAAGATTTACTTTCACTTTAAATGAGGGGGGCAATTTCACAAAGAAGAAATATTTTCGGAATTTTCAAAAAATGTTTCTAACCTATTATTGTGTGAAACAAATAAGTATGATCTTAAGCCAAATATGACTGAAAATGATGAACAACCATATGTTCATGAATTCAAAATTTTTGACATTGTTCAAGATGTCAACATGTATGAGTTTTTAAGGCCATTGATGGCTTTTGTTGTTCAAAATCTTTTTTAGATATGTGGATCACACCAAAACTTGGTTTTAAGCAAAAGTGTATTTTCATTGTTGAACACTAATAGTTGAAAGCATCTGATCAGATTTTCAAGTGCCTGAAGAAACCTTTTTGGTCTACTTATATTAATCAAAAATGAACACAAGATCAAAGGAAATTGCAGCAGTTGTATTTGCACAAAGATATTGTTTTTGTGGAAGGTGGTTCTAATTAGCCATTTGCACATCACATACTTGAAATGTTTCTAATATGCTCTGTTGAATATAGCTCGCTTGGATTGAGTTGTGATTTTGCCAATTATGTGGCAGATGATTATTAATAATGTGGTCTTTGACCATTAGACTTCTTGGCCCAAGGCATATATTTTATATATGTTTGTTTGTTGAAAATGCTACCATCAATTTAATTTTGATTTTATAACTCTTCAAGAATTTGAGTAAGTCTCATTTTTAAAGAGTTAGGGGGGCATTGTTTGCACCTAATTTTGTAATTTTTTTGTTGACAGAGAGTGAAAAGTTGATTATGACATGTGACAAAAAAGCTTAAAGATGTTTTACTTCCTAGGCCAAAGTATGTGCAATGTAGTGAAAGCAATTAGTAGATCAGTTACAAGTAGTTGAATGATGGGCCAATTTTCAAAAGACATTTAGTGCTTGTAAATGGCAAGATGGCCTGTCGATATAGGCCAACAATTTATGAGGAACACGTAGCAGTGCTTGTGAAGTTCAGCGGTGGCATTAGAGAGGTTGATCACATGCATTGGATGGTTCAGATGATGAAGCAGTTATCAGGCTAAGTCAAGATGATGGAGTAGTTATCAGGCTAGGTCATGGGCTTAGTGGGCAACTTGCAAGAAGAGTCATGTGTAGAATAGAAGTTTTTCTCTATCGGTGGAAGGTCCAAAGGATTGAGGGGCACGTGGCAACGTGAAGAAGAGGTGGTTAGACAGATAGAAAGGAAGAATTGGCGAAGTTAGAAGGTTGGGAAGTGACAGAGCAGTTGCAGCAGTTGCACAGTACCAGTTGCAGATTGAGGAGATCATGGGAGTGTGGGAAAGAAGAAGTATAAAGGCTAGAAATTTGTAGAGAGAGAGGACATCAAGAACACAACAACAACTTGGTTCTATTTTAGGAGTAGTTTAGATTGTAACTTAGGAGTAGTTCTTCCACTATAATTTGTACCTTGTAACTGGGTGAACTTTGGTGAATTCAGTTTGAAATTACTTTTGTTTATCTTGTCTACTTTGTGACCATTAGTTGATATAAAACAGTTTGTTTACTTGTTTACTTTGTTACCATCAGTTGATCCAAAGAAGTCCTCATCCTTTTGAGGCATTTGAACCAGTTCCACAATTGCTTGATTGTTCCTGTTTAATTGTCTAGTTTAAGATTATTGTTTGGTTACTGTCGATCTAGACCCATCATAATTTTTACTAACATAAATATAACAGAATTTGTTACTTTTGCACTTTACTCCAAACAAGATGAGAGTTACATGTATATTATTAAACATAGGGAGGTAACGTGTTTTTTAGATAAACCACAAGGGAGTAAAGTGTAATTAACCCTTCCAGTTATCATTATCATACCAATTCTTAAATGGGTTTAATTTTCATAAAAATTTTTGAGTATATTTCAAGTCCCTTAACTGGATTTTCCATATCCAACTAATTTGAATCTAAAAGCAACAAAAACAGAGTTACAAATACCTAATAGAACCAAACAACACAAGTAAAAATATCAAACAAATCAAAATTACATAACCAAAAACTTTCAACACAATATATATAGATATACTAACCTGAGAGTGAATCCGAAGAAACTAAGTGGAGTAGAAATTTTACTAATTGACCATTGCAGAACTCAATCATCACTAGAAATTGTAAAACTCAATCACTATTGCTACCTCAAAAATAGTGCGAGAGAAAGCCCTAATCGACTTTAGTTCATCGTTTTTATTTTCTGAAAAGGGTAATCGATTATGTAGAAAGAGAGAACCCTACCTTCATCAAGTATATAATAGGTTGAATTTTTTTTTTAAAATCTTTTGTTGGCGTTGGCACCATAAATAAATAAATAATTATTATTATTATTGATAAATTGTAGGACATGTGGCACTCTCTTACTCATTTAAAGGTTATGAGAAGTTATGAATCATCAAATACATGTGAAAAAATGATGGAGAATGTGGAGGATTATGGAGCATGAAATGGAGGTTAAATGAAGTTATGGAGACATAAAGATGAAGTGGAAGATCATGGAGTGTGAAGTGTGGGAAATGGAATTATGCGGTAGTTATTATGTAGTTTTTTCCCACAAATGTTTGCTTATAAATAACCATTCATGACTATATTGTAAAGATCCAGAACTCAAATCAAAGACGATTGATTTATATTTTTTCTTGTAATTTATATTTCCTATACTTTATTTTCAACACTTCCTTTTTGAAGCATAGAAGTAGAGGTAATTTTATGCACTTCCTTTTCAAAACATAGGAGTAGAGGTAATTAATTGTTACTTTGATTGTTCACTCAATCACCCCAATTGTTCACTCAATCATCTTTCTTCGTCTCCTTTCTTCTTCTTTTAATTTTTCTTTTCTCTACACTTGACAATTTTGAAGTCTTCTTCATTGATGCAAAAGAACCGTTAACACAAACAGTTGATAATTGGCTTGAATTTAATCTGTAAGGATTTTTCAATCCTTGCTGACACGCTCGCATTTATGATATTTTTCTTCGTAGGAAAAATAAGCCAACAATTTTTTGGCACGCCTAGTGAGATGTCAAGTGTAAGAAATGAAAAATGAATTGGATTTGTCTATTCCAAATAACCTAGATTAAATCTTTTGGTGTAGACAAAATGTTTTGAATATTCAAGAAAAGATCCATTTTCTTGATGAAACAAACTTGCACCTATTACAATATTATTTGGTGGAAAAAAAAAAAGACACGATTTAATTAGAGAAATTCATGATTTGATATGGAAGTTCGCCAATGGAATGATGAGTTGTCAACTCTCACTACTAAGTCTTTAACCGAGGCTTTAATGGGCAAAATTGGTGAATTTTTTCAGAATTCTTTCAGTGTTGAAAATGGCAAAAGGAAAGAGTTGATTTCATCAATGGTTCAGGGGGTTAAAAAACCCATTTTTAAAGAGCCAACTTATGAAAATAACATGGCTAAAAACCATGTTGTTGAGCCAAACATGGTTAAAAATGATGTTCCATATAAAACTCGGGGGGTTGAAAAACTCATTCTTAGAAAGTCAAACCATGGAAATAACATGTCTATAAAGGATTTTCATCAACCATTAATGGCTAAAATGGAACAACCAATTAGGCCAAGAAATGATGAAACTCACATGGAGGATTTTCATCAACCAATTAGGCCAAGAAATGATGAAACTCACATGGAGGATTTTCATAAGCCATTAATGGCTAAAAAAAAAAAAAAAAAAACCCCATTTGTCAATGAATGATGAAAATTATTTGGCCAAAGAACATGTTCTTAGACCAAATATGATTAAAGATGATGATCAACCCACTATTGATGGATTTAAAATATTTGACATTGTTGAAAATGTCAAAGCATTTGAATTTCTTAGGCTATATTATGTCATGACTTTCGGTATTCAAAATCTATTTTGGATTTTGCATCAAAATTTAATTTTGATGAAATGACTAATAAAACAATCATCTTTAAACATTGTTCCATATATCATGATTTTATCAACAATCATCTTACCTACAAAATTTTATCATGTTCGTTTCGAAGGTATGTCAAAGCATTTTGAAGGGCCACAGATTTGGCTCGAAGGTGGGTCAAAGCTCTCTCAAAAGCACTTTGAAGGTCCATATATTTGGTTCGAAGGTATTTCAAAACTCGAAAACACTTTAAAGTTCCATATATTTAGTTCAATGGTGGCTCAAAGCTCCCTCAAAAGCACTTCGAAGGTACATATTTGGTTAAAAGGTAATTCAAAACTCTGCAAAACACTTTAAAATAGTGTAATTTGAAGAGTGTGCATGTTGTTTGTCAATTCGAAGCAATTCAAAGTAGTGCAATCAGAAGTGAAAATATATTGTTAAGGTCTGAAGAATCATGCTTCGAAGGTCTTGAAATTTTCAGAGTCTCATGATGCATCGAAAGTCTCGAAGTGAAGTATAGAAGGCCAATTGTTATTAATGGCTCAAAGACAATAACATTGGCATGCATTGTGACTAAATCAAATTGGTGATATTTTGCTAAGAATTCACAATTTCAAACACATGCAAAGTAATCCAATTTCGAAACACGCATTCAAATTTGAAGCATGTGAAATTATTTTAATTATGTTTTGAAGCTTTATAAACTCTTCAAGCAAGTAGCTATTATGCATTCGAAGCTTTTAAAGCTTCTGAAATCCGCCGTGGCCACATTCGAAACAAGGTTTTGGTTTTTTTTTTTTTTAACGAAAATTGAATCATATTGTATGATAAAAGAACCTTCAAATACGTGTCTTCCTTCAAATACATTAATTGATTGCCAAATATGGTCTAAATTGATGTACAACTCTATATGAATTTGATGTTTCTCATTTCGAAAGAGTTGCGGGGGGTAATGTTGGCACCACAAATAAATAAATTATTACTATTATTATTATTAATAAATTGCAGGACACATGGCACTCTTTTACTCATTTGGAGGTTATTTGAAGTCATAAATCATTAAACACATGTGAAAAAATGATAGAGAATGTGGAGGATCATGAAGCATGAATTGGAGGTTAAAGAAAGTTATGGAGACATAAAGACAAAGTGGAAGATCATGGAGTATGAAGTGTAAAAAATGGAAGAATGTGGTAGTTATTAGGTAATTTTTTCCTACAAATGTTTGCCTATAAATAGTCATTCATGACTACATTGTAAAGATTCATAACTTAAATCAAAGGCAATTGATTTATATATATTTTTTGTCATTTATATTTCCTACACTTTATTTTCAACACTTCATTTTCGAAGTATAGAAATATAGGTAATTTTGTGCACTTCATTTTCAAAGCAGAGGAGTAGAGATAATTAATTGGTACTTTGATTGTTCACTCAACCACCCCGAATATTCACTCAATCATCTTTCTCCGTCTCCCTCATTCTTTTAATTTTTTTTCTCTACACTTAGTAATTTTAAAATTCTCTTAATTAAGATAAAAGAACCGTCAACATAATTCCTTAATAATTGGCTAAATTTAATCTATAATTTTTTTTAATCTTTACTAATACACTTATATTTATAATATTTTCTATTATAGAAAAAATAAACCAACAATGTCAAACAAGTTTTAATGGTCAACTCGTTTACTCATTAACAAACTAACATTTTTCCTTGTACCTGACTAGCACCTATTTTGCATAACCAGCAATGTTAGGTGGTTCAAAATTTTATGACTTAAATGACTCAAATATTTTAAAACAACGTCATTTTAAATATAAAATGATACTTTCTTCGTCCCAAAATAATGGTCTCTTTTGGAGAATCTAATTTTTTTTGGTAGTACAATTATTGCATTTGAAAAAAGTTGATTTTTCAAAATTATCCTTTTGATAGTACATTTTTTGAGAATATCAATGTCATAATTGTACTTTTTATATTGTTTATTAATTTAAAAGAAGGGTAAAATATGAAATTTATATTATTTTTGTACTTGATTTTTGAAGAGGGACTAATATTTTTGGACAATAAAAAATAAAATAAGAGACTAATATTTTAAAACAGAAGAAATATTATTTTGACACATTTAAACCATTTAAACCATACAAATTTAAACCATTTAAACCAGTGGGTGAGGGATGAAAACCTGGGGCCTGGGAGTTTGCTCCTCCTGGAGGTCTCAAGTTCGAAACCCACTCCCCGCAGGTTACTGTGCGGGCCACTGGAGGTTTGCCTGGTCGTTAATTTCAGGGCCCTCAGAATTAGTCCCATACTTCAACGGTGGGAAAACCTGAGTTATAAAAAAAAAAAAAAAAATTTAAACCACCAAACTGGCATAACGTTGATGGGTCCCAAATTTTGATGGATTCACGGACCCAAATGGTCAATTCGAAGTCAACGTGTACAACATTGTATTTTGATCGGACCATAGCCTAGGAATGTACACTGATGTGGCAAAATTGGGTTAGGTGGACCCGTCTACCAGTCAGTAACTTACGAGAGAGCTGCTGCAAAAAGCCACCCCACCCCGAAAGGCGAAAGGGAAAGGACTCTCTCTCTCTCTCCACTTTATCCATCATTTCACTCTGATACAACAGTCTCACATGAAGCCTCTTCTACGAAGCTGCTTTTAGGGTTTCTTTACGAAGCTACTTTAAATACACATTTCATGTACGTTTTATAGCTTCAATGTACATGTCTCCGAATCGATCGAGACCCCAATATGATACGGGGTTCTGATTTCGAACCCTAGGAATCGATAAATGACAAATGATCTGAGAAAAGTTTGGTCCCAACTGGGCTTTTTCGGCACCAAAAGTTGCATAGAATCTCTCCGAATCAACCCTAACCCAATCAACACCTCCCTTAACTCCAGGTATGTCACCGCCTCTCTCTCTCTCTCTCTCTCTCTCATGAGCACATATTCGGTTTTCTTACCTGAGCTCAATTTATATGGATATTCTTCTTAGGTTTTCATGTATTCGAACACATTCTAGATTATGTGTGTGTGCTTCCTTTTTTTTTTTTTTTAATTTTTAAAAATATATTTTACTATGGCTGCTGTAATAGTGTTTAGCTTCGGTTCTCTCAATCTCTCTGCTCTACTAGGTTATATTTAGGTGCAAGATCTTTAGTGGTATATTGATGTGAGTTGTTTTTTGTTTTTGGATTTGTTTTATGAAGAATAATACAGCAAGTATGAGACTATGCATGCATTTCTACGATTTACTTGGCAGTGGAAAGGAAAATTGTGGTTATAAATTGCATTTTGGAAGTGGTTTTTCTTTTGGGGAAAAAAGAAAAGGAAATGTGCAGAACTTCTCTAGGCTTTGTTTGTGTTGGGTAAACTAGTTGTGGAAGTAATTTTGCTTCTTCACAGTTTAAGTTATTTTACCAAATTTTTTGAAGAAATAAAAGTGATTCATAGATTTTGACTATGATATATGTACTGTTTTGCCATTATTTAATTCCTTAGAAACCTTTGACTGGCTGTGGTGTCTTCAAAGATGTGGATGTGGAGCTTGTAACACGCAACAGATCAATTGTAAGAGCATTGCCCCTAGAGTCAATCAAAAGATGCAATTGTAAGATGAGCACCAGATCATGTGCTAAATTAGCAGGGCTATGCAATTTATAGAGCAAGGGAGGGATTAAATGAAGAGTGCTGCTGCCCACACCATTTTTCTTTGGACCCCTCACTTCTTGGAGCCCCCACTCACCAAAATGGCCACCCACATGTCTTTTTCTTTGAACCTCTACCATAATCCAGAAAATATCCCTTTCTTTAGACTGCACCCCTACCAGCACCCAAGACCTCACCTCCACCTCTGGTCGTCGATGCCCCCACCTTTGGCACCCCCCTACCCCATCGGCGACCTTCCGACTGCAATCGCTGCCCCACTACAACCCTCTCCCCAACTCCCCCCATTGCACGACCTCTAGACTTAACCCCCTACAGCCACAATCCTTGCCTAGACCTGCCATTCCTTTCGAAACCCTAGAGAGAGAGAGAGATTGCAAAGAATAAGAAGAATGGGGCTGTGATGGTTGAGGGGGTTGCGGGTGTAGCGGAAAGGGCTGAAGGAACTGGAGGGGGTGGCTGAGAGGGTTTAGGGTTTAGGAAGTTGGGGATGGGGACAAAATTGAAATTTTGTATTAGGGTAATATTGTAATAGAAAGAAAAAAAAAAAAATGAAGGGTGGGGATCTAAAGAAGAAAGTTGGGGGCTATTATCAACTCTCTTAAACGAAACATGAGAAGATGTACAGATTTTGGTGGGGGTTGATGTAACATTGTTTAACACATAATTGGGTATTTGGGTCGTCACTTGCATTCTTGTGGTGTTTCTCTTTCTTTTTAGTCCAATTGATGATTAGTGGGAAGACCATTTATGTGCACACTTGGAAGTTTTTTTTGTCATGGCTAAGTGAATTAATGTCTTTACAAATATGGGTTACGACAATGCAAAAAGCTTATTTCAAGTATGATTGTTTTGTGTGATGACTATGATTTCAATATTTTTTTGTTATATATCTTGCCTTTGTTGCTTCATCTATTGGACTCCAAACATTTGAAAGCAAGTTATTTTGGACTCTGAACAGGCTGAAGCACATGATACTCATTTTGTTTTATGGAGTTAGTAGTTTGCCATATTTATTGCTTTTTTGTGGAATTTTTTTAAAATTTAATTTAATTTTTTATTTATAAATTTTGAGTTTCACCCTTTTTGTTGAAGTTGTTACAGGTGTTGGTATGTTGCAGTGACCTATTTTTGGGTTTATCAACTACCATAGAGGTTGCATTTTGTGAATCTCCATGTTGCCAGAGGGTTAGTGGAGCTATGGATTGTGTAAAGACTGTTAGTCGTCTTAAGGGTATGTTATTAATAATGAAATTCATCATTAGGAGCCTTCTGCCCAGTCATATTTTGGACCACTAAATATTAATTTTAGAGTGGGATTCCCTTCTTATCTCTTCTTATAAAACATTGCAAATCCCTCCTTATCTCTTCTTATAAAACATTGCAAATTATATGATTTTCTCTGTCGTTTCAGTTCATCAGAGAACAACTCTTTGGATCAAGAAATTTTAGTGAATTTTTAATTGTTAGGACCATTGTTGAGCTGTCCAGTTGTGTGCTCAGTTATTTTTTTAATTTTATTTTTGAGTTTAATAAGGCTGTGCCCCCAACATCCCCTCTCTCTCTCTCTACAACTCTTGTCAAACACACAAAAATGTATCCATGCATATTTTCTAGCAATTACAGTCTTGCATTATTTTATTTCCATATAATGAATTACTATGGATTCTAAAGAATAGTTTATATCTGATTGCAGGTTCTCTTTGCCATTGGTTCCTATTTACCATTTGGTTATCCAGTTTTCAAGATGTAGTGTCACTGGAAATGAAACCTGAATTGAATCACATTTCTTTTGCATCTGAGCTAGCTAGCCCACCTCGTAGCGAACTCTTTCAACCAATTGAAATATCACCTGCTGTTATTCCACATTATCCTTTCCCTGGGGAATCTTTGCCGCCTATGTACCCAACCTTCCCAACTACGTATGATCCAGTCTTGACTGGAAAATGTCCAGTAAATTTATCTGCTCTTTCAGATATCATGGACAAAACAGCATCTGATTGCTCTCAACCTTTGGCGGCTTTTGTAGGAAATGTTATATGTTGCCCTCAGTTCAGTAGTTTACTCCGCATATTCCAGGGATACTACAGCACCACTTCTGATAAATTAGTTTTACAAAATGCGACTGCTAATGATTGTTTTTCAGATATCGTTACTATACTAGCAAGCAGAAGAGCAAACAGTTCGATACCTACTATCTGCTCTGCAAATCCATCAAATCTGACTGGTGGGTTTTGTCCAGTGAGGGATGTATCCACCTTTGAGAAGACTGTTAATACGAGCAGGTTATTGGAGGCTTGCAGCACTGTTGATCCTCTTAAAGAGTGTTGTAGACCAATTTGCAAGCCTGCAATTATGGAGGCTGCACTTCAGATTTCAGCAGGGCAAGCACTGATCGGTGATAATAAAAACATAGTTGGAGGGCCTAATCATATGGATGCTCTTAATGATTGTAAAGAGGTGGTGTATTCATGGCTTTCTAGCAAACTCCCTCTAGATGCTGCCAATACTGCATTTCGAATATTATCTGCCTGTAAAGTCAACAAAGGTACAAGGTTTTAATATTGGGAAAATATCCAATAAGTCCTACTTTTCCCGTAAAATTTTCATTGAGTTTAATATTGGGAAAATATCTAGTAAGTCTTATTTTCATCATAAAATTTTCATTGAGCCCTATTACTCTATGACAAGAGGGCTGATTCATGTGTTAATAGGACTCAATGGAAATTTCATGGGAAAAGTAGGACATATTGGCAATTTTGCCTTTTAATTTTTATATGCTTGTTAATGGACTTGTTATTAATATCCCATTTCCATCGTAGTTTGAAATCTTTACGATTGCATTTGCATGAACTCTACCTTCCTAGTAAAGTGACCCAAGCTGCAGAGTATCTACTGGGTTGTAATGTTAAATTCTGAAAATACATAAAATGTAGGAAATATGGTATGGTGTATGGGGGATTTGGAGGGACAGGGGCATGTCTATGATCTAAGAAGCACGGACACTTTCGGAAGGTAACGAGTTGTGTCCGACATTGACATAACATGACACTTATCGAACACTTCTCAACACTTAGACACACATTAAACGCACTAGGAGTTTGGATAAAACAACATGGAACTCAATAATGAAATAAAAACAATGTAAATTTATACTTATTCTTCTTTAGACTTCAAAAAAATATATTCTTTGACTTGAATATCATATATATATATATATTAGGAGAAATTGCATTTCAGTGGAACAGTGGGAAAAAAATTGCATTTTCATGATGGTACAACTCTACTGTGTGCATAGTGCAAATTCATTCATGTGCTTGGTGCAACTCTTCGTGTGTGTCAGTCGCACCAAAAAAAAATTTCATTTGTAGTGCAATTTTTTTCCCACTACTCCATGTATTTGCAATATCCCCTATATATTATGTATGACATATAACAAATATATAAAATTATAAATTTTGCACGTGCCCTCAACTCTGTGTCTTACATCTTTATAAATTTTTGTGTCGGCATATCCGTGTTATCTCATGTGTCTGTACTTCTTAGTCAACGATTAACATAAAGAAAGCAATAATATGTCCTTTATTAATATCTTAACCCTTTCATGCCCAATTATTAATTTTTTTGTGCTGAAAGTTTGATTTGACTTTGGTCCTACCACTCCTAACACTAGATTGATGTGGACCAATGTTGGGTAAACTAGGACGCATTGGCATGGAAATAGAGATGGGATATGGCGATTTAAAAAAAATTAGAAAACAAACATGATGGTAATCTATGAAGCATGGGTACTTTAAAAAACATGCCGTACTCGTACTGGGTACTTACCGGCATATGGTATCTCGTATGGTACTTCTACATACATACCGGGTACATGAAACACGTACCAAAATTTTTTCTTCTTAATTTTTGGCGTACCCAGACATACATACTATATACCTAAGCCGTACCGTACCGTACCTCAGTTGAAACAGTATTTTCTTCTATTACAGAGATAAAACTCCTTTTACTAGACTTACTTTTTATTTTTAGTTTTATGCTTAGCATGTTTTTAAAATTAAACTATGGTTTGTAAGTTATTTAATACATTGACATTTAATTTTGATTTATACCTTTACTTTTGGCATTAAGGGGGTGTTTGGCAAAGGCCTTTTTGGGTTAAAATTTACAAAATGACAAAATAGGCTAAAATAGCCAATAAGACAAAATGTCACATCAAACCCATAATCATTCAGTTTTTCTCTCACAAACATCACATTCAACTACAAAAAAATCCAATCATCTTCCCAAATACAAAAATTTTAGCCTACTAAAATAGTCAAAAACTAAAATAGCTTACTAAAATTGCAAATTCCCAAACACCCACTAAATGTTAATTGTAGGTTGAATTTTAACAAATTAAACCATTTAATTAATTTTTGCATTACTCTAAATTAAAAATAAATATTTTTTTATAAGCGTACCAAGCCCAACTTGTACCCGTACCCGTATCCTACTTTTTTTAGATTTTACCGTATTGACGTACCCGTATCGTACCAATACCCGTACTTTACCCGTACCTATGCTTCATAGATGGTGATATGACAGAGAAAATTATTTGGTATGTTTGTGAATATGAATTTAGGGTGTAGAGATAGGAGAGACATTGATGTATATTTGGGTGTATATTTGTTTTTGTTTCCCACTTTTTCCCCGCTTTGTTTTCATATATTTTACTTTGATCACAAATCAATTTGATAAAATTAAAAAAAAAAGGAAAAAGAAAATCTCACAAAGGTGTCCTAAAGCTATGTCCAAACACATGACACAAATGTTTGTGAAGTGTTTACAACGTGTCTTGCAAAAAAAATAGAAGTAAGAAGCTTAGGCATGCCATGTGGCATGTTTGACACTTGGACATGTGTATACCATGCATGGTTGTTAGAATTGTATGAATCACAATTCAATTCATGTGATTCGATACGAGTTTCAACATAAATGATTCAAATTGTGCTTTTGAATTGGAACTTGATGAATCATATGATTCAATTTACGATTAGCTACGATTCATTGCGATTCACTACGATTCAATTCTATTTCTATTTTTGTTTACATAATGCATGAAACAAAGTCGTTTTCGCCAAACTATGAAGATATATAGAAGAGATTAATTGGTTATATTGATGTACGTGATTTTATTTAGAAACATATATACAATTTAATCATACTGATAATTTATTTTATTTTAAACATTATATGTATTTTTATATGCGTATATAAATATATAGATTTATATATCATATTAAATAAAATGGATCTTATGATTCACGACTCGATACGATTCACGATTCACTATTTTAGCAAAATGATTCACGATTTGATTTGCGATTTGACAACAATGGTACTATGTTGATGTTCGATACCCTATTGGGACGCAGACACATCACCCATTTTGGAGTGTCTATGCTTCTTAGTTGGGTAATGTTCTCTGTTATTAGAATCTTACGATTCACAATTCAATTCACGATTCGATTCGCAATTTTTGCTAAAGCGATATGAACCTATGAGTGAATCTATTTTGGGAGTGAATCTCTAGTGAATCATACGATTCACAATCGATTCACGATTCGATTCACTATTTACGATTCATGCAATTCTTGAAATTATCGTGTCTGATATATTTTCAACACTTTTTTTCTCCATCTTTTTAGTGAAAATGACATAATATAACTTCTAATAGCATTTAGTATCAAAATAACCAATATATATACATGATTTGTTGTTATTTTAATGATCATGAAGTTTTTAATAGGATCTAATCAAATTCAATCAAACCCAGCATGTTTTGAACCATTTCTCATTTTTTTCTTTGAAAAATCATAATATAACTTTTAAAAATATTTAAAATTAAAGTAACTTACACCATGAATTATCTATTGTTATTTTTTAAAATTAAATATAGTTGAATATTTCATGGGTTAGGTTAGTTATACCTTTTAAAATGTTTTAGGATTTAAAATAAAAGGTCCTAAATAATTCTTTTTTATTATTTGGTCATTATTACTTAGAATGCTTATTGTCCAAATTTCAATATAATTGTCAAATTATTGTTACTTTGAAAATTAAGAGTCTGTCTTTATTTACAGTCTTTATTAAGAAAAGTTGATAAGAAATATCTAAAAAAGGAAAAAGATAAGATGACAATCTTGCATAGGAACCTTTGTTAACTTCTTACTTATTAAACTACGTGATCATCATTCAAAACAACATTTTCATTAATTCAAGTCTAAATATTTCATATTCATAAGATATATTTAATATCGAAGTATAGATTTATTTTTCTAAGTACTTTAAGAAAAGTGATCAAATCTTTACGATTCACGATTCGATTCGATTCGCAATTCGGTACGAGATCATTTCGATTCACGATTCAAATCCCGATTTGGCAATTATGGTAATGTCTATTAAAGTTAAAAGTTCGAGGCGACATTGTGAATTGAAGATTGAGGTTCTATGTGATCCTCTGGGCATCATAGTTATCTCATTGTCTTGTCATCATAGTCATCTCATTGTCTTCTCAATGGAATAGAGTAATGATCATTATGAAATAAGATTTGGAAATGAGCAGGAAAAAAAAAAAAAAAAATTACTTGTTAACATTAGATTTTATGCTAAATACCACAGTTGCAAGGCAAAAATGTCTCCCATGCATATACAAAAGCTATCATTGAATAATATAGAGTGCGTCTGGTAGTAATGTATAGGAACCCTGCATTTTTGGCCAAGAAAAATATAGAAGTTGGCTTAGAGAGTTGTTTATTTGACTTGTTTCACTCACTCAAGTAAGCATATGACTCCAAGTGCACATAGTATTTTGAAATTCAGATTTATCCCAATTCTGCTTTACATCTGCTGATTGGTGAACTGGATAGGAAGTATGGCCCCCACCTCAGTGAATTATGTAACTTGGGGATATACTTATTGAGAGGAATGTGGTGCATTGTCATATAGATATACTTTGCATGCTCTATCGTGCTCTCATGATGGTTTTAATTGGAGATGGTGTCTTATGAGTGGTGACGTTTGGTTGTGCAGTTTGTCCTTTGGATTTTAAGCAGCCATCAGAAGTAATTAAAGCATGCCGTAATGTAGCTGCTCCGAGTCCTTCATGTTGTAGCTCATTAAATACTTACATTGCGGGGATACAAAAGCAAATGTTAATTACGAATAGGCAAGCCATAATATGTGCGACCGTGTTTGGGTCTATGCTCCAAAAGGGTGGAGTCATGACTAATGTTTATGAGCTTTGTGATGTTGACTTGAAAGATTTTAGTCTCCAAGGTAATTTTTTCTGTAATACTTATTGTTTTTAAAACTTTAAATCTTGTCTTATTGCTTATTTGTTCACTTCATCTGATGTGGTGTTTTCTTCTTGTTTTCTGGATATGTTCTTTTCACACTGGAGCAGCATATGGACAGCAAGGTTTGTTATTATTTTTTGTTTTTTTCATTTATTCTTCCTTTTCTCCTTGAGCTCTCTTTTAATATTTTATATCTGAGTTTTGTTCTAGTGTGAATTAAAGCATTTATGTATACAAGATATATTAGATTTTAGTTCCCTAAGCTCAAAGTTGGAAATTAAGTGACATGACTATTTTGGGGTTGTAAACATTGTATTTCTGTGTTGATCCTTTGTTAAATTCCTTTAGAACTATCAATTGGGAGATGGGTTAGTTATTTTTCTTTTTCGAGGGATTAATGTAAGTTCCTTGGGTGTTCTAGATAATGTAGTGGTTCTTGTGTTTCCTCATTTATTTAATTTAGGTATACCTACAACTACATTTATGGTGGGTAAAGGTAATGGGAAGCTTGTGTTAGAATAATATAGTATTATTTGGGTTATTATTTTGTAATTATTATATGCCTTAAGGCTTCCTTGTAATTATTAAGCTTCATTAATATAAATAGGGGATGATATCCTAATTATTTCCTAATCTTTGTATTCTCTAAAATAAACATAGTATCAGAGCCACAGCCCTAAACCCTAAACCATACACCACATAACCACCAAAAACCTGTCGGAGTTAGCCCTAACTGTTGACAGGCCTTCTGGCCTAAGTCGATTGCGGTGGTTTCGGCCGACAGGCCATCTTCCCTAGTTGAACCCCTTGTTCACTATCGCAGGTCCCTGTCGACAACTCTTCTGGACTAAGTTGACTTTTGTGGCTCTATTGCCTGCCTTGCCGACTGCCACTAGCAGTCTCTCAGCCCTAGCCGACAGCCCTGAGGCTCTCTCTGGCTTCCTTTGTCTGGCTTTGTGTCGTCTCCCTCTTGTTTGACTCTTGGTGTTGTCTCCCTCTTGTTTGACCTTTTGCTACGGCACTCTGATGAGGTATTGACCTCGGTTTTTTTGAAGAGCAAAGGAAAGATGGGGTATATGGCAGGATACAGGCACCCAACGCCACGCACCAGGGTTATGATCAGTAGGAGATCACCAACTCCCTGATTATGGGTTGGTTGATACATTCTATGGCCCCGGAGGTTGGAGAGGGCTATCTATCTGTGGACACTGCACAGGATATTTGGGAGGCAGTGGCTACTACTTATTCCTGCAAAGGGAATTTCGCACACTCATTTGAGTTGCGCTGCTCTATTGAGAGCTTTGTTCAGGGGAGCAGACTGTTCTTCAGTACTTTATCTTCCTCACCAATGGCTAGAAACGTCTTGATCACCTGCAGGATTATAAACTTGTTTGCACTGCTGATTCAGTTAGGTACAGGAAGTTCATTGTACAGGAAAGGGTCTTCAAGTTTCTGGCAGGTCTCAATGTGGAGTATGATCCAATTCGAAGTCGGGTTCTGGGTATGGACACTCTTCTTTCACTTCTGGAGGCATTCGCCTATGTACAGAATGAGGAGAGTCGCCAGTCTACTATGATGTCACCTGTCTCTACTGATCGCTTAGCGTTACTATCTACCCCTAGAGATGGCCTCAGTTTAACTCTCATCCCACCGTCTACTGCTAAGGAATCTGTCTTCTATGATTACTGTCGCAAGCCCCCGCATACTCGTGAGACGTGTTGGAAGCATCACGGGACTCCATCCGGGAGTAGAGGTGATCTTTCTAGTTCTAGAGACGGTCAGTCAGGCTAGTCTAGAGGACGTGGCTCCCATCCACAGGCTCATCAGTCTAGTGCCGTTGATACACTTGATTCTGCTTCTGCTTTCATCGGCCAGGCTTCTGATGGTCTCTCTGGCATGACTACTCATGAGTTTGATGATGTTTTGTATCACTTACTGGACCGCTGGTCTTCTATTGCCCTCAGTACATCTTCCTTGTCGTTTGTCCGCTCAGGTAACTTAGCCTCTTCTCCTCATGTTTTCCTGTCTCATAAGTTTTTGCTCTGGATTATTGACTCTGGTGCCTCCGATTATATGTCTAGATCCTCTGATCTTTTCTCTGCCTATAAGCCCTCTTCGGGTCAGGACAAAGTTAGGATTGCAGATGGTACTGTTTCTTCCATTTCTGGGAAAGGTTTAGTCCATGTCACTCCTACCATACATCTATATTCTGTTCTCCATGTTCCCAATTTTTTTGTTAAAACCTCTTATCCTTAAGTCGTATTACAAAGAATTTGAATTGTAGTGTGACTTTTTTTCCTGATCATTGTCTTTTTTAGGACTTTGTCACGAAGAGGACGACTGGCAGTGGCAGTGCAGAAAATAGTCTCTACTTCCTGGATCAACCGGATAAGCTTGCTCATTCTTCCACTACGAGTCCTACTACCATCGATGATATATGGTTGTGGCATCGGCGTCTTTGGCATGGGCATCTTGGGCATCCTTCTTTTTTATTTACTTAAGCATTTATTTCTATCTGTTTTTTCAAACAATAATGTGTCTGAATTTCTTTACGAGTCTTATCAACTTGGAAAACAACACAGAGCTTTTTTTGCTCGCAGTTTTAATAAAAATTTAGTTCCTTTCTCATTAATATATTATGATGTCTGGGGTTTATCTCGTGTTGTGTCTGTGAAAGGTCATTGCTGGTTTGGTACTTTTATTGATGATTTTTCTCGGACTGCTTGGGTGTATTTCATGAATGACAAGAGTGAGGTTTTCTCTATGTTTCGCAATTTTCATAAGATGATTTGTACTCAGTTTGGGGCCACTGTTAAAATATTCCGTTCTGATAATGGGGGTGAATACATAGATTTTGGGTTAGGGCAATATTTTTCTACTCATGGCATTATCCATCAGACCTCTTGCACCAATATCCCTTAACAAAATGGGGTGGCGGAACGCAAGAATTGCCATCTTCTTGACATGGCTCAGTGCATGTGTTTTTCTATGAGTGTGCCTCGGTTATACTGGGGCGACCCTATTCTCACCGCTACCCATTTTATTAATCATTTTCCTACCCAGGTCTTGCAAAAACAAGCTCCTCTTCAAGTCCTCCTAGGTTCTTAGTCCTTGTTTTCTGTTCCTCCCAAAATATTTGGTTGTGTTTGTTTTGTCCATAATCACTCTCCTACTTGTGGTAAGTTGGATCCTCACTCCCTCAAATATATTTTTCTTGGGTACTCTCCTACTCAAAAATGGGTATAAGTGTTATCGCCCTCATTCTCGTAAGTGGTTTGTGTCCATGGATGTCACATTCTTTGAGTCCCAGTCTTATTTTTTGTCCTCTCTAGGGTCACAGCCCTCCCTTCAGGGGGAGCCTTGGTGTGAAGCGATTCTTGTGATTCCTATGGTGGAACCAATTATTCTTACACCACCACCTTCTACTGGGACTACAGAACCCAATGTCACCAAGGATAGGGAAGGACAAGTTTATATTAGGGACAAAGATAGACAGAAAGTTAATTAGATACAAGAGATTTCTATTGTCAAGAGAAAGGGTGTGAGATCTTGTACTCAACATCCTATCTCAAATTTTGTATCATACTCTCATTTGTCGTCCTCATATAGAGCGTTTGTGTCAAATATTTCCTTTGTTAGCATTCCTAACCATTTTCAGGGTACTCTTGCTACCTCTGAGTGGAAACTTGTTATGATTGAGGAAATGAAAGCACTTAGGAAGAATGGCACTTGGGAATTAACTTACCTAAGGGCAAACAACCTGTGGGATGCAAATGTGTGTATACTGTGAAATACAAAGCGGATGGTTCTATTGAGCGTTACAAGGCTAAACGTGTGGCAAAAGGGTTCACTCAGATATATGGCGTTAATTATCAGGAGACCTTTGCACCCGTGGCTAAGATGAATTCAATTAGAGTACTTCTCTCTCTAGCAGCTAATCTAGATTGGCCACGTCATTAGTTTGATGTAAAGAATGCCTTTCTCCATGGTGACCTCAAAGAAGAGGTATATATGGAAATTCCTCCAGGTTTTGAGGATCATTAGACAGAAGGCAAAGTATGCAGGCTTCGAAAGTCATTAGATGGTTTTAAACAGTCTCCAAGGGCTTGGTTTGAGAGATTCACTTAGGCCTCGTTTGGGAACCCTCCCTTTTAGTCAAAAAGCCAAAAAGTTAGTAAATTAGCTAAAAAGCCAATAACCCATACAAAAAAGTCAAAAATTTTCTTTTCTCTCTACTTTTTGCACATCTTTTCATAAAAAGTCATCCCAAACATATTAGTTTTTTTTAGCTCATATTTTAGCCAAATAGCCAAAAAGTTACTAAATTAGCCTGTTCCCAAACGGGGCCCTAGGCTATGCTTAAATATGGCTTCAAACTGAGTCAGGTAGATCACTTCTTGTTTGTGAAACATTCCTCACGTGGTAAGACTACAACACTCATTGTTTATGTAGATGACATAGTTTTTACGGGCGATGATAGTGAGGAAATACCTCTATTGAAGAAATATTTAGCCAGTGAGTTTGAAATCAAAGACTTGGGGAGCTTGAAGCATTTTATGGGAATTGAAGTTGCTCGCTCCAAGGATGAGATATTTATCTCACAAAGAAAGTATGTGCTTGACCTATTGAAGGAAACTGGGATGCTTGGCTTTAAGGCCTGTGACACTCCACTGGAACCCAATCAGAAATTGGAGAATGATGAAGGAGAAGCAGCTGCTGATAGGGGGAGCTATCAGCGATTAGTGGGTAAGCTCATTTACCTATATCTCACTCTCGTCCTGATATTACTGTTGCTGTCAGTGTGGTTAGTCAATTTATGCATACTCCTAATCAGATTTACTTCGAGGCTGTCATGAGAATTCTAAGGTATTTGAAGTCTGCTCCTGGTAAGGGTTTTTATTTTTCAAATAATGATCATCTTCGTGTGGAAGCCCATATAGATGCTGACTGGGCTAGATTAGTAACTAATAGGAGATCGACTTCAGGGTATTGCACCTTTGTTGGAGGCTATGAAGCACGGATATTCCGAAATGGCCCCGTACGCGTATCGGATATGGATACGCGCCCGATACGATGGGATCCGTATCAGATACGGGAAATGAAGTATCCAATTTTTTTTTTTTTAATTTTTGAATTTTGATACGTCTAGGATACGCGAGGATACGGTCGGGATACGATATGGATACGGCGGAGCAAAAAAATAATTTAAAAAACTTAAAAGGGGTCAAAGTATAAAATATGAAAATAAGATAAAATAAAACCAAAAAAAAAAAAAATCAACCAAACTTACCTAGACCTAGGTCGAACAACAGCCGCGAAGGAGGAGGAGGAGGAGTTCGTCATCGTCTCTCGTCTCGAACAGCAGCTCGACGGTCGTCGATCAGGTTCGCGAACAGGAGCTCCACGGTCGTCGATCAGGTTCGTCCCTCTCTCTCTCCCTTTCGCTCCCTCTCTGTTTGCCTCTCACTCGATCTCACGAACTCTCTCTCGCTCTCTCTCTCCCTCTCCCTCTCCCTCTCCCTCTCGTTCGATCTGTCTGGTCTGGGTGGAGATGGACAGATCTCGATCTCATCTTCCCTCCCTCTTGGTCGATCTCTGTCTCCCTCTCCCTTTTATCTATGTCGTCTCTGTTTTGCATATTTATTTTTATAATTTTTATTTTTTTATTTTTTGTATGTATACTCTGTAAATAAAATAAGATATATAAAAAAAAAAAAAAAACCTTTGTATATGTATTCGGTACTATTACTTGAATCTTGATAGAACAAAATAAATCAAATAAGGTAAAAAAACTTATTAATAAATAAATAAATAAACTTATTAAAAATAAATTTTGTAAACTTATAAAATTATAAACTTTGTAAACTTATAAATAAATCAAATAAGGTAAAAAAACTTATTAATAATAATAAATAAATAAATAAACTTATTAATAATGAACTTTGTCAACTTATAAAATTATAAACTTTGTAAACTTATTAATAAATCAAATAAGGTAAAAAAAACTTATTAATAAATAAATAAATAAACTTATTAATAAACTTTGTAAACTTAATCTTGACCATCAATAAATAAATAAACTTATTGATAAATAAATGAACTGTATAAATTTTTTCCCCCTTAATTTGAATTATTCACTAAAAATTGTTGAAGTTTTATTTTTGTGTATGCTACATTACTAAAAATTGTAAAAAAAATATTTTTTATGAACGTATCCCCGCCATATCCGTATCCTATTTTTTCGAATTTTGTCGTATCGCCATATCCGTATCGTATCGTACCCGTATCCGTATCCGTATCCGTATCCGTATTCGTATCCGTGCTTCCTAGGTTAGAGGCCATCTAGTTACTTGGAGGAGTAAGAAATAGAATGTGGTTGCCAGGTCAAGTGCAGAATCTGAGTTTAGAGCTATGGCATAAGGGGTGTGGAAGCTCTTATAGATCAAGTTATTGTTGAGTGATGTAGGTATTGATCAAACGAACTCCATGCGGTTATACTGTGATAATAAGGTTGCTATCAACATCGCTTATAATCTGGTTCAACATGATAGGACAAAGCATGTTGAGATTGATTACCACTTCATTAAGGAAAAACTCATTAGTGGCACAATATGTATTCCCTTTGTACAGTTTGATGAACAACTTGCTGAAATCCTCACCAAGGGAGTTGGAAGTAAGCCATTTTATGACATCTTAGGCAAGTTAGACATGAGAGATATCTTTGTAACAGCGTGGGGAGAAGGGTTAGAATAATATAGTATTATTTGGGTTATTGTTTTGTAATTATTCTATACCTTAGGGCTTGCTTGTAATTATTAAGCTTTATTAATATAAATAGGGGATGATGTCCTAATCATTCCCTAATCTTTGCATTCTCTAAAATAAACAGCATGGTAGTCTAGAGTTTAGAAGGTAGAAGGAAGTTTGGCATCTTGTAACATTGGAGAGTGTTGGAATTCAATTGAATGGTGATCATTCTCTCGATTTTCGGAAAGTTTATTCCGAGATTGACAAAATGGTTAAGCTTTGTTAGTATGTTACATGGACTCTTCTATTTCACCAAAGCAGTGTTTTTAGAGGCTCAAAGCGCACCATGGCACAAAAGGTCTCTTGGGACTTAGATGCATGGCGCAAGGTGAGGCGCATGCTTCACTAAAGCAAAGCTCACCTTTTTAGTAAAAAATAGATAAATTAATGTAGACTAATAATTCAACTTCAACATAAGAAAAGTGAAAGAATTCACAACTTGTAATAAGAACTAAGGCAAATTGTAGAAGAATTCCCAAAACTGTAGAAGTACATATTTATTCCAAATGCACAATAATCAACATTGAACAAAACATAATTATTCAAAAGCACCAACATTTAAGTTTAAACATCTCTAAACATTAAATGTAAATTAAAGAGCTACATAGGCGCGCCTTTTACAACACTATCCCAATGGATATGGCAAGGTTAAGGGTGTGGAATATGTGTTCGACACCCAAATTCAATTTAGACACTTGGATCCTTCAACTTTTTACAATATTTGAAGAATAAGATACTCCCATTTGCTAGAAATGGAACATTTATAATCTCTAGCATAGATGAGAGGTAAAAATTTCACATTTTTTTTTCTAATTTTTCTTTAATTTCAAGTACATATCTACATAATTTACAACATTTTATCTAAGAATATTCTATGATATGTAATATATATGTGTGTGTGTCCATAAAGAGTCCCCGTATGTACCCATATCCTATTTTGGGTACATACATATCCCAATATCCTAAGATTTAAGTTTATGAAGGTCTGATGCTTATACCCGCACCCATACCCGTTACTTGTACTTGAGTCCATGGAAGGAATAATAGGGTTCTGGAGGAAAATGGACAGTTGAGTGTTAATTACGACAAGTTAGGGAAGAAGGAGAAGAAGAATAACGAGGATGGTCTAGGAACCTCACCTAGGATGCCTATGGTCAGGTTGCATCACGCATCTGTCTATGTTCAGCTCATTGAATTGAAAGAATATCTAAATATTTACAGGCTGCAGTAACCATCCTCTTTTTGCATTTTGGTTAATTATTCTTGATTTCCTTACTAAGAAGCATGATGTGGATTCATGACACGATGCGGACACATTGACGCATCAAGATTTTAAAAATGCAAGACAAGGCACATGGGTTATACACGAAATATAGAGTTTTATTTAGATGTAGAGGCGTTGTGGGATAAGGCGGGATATTTGGCGTCCTTTTGGGCATTTGTGTCTCCTCCTTTTAAAGGAGTTGTGTTTGATTTCTAGGGCTTGGGCTGTTATTTGCCATCTCTAGTGCTAGGAGTTTGTGCTTTTTGTTTTGACTATTCTAACTGCTTTCCTTTTCTTTGTTTAGGACTTCTTATCCTCTCCCCTTTTTTTCTTTTAATAAAATTCTTTGTTACTGCTCAATATATATATATATACAAATATGTCATTAAAAAATAATAAAAAAATATAACACAAGACTAATTTGTAAAGTTTAACGGAGGGATGAATAGATATAAATGTACATTGTTTCTATTGTCATTAGATCTCTATATATTTTGTTCAAAGTTGTAATGTGTTTCATGTTATCTAAGCGATGGACAAGTACATCCCCAAATATTCGAAGCATGCCAAGTCTCTCTCTCTCTCTCTCTCTCTCTTTTTATTTTATTTTATTTTTTTAAATAACAGGACACATTTGGATTTGTGCTTGACCTATGTTGGTGTCCAACACGGACATGCCACCTTCTTATAAGTGCCTGTGCTTCTTAGTTTCTTTAAGCCATGTTATCTGCAATATATAAAAAGAAACCTAATACATATCTGCATCACAAGATGACAATGACTTATTCAAACTTCTAATTTCTATCCCATATTATGTTCTTTTGTAATCTTATTTGCAAAGATATTTATTAGTGAGGTAACTGTTGCTTGCTGAGATAAACCATACCTACTTTGGAAGCTTAAAACAAAATCTGAGTCCCACACCATGCAAGTAGACTTTTTGGCCCAAAGGAAAGTGTTTGAAGACTAAATATTGGTTGATTTTGGGTTAAGTTACAATTGGTTGCATTCATTTATGTTATGAGAAGTGTATTTTGGTAATTTTTAGCTTTGTTGGACCGGGTAGAATGGGCCAATATTTGTAGTATGGGTTAAGTTGTATTTGTATGGGTCTTATATGTGATCTATGGGGGGTCTTGATTTTTCTAAATAGTCAAATTTTATTAGTTTTCCAATCTGAAGTCTTAGTCTTGTCAATGAAGAGATGAGTTTAAGAGAATTTGTGTTTGTGTTTATGTGATTCTTTTAAGTTCTTGTGAGGGTTTTTTTTTTCCCCCCTGTTTCCCTTCTCTTATTATTATTTTTATTTATTTTTGGATAAGTATAATTCATTAACAAAGAGGCACTAAGGGAGTGCAATCCATATACAAAAAGGGCTGTACCAGCTGAGCATCAATGACTGCTGAAAAGTCTCGACAAATTAAAAAAAAAAATTCTTTTATTTTCTTTTCTTTCTCAAGAAAACATTTTGTTCTCAGGTTATTGTTCATAATCATAGCCCTCGAGTCTGGCCAAAACACTACCAGATCAAGTTGAAATTATTCCTGGTCCTTTACCTTACAATTTGGCCTTTAATTCACAAATACCTGCTGTACATAGTTTCCGGACCTTACAGCAAGAACTTTTTTCAATATCCACAACCTGTCTTGGATATTGAAATTCCCAAGGAACTTCGAATATGGATTTGCAAAGGGATCAACACAACTAACTCAAGGAACTTAAACTAATCAAATCAAATAAAATCAGTACAGATTTAATTAACAATTAGCGTAGATTTACGTATTCAACTCCATCACTAAAAATTGCAATAAAATGAAAGCTGACAATCTCACAAGAGACGAGATATTTTAACATGGTAACCCTCAATTGAATCTCTTCAATTGAGGAAAAAGCCATGGCACATTGTTGGAGAATCAAGCACTACGAAAATTGAGTGATTACAAGAGTTTAGATGAGTCCACGTTTCTCAGATCTGATAACATCTTGCCAAGTCCACATTCATCACTCGCGAAGCTTGAGCCACCTTGCCGGAATCCACCATCTCCCAAATTGCCTTTGAGAGCCACCGAACGACTTTCTAGATCAAAGTATGAAAGGTTTGAAGTGTAATGAGCCTTGAAGTGTTCAATCAATCTCCATAGATCCGTAGATCTCTTCAGAAGAAAGGATCTTCAAAATGATGATTTTCTTCTTAAGTTGTGAAGCCTTTTGGAGTTTTGGAGCAATGCGCCATCAGTGGCTTCCACAAAGTCCATTGACTTTGTCCATCGACTTTGTCACATCTGCTGCTTTGAGCAATATATTGAATTTGTGCAAATAATTCAGTCTCATTGTCACACTTAATGTCTCATCTATTGTGTGGCTAGATTACTATTATAGGCTTTGGAAGCCTAAAGTGAAGGCTACGGGTGGCATGATCATCAAGAAGCCTTTTTGGTCCATAGGGAAGTGTCCATGGTAATGTTTAGGTTATTTATTCACATTTATTCTAAACTAGTATGTTGCTGGACAATTTTTATGTTATTATATCATGGTTTAGTAGTAGTTAGAGGTATTTTGGTAATTTGTTTTTTAGTTGGAGTCCTGGTTAATCTAGAAGATTTTATAGTTATAAAAAATTCTTAATTTCTAAATTAGATGTGTGAATCAGAGCTGGTTGGCAGCCCTCGCCGCAACTTTTGAAAGTCAAGCCCAAAATTGCCTTTAAGTCTGGAAATCCTAGAAACTTTCTTCCTCCTCATAAAACCCTAACCCTATGACACATACAATTATAGGGTCCTATTTTCTAACTACTCTTGGTGCCTAGCTATTTTATGGACTGACAATGAGGACTATGATTCCAAAACTAGGAAACTATAAACTTACTAAAATACTATTATGTAAATGCTACAGATTAGATGTAAAGACTTGATACTGTATCTGGAGTAAAGTACAACCATGGACCCCTACCACCACGAGCCCATATCTAGCAAATCTACAATATCAAAAATGTAAAAGACTTGACACCTAAATCTTAATAAATATAGATAAAAACTACAACAGCTGTAGACTAACCTGTAGAAACATTACATGAGAATCAGATTCTTGTTATACAAGATCCCTAGCAATCCATATAGTACGTACTCCATTTGCCTCTTGTTAACATGGCATACTCCACATTACTTAGCTGCAGTTTCTTTTGAAGTCAAAATTGGGGCTAACATGGTAGAATTAATGTTTTCTCTTAGTTTTAGGCTATGTTACATGGACTCGGGTTTTAGTATCGGGTGTGGGTGCATGTCCAAGTTTCAAACTCTCATAAATCTAAATCTTAGGATATTGGAATATGTATCCAAAAGTTGGATATCATAAATCTGAATCTTAGGGTATTTGAATATGTATCCAAAAGTTGGATATATGTATGGGAATGCGTCATGGACACTTGTGTATGTTGCATATTATATAATATTCTTAGATAAGATAAAGACGTAAATTATGTAGAAATATACTTGAAATTAAATAAGATTTTGAAAAAATATGGAATCTCCCTTTTCTCCATGTGATGCTAGAAATGTTTATTTATTAACAAATGTGAGTTTCTTCTTCTTCAAACATTAACAATTAGACAATTCAAGTTCCTCAATTGGATACGAGTGTCGGACACATATCTTACACCCATCTTACACCCTTTACCTTTGTCAAATTCGATGGACACATCTACTTTGGGAAAAATAAAAGAGTTGATGTTGGAAAAATATGGAATCTCTCTTTTATCCATGTGATCCTAGAAATGTTTATTTACTAACAAATGTGAGTTTCCTCTTCTCCAAACATTGTAAAAAATTAGACGATTCAAGTGCCTAAATTGGGTACGAGTGTCGGACGACACATCTACTTTGGGTAAGATAGAAGAGTCCATGTAACTCTGGTTCTGGGCGGCCAACTAATGTGAGCTTATAATCAGGCTACCTAGGGTTACTACATGGAATGAAAAAACTTCTTTTCATGCAGTGTCACGAGATTTACCATCATCTTTGGGACAAAAATAAATTAAGGATGTAAAAATTTAATCTTTACTGTAACTTTTGGATGAATATATCTATATATATTATATAAACCATTATATCTCTCAAGTATCTTAAAAAAATATGAATTCTCTGGCATGCCTTTGCAACTCAAAACAAAATGTGTTAACTTTTTAGTAAAACCTTATTATGTCTGCATGCATTGAAAGATAGAACTATTCTAGGGTATTATTTACTGAATGAGTGCACTGCTATTGTGTTAGTTGGAGTGAGATTATGACTTTCTAGTGTGCACTGTTAACACCCCTTATTTCAGTATCTAGAACATGGAATGTTTTGAGTTAGTAATAGATTTTAGGTACTAGTTTGACATTTTAAAGAAAATGTTGTAGTGACTACTGCTGGCTTTCTTCTGTCTTTATTTATTTATTTTTGTACAACTGCAGGGTGTTTGCTTCGCAGCTTCCCTGCCGATGTGGTGTACGACAATTCAACAGGCTTCAGTTTCACATGTGACTTGAGTGACAATATTGCAGCTCCATGGCCTTCGTCATCTTCTGTTACATCCTTTTCTCTTTGTGCTCCTGGTAAACTGTGTGGGAATAATCATATTTATCTATTTATTGCATAAGTGTAGGTTTTATGGATACAAAAAAGTAGAAGAGCAAGAAATGAAGTAGTGGTTCTGTGAAGGGTATATTTTTGGTTTGTTTTGACAGCCATGTTCTAATGGGGTACTGCTAATTTTGCAGAGATGTCATTGCCTGCACTACCAACATCCGAGACTTTGGGAAGTCCTGGTATGTACCATTGCCTGTTGTTGTTTGATAAATGAAGTCATAACAATAGACATAAACTGACTTGAGATATAAATGAAATGGGTAAAGGTTATTCACTAAAAGTAAATAAAAGAAAATGCAGTATAATGCTGCTGCAAGACTTTTATGTTTTCTTCTGCCAAAACATCCTCCAGTTCAGGGGAAAATAAAGTCTTTCCTAAGTGGTGGCTTTTGGAACATCCCATGGAAATTAAATCAGTTGGAACATCCCATGGAAATTAAATCAGTTACTTCACATTGAAATTTTTTGCATGGCATTATTTAGGTTTCTAGATAAAGACATTATTTTCATTGTGCATTACAAGTTTTGGTGATCTGTTTGTATATCTGCAGTGCTCTCTCTCTCTCTCTCTGTGATTTCCCCTTAAAAGTGCCGAGTTTTCCAGACTGTTGACATGTGAAGATTTACAATTCTGTATTACTGCTGAAAATGAACATGATAAATTTCTTGAGCAGTGTTTTGTTGGTGCAATATATATAGCTTTCTTTTATGATGCTCCTGCACATGTTTTGCTGCAATTTATTAGTATCTTTGTCGTCAGTGTCGATGACTAATGACTTCAGCTTATTTGTGATGCAGGCTATCGAAGTGGAGTTGAATTCCTTGTGCCCATTTTTTCGTTTTTTGTTTTCAGTACGTCATTGTACTGAATTTAGCTGAGGGGGGATCCAGTTTGAATTAGAGGCTTTCTGAAAGGGACTTTTTTGTGTGGCCGGATTCCATCATGTATATTTTGAGCTTCCTCTCATGTATAGCAGCAGCTGTTCTTTTTGGGTTATTCATATTCTTGATTCATGTTAGTTTTGGAACCTGTTGTGGGTAGTGGTTTTTGATGTTTCGAACTGGAGAGAGGTCTGACATATATATAGCTGCCCTAGCTTTTTAAAGTTGTGGGAACTTCTACGCGGTAGCATTGTGCATTTAGTACTAGTAGTAGTATCAAACTGTGCTTGCAAGTAAGCCGGCTTTCATACACATACAGATGGTTCAATTGTTTAGTGCCAGTCAGTCAGTCCGTCTGTTTGGCTGAATTCCCAAAACTGGACCTGCTTGTGAAAGTGGCATGAGAGAGCACTGAACACCCACCACGGGTGAATGGGTGGGTTTCGTGTTTTATTGTTCTGTAATCTGGACATCTTGTTCACCTTTCTGGAATCTCATCACCTGTTTTGTTGGCCTATGGGAAATTTTAGTCATGGAGCAATTGGTACTTTGATCGATTGTACTGTTATAAGTGCTTAAAGCACGGTAATGATTGTGCTACTCAAATCATCTGGTTTTAGGGTACACCATTACAATACCTTAAAAATGTTCTGGACCATTAGATCATTTCAGCTAATTAAGTCCTTTTATTAGTACTAACAGGAAGGATCGACATCTAACCGCGTGTGTTTTTGAACTTTCACTAAGAACATATATGCGAACATGCGTGTTTTTGAACTTTCACTAAGAACATATATGTGAACGTAATAAACTTACAACTACACTCCCTAACCAGATTTATTACGATATTCATCTTTTTTTTTTTTCAAAAATAATTACATTTAAAATGTTTAATGTAAAATGAAGCATAATGCACGATGGATGGGAAATTTGTTTCAATTCATCTTAATCTTCATGCAATGTCTATTATAATCAAAACTATCTTCTATCGAAAGTCTAAAATTGATATTTCTATTCAATAGATAAGTTCAAATCAAAGGATACATTTTCATTAATTCTAATGGCACTGCTAATACATATTAACTCCACCATCATGGACCATCATCATTAACATAATTATTATTTCAATTTCATAATATCTAACATTATTTTTCATTTCTCTTTTCATAATTTCAAAAATCCAAAATTAGGGAAAAAATTCCATTTTCTTTCCAAAATCAATTTTAAGAAAAGCTTTCCACTATTTCAACACAATTCATCCACAACCATATTCCTACAATCATTTTCAAGAATCAATTTGGAAAACACCTCTTTTGATTTCAAACCAAATCTTAGGTTTTACCAAAATTTTTCAAACACAACCCTTTTAAAAAAACAAATAATTAAGCTAAACATCATAAAAAGAGTCAAAAAAATCCTTACTTCAAAGTAGAAGACATGAAATGAAGATGGGTAGAATTCAGCAGTGTCAAAAATACTAGATGCTTCGATCAAAACGAAACTCTCGACGTGCTTAACGTTTTTTTCCAAAGGACTAGGGTGAAGAAACTCACGGATTGAGAGTATTTGGTGCAAAAGCTCAAGAATTAGAGAGAAAGGAAGTAGATCTAGAGTTTTGAAATGTTTAGAGAGAGAAAGAGATGAAAAAGTGATCAAAAAGGTCTCTCTCTTGGATTGATATACGCACAGATCGCTCGAGTGAAGGAATGGTTGCTCGATCGACAGACACAATAAGTGACACAGCTTGAGCGACCAAAACCACCGCTTGAGCGCACAATGACCCCCTCCTAGTAGTTCAGACCTGTAAAAGTTTGCTCGAGCGCAAGAAACATAACTCGAGCACTGATATCAAACTCTTAGTAGTTTTACAAATTGTAAAAGACCGCTTGAGCGAAAGAATGGTCGCTTGAGTGAACAAGGAAAATTCTGGGTAATAACACTTTGAAAAACTAACTCCCCAACCTGTTTCAAACACAACCAAAACTCCTAAAAGCCAAACTCAATAAACAATAAGATGGAAATGAGTTGAACAACTGTTAAATACACGAGTTCTCAGATCCAAGAGCAATAAATAAGTCGGGTCTAAATCAGAATCGTTATAATCTCCCCTCTAAAGAATTTCGTCCCCGAAATTTAAAATCAACTTACATTAAAAGAAATATAAACATTTCCATATCATTCAGATTGTAACAAGGATACACCAAGTTTCTTAATGCCAACTATCACCATTCCATTTCCCCAAACCATATACAATGTTCACATATTCCAAAATTTACAAAATTTTCAACATAAGTTTCGAACATCAACAAATAGGTCTGAATACTTCTTACGGACTTCTGCCTCACGTTTCCAAGTCACTTCCTCAACCTCGTGGTGTCGCCACAACACCTTAACGAATGGAATAGTCTCGTCCCGCAAAACTTGATCTTGAGAGTCTAAAACCCGTACCGGTTAACTCGGTCCAATCCAACACGTATGAAGGATCAGGTTCATACTTCCGGAGCCTACAAATATGAAACACGTCATGAACCTCGAAAAGTTGGGGCGTCAAGGCCAAACAATAAGCTACTTCTCCGATCTGTTCTAGAATCTCAAAATGTCAAATAAATCTAGAAGACAACTTCTCACTCTTCCCAAACCTCATCAAACCCCGTCTCGGTGATATCTTCAAGAACATGTGATCTTCTATCTCAATGACAATGGTCTTCTCCTACGGTCAGCATAACTCTTCTGGCAACTCTGAGCTGGAGCCAACCTCTTATGGATAAGCGCAACTTTCTCAGTCATTTCCCGGATTAGTTCAGGACCTAACATAGGTGCGTCACCCACCTTGGCCCAACACATTAGAGATCTATACGATCAGCCATACAAGGCCTCAAACGGTGCCATGCCAATACTCGCTTGAAAACTGTTATTATAGGCAAACTCCACTAAAGGTAGATGCCTCTCCCATACCCCTTAAAATCAAGGACACAACCTTGAAGCATATCTTCTAAGATCTGAATGGTCCGCTCGGACTACCTGTTGGTCTGAGGATGATAGGTGGTGCTAAATGTCAATCTAGTGCCCAAGGCACTCTGTAGGCTCTGCCACAACCGAGTCGCGAAATGAGTATCTCTATCCGAAACGATAGTCACAGGGTCCCCATGAAGTCGAACTATGCCCCTAAGATAAAGGTTGGCAAGGTAATCTATCGAGTCACTCATGCGCATAAGTAGCTGACTTAGTTAACCGGTCGACTATCATTCATACAACATCATTACCCCGTTGAGTCCTCGGAAGACCCACAACAAAATCCATCGTGACATGCTCCCACTTCCACTCAGCTATAGGTAAGGGTTGTAACAAACCCGTTGGTCGTTGATGCTCGACCTTCACCTGTTGACAAGTAAAGCACCTTGAAACAAACAAGGCTACATCTCTCTTCATTCCCCTCCACCAAAACTGGCGGCTAAGGTCGTGGTACATCTTTGTGCCTCCTGGGTGTACCGCAAGGCGTGAATGATGGAACTCTTGAAGTACCTCCTCCCTACAAGATTTTGGCATGAAAAGACGGTCCAAATACTTCACACTTGAGTCAGAATACACATTCGTACCCTTCTCTACCTTCCCACTAGTTATCTTCCCACGAATAATCTCTACCTCATGATCACCCCACTGTGCTTCTACAACTCGGCTCACAAGTGTAGGTTGTGCAACTATAGAAAACAAAACGGCCGACTCAACGGACTTGCCAAGATGCAAGTCAAACTTGCCAAAACACCCAACATCTCCCACTTCCGGATAGCAATACTAGCTACACTGCTTACGGATTTGCTACTCAAGGCATCAGCCACTACATTGGCCTTCCCCAAATGATAGTACAACTCGAAATCATAATCCTCTATAAACTTCATCCACTTCCTCTGTCTCAAATTCAAATCCTTATGTGAAAACAGATACTTTAAACTCTTGTCATCAAAAAACGCCTCAAATCACTCATCATATAAGTAGTGCCTCTAGATTTTTAAGGCAAAAATCACTGCCGCTAGTTCTAGGTCATGAGTAGGGTAGTTTCTCACATGGGTTTTCAATTGATGCGAACTGTATGCTACTACTTTCCCCTCTTGCATCAGCACACAACCCAAACCTTCCCGTGATGCATCACAATAGACTGAATAACCCAAACCCCTCTCCGGAATAATCAATACAGGAGCAGTGGTAAGTCTAACCTTAAGCTCTTGGAATGACTTTTCACAAGTTTCAATCCACACAAACTTAAACCCCTTTCCTCGTCAATCTAGTAAATGGTGAGGCCAATCTAGAGAAGTCCTTCACAAAAAGTCGGTAATACCTGACTAAGCCCAAGAAACTCCAGATCTCAAAGGCATTCTTAGGTTGTTCCCAATCTTGATCTTAGAAGAGTCTACTATCACTCCTTCCCCGGATACCACATGACCTAAGAACTTCACTTCTTTTAACCAGAACTTGCATTTTCCGAACTTAGCATACAAACAATGTGCTTTAAGAAACTCAAGTATAACCCACAAGTGTTCCTCGTGTTCTTCCTCGGAGGGTGAGTAGATTAAAATGTCATCAACAAAGGCAACCAAAAAATGGTCCAAGAACTCACGGAAGATTCGATTCATCATATCCATAAATGAAGTTGGTGCATTGGTTAGCCCAAAAGGCATCACTAAAAACTCATAGTGGCCATACTGCATATGGAATGCTGTCTTCTAAATATCTTCCTCTTTCACCCTGGACTGGTGATAACCTGATCTCAAGTCAATCTTGAAAAATCAACAAGATCCCTTCAACTGGTCAAACAAATAATCTATATAAGGTAATGGGTACTTGTTCTTAACAGTTACTCTGTTCAGCTTACACTAATCAATACACAGTCCCAAAGTGCCATCTTTCTTCTTGGCAAAGAGAGCCGGTGCTCTCCAATGCGATGTACTAGAGTGAATGAAGCCCTTATCTAATAGCTTTTGGAGTCGAATCTTCAACTCACACAACTCGGCGGGTGCAAACCTGTAACGACCCCATCACATATGATGATTAGTATTTAATTAATTAAGGAGATTTGAAATTTAATTGTCAATTATTCTAATTTAATCTGGGATTTAAGAAAAATTATGAAGGTTGATTCGTATGTGAGCCTGCTAAGAATTTATTTTAGAGTTAGAAATTGAAAGCCTAAATGGCTCAAGATAGTATACATGGTGAATTGAATTATTTAATTTCGAGTATCGGACCATATGAGAGTTTAATTAAATATTCGATTCGGATTTATAAAATTGAGATTTGATTAATTGGGTCCGAATTGGAATTAATTAAGTTATACGAATTCAAAATTAAGATTATTATGAATTGAATTTGTTTATGAGGTGTTCAATTGATTATGTAATTTATTGATGGAGATTTTAGGTTTGATCTAAAATTGAAGGCTTTAATGATGTGAGAAACCAAGATTGAGAATGAAAATAAGTTTAATTTAGTATTTAGAGCCTTTTGAGAGTTTGATTAAAAATCTGATTCAGAATGATAAATTTAAATATAATTGATTGGGCTCTAAAAGAAGTCAAATTAGACTAATTAAATTGAGTGAGATTTGTACTTAGTCGTGATTAATGGGGTTAAGACTTTGCACAACTAATTAAATTAAGAGATGCTTAATTAAGCTAATTATAATTAAAGTTCAATCTCAATTAAGTATTCTAAACAAGATTAATTAGTTATGGAAATAATAAATACACCACCACATGGATTTATGTTATAAAGCCAAGTGGCCCACTAAATTAATAAATAAAATAATAAAATAAAAGATGAAGAATGGAGTCATAGGAGCCTTGATTCTGCTGGAGTCAAATTAGAGAAAGAAAGAGAGAGTGCACGGCTGAGAGACCAAGAAGACGAAAAGAGGGGAAGGAGAAAGGCTTGTGGGTTATCAAAACTCAAACTAAAAATTATGAAAAATTCATTATGAGGTAAGGAATTCCATCCTTTTTGGTATTGTTTAATTAATTTAGACAAAAATTGATTCAATATGAATTTTGAGGGAATTAAAAATAAAGCTTTGTAGATCAATTATAAATTGTTAAAATTTGGGTTTGCATGCAAAATCAAGTTAGGACAAAGAAGATGAGTTATGATTCTTTTAATTTGTTAAATTTGGGTTCAATTTAGAGAATTATCCTTGGATTAAGTTCTATAAATTATATGCAACAAGGGTTTATTAAAGATTTGACCCATACAAATGAGTTAGGTTAATGATTATGGAAATCAATTTAGAAATTAATTATTTTGAATTTAATTTTTGTAATGTTGCATGAGATTAAGTTCCATTGTTACATGCATGAGGAAATTCTATGAGCATTTGAATCTATATTTACATGCACCATGGATTTTGAAGAAATTGAACCATTTAAGTTCACATTTTGAAGAGAAAAAGGAAATGTTTTATGAACATCAAGTTTATGGAAATTTAGAATTAATCCTAATGTTAGATAAAGTCTTGATTTTATAATTAGATTTGTTTTAATCCATGCATGTAACGTAATTTATGATTTTATTATTTAAATTGATCATTTTTTGGAACATCTATGAGTATGAATTAAGTTGAGGTTACAATTAAGTTAAGTTTAAGATTATGGAAATTAGTTGGAAAATTTATAAGAATATAAAATTAGTAATTTTGATGTCAATTTCATACAAGTGAATGATTTTATAAGGAGTTTATGACTTTAATTTCATGTTTTGAAGGAAAATAAAAAGAGCTTGAAGTCAATTTTATGTAACTAAAGAAAATGAGAAATTGGAGCCATGTTCAATTTATGGAGATTAATTTAGAGATTAATCACTTTGGGTTTGGAATTTGGCTTGATATGGAAGAAATAAGTTAAAACTAAATTTGGACAATTGGAGCATGATTTTGAATAAATAATTTCTAATTGAGAGTGTTTACTAAATTATACATTGGTTCTCCATATTTGTGTACCAAAAATACATGTTTTGAGGCTTGAATATCAAATCTGAACTTCAATTACAATTCTGAAAATTTCAGAATTCACACTGTCCGCTCGAGCGAGGAAAGTCTCGCTCGAGCGTGAAAATCGAGCTCCCAGAAGTTTTTCAAATTTTACAGTCCGCTTGAACGACCAAAGTGGCACTTGAGCGAAGACCCTATTTTCAGCGTATTTTGAAAAATTGCATTTAGTTCACATTTTTATTCTCATCTCTTTCCAAAGCATTCTAGGCATGTTTTATGGCTCTATAAGGATTAATAAGCTAACAATCAACATTAATTAGTTGATTAAGAGAATAAGTCACTAACTTAGTAGTACTTGATTAAGAAGTCAAGTAAGAATTGGTTTATTCAGAAAAGAATGACTTAGTAGTGAAAGGATATGTGAAATAAAAATCCGATTCATTTGAATAAAGGAAGAATACACGTAGTAGAATCTCGGACTACTTAGACAGAAAAAGACAAGAAAAGTCAAGCTTGATCAAGGAATTTATATTGTGTTTTCGATGTGTATATGTTATGGGTTTGTATAGGCCACTCGCTATCGTTCGCCTGATCTATCTGAATTGTCTGCATTATCTGATCTGCTAGTGGAGCCAATATGAGTAACAATGTTGTAAAGCTATGTTCAATTATTATTATTTTCAGAATGATTAACTGTATTGCTTTCTGAAATGATATTGTTTACTGAATGAATGTTTGTCCTAATTTATGAACTGTACTCGTGGCATCCATAGCAACTGACTGTTACTATTGTTGTTATTGTTACTGCTATTGTTACTGCTACTGCTACAGAGATCTCTGTCAGTTCCAATGTTTGGAACTACTACTGTTTATTGTTTTGATGGCCATCAACTGACTGTTCGGTCTATTAAGACCTACTGTACTGTTTTGCTATTGGATGTACCACATATGACTGTTATGATTTCTAAATGACTGATATGACATGAAACATGAGACATTGATTGAATAACTGATCTACAGATGCAATTGACTGTTTTAATTACTGAAATGACATTCATTCTTAACCCCTTTACACATTCGTTATTCACTGGGCTTTAGCTCACAGTTTATTATATATATGTAGGTGGTCAGGCACCGGATCAAAGTTAGCGGCGTCAGCTAATTCTGTTTCGTCAAGCCAACCCACTATGCCTCCCGTGGAGGTTCCGGACATGTCTAGTGATTGTGGCTAAGTGCATAAGTCGAAGTTTTGTTTTCCTGTTCAGCTAGACAAGTCTTTGTATATTTTGTAAATAGGGCCAAGTCCCTTTTTGTCTAGCTTAGATATGTATATATATGATGATGTGTATATGTATGTATATAAAGTTTAAAATTTTTCTGTCTCATATAAGTCTGCACAGCTCAATGGATGTTGTATAATTGTTATTTGCTTCCGTAGCCCCTAATTATATGTTATTCTGTTAAGAGGCCTTTGGTAATCCAAGGATTACTGGCCGGTTACGACGCCAAACCTATAGGGGCAGGTTTGGGTCGTGACAAAACCTATACAGTGTCATGGAAATCGGTGTCGTACCAGGCACTAAGTCAATAGAGAACTTGATCTCCCGGTAGGGTGGCAAACTAGTAAGATCCTCAAGAAAAACATTTGGATATTCACAAACTACCATCGACAATTCAACTAAGATCCCATCATTCTCACTACCCAAGAGTGTTGCAAGAAGACAACTAAGCTCACTCCCACCACAAGGGCCATGAATTGGCGATAAGACTCTATCAACTCGGTCCCCCAGAAAATAAAAACAGTCACCACTCGAGGTGGACACCGTAACTCTCCGACGGTAACAATCTATAACGGCACGATACGAGGATAACCAATCCATACCAAAAATGACATCGAAACTCGACATGTCTAACAATACGAATGCAAAAGGAAGTTAGCACCGGACAACCTCTATCTCACAACCACGACTTCCTTGGTCCAAGTCAACCTTACCCCCAACTGGGGACTCTACCCTGAGCGGAGACGCTAACTGAGCCACCTCTAACCCTAAAACTGATATGAATGCAGACGAAATAAAAGAAAATGATGCACCCGTATCAATCAACACATTAGCAATCGAATTGAACAACAAAAAGTTACTTCAAAACAGTGGGTGCTGGCAACTGATCTGGCGTAGTAATAGCATACACATGCCCGATAGGTCTCTACTTCACTTGTTCACCCCTAGGAGTATAGAACTGGTAAACAGACTGAGCTGAAGAGGCTCCTTGCGTAGCCCTCGAGGCCTAAGCTGACTGAGTAGGCTGATGGTTCTGTGTCTGCCTCGAAGGGAGTGCCACCTGTTTGAGGAAAAAACCTTCTCAAATGCCCTGACTGCCCACGCTGATAACAGGTAGGCAGCTGCCTTCTCCCCTAACTCTGGCTTTGTGAACAAACCACCGACGGTGCGGACTATTGCCCTCCCTCTCTCTGTGGGCAAACTAGAGACTTATGGCCTAGATGCCTACATTTGAAGCAAGTGATCCCAGCCTGACTTCCTTTCCCTGAATAAGAACTTAGTACAGGAAACGTGGATTTGAACTGTGTTTCCTGGGACTGTTGTGGGGTAGAACCCCTCTGTCTTTTGTTGTCTTGTACCTCCCCTGAACCTCTTGACTTCTCTGCCTGGAGCCTCTTATCCTTTTCTTCTTCGTCTAGATCACGGTCTCCAAATAAGCCGCCGTCTCTACAAGACGACCGTAATCCCTAATCATGGATGCAACCACCTTGAAAAGAATCCTGGTTCTTAGTCTCTTTTCAAACTCCACACAATGGCATTCCTTTGTCGCCACCAACTCCAGTGCAAATCTAGACAGGCTAGTAAAAGCTGTCTCAAATTCAGCTACAAACGTGTTCAGTTGCTTGAGCTTCAATAACTGATCTCTCGATTTCTCCCTAGCAGTGGGAGGTAAGAACTTGTTCTGGAAGGCGTTAAGAAAGGCCTCCCAAGTCACTCCAATGCGCCCACATGCATATTTCCACTACTGACTCGCATCTTCCCTCAACTGGAAGGATGCCAAGTCACTCTCAAGCCGTCGTCCTCGACGCTAAGCATCTCAAATGCCTTCACTATCTTTTCTAGCCACTCATTTGCCTTCTGTGGCTTCTTAGATCCCTTAAAAACTCATCCAGATTCGACCGGAAGAACTCTCTCTTCAGAAAAGATGGCCCTGTCTTAGCAACATAGGCCTAGACTTGATTCTCAGCCTTGAGAATGTCCATGGATTCCCTCAAAGCACTAGCCATTTCCTAGGCCAAAGCACCCATGGCTTGCTGACCTGCTGGCTCAGGTCACGTTGGCCTGACCAACTCCTTCCTCTTGCGCCAGAATTTTATCCAGTAATGGCACCTCCTGCCGCTTAGGCCTACCACGCCTACCACCACCACATCCTGACATCCTAATAAAGGTAACATAACAAATTAACACATTCACAAATGTGCCGAAGCTAATTCACTTACGTCCTAATACGATGGACAACAATTAATTCATTCCACACAAACACCTAATCACATAAACACAAGCGAACTTCTTTTCTAGATAGTGATCGTCCCGCGACATTACCAGAGTTCTAGTTAGAAATAGTAGTGATCAAGTGCTCTTCTAACAGGACTTCTAGAAACTTGTAGACCCAATCAATATCTAAGAAATTAAATCTTATACTCATTTAGCCACTTAGGTATGTTATCACATAGCATGCCAGGTCTATTCTTAATATTATCTAGCAAGAGAACCTATTGTGGTAATAATCAGTTCCCACGATCCCAAAGCATTCAAACCCGGTAGCTTTGATACCAAATTGTAACGCCCTGAAATAATTAACATTAAACCCAACTCATAACAGTAAATCAATTGATCAATAATCTGATATCTTCCATTCATTTTATCTTTGATCATTACAAAAGGTGACATATGCAATATATATTTATAAATCCTGGATTCTGAATCTATAGCATATGACATCGATATAGAAAGGAAATTAAAATCACATAAAGAAATGCCCTAATGGATTACAACTTTCCAAGACGATACTTGGTTATAATAAATGAGTTTAAACTCAATACAAATAAAGCCAGAGGCTTAAACAAATAATTACATCAAAGAAAAACAATAAAAAAAGCTTTAAGCTCCGAGTTTTCCTATGCTATGTCCTTGGTGGAGGCATAACATCAGCACCTGAAAGTTGTTTTCCACATAGGGTAAGCCAAAACATAGTAGGAACACTCTAATGCAGTATATGAATCTTAGCAAAATCATAATGTGAATGCACAATGCCTGCCATTTTCCAAACATTTCTTGTTTTCCATCTCAAAACAATGCGATGCCAGATTATAAATCAATTCATGAAAATAATCATTTTACATAGAAAATAGGGCAGTGGATACAACACATTGGGAATATCTAGGTACGTGTCTGCAAGTAGGCTATACAAGCACTACCAAAACTATTTTACCGGTACTAACCGGAAGGATCGGCACCTAACCATGTGGGTTTCTGGACTTTCACCAAGGACACACATGCCAACATAATAAAACTACTACTACACCCCCTAACCAGATTCACCACAGTATTCACCCTTTTTCTCAAAAACAAATACATTTACAATGTTAAATGTAAAATGATGCGCAATGGACAATGGATGGGAAATTTGTTTCAATTCAACCTAATCCTCATGCAATGTCTACAACAATCAGGACTATCCTCTATCGATAGCCAAAAACAGATATTTAAATAAATTCCAATCAAAAGATACATTTTCATTAATTCCAATGGGAGTGATAATACATATCCAACTCCACCATCATCATTAACAACTATTCCAATTTCACAATATCCAACATCATTTTCCATTTCCTTTTCACAATTTCAAATATCCAAAATTAGGACAAAAGCCCCTTTTTCTTTCCAAAATCAATTTTGAGAAAAGCTTTCCTCCATTTCAACACAACTCATCCACAACCATATTCCTACAACCATTTTCAAGAATCCATTTAGAAAACCCCTCTTTTGATTTCAAACCAAACCCTAGGTTTTACCAAAATTTTCGAAACACATAACCCTTTTAAAAAGACAAATAACTAAGCTAAAAATCATAAAAGGAGCCAAAGAAATCCATATGTCAAAATAGAAGACATGAAAAGAAGATGGGTAGAATTCGGCGGTGTCAAAAATACTAGATGCTCTGATCAAAACAAAGCCCTCGATGTGTTGAACGTTTTTCTCCAAAGGACTAGGGTGAAGAAACTCACGGATTGAGAGTATTTGGCGCAAAAGCTTAGGAACTAGAGAGAGAGGAAGTAGATCTAGGGTTTTGGAATGTTTAGAGAAAGAAATAGATGAAAAAGTGATCAAAATGGTCTTCCTCTTGGACTGATATATGCACAGATCGCTTGAGTGAAGGAATGGTCACTCGAGCGACAGACACAATAAGTGACACTGCTCGAGCGACCAAAACCATTGCTCGAGCACACAATGATCCCCTCCAAGTAGTTCAGACCTGTAAAAGTTTGTTTGAGTGCAAGAAATGTTGCTTGAGCGCTGATATCAAACTCTTAGTAGTTTTATAGACTGTAAAAGACCGCTCGAGCGAAGGAATAGTCGCTCGAGCGAACAAGGAAAATTCTGGGCAACATCACTTTAAAAAATTAACTTCCCAACCTGTTTCAAACAAAACCAAAACTCCTAAAATCCAAACTCAATAAACAATAAGATGGAAATGAGTTGAACAACTGTTAAATACATGAGTTCTCGAATCCAAAAGCAATAAATGGGTCGGGTCTAAACCAAAATCGTTATAGATATGGAGCAAAGTGTTGTATAGAGCTAAATGCTACACTATTGTGGGAGTCACCTCTGGAGTCCGTATGAGCCATCTCTTGAGTCCATACATCTGTGTCCATTGACCCTTTGTTCTGTTTTGTTCTGTACCGTGATTATGGTTATTTTGCTTATATGTTTTGCTTCTGTTATTTAAAATGATTTTATGATATGAAACTATTCTTTATTTAGCCAAATAATTATCCATGGTGACTTTTATACCCTTATGCTTTCAGTATAATATTTTTCACTCTGCCATGTGCTTATAGTTGTTAAACCCTTTCAGGTGAAGTGGCAGGACCAGTGTGAGGGGTAGACACAAGGCATTTTGTAAATATAGTCTAGCTCTAGCAATGTCAATAAATAAAAGCTCTAACGGATATTTTTAATTAAAATAAATATTTGGCTACCCTTTTATTTTAGTCCGCTACATTATTAACTTTGTTATGACCTCAATATTTGACTTGTCACGACATCTAACCTTTGGGTATCGGGTTTGGGCCGTGACATCGAGCTCGGGTCCCGGTAGGCTTGGCCAGGCCATTTTTACACCCCTAACCGCAATATCTATATACTAGCGTATGCCCATGCCTAAAGGCACGGTGTAAATAATATTGGGATTAGAATATAATTGTAATGTATACATATTATGTTTAAATTTATGGAGTCTACAGCATTTTTTGATAAAGATATTGAAAAAATATAAAAAAATTTATTCTTCTTAAAGAATTTGTAACGATTTTACTTGTACCACACGATCTATAGAACTTAAATGAAATAATTTCACCTAGTGTATGCTTTAGGCACGGTGTAAATAATAATGAGATCAAAATATAATTAAATATAATTTATGTAATTTGTTACCAAAAATTTAAGAAAACCATTTTTTTTTTAATGACATTAGGTTTCTCAATAAATATATGTTAAGTAGCTGAATAACCAAAGCTACTTGATATTTTTTTTAATTTTTTTAATAAAATAAATAAATTATTTATATAAAAACAATTATTTAAATAATCCTGTACAATTATTTAACCAATCCTGTGCAATTATTTAACCAAAGCTACTTTTTCTTTTCTTCTTCTACTTTTTGCTTTTGTTCTTTTTTGAGCATAGAGCTTTGTCTCTCTTTTACCTCTACGTCTCTCTCTTTTTATTTGAACTCCATTGTTTCTCAAGTTTGAGCTTCAAATGGGAGTCATAACCCAGTTAATGAACATTAAAACACATTAAAAATCACAAATCCAAACTCAAATCTTAGAAACACAAATCCAAACACAATGAAACCTGTCAGAAATCAAAACACATTAAAATTTAAAATTCATAGTAACTTAAAAACAAATTATAAAATCGTTGTTATTAAAATTTATAAACTTTATCAATAATTTGTAATTTTTTTGTTTTCACACTTACCCTGTGCAGTTATTTCCCCTACATATAATGATCAAAATAGAGCTCTTAAATAAAATTGTTAACTTAATTTTTATATATATAGTAAATTTAATCATTTATTTAATAGTGATTTATATATATAGTGAATAAATATAATGCTAGAGATACTAAATTTTGTGAACTCCACACTCATATAAATTTATATATAGTAAAAATTTAGGACCTATAGCATTTTTCATATATATCCCTTTGAAATAGAGATTCAAAAGCAAAACCAATATCTAGAGACAATCAAACTCAGTTCAATATATGTAGTGGAAAAAAAAAAAAAAACTTACTCAAATGATCAATATCAATATATAAACAACTTTGATCAAATCAGAATAAAAAAACAAAAAGGGTAACCAAATCTCAAAACAACCAACGCATCATCCATTGAAGTGTGCAATGATCGAAGAAATCATCGAACACTTTTGGATCGACATCAATATCGTCTTCTTTCTTCTTTTTCTCCTAATACACTGCTATTCTATTTTTGAAGGATCTAAATCAATGAATGTTGAGCTGTAACACTATTCTCGTCGATTTGGGAGATGGGACATTTGAACGGATGAAGAGTTGCTGTAGATGTTACTTTCGGCGGTGGCAGAGAAGGGAGAGGGAGAGGACATGAAGAGAGAAATCTTTCTTCAAACCCAAAAAATCATTTCACCCAAATTTGTGTTCTCTCTCTGAAACAACCCCAATCAAAACTTGTCGGCGCCAGATGAGGGAGAGGAAGCGGACATGAAGAGAGACAAATCTTTCTTCAAACCCAAATTTGTGTTCTCTCTCTACAGCTGTAACTGAAAAATTCCAATCCCATCGGTTTCAGCAAACAAATCAAAAATTGCTAAGAGATTTCAAATAGTAGAAGTAGTATTCATCAATTTCATTTTTGCCAGCAGGCTATGCCTTGTTTGGTTACCAAAATAGTGCAGGAAAATAAATAAATCCAAAAGCCCTACCCAGTTGATTACTATTACTATCAACAACATAAAACATATGCTTCAATAATTTATTTTCTCACCACAGTATTCTTGGCAACCAAATAGGGCCTTTAGTGAAATACCAATATCACATAAAACTAACCTTGATCTTTCTTCTTGAGCAGTTCATATCCAGTCATTCGAGGCATTGAATAATCCGTCATTATTAAATTCACTTCCAGACCCTAAAATCATATCATCAAAAACCACAATATAGATCACCAACACACACACAAACAGACAGACACACACACACAAAAACCCAGATAGAGATACAAACAGTTCACAGAAGCTGTTCACTTATGGATTTCAAGTAATCAAAAAAATGGAGGCCAACCTAAATGGCTCGTAAAAAAAACTCTAAAATTTTTCACAACCACCAAACCTATTTGATATTAAAATACATATACAGATACATATACATACACATATACTAAGTTTCTATTACAATCTAAACCCAATAGATTCTAAAAAAATATGAATGGACACATTACAGAATAAAACCCATTTGATATTAAAATACATATACATATACTAAGTTTCCATTACAATCTGAACCCAACAGATTCTAAGTTTCATTAGCAATCAAAGACTTTTCCATTACAAATACTTTTCCATTTAAAAAAAATCAAACTCTGAATACAAAATAAATAGAAAAAATAGAGCAGGAAAATCGTAAAAAAAAAAACAATCCAATGGAACAAACACCCAACAAATTCTAAATTTGAATGCTTTTCCATTTACAAATACTTTTCCATTTAAAAATTAAACAAAAAAAACTAACCTGGATATTGGTATTTTCCTGAAAATTAGGCAAGAAAGTCAGTTGGAAGCTTCCTATCAACAAAACAATCAATCAACAAAAATAAAAACACACATCTATACATACATACATGAACCCTGAGATAAGTGAAACAAAAACCCAAAAAAAACTGACCTGGAAAGAGAGGATGCAAGAAAACAACCCAAACACCCAAAAATGAGAGAGCCCAACATATTTTAAGTTTGGAAAAAAAATACTTTCCATTTACAAATACTTTTCCATTTAAAAAAATCAAACTTTGAATACAAAATAAAAATAGTTGCACACACAACAGCAGATTGTTTTGGGTAAAAAACAGAGCAGGGAAAATCCCCCCCCCCCTAAAAAAAAAAACTGAAATCTGAATGAAACCAGAAAAAAACATTGGCCTGGATTTTGGTATGTTCCTGGAAAATCAAGTATTTTTGGCTGTAGAAAATCTGATCCCTCTTTCTATACCAAGAAAATGGCATAGGCAAACAACCAGATAGAGAGATACAAATCAGTTCACAGAAGCTGTTTGATTAGCAAGCCAGTGAAAGTCAAAAAATTAAGAGAAGAAAACGAAGGAGAACAAAGAGAGAATGGGAGAGAGAGATATCTTACCTTGCACAGATTGAAGCCTCAGGTTTGGTGTAGCTCTGAAGTAGCTTTGTTTCACCAAACAATAAACCATGAACCAGAAATGATGATAAACTAGAAACCATGAACCATCAATAATTAAAGTATTGCATGTGAGAGTATTTAATAAAAACTAGAACTCGATAAACAGAAAATGTCACCAAACAATAAACCATGAACCATAAATGATGATAAACAGAAATGATCCAGAAACAGAAATGATGATAAACTAGAAACCATGAACCATCAACAATTGAAGTATTGCATGTGAGAGTAAACAACATACAAACAGTTCACAACATGGAGAGAGAAGGGGAGAGGCATAAATCTTACCTTGCACAGATTGAAGCCTCAGGTTGGTGTAGCTTTGTTTCACGAAACAATAAACCATGAACCAGAAACAAAAATGAACTAGAAACAGAAATGATGATAAACCAGAAACTATGAACCAACAAATTAAACTTGAAGCATAGAGAGAGAGAGAGAGAGAGAGAGAGAGAGAGAGAGGGGTACCAGAGAGCTCCAATGGGGGCTTGAAGTAGAGAGAGAAAGAAAAGACGGTGGCGGTTGTCATGGTGGGAGAAGCCAACTCGGTGAGCCAATCGAAGCACAGTTTCACGGTTCTCAATCGGAAACCCTAGCCTTCAAAAAGCGAGTGGGAGGGTTGTGATTTGAAGCCACTAAGAAAGAATGGGGGAGAGGGGGAGAGGCAAAAATCGAGTGAGAGAGAAGGGAAGAGGCAACATCGAGAGCGAGCGAAGAGGGAGGGCAGGAAAGAAGAAGAACAGAGAGGGAGAGAGAGATAAAGAGGGAATAGGGAGGAGATGTGGGTAGGTGGAAGACTGAGGGTGAACAATGTTTGGGCGGGAATGAAAGTCATCTCAACCATTAATATTTATTAGAATTGATTTGAGCCATTCAAACGAAATGTATCTTTGATACATTTTATATATTTTCAAAAACCGTTCTGTTTTATTAGATAGATAATTTAATATTAAAATAACATAAGTGCATGTATGTCCCAACACTATATTTCTCATTCGTTTCATGTTGGGTAGGGAAGATAATGAAAATCATTGGTATTGGTTGTCCAAATAAATTAAAAAAATTAGGTAATCAACAACTGTAACAACTGATTTTGGGTGATCGTTTGAGTGGTTATTTGGTCGCTTGAGCGTATATTTGTAGCTCTAAATATCTCGCATGTTTGTAGGTGAAACTGCTCAAGCGAAGGAAAGGTTGCTTGAGCGGTCTCTTTGTATTTTGGCACTTCGGCACTTCGCTCGAGCGATGGAAGCGGTTTGTTCGGCGCAACAAAGTTATAAAGTGATACAAACACTTTTCTAACTCATTTCTTATACACTCATTCTCTCTCTAACAACCCTCTTCCAAAACCCTACCTTGAAAACCTTAGATTTCATCTAGTAATAGCAAGAATCGATCTTTGGGCCTTCATTAAAGTTGTTACCCTCGTCAAGAACCACGTTTTGAACCGATTAGATCATGTTATTTCGGAAGTTCATTGTGTGGATCTCTATCTCTCATCTTGCAACCCTTGAGTTAGGGATACCTTTACCCTTGTATATGCATACTTCGGTTTAAATGTGTGTGAATCTTAAGGTGTATGTGACTATTGAGATGGATGATGTGTATATATATATGGGTTTTTTGTTGATGATGTGTTTTGTGTGAAATTGATGATGGGTTGGTTGGGTAATCAATTATGGAAGAGTGAGTAAATATACATGAATTAAGGGAAATTAATACTTGGAAGGAAAAGCCCCAAATTTTAATGTGTAACCGTAAGGGTTGTTCTTGGTTTTGACTTAATGGGTAACTAATAAGTAAAATTGGAAGGTTCTTGTGATTCCTTTTGATGTGTTTAAGATGTTAACTTTTTGGAATGTGTTTGAGATGCCCACTTGCTAGGTTCATGTGGGGACGATGAATGTGGGAATGTTTTGAGGTGCCCATTTGCCCAGTTCGCATGAAGGCAACGAATGTGGGGATGTTATGAGGTGTCCACTAGCCGGTTCATGCAAGGACGACGAAAGTAGAAGGTTTGAGGTGTCCATTGGTCATCCTTGTGAGGATGAAAAAATGTGGAGAATTAAATGTTGAATTGTATGTTGTGTTATAACTTTTTAAACCAAATGTAAACTCATGGGCATTGATAAAGGTCATGCATATTTTTAAATGAATTATTTATATACTTGGTTAAAGTTATTCTCTACTGGGCAATTGCTCATTCGTATTTACTAACATTTCAGGACATGAAGATCCCCAAACCCATCAATGAAGAAGAAGGAAATGACTATCTTTTTTAAAAATAAAAAATTTTGTGACCTTGAAAATGTAATGTAACTGGGGACTCCTTTCTTAATTTTATTTTGAGATTTGAATTTTTGTATTAAGGGGGCACAATGTAAATGTTTTGTAACTTTCTCTAACTTACTAAATTGAGATCTGTATCTTGTAATTTTTGTAAAGTGAATCTATAGTTCACTGAGAAAGAGAAACATTTGAATGGAGCTGTGTTGTTTAGATGTATGGAACAAGTTCTTTTGATTGCTCTGTGGGAATTATATCTAGGGTGTCACAAATTTTGGTATCAGAGCAAAATCGGGATGAATACCTAGAGCTCGTGGGAAGTGACTTTTGTCACATTGGGTTGCCATGCTAGGATTAGGATTGGTTGTTTTACTTGATTATGTGTTTATGTGATTAGGTGTGTATGGGGTCAATCCTCTAGGATATGACTTGTGTCCACTACATTTATCGAAGACCCTTTGGAAAGGTATTTGATCAATGCTTGTTCCCACTGGGAAATCCTTGAGTGTTGTGGAATGAGTTGATATCTTGGAAGAGGGATCTGTGTGTGTTCCATCTATTTATGTGCTTAGGTGTTGAGAATGAGATTAAGACTTAAGAAAGAAATGATGTGAGAAGGCATGGACTGGTAAGTGAATTTTAAGTTAATCTTGTCCACATCTCCTCTTATATAGGATGTCTGGACGTGGTAAGGGTTGTAGCAGACCTAGTCTTGGTCGGGGTATTCTAGCTCAACCAAAGATCCCTCCTCAAGAAGAAGTGGGTCAAAATAATATGGCCGCCCCACCTGCCCAATATGCTATAGGAGTGTTGGCCTGAGAGATGGCCGGGGTTCTTAGGGAGTCCATGGATATTCTTAGAGCCGAGCAAGCAGCTAGGACTATCGAAGCGGAGACTAGAGTTTCATTCTTGAAAAAAAAATTCTTCTACTCAAATCTTGCTGAATTTCTTGGAGCTGCTGAACCGTTAAAGGCGGATGAATGGCTTGAGCAAATTACCAAATCTTTCGAGATTTTAGATATTCGTGATGGTGAATTTCAGGTGGCGCTTGCTAGTTATCAATTGAAGGAGGACGTCGGCCAATGGTGGAAATATGCCAAGAGTCAAATTGAACACACTTAGGAGGCGTTTTCTCATGTCTTTCAAGAGAAATACCTTCTCCTAACTACGAGGGAACGTTTGAGGAACTTGAACAATCCAACTCCATAGTGGCATAGTTTGAGGCTACCTTCACGAGTCTATCTCGTTTTGCACTGGACCTTGTGGCTACAGAAGAGCGTAGGTGTTTAGAGTTTGAAAAGAGGCTGAGGCTGGGAATTTTAATAAAAGTGATGGGGAAGATGATCAACGATTATGATAGACTAGTGGTGTCTGCGGCACATGTTAAGATTTTGCTTGAAGGTGAAGAGAAGAGGCGACGACTTATGAGACAAGGGTTTTCAGAATCTTGAGGGGGTTCTAAGGCATCCAAAAACTCGAAGAGTTCTACGTCTTCTCATCTACCGCCATTACTGGTCATGTCATCCATTCCTATGTCAGGAAAGAGTCTAGATAGTACGGGACAAAGTGGGATCACTTGTTATCGGTGTGGTGAGTAGGGTCACAAGTCTATTACATGTCCATAGAGGGGTAACCAACAACGTCGGCCTTCTACTTGTCCTTAGAATCAGACTTTGGGTAGAGGTCAATCGCCCGTTTGTTATCAATGTGGCCAACCGAGTCATATGAAGAAGTTTTGTCCCTAGATTGCCGAAATAGCCAATGCTTCGGGGTTTCAGGCAAGACAGAGCCAGAGGCAGACTCATTAGCCAGTTCAGTCTGCACAGGCATTAAGAGCTGTACATGGGGCCACCTCTGTACAGTCCGTGTAACATTTCTATCATCAGAGAGGTGACCAGAGTGAACAGAGACCCCAAGAGAGAGTCTATGCAGTTATCCCATCTGAGCAGTCGACTGAGCCAATGGTGATGTGAAGTACATATCTTATATATAGAATCTTTTTATTTTTTTTATTTTTAGTATTATGTATATAATCTTTGATTGTATCAACCACTGATTTAGTATTGTTTCCTTATTTATATCGTTTCCTAAATTGTATTATGAATGTATTATATATACATGGCCTCTATCTCGTTCATGGGTAACCCAAAACAATTCTTTTAATCCTTTTTGGTATCAGAGCCAAAATACAGAAACCCTAGCCCACCCCTCTTCCCTGTTGGCCCCTGCTCTTCACTGCTCAGCAGTTTCTTCATTTTCTTCTTCTTTCTCCAGCAGCCAACAGACCTCCTCTCACCTCTAGACCACCCGACATCCTAACCCACTACTCCTAGACCATCCAAAACCACTTACCTACTCTCCTATACCCCTCGACAGGACTGTATTACACTTGTCGAGGGCCTTGCTGCTGCCAACCAGGTCTCATCCTAGCCTAGAGTACTTCGACCAAGTCTCTTTCTGGCCTAGATTGGTTCGACACCTTCTTGAGGGTGATCTGAACCCTTTTTCTCCCTTTTACAAGGTATATTATACCTATATCATGGTGAGTATGGTGATATACCATGATATAGGTATAATACATGGGGCCACCTTCGCACAGTCCATGCAACATGCCTATCATCAGAGACGTGATCAGAGTGAACAAAGACCCCAAGGGAGAGTCTATGCAGTTACCGCATCCGAGTAGTCGACTGGGCCCATGGTGATGCGAGGTATATATCTTATATATAATACTTAGGCCAATGTGTTGATAGATATGAGGGCATCTCATTCATTCATAGCATCTACATTAGCATCCATGTTTGGGTTAGAGGTTGAACCATTAGAATCTTCTCTTATGGTAGAATCACCGATTGGGGATAAGATGGTTTTGAACCATGGGTGTGTGATCGAGGTTGCTGATCACCGACTCCATTTTAGTTTGGTGTTGTTAGCTATGACGAGTTTTGCTGTCATCCTCAGTATAGACTGGTTGTCTTTTTATCATGCCATAATAGATTGTTATTGTGGTAGAATTACTGTTTGTATTGGAGGTGACTGCTTTCATTTTTTGGGGGATAGAACTGGTATACTTTTACCACCTTTATATGACTCTCATAGTCAAGACAAATTTACTTCTCTTCTTGCAACCTTGACGAATGATGCGGATGGTGGAGTATGAGGGGTATTTCTTAGGGTGGTTTGTGAGTATTTAAATTTGTTTCCAAAGGATCTCACTGAACTACCGCCTCATCGTGAGGTCGAGTTTTCTATAGACTTGGTGCCGAGCACGACACCCATTTCCATGTCACCCTCTAGATTCACTCCGGTAGAATTGCTTGTTTTGAAAGAGCAATTGCAAGAGTTGTTAGATAAGTGTTTTATACGCCCTAGTACCTAGCCCTAGAGAGCACTAACTCTTTTTGCCAAAAAGGAGGATGGTTTATTGTGGCTATGCATCGATTACTGTAAGCTGAATATGGTCATGGTTAAGAATAAGTATCCATTGCCTAGAATAGATGATTTTTTTGACCAACTTAAGGGTTCCCAATGTTTCTCAAAGATAGATCTAAGATCGAGCTATCATCAATTACGTATAAAAGAGAAAGATATTTCGAAGATGGCCTTTTGTACTTGATATGGCCACTATGATGCCGTTTGGTTTAACTAATGCTCCTGCCACCTTTATGGACTTGATGAATTGGGTTTTTTGAGAATATCTTGACAAGTTGTGGTAGTTTTTGTGGATGATATTCTTATATATTCAGCCTCTGAGAAGGAACATGAGGTACATCTTCACACTGTGTTGTAGCTACTTAGAGAGCACAGATTGTATGCTAAGTATGAGAAATATGAGTTTTGGCTCTCTGAGGTGAAATTCTTGGGTCACGTCGTTTCTAAGGATAGGGTTACTGTAGATTCTTCGAAGATTGAAGCGGTGCAGAATTGGGAGTGACCTAAGAATGCATTTGAGATCTGTAGTTTCTTGGGTCTTGCCGGCTACTATAGGCTGTTGTGAAAGACTTCTCTATGTTAGCTTCTCTATTGACTAGGCTAAGTAGAAAGGGAGTGAAATTTGTTTGGGATGAATCATGTAATCCTTCTTAGAATTGAAGGCGAGATTGACCATTACGCCAATTTTAGTCATTCCAAAAAGAGGGTTGGGTTACACTATGTATTGTGATGCCTCTAGAGAAGGTTTGGGATGTGTTTTGATGTAGGAGGGTAAAGTAGTGGCGTATGGTTCGCACCAATTGAAGACCCACGAAAGAAATTACCTAACTCGTGACTTGGAGTTAGCTATGATTATTTTTGCTTTAAAACTGTGGAGACATTATTGTATGGGGAGAAATTTGAAGTGTTCTCAGATCATAAAAGTCTTAAATACCTATTCTTCCAAAAGGATTTGAATTTACATCAAAGGAGGTATTCTTGGAGGATTACGATTTTGAATTACATTATCATCTCGGAAAAGCCAATGTGGTGGCCGATGCTTTGAGTAGAAAATCTGTGAGTACCATTGCTAACCTTGCAAATAAGGAATGGGAAATTTTGGGTGATTTGGGTGAATTCGATTTGCATCTTAGTGAATCTTCTGAGCGTGCTTCCTTATTTTCCGTCCTTATACAACCAACACTTGTCGCTCGGGTTATAGAGGCACAACAGAGTAACTTGGAAGTTGAAACAATTAAAGAGAAAATGGCACAAGAGAAGAAAGAAAAGGGTTTGATGGTAGATTCCGATTCTAATGTCCTGTATCTAGATCGCCTTTTTGTACCTGAGTCGTGTAGAGAAGAAGTACTTCGGGAATTGCATCACTCCCATCTCGTAGTACATCCGAGAGGCACAAAGATGTACCATGGCCTTAGCCGACAATTTTGGTGCAGGGGTATGAAGTGAGATATGGCTTCATTTGTGTCCAAGTGTTTAACTTGTCAACACGTCAAGGCAGAACATCAACGACCATTCGGGTTATTGCAACCCTTGCCTATCGCTGAATGAAAGTGGGAACATATCACTATGGTTTTTGTTTCGAGTCTCCGGAGAATACAAAGGGATAATGACACAGTTTGGGTGGTGGTGGATTGATTAATTAAGTCGGCTCATTTTCTTGCTATGTGTACAGGGGACTCAGTTGATTACCTAGCGGAACTTTACGTTAAAGAGATTGTCTGGCTTTATGGAGTTCTAGTGAGTATAGTCTCGATCGAGACCCTCGTTTACCTTACGGTTATGGCAAAGTTTACAAACCATTATGGGCACTCAGTTAACTTTTAGCATCGCTTACCACCCACAAACTGATTGACAGTCCGAGTGCATTATCCAAATCTTGGAAGACATGTTGAGAGCTTGTGTACTAGATTTTAAAGGTTCTTGGGAGAGACACCTACCTCTAGCGGAACATCAACGACCATTGGGATGGCACCTTTTGAAGCTTTGTATGGACGACCATGTAGGTCATCGGTATGTTGGACTGAGGTAGGGGATTCACCTATGCTTGGACTGGATTCGGTTCGTGAGACCACAGAGAAAATAGCTCTCATACGGAAAAGGTTGATTACAACTCAAAGTTAACAAAAGAGTTATGCCGACTGGAGGAGGAGACCTCTCTCTTTTGATGTGGGTGATCATATGTTTATGAAGATATCACCTAGAAAAGGTTTAATGAGATTTGGGCTAAGTGGAAAATTGTCACCTAGATTTATTGGCCCTTTTGATATTATAAAACGGGTGGGAGACGTGGCTTTGAAGTTCATGAGAAATACCCAAATTTGTTTAATGATATGTAAACTTGCTTGTTTGTTATTCTTAGATTATTGTATGGAAGGTTGTAAAAGGAAGTAAATGAAAGAAATCTAAATCCACATGCTATTGTTTGAATTTAGCTTGACCACATTTTGATTTGTGAAGTTGGGATGATTGAGGCTATTGTTATTGCGATATTTATCTTCCTTGGGAATTGTTGGAGTTGTTTTGGTAGGAACCATGAAATTTCGGGGATGAAATTCCTTAAGAGGGGGGAGGGGGGTAGGCTGTAACAGCTGATTTTGGGTGACCGCTCGAGCGGTCATTTGGTCGCTCGAGCGTTGATTTGTAGCTCTTAGTATCTCGCATGTTTGCAGGCGAGAACGTTCGAGCAAAGGAAAGGTCGCTCGAGCATAAAATTCGAGCTCCCAATATTTTCACTATAGTTTTGCAAAACTTCTGAGACCATGCGTTTACTGCTCGAGCAGCCTCTTTGTTTTTAGCACTTCGCTCGAGCGATGGAAAGTTTGCTCGAGCGGTCTGTTCGGGGCAGCAGAGTTATAAAGTGATCCAAACACTTTTCTAACTCATTTCTTATGCACTCATTCTCTCTCTAACAACCCTCTTTCCAAAACCATACCTTGCAAACCTTAGATTTCATCTAGTAATAGCAAGAATCAATCTTTGGGCCTTCATTAAAGTTGTTACCCTCGTCAAGAACCACGTTTTGAACCGATTAGATCGTGTTATTTCGGAAGTTCATTGTGCGGATCTCTATCTCTCATCTTGCAACCCTTGAGGTAGTAATACCTTTACCCTTGTATATTCATACTTTGGTTTAAATATGTGTGAATCTTAAGGTGTATGTGTCTATTGAGATGGATGATGTGTATATATATATGGGTTTTTTGTTGATGATGTGTTTTGTGTGAAATTGATGATGGGTTGGTTGGGTAATCAATTATGGAAGAGTGAGTAAATATACATGAATTAAGGGAAATTAATACTTGGAAGGAAAAGCCCCAAATTTTAATGTGTAACCGTAAGGATTGTTCTTGGTTTTGACTTAATGCGTAACTAATAAGTAAAATGGGAAGGTTCTTGTGATTCCTTTTGATGTGTTTAAGATGTTAACTTTTTGGAATGTGTTTGAGATGCCCACTTGCCAGGTTCATGTGGGGACGATGAATGTGGGAATGTTTTGAGATGCCCATTTGCCCAGTTCGCATGAGGGCAACGAATGTGGGGATGTTATGAGGTGTCCACTAGCCGGTTCGTGCAAGGACGACGAAAGTAGAAGGTTTGAGGTGTCCATTGGTCATCCTTGTGAGGACGAAAAAATGTGGAGAATTAAATGTTGAATTGTATGTTGTGTTATAACTTTTTAAACCAAATGTAAACTCATGGGCATTGATAAAGGTCATGCATATTTTTAAATGAATTATTTATATATTTGGTTAAAGTTATTCTCTACTGGGCAATTGCTCATTCGTATTTACTAACATTTCAGGACATGAAGATCTCCAAACCCATCAATGAAGAAGAAGGAAATGACTATCTTTTTTAAAAATCAAAATTTTTGTGACCTTGAAAATGTAATGTAACTGGGGACTCCTTTCTTAATTTTATTTTGAGATTTGAATTTTTGTATTAAGGGGGCACAATGTAAATGTTTTGTAACTTTCTTTAACTTATTGAACTGAGATCTGTATCTTGTAATTTTTGTAAAGTGAATCTATAGTTCAATGAGAAAGAGAAACATTTGAATGGAGTTGTGATGGTTGGATGCTATTTTTGATTGCTCTGTGGGAATCATATCTGTGGTGTCACAACAACCAAATAAAACAATAATTTTCAACTTTATATTTCCGAATAAAATATAAATTTTCGACATATAATTATCAAACAAAGGAAAACTTTTGAATTAAACTTATATTTTTTAATCTGTATTTCTGAACAAGTTATATATTTTCGGTTCTATAATTCCGAACTATTTACATATTTTTGGTTTTGTATTTCCAAATGAGATTTTAATTTTTTTCATCCTCACTATTTACAGTTTTTCAATTTGATGTGTATATTTTTGAAAAAATGTATACTAAGAATTTAATGTTCGAAAGATGTTTACAACGGAAATGTAGTTTGAAGGTTTAGCATGTGTCTTGATGTCTATATTAGTTGTTTTGTTTAATGATAAAATCGTAAAAAAAATAATAAATAAATTCATTAAGTGTGTGCATAAAAGGTAAATGGTGTGTGAAGATAGAATTATCTGTAAAATGACCCTTGATTTTGGCGGAAAATGGTGTAATTTAGTAAAGATTATTTAAAGGGTTAATGGGGAAACATCTTAATCTTGAGGATCTAAAATGAGAGAACAAACTTAAGTTTGAAACTGATATAGAACTGAACTGACATGTTGCTGAAGTCTTGATTTTAATCATACTATTTGGTATCTACATGCTTGAAATTGATTAGTTTTTTGTTTTTATTTTTTTTTTGTTTTATTTTTTATTTTTTATATAATTTTTTCTTATACGTTTTATATTGTAGTGTTATTGTAGTGTTGGGTAAGTAGTAAGGTAGTAAAACCCTCTTGTGGTGAATGGTGGTGATTGTATTGCGGTGGCTAAGCCGTGGTATGTCTTACGCTGTGTTTGGTTGGGGAATTTGAGGAGAGATTTGGAAAGTGAAAGAGAAAAGTTAGGTGAAATGTGAATAAACTTACATTTCACTTAGTTTCACACACCTTTTCCCTTTCCCTTTCCAAATCCCCCAACCAAACACAGTATTAGAGAATATATATAGGCGGTGTTTGGGAACTTTATTTTTTTGGTTTTTTTATTTTTATTTTTTTCACTACAAAATAAATGTTTTACAAAAAAAAAAAAAAAAAAAAAAAACAAATTCAAACAAAATATCATATCAAACCCCATAATCATTTCACTTTTTTTTCTCACAAACATCACATCCAACCACAAAAAAACCCAACTATCTTCCCAAACACAAAAATAATTTTCTCCAATAATATTCTACAACTAAAAAAACTAACAAAAAAACTCATTTCCCAAACACTCACATAATAAAATTGTTATTTTAATTTAGAGATGTTATGTTATGATCCGTTTAATTATATTTTTTAAATATAATCTTATTTAAGTGAATAAAAATATATATAATAAGATTTCAGGTCCAATATAATATTTTTGGTTCCCAATTAAAATAATGTAGTTTTTTATATATTATTTTGGAGTTAATCTACCAAATCAAAATAAAAATGATACACTATCACCCTTTAACATTTGATGAAAACACATGGACACCTCCTACTATTTTTAATATATTACATATATCACTTGACATTTGAAAGTTATATTACAATGATTCTCTGGCATTTAGTCAAATTACAAACACCCTTATCATTTAACAGAAATATATGAACATTTTGAGAAAAGACCACGGATACCTTCATTAACTTAAATAAATATATGTGATATTATTAATTAAATATTTATAGTATGTTTTTTTTTTTTTTATATATATAAATATATATAATTATTTTAAAATGTGTAATAAACAGGTGCATTGAAAATATAATATAAAAAGAAAAAATGAAACGGCGCCATTTAGGGCACGAACCCCACCGCTTCAAAGAAGTAAAAGCTTCAGAAGAAAAAAAAAAAAAAAAAAATCCCCTGAAATGGAGCCATGTAAGACGCAGGGGCATTTCCCAAAATAAGCTTAAATAGTAAGGGAATTCCCAAACTAAGCCTATTTTTCAAAGAATTCCCAAAATAGGCTAACTCGCGGTTCACAATCGCGAGTTCAACACTTTTCCCCCGGAGTTGTAAAATCTTGAACTCGCTGTTACAAAGTGCGAGTTTACTTAAGAACTCGCGGTTACAAAACGCGAGTTTAATTAAAATTTTTTTCCTTTCATTCCAAGCACGAGTTTAATTAATTTCATCGCAAAAAAAATTTGTTCTGAACTCGCGTTTCAGAACCACGATTTCATTTTGGTTTGAAGTCGCTGTTTGTAACCGCGATTTCACCAAAAATTTTTTTTTCTTCTGAACTCGCTTTTTGTAACCGCGAGTTTAAGTGAAATTTTTTTTCTTCTGAACTCGCTTTTTGGAACAGCGAGTTCATCACAAATTTTTTTTCTTCTGAACTCGCTTTTTCTAACCGCGAGTTTGAGTGAATTTTTATTTTTAACATAAATTTTTTTGTTTTACTTTGTTTTAAGTGAAAATTTGTTTTTTTTTTTCTCTGTTGTCATTATTTTGGTGATAATGTATTTCAGAATAAATTTTTAGGTTAAAATTATTTTACTAAAACCGTTCTCATGTATTATTTTGTCTTTTATTTTGGGTTAAAATGTGTAATGCAGTATTTTTTTTTGGTTTGACTAAAGTAAATTTATTTTGTTGTTCTTGTGTTTGTTTTGGGTTAGAAGGTAATAATATAATTCATAAATTTCTTTTCGCTTTACTAAAGCCATTTTCATGTGAAGTTTTTTATTTTTTATTTCTTTTCTGTTGTATTTGTTTTAGGTTAGAATGTGTTATTTAGAAATTTGTTTTGGCTTTACTAAAGCCGTTTTCATGTAAATAATAATTTTTTTTTCTGTTGTCTTTGTTTTGGGTTAGAAGGTGATAATGTAATTCATAAATTTATTTTCGCTTTACTAAAGCCATTTTCATGTGAAGTTTTTTATTTTTTATTTCTTTTCTGTTGTATTTGTTTTAGGTTAGAATGTGTTATTTAGAAATTTGTTTTGGCTTTACTAAAGCCGTTTTCATGTAAATAATAAATTTTTTTTTCTGTTATCTTTGTTTTAGGTTAGAAGGTGATAATGTAATTCATAAATCTATTTTCGCTTTACTAAAGCCATTTTCATGTAAAGTTTTTTAATTTTTATTGTTTCTGTTGTCTTTGTTTTGGGTTAGAATGTGTTATTCAGAAATTTGTTTTGGCTTTACTAAAGCCGTTTTCATTTAAATAAATTTTTTTTTTTGTTGTCTTTGTTTTAGGTTAGAAGGTGATAATGTAATTCATAAAACCTTGAAGAAAAAACACATAAGTAGTACAGACATAAGTAGTACAGACATAAGTCTCGGATAAGAATACATTGTGGACACCATGAACTGAACACACAATACGTAGATAAACATAAAAGTTAGACAGACAAATATTAGGCAGACAATCTGACAAACTCATTACGGAAACACTTACTCTAACACAGACATTACATATGAATGCATGACCTAATATTGCCAAAGTGTAGACATTAACACCTAATTCGCGCTTAAATCGGTAGGTGGCTCAGAGTCTGAACAATCCGAAAGCTCAGCGTCAGAGACAAGCTGAGGATCCTCTATGATAGCCTTGATAGCCGCATCATTTGGTTCTGTTTTGTTCTTCTGGGCATCCTTCTTAACTATGAGTAGCTGCATATCGCGGGCCAACCTACGACCCATTTGAGAAATCTCACGTTGTAGTCTTTGACATAGTCGATCAACATTATCAGGATCTTCTTTTTGGATCTCAACAGAACGTGCTTTTGGCACCTTCAGTCGTCTTTCCCGACATAACCTTTCATTTTGCACTCGCTCTATAAATAGTGCGGGCCACTTCAGAAGTCTAGCATTTGCATAACCATATCCTGTTTGATTCTCTGATGGATCCTCCACCAAACCACATGGATCTCGATAGTACTTGGGCATGACAAAATGTCGCTTCCCAAACCTATCATGATAAGCACAAGAGGCATCTAACAAAGGAAATGGTGTTTCATCTTCAGCATCGCCACTTCCCCTCCCCCCTCCTCGTCGTGAACTTTCACCCCTTTGCAAGTTCGTACCACCTCTGCGATTCCCACCACTCCCTCCCATGAACCATGTAGCCATGCTAATTTTGTAAAGCAAATAAATGATAATTTCGTAGGGCGAAATGAGTTGTAAGGTTGTGTCTTCACCTTTACTCGTTTATATAGTTGGTTATGAACGACTTTAGAAAGATGACTCTGCATGACAATCCCACATAAATGAACAATGTATGAGTTGTCAGTACATTGAAAAAACATAGAAAAGCAAATACTCTGTACGAAGTCACGTGACTTTCTGAATTCACAGTTGCCATGTGACTTTCTGAATTGAGAATCTTAAATATATATTAATAAGAAATGAGTTGTCATTGTAAAAAAAAAAATCGAGTAACAAAATTGAGAAAACCAAAGTCTGTGCACCAAGTCACATGACTTGACAATCCAGCTGCATATACCGACAAAATAAGGGCATGCTCACTGTAAGGTAAATCAGTGAATTCACTGTTGCCATGTGACTTTCTGAATTGAGATTCCCATATATATCAAAATGGTGTTGAGTTGTCATTGTAATAAAAAAATTGAGTAATAAATCGAGAAAACCAAAGTCTGTGCACGAAGTCACATGTCTTGACAATCCATCTGCATATACCGACAAAATAAGGGCATGCTCACTGACGGTAAATCAGTGAATTCACTGTTGCCATGTGACTTTCTGAATTGAGATTCCCACATATATCAAATTGGTGTTGAGTTGTCATTATAATAAAAAAATTGAGTAATAAATCGAGAAAACCAAAGTCTGTGCACCAAGTCACATGTCTTGACAATCCATCTGCATATACCGACAAACTAAGGGCATGCTCACTGACGGTAAATCAGTGAATTCACTGTTGCCATGTGACTTTCTGAATTGAGATTCCCATATATATCAAAATGGTGTTGAGTTGTCATTGTAATAAAAAAATTGAGTAATAAATCGAGAAAACCAAAGTCTGTGCACGAAGTCACATGTCTTGACAATCCATCTGCATATACCGACAAAATAAGGGCATGCTCACTGACGGTAAATCAGTGAATTCACTGTTGCCATGTGACTTTCTGAATTGAGATTCCCACATATATCAAATTGGTGTTGAGTTGTCATTATAATAAAAAAATTGAGTAATAAATCGAGAAAACCAAAGTCTGTGCACCAAGTCACATGTTTTGACAATCCATCTGCATATACCGACAAACTAAGGGCATGCTCACTGTAAGGTAAATCAGTGAATTCACTGTTGCCATGTGACTTTCTGAATTGAGATTCCCATATATATCAAAATGGTGTTGAGTTGTCATTGTAATAAAAAAATTGAGTAATAAATCGAGAAAACCAAAGTCTGTGCACGAAGTCACATGTCTTGACAATCCATCTGCATATACCGACAAAATAAGGGCATGCTCACTGACGGTAAATCAGTGAATTCACTGTTGCCATGTGACTTTCTGAATTGAGATTCCCACATATATCAAATTGGTGTTGAGTTGTCATTATAATTAAAAAATTTAGCAAAAAATTGAGAAAACCAAAGTCTGTGCACCAAGTCACATGACTTGACAATCCAGCTGCATATACCGACAAAATAAGGGCATGCTCACTGTAAGGTAAATCAGTGAATTCACTGTTGCCATGTGACTTTTTGAATTGAGATTCCCATATATATCAAAATGGTGTTGAGTTGTCATTGTAATAAAAAAATTGAGTAATAAATCGAGAAAACCAAAGTCTGTGCACCAAGTCACATGTCTTGACAATCCAGCTGCATATACCGACAAAATAAGGGCATGCTCACTGTAAGGTAAATTAGTGAATTCACTGTTGCCATGTGACTTTCTGAATTGAGATTCCCATATATATCAAAATGGTGTTGAGTTGTCATTGTAATAAAAAAATTGAGTAATAAATTGAGAAAACCAAAGTCTGTGCACGAAGTCACATGTCTTGACAATCCATCTGCATATACCGACAAAATAAGGGCATGCTCACTGACGGTAAATCAGTGAATTCACTGTTGCCATGTGACTTTCTGAATTGAGATTCCCACATATATCAAATTGGTGTTGAGTTGTCATTATAATTAAAAAATTTAGCAAAAAATTGAGAAAACCAAAGTCTGTGCACCAAGTCACATGACTTGACAATCCAGCTGGATATACCGACAAAATAAGGGCATGCTCACTGTAAGGTAAATCAGTGAATTCACTGTTGCCATGTGACTTTTTGAATTGAGATTCCCATATATATCAAAATGGTGTTGAGTTGTCATTGTAATAAAAAAATTGAGTAATAAATCGAGAAAACCAAAGTCTGTGCACCAAGTCACATGTCTTGACAATCCATCTGCATATACCGACAAAATAAGGGCATGCTCACTGACGGTAAATCAGTGAATTCACTGTTGCCATGTGACTTTCTGAATTGAGATTCCCATATATATCAAAATGGTGTTGAGTTGTCATTGTAATAAAAAAATTGAGTAATAAATCGAGAAAACCAAAGTCTGTGCACGAAGTCACATGTCTTGACAATCCAGCTGCATATACCGACAAAATAAGGGCATGCTCACTGTAAGGTAAATCAGTGAATTCACTGTTGCCATGTGACTTTCTGAATTGAGAATCCCATATACTTGGTGTTGAGGTAAATCTGTTTGTGTATAATTAATTGTAAATAGTGATTTTGATAAGCAAATCAAGTAAAACCAATGGGGTTTTAAATTTAGTTCCCCAACTGGACCAACCACTTGGCTTTGAGCTTGTTTGTCTAGCCCCCATTCCTTCTTGCTCCCCAAGTTTAGTTATCTGTCAACCCCCCATTCCTTAACAGAGTCATCATTTTGACTGGACTTCCAGGAATTGGAAGGCGACCCTTTTCTTCTTTCCCGATGGAGATTGAAATTCTTTATGTACAAGATCCCTATTTCACAAGCCGCAGTTAAGGGAAGCTTTTCACCGAGCTACCTGTTCTGTTTTATGTGTTGTTCAACGCGGTTGTTCGTTTGTATGAACTTTATTTAGTTCCCCAACTGGACCAACCATTGGCTTTGAGCTTGTTTGTCCAGCCCCCCCAAGTTTAGTTATCTGTCAACCCCCCATTCGTTAACAGAGTCATCATTTTGACCGGACTTCTAGGAATTGGAAGGCGACCCTTTCTTCTTTCCCGATGGAGATTGAAATTCTTTACGTACATGATCCCTATTTCACGAGCCCCAGTTAAGGGAAGCTTTTCACCGAGCTACCTGTTCTGTTTTATGTGTTTTAAGTATTCACATAATTCAACATACATTAATCCATTCGTTAATCCAGAACATTCCTTAACTCATTGCAATTCAATAAAGAAAGTCATGAACTACTAAATGTGCAGTTATAAATGTAGTTATTTCATAAACTTGAAGTTCATAAAACAAATACTTGAAATACATCCGTACGTTAGATGAACAACAACATTGTGTCACACTCATGTAACGAAGATATGAGACAACATACAAACATATATGAAAGATAAAGGTGTTTGATTTCTCATTCCTCATCTGACATGTAGTAGTCAGAGAGATATTTTTCATTGTTTAAGACATTATTTCGCTCAATTATTTTCAAATCTCTGTTGCTTGCTTCTGCCATTTCGGTGGCTAACTGAAGCATGAAATGTCGACATCTCCGCATCAACATTCTGTTGTTCTCCTTCTTAATTCTGGTAACTGCTTTTTCATAGTCACTCACATTTCGTCTAGCCATGGTCAATGAACGACGATGAGGTATCGGTGCCCCAAAGTTACGTAGATCATTAAACAATCCTGCTTGCTCCGTTACCCTGAACGCCCACTCTGCTCGGATACCAGCATAATAATCCTTCGGACTCGAGTACTTTTCGCTCTTGTAGTCATAAGTAAATGGAGGTAGCAGCCATACTTTCGGATTTCTTTGCTGGCGTGAACTTCCTGCACCTCTTGAAGACATTGTTCATAAAATAAACAAACAAATAATAATAGTAATTGTAGATATATTACTATTGTTATGACTTGAACAAACATCATACTGGGGGTGTTGCTATTTATAGACATCATACTGAGGGTTAACTAGAGATGATCTAGTGACGATAACGCATGCTGGGGCACTGTGGAACAAGTGATACCCGTGATATTATTTTTTTGCTTTTCATTTCATGCAATACTGAGTACCCGTGACTTTGTGTACCTTTGATGTAGTCACGGACGTGTTTCTCACATAAAATCATAATTGTAGGCCAAATGATGACAATGCAATCCCTTCATATTGGAGCAGTGAGTTGTCAAATAAAACAACATGCAGTGAGTTGTCATATCGCTACATGAAACTATTTTTTCATACTTACTTTTTCCATACAGTAAGTAGTCACTTGGAATTGACGAATTCAGTACAAAGTGGTGTTTTTAAAAAATTATAAATTAAATACTTAAATTTCTTTGTTTTAAAGTAATATTCTTCATCTCATTTTCTCCTCTTTGCATTTTTTGCTTTTTTCGGTAAATTACACTTTACTTCTTTAGTCCATCACATAATTGTTTATTAACACTATTGCCATGTGATCGTATTGATGTGACTTACATGAATTCTGAAATGTGATAAAAAAAAAAAAACATTTACTTGCGCTGCAGAAAGTCACATGCATCACGAAATGTGAGGAAAAAAGTGACCAATTATATAAGCATGGCAAAGTCAGACAGTCACATGCATTACTGCATCACTGCATAAAGTGGCATGCATCACTGCATCACTGCACAAAGTCAGATGCATCACTGCATCGCTGCACAAAGTGACATAGCATCTGAGGAAAAAACAAAGCATCCAAATTATTACACCGGTTCAAGTAATTGGTGAGCATCACTGACAAATATTGGACGTATCACTGCGTCGAGCTACAATTTATTATCGTACCATACCTACTGTGCCCTTGTGAATTATGCAATCCATTAAAATTTTGAGGGGGTGTCATAACAAAGTAACAACTAATTAATAAATATGTCAATACACATAAAAAGTAAAGAAATTTCTGAAACACATTTCAAAAAAATTAAAAATATTTTAAAGATTTTTAAATTGTAATTTCACATTTATTTTTTTAAAAAAATTTCATGCACAGAAATTTGACTAATTCAGACGTTTAGTCGGTTAATCAGCTTGGTTTTTATTTTATTATTTTTTTTAGGTTTTTACTTTTTGTTTTGGAATAACAATAAATAATGCAATTCATAAAAGTCGAAATGACAACTCCTATTAAGTTGATGGATAGTTGTTCAGGTCATAAAAGTTGACGTGACAACTCTGATGCATAGTTCTTTACAATAATTTCATACGTACAACTACCATGTGTATATATGGTATAAATATCGCATCATACCACAACAAAAGTTTTACAGCTATTTCGAGCAATATCATCATGAAATATACGGTGGTTGATCTATATTCAGCAATGGGTCGCTATTGGGTTGCAGATGGAGATGAATTTGAATACCCAATGAATCCAAATTTGCGTTACTCACGTGCCACCGTCAATACCATGAGAGCTGAGTGGGAATTTCGCAAAACTCGAGCAAACGTTCTCGTTGAGCTATGTCGTGAAGTTAATCTTAAATTTCCTCGTCGGTTAGCCATGCGTATGCCAACTGACACTCCCCAGTTGTTGCAAAGGGCATTGCATCGTATCCGCGACGAGGTTAATCGCATGACCCAACGTTTGCAAAGGTCCGGACTAATGAAGACCGCAAATGAGCGTGCCGAAGATGGGTTAATGGATGATGCACACCAGTACTACGCCTGGAGCATGGATGTTATGTATGAATCTGATATTGAGATGTCAGATGATGATGATAATGAATGAAATTGTTTGGATGAATGCCCAAACCATTTATGTAATGCATGCAATTTGTAATGCTTATCCACCACTTATCAATGAAGGGAGATATTTCCATTGTTTTCGAATAGTTCTTGTCATTCTACCTTTGCTTTCTCTCCGTTATTGTTATTTTGAAGAACGCTACTTGAACTACACTTTCATTATTTCATGCATTATTGATGTGGAATATAATAATGATACTTAATGAAGTACATGTTCATATAACAAGTAGTTCAAATACTTGTTTGGTTATCATTGGTTTGTACATGAAAAGAAGACAATGAATGCAATCATTCAGAAAAGTGAAAGAAAAGGGAAAACAAAATTATGTGCGTGTTTAGATATTTATTTTGTTTCCTTTTTGTTTTCGTTTTCATTTTTATGGAAATCAGTAAGATACATTTGCATCATCTGTACAAGTTTGGTAAACAAAATTGTAAGAACAACAAAATTGTAAAATTATATTTTCCGAATAAATAAGTAAGATACATTTACATCATCTGTACAAGTTTGGTATACAAAAATTATAACAAAAAATATAAATAAAATAAACTATACACTCCACATCACATCCCGCTAATGCCCTAACCTGCCCCCAGTCCCACAACCCCGACCGTGGACCTCCCTCCTCGGTCTCCTGCGGTAGACTCTCTGAATATCTGGCTCCCCCAATCGGAAATGCGTATCCTGTGGAGCCTGTGACTGTGACCCCCCCTCTACTGCATGTGCTGCCCCTGATCCTGTCTGTGGCAGAAGATCGGATACTGCTGTGAGCTGTGAAACTCCAGCATCTAGTGCAACTGTATCACGATCTGCAGCTGGAGCTCGACCTCTGCCTCTGCCCGCACCCCGACCTCTGCCGCGACGTCCGCCACGACGAACACCTCGACCTCTCCCGCGCCCTCTGGGAGGGGGCTCAATATGGCCCTCAGCATCAACGTGGGAGATGCCAGTGAGAACTGCATCATGTGTACTCATGGTCGCGGTGGAACTGTCTGGTGGTGGTAACTGGGTGGGTGGGGTAAGAACGTCATGCATGTATGGGGGCGGTGTCCAATCAGGGTCAGGCATATAAGGTATGCCAGTATGCTCCGTATGAAGTACGCCGAGGGAATCTGCAGATATCAATGGGGTAGTATGTGGTGGGGTGACTGATGTCGAAGGAGCTGATGTCGCAGGCGCTGAAGTGGAAGGCGCTGACGTGGACGGCGCTGATGTGTCTGGAGCAGCTGCTGAAGTGTGTACACCGTAGTGGCCGAAATGCAAACGATCTCCCTGATGGGCAAGCTGGAATGCCTGGTACAATAACTCCCGGATCTCTGCAACGGCCTCCAAGGCATGCTGTCCGTCACGTCTCAAATGGGCGTCCTCAGCCAAGTGAAACACCCTCCCAGCTCCAGCCACCTGAACAGACATGCAGACGTATTATTAGGCTACAGTTGACTGAAAGTAAAGCAAGTATGATTTTAATAATTATCTGACACATAATATGATACTCACCAATGCCTCAAGATAAGGCCCAACTCCCTGATATCCAGACTCAGACACGTGGCTCGGATTCCCGACTAGTAGGTGTGTATGTCGCCGATACCACAACATGTAAGGGTCGGAAGAGGGGAGCACCTCATCGCTGTAGTCAGCCTGTACAATACTGTCCCGGCAGCCATCCCACAACTGTATATATGGCATATAAAACAGATGCCAGTCAGTGCCAGCTCGGCCACGCCTATCAGTGACGTGCAACTGCCACTCAGTGTCGAACCGATCCGGCACGGACTGCACCCGACCAAACTGTCGGAGGACACGATGGGGGAGATGCCACTCAACCACATCAAAACAAATAAGTGGCACTCTCGCCATCCATATCTCCTGACCCAGTCGGCAGTAATCGGGGAGCGTATCGAGGACCCCAGCATAAGGCTGCCAGATAAACTACAATGACGACAAATAAATTAAATTTTGCTCGTGAACTCAAAACACATACACTGAAGAAGACAACTAAAACGCAATCAAAAAATTTCATACCTCTCCCTCAATCATCCGGTCCAGCTGGTCTCTATAAACTACCACTACGTGGGTCGAGACGACCTCGTGGCCCATGTCAACCCTCCACCGGCTACCTCGCGGTCCGGTGGGCATCTGCATGTCCCCCTCACCTATAGTAAGCTCACCAGGACCAACCTGTTGCCGCCTAGACGGGGCAATGCGAATCAATCTCTCCCATGCCCAAATCTGCAATAGTTTGAACACAATTACAATACTGATATATGATATACAATATGAATTGACATGTAATAAAATTGTTACTAACCTGTAGCAACACAAGTGGTCCTCCAATCTCCCTCGTACCCACCTGCGCTGCTCGACATAGCATCCTATACAACCATGCCAGAGCCGCGCTACCCCAGCTGTACTGCCCAATCTCCTCAATGTCTCTCAGCAATGGCAAGTACATCAGCTTGACCAGGTTCTGTGACTTATCAGGGAGAAGTACCCCCCCAATAAGCCACAGAATATATGCTCGGGTATGCTGATGTACCAACTCATCTGGAGCATGCTCTGGAAGATGAGCAAAGTGCTCCGCCAACCACCTAACCCGCACTCTACCTGCCTGTAAATCTGCTGGTGTCGGTGCTACTCCCAATAGCTCAGCACATAAGGCTATCCACTGCTCCGTCGCGAAAGATGGGTCAACTCCAGTAACTGCTCGGCCATCAATCCCAAGACCATATAGGACAGATACGTCCTGCAACGTGACTGTGGCCTCCCCGATCGGGAAATGGAATGTATGAGTCTCTGTGCGCCACCTCTCGACCAGAGCAGTGATGAGTGCGTGGTCCAGTCGAATGTACCCGATACGATACACACCATAGAATCCTGCGCGTAATAGATACTGCAAGACTCTATGGTCCAACGGATGGTCCCACAATCCACCATCTGCCCGACGACATGTCAACACTGTGCGTGCCTTATCCTGCACAAAAGAATTATCAGTTTAAATACTAACATTATCCCGAAATATACAACAAAATGCAAGGTATTTTAATTGTAGGCGTAAAGTCCAACAAACGTTATTGCATACCGGACGATCCCACATACTGTCAGCCCGATGTGCCTGTCTGAACAGTGGAACCTCCTCAGGTACATGTGCCATGAAGCCTGTACAACTGAAATATTAGATCATCCATATCAAAATCTCATTTAATCATAATATAATAACAGAAAAAACTGTAATTATTGATTTTGTACTTAACGATGTAAAATACAATAAAGTAAATGTTATGGGTCCGAGAAAAGATAAATTTATGTGCCACTTACACGAAGGCATTTCGAAATTAATGATTACATTTATGGCATATTTGACAAAACTTAAATATTGATTTTGTAATTTATAAAATTTTAATTTATAATAGGTTAATTTTTTATAATAGGTTAATTTTTTTAATAGGTTAATTTTTTTAAATTCAAATTTTGTAATTTTTTTAATTTATATAGCATTCGATATTAACTATATTCGAAAATATGAAATTTTGAAATGATAAAAGAACTACGTGATTAAATATAGAAGCTTGTAATACACATTTCGAATCAAGTAGACGGTGAAAAACTAGTAAACATTTTCAAAAAATTATACAAGTTTGCATAAATTATACACATTTTTAATTTTGCATTACACATTTTTCAATCAAGTACACATTTTCTAATACACATTCAAAATAGATAGGTAAAGAAAGAATTGAAAAAAACATAATTAAATGATCCATTACAAATGAAGAATTTGAAAATGATATATTACAACATGTAAGTATTACAGTCTTCATCGACCAAGTCGCGCCGGACATGTTCGCCTGTCATGACCTGTCTGGTGGCACTCACTGCAACGAGCTGTCAAACGCCTGTCTGATATATCCATCTCATTCGGAATACGAGCCATAGATGTACGACCCCGTTTTACTTCTCGCAGACGAAGGTCATTAGGCAATAAGGTCCACTGCGGATCATCCCAATAATCTTGATGCGGTATTGGATTGAATTTAGTTTCCCAAACTCTCATGTATACAGGAAGCCTATATACTGGATCAACGTACTGGAATGGATTGTCACCGCATTCAGACATTACAGCGAGCATATGGGAACATGGATAGTGTCTTATCTCATATTTTCCACAACTGCACGTGGGTTGATTCATCCGCACAACCTGTCTATTGCGACCTCGTCCACGGCGAAAAGATGTTTGCACCTCAAATATACGGCGGGGCCTATAAGACAATATTGATACAAACTAATGAAGTTCATGTTTTTAGGTGTAATTAACTTGACAACATAATAATAATAATTTGTTCACATTACAAACTAACCTGTCATACGATATCAACGTGAAACTATTTCCCCTTGCGATACCCTCCTCCATAGTTCTTTGCATCTCTCTAGGGTATTGGAACTCATTGCGTACATCAGTTTCAGCTTGGGCTCCCATCTCGTCAAAATATTTGACGAGTCGTCGAAATGTAAATTCAACCATAGCTGAAATAGGTAAGTTCCTTGCACCTTTCAAGACGCTATTGAAGCACTCTGCATCATTACTGGTCAATACCCCCCAGCGATATCCACCGTCATATGCAAGGGCCCAATCCTCAGGATTCATCTTGCGGACCCAAATGATGGCTTCTTGGTTAATAGTCTGTATCTGATCTAAGTAAGCATTACACTTTCGTCGTTGATCAGCACTCCCTGCTTTCCACAGAAGTTGTTTGAGCTCCTTATTTCTGAACTGTGTGTTAAAGTTACTGCAAACATGTCGAAGGCAGTGCCGATGATATCCAACAAATTGGAGGGAAGGATTCAGCCAATGCCGCCTCACAGCAGCTAAAATACTCTCAGCTCGATCAGATATCAAAGTCACTCCCTGTCGGTCCATGATAATATGTTCCTTGATATTTTGAATGAAGAACAACCAAGACTCCAAACTCTCCCTGTCGACAACAGCGAATGCAAGCGGTAATATTTTGCTATTGGCAGTGACAATCGTTGCTACCAGTAACACACCAGTGTATTTACCATATAAGAATGTACCATCTATAGTTATCACAGGCCTACAATATCTAAAGCCATCGATGACGGGTTTGAAAGACCAGAAAACAAAGTGGAAGACGGGCATATTGGTTGTATGCCCGGTATATCTGTGCTTCCATATCACGATGGTGCCAGGATTAGATGTATGTAATGCATGCATGAATTTAGGCAACTGTCTATATGATTCATCCCAATCACCGAATACCATTTTAATTGCCTTTGCCCTTGCATGCCACGCCTTCTTGTATGATATACTATAGTTCATGGTCTTTTTTATATCTTCGATGACATTCTTAATTGGCATATCAGGTTCATTCTGCATACAACAATCAAATATGAGTTGGATTATCTGGATGTGAACACTATAAACAAACAAATATGTATATATATGTAAACATTTATTTTTTATACTAACCGCAACTTGTCCCAAAATATGAGAAGCAATGTAACTGGAGCTAATATTAGTGTGGTCCCTGTTCATTCGTGGGTATAAACAATGGTGAGGACCCCTGTACTGCTTAATTTCAAAAAGACCATGTTTCCTACTAAGAGATGCATGCAACCACCAACTGCAGTCGTGCTTGCAAGCAGACACCCACAGGTCTCGCTTGGAGGTTACGACCTTATACTCTCGATTATTTGTTGCATGGTACAATTTCACAGCATGTAGAAGTTGCTTCTTATCAACAAAAACCATTCCTCTGTCCAACTCTGGATTTTCAGCGCTCCAGATCCGGTTACGGGGAACGACATCACGGGTACTAATGTCAAAATCACCACCCATGTGAATGTTGTCATAGAAAGGGATTTCAACTCTAGGTGGAATGGGGGCATTTTCAAGGTCAACAGGAGCCTGGGCATCATATTCTTCATCATCATCATCATCTGATCCGCCTACTACATTTTCTTCATCACACATTTCATTGTCATCATCGTTTAAGGTGACATCAGGACCGTACATGTCACTGTCAGCAAACTGCACCTCGTTCACTGTTTCAGCCATATTACCAGCAACTTCAACCGGAGTGGTATGATGGCTGCATGTGGGCACATCTTGTGTGTTATTGTCAAATTCATAACCATATCCACCATGTGAACTTGATTCTACACCATGGCCCTGAAATGACTGTTGTGTGTAGCCCAGTGGATAACATTGATCTGAGTCATACATAGGAGACTGAAACGCTGTTGTGTCAATCCCATGCGTCAGTAATGTAGTGAACGGACGAGAATCCATCTGTGTCATGTTCGGGATATTCTGTACAATCTGTTTCTCAATGTAGACTTCCAAACAATTTGGCGCTTGAAAATTTGCACCGATACTTAATACGGTGTTCAACGCCTCATCGTCATTGATCGGTAATATCTTATATTTACTGTGTTGTTGCCACTGGCGATAAGGATATCTACATTTGAAGGTTAATCGGACACTTTCCCCGTAACTTGCCACCTTTGACGTAAACATCTCCTCTAAATTGCTAAGCGTGGTGCCAATTTGCACCGCATATATCCCTTTCGGCTCAGCATCATATGATACGCCTTCATCGGGATCCCGAATTATGTTTCCCCCCCAGTAGAAAATAATTGGAACAATGTCCATATACTTGCTTCAATTAAGACAAAAAACATTAAAATAGCAACAATATACTTATATCTCCTTGTACTTGTAAAATAATTATATGAAATTCTACTCATTCAATTACAATTACTTGTGACGCAAAAACTTTATTTAAGTAATCATCAATTATAAGCCAACAATCATTATTGATTTTTTAATTAAGATATGAGCTAAAATAATGATAATGCTTTAGATTTTTTAGCTTTTTAAGAAAAACATCTTACAACACATACAAAATTAACATCATGCTCTTCTGTTATGCTTTTTACATTACTTATTATGATTAAGATCATGCTATTCTGCACATTAAATATAATTCCGCTAAGTTTTAGGTTTAAAAACCCTAAAAATCTTTTATTAATTTTGGTTTATTTTTGTATAAATTATAAAAAAATGATTACAAATTATAAAGTAACAACATTTGTAATCATTAAATAAATATAATTGATGTAAATTGATTTAGGTGATTGATAAATTATAAATCTAAGTAATTTACATAAACTTATAAGTGTAAGTTGTTAATCTTGTTACTTTGAGTGTAGGTAAAGTTATGAGTGTAGGATGACTCATTTGAATAAACATAAATCAAAATATGTTATGAGTGTAGGATGACTTAAAAAGTTATGAGTGTAGGATGACTTAAAAAGTTATAACTTAATTGAATAAACATAATCCAGGCGCATAAAGAATAAGTCAATTGAATTTCGCTCAAGTGGATAAAAATTATCGAGAATGACTCATTTTATAAATCATTTTTTTTTTCATTTTTACAATTTTTTTTTTTTATCGAGAATGACTCATTTCATTCATTTTTTATTTTTTCATTTTATAAATCAAAAATTTTCATTTGAGTGTAGGATGAGTCAAAAAATTTCAAAAATTATCGAGAAGGACTCATTTTTTCAAACATAATTCCTAAATAATTTTTTTGTTTTTTTTATATCAAATGTTTTCATAATAGCATTTTCCATGACGACTTCAAATTTTTTGCTTTAGATTAGCTAGTGTAGATCTAGAATGTGCTCTGTAATGTTTGATTTTTGAAATCCAAACAGACGGCGAAATATATATATGTATATATAAATATATGTTGGGTTTCAATTCTTTGCTAAAAATTCAAACAAGTGTATATGTATATATATAAAAATATATGTATTTATATAAACATACATTTGGTAAACAAATTGTTTCCATGTTTATATATTTGTATGTATATATATCCGTTAGAAGAAAAAAAAAAAAATTCTTCCCATGTTTGAATGTGTGTATAGAAATACATATATCTATTAAACAAATTTACAAATTAATTTAATTGGATTTTATTTTCTTTGCTAGAAATCAAAATACATTTTCATGGGTTTCAATTCTTTGCTGAAAATTCAAACAAGTGTATATGTATATACATAAAAATATATGTACATATACAAACATACTTCTGATAAACAAATTGTTCCCATGTTTATATATTTCTATATATATACATATATCTGTCAATATATTTGTATGGATATATATCTGTTAGAAGAAAAACAAAATTCTTCCTATGTTTTACTGTGTGTATATATATATTTGTTAAACAAATTTAGAAATTAATTTAATTGGATTTTATTTTCTTTGCTACAAATCAAAATATGTTTTCATGTGTTTATATACATGTATCTGTTCTGTGGCTGCTCTTTGTTAGAACTGTGGTTGTTCTTTTTTACATGAAAACATAATTAAGTATCTGTTCATATGTAATAAAGTTCTTCTTTACATAAAGTTCCCATGTGGTTTCAAAAAATGTTTCCATGTGTTTAAACAAACTTCCCTGTGATTTTCTTTAGATAAAGGTCTTCTTTAGATAAATTACACAAACGACGTACAGGTTTCCTCCCCTGTGGTTTTCTCAATAAGAAACTTGAGGGCATTGTAAAAATTTCAGCATATATCTTTGATGACATCAGCAATTTCTGTTACTTTTGTGAACGGAAGTCAAAAAATAGGGAATCTGTACAATGTCAGGTAAAGTATGGGAGGTTTTTGTAATTATTAAAACCACAGAGGAGGTTCCTGTATTTGTCAAAAATCTGAAGGGAGGTGAGTGTAATTTACCCTCATAAAAAAATATATATCAACAGATTCAATATACTTCAAAAGTTTCAGCCAAGCATTGTGAGGAGAAATCAACCAATACACTTCAAAAGTTTATAATCCATCCAACAAAACATATCTAAATGTCCAAAAATATTCAAAAATAATCCAACCCAATCATTCAAACAAAATACTAGTGTTTGATTACAGATTACTATTCAATGAGTCTATCTCCATCATATATCTCCAAAAGGAGGGGGAAAAAAAGAAGAAGAAATCATAAACATGTAAAAATAAAATATAGAGTTAGGATTTTTTTTTTTTTTCATGCTAAATAAACTCAAGAAATATTTTATTTTTTTTTTTCCATTTTCCTAACTTCCCATCACTTTCATCCTAACCAAACTTAGCCTAAGTAAGTAAAATGAAATTCTAATGTTTATATTCGACCTCTAATGTTTATATCAATTTTTTTGTGAATCACTTCTAAAAAGTCATTAATTTATATCAAATTTATAAAAGGGAATGTCATGAAATTTAAGGAGGAAAAACTCGAAAATGAAATTCAATCGTAAATGGGCCATGAAATTCAAGTAAACTATAATTTTACTTAGTCAAACCAATTTTACTTATCGTAGGGGCATGTGACATCAATTTTACAAACCGATTAGATTTGAATTCTTTTTTTTTTTTTTGGGTCAACATTCTAAGTAGTTAGATTTTTAATTTGTCAATAAAATTTTAGTGTACTACTTAAAGGGTCACCCATAGAAAATATTAACAATCACAATCACTCTTTAAAAAAAATTTAGTAAGAAAACGAAATATCTGACTTTTCTATTTTGCCATATCCCTATCTCCAAAATATATATATATATTTGTTCCTGGCTAAAATAATGAGAAAATTTCCATAGCAATTTCTTATCACAAATTTTGTTCCTTACTTTTCAATTTCTTATTCTTACTTAACAAATTGAAATTTCGAACAAAATTATATTGGTTACTTTATTAATTTTAATTTATTACTACTCCGCATCACCTAATTAATAATAATTTTTACAGCCAAATTAACGTTTCTCTTTCTTATGTAATTAATTAACAGCATTAAAAATATTGTAAATATTTAGCTGCATAGGACAAAGGTAATTTATTGGAATGACAATAAAAGAGAATGGCATGATTATTCCTTAAATGTTTATTTTGATTCAAAAGAAACGAAAATATGTTTTGATTATTCCTTCAATTTGTTTTCATTCAAAATTTGTTTTCATACAAGAAAATTATTATTATTACAGATAATTAAACACATTCAACATTCAACAAATTATGAATTCAACAAATATGTTTTGATTCAAATTCAAAAAATTCAACAAATTCAACATTCACAAACTACCTATACTTAAAATATGTTTTCATTCACAAATTCAACATTCAACAAATATAATTAAAATTCAACATTCACATTCAACATTCACATTCACATTCAACAAATTACCTATACTTAAAATTTCACAAATATAAACCATAACCCTAATTTATTCACAAACATAAACCCTAACCCTAATCCCACATTCATGAACCCTAACCCTAATTTATTCAAAAATATAAATCCTAACCCTAACCCCCACATACATGAACCCTATCCCTAATTTATTCACATTTTCACAAACACAAATATATTAACAAATATAAACTCTAATGCTAATTTATTCGCAGTAAAGTAGATGATAGAAGGCATACCAACGAGAGAGACAGTACAGAGGGAGCTCGAGAGAGAGACAGAGCAGTGAGCTCGAGAGAGAGACAGAGCAGTGAGCTCGAGAGAGCTCGAGAGAGAGAGCACAGAGAGAGAGCTCGAGAGAGAGAACACACAGAGGAGTAAGAGCGAGAGAGATAGAGAAATCGTGAATACAAAACACGGGGCTGGGGGGGTTATATACATGTTTTAAAATCGTGGTTTCTAACCACGATTTCACTTAAGGAGAACAAATTTCAATTAAACTCGCGGTTACAAAAAGCGAGTGCAGAAGAAAAAAAATTTTCTGATGAAATCGCGGTTACAAACAGTGACTTCAAAACAAAATGAAATCGTGGTTCTGAAACGCGAGTTCAGAACAAATTTTTTTTGCGATGAAATTAATTAAACTCGTGCTTGGAATGAAAGGAAAAAAAAATTTAATTAAACTCGCGGTTTGTAACCGCGAGTTCTTAAGTAAACTCGCACTTTGTAACAGCGAGTTCAAGATTTTACAACTCCGGGGGAAAAGTGTTGAACTCGCGATTGTGAACCGCGAGTTAACCTATTTTGGGAATTCTTTGAAAAATAGGCTTAGTTTGGGAATTCCCTTACTATTTAGGCTTATTTAGGGAAATGGCCCTAAGACACAGCCGGAAACACAGTTGTGAGGGTCATAACAGTGACCCAGCATCCTACAAAGGTGCCCCTCATTTTTTAGAATTGCATTTTTATCTTTAATTAGAATTTTTTTTTTGTTTTGTTTTCATTTAACTCCTTTTTAATTTTCAAATACGTTTCAAAATGTTTATGTGTCATCTTTCTTTTCTCTTTCTTTTTAACAAATTCCTTATAATTTACCATTATAAAATTTAGTTTTATCAAAATATTATCTTATAATTATTTTTATCTCTCTCACTTTTTTCTTATTTTTCTCCACATCTATCATTTTTTATTTTTTTTGTTTTTTTGGTATGCATGTTATTACTTTTTAAATTGTGATTATCATCATACTTTAGTAACTAAAATAGCAAATAAAAAAATATCAGTTAATTAAAACATATTTAAAGTACATAATTTTGACATCACGTTGATTTTTGGTTATTCTATTGCCAAATGAAAATTAAATTTGGTTGAGTTTTGTAATTGATATTTCTTTTTTTCTATGAATTTAGTATTTTAACTAATTTTTTTTCTCCGTATGAATTTAGTATTTTAACTAATTAAAAAAAGTTTTTTTTTAAAAAAGAGACTAGAAACACATTTAAAAGTGATTTCAAAGATGGATATGGTTTGAGAGAGTTCTCCACACACACACACGTATTAGTGGGTGTGTCGTAAAACGTAAAATGTAAAATATAAATTTTGAATTTGAATTAAGAACATATAGTGTCTATTACTCACGTGATAAAAATGTTGTTTACAAGATTAATGGTCTTAGGTTAAAGTTCCTTCCATCACTTCAATATTTAAGTTCCTTCCATCAATTCAATATTTAAATTTTTATTTTCTTTTAGAGAAATAACACATGTGCCATCAGAAGAAAGTTTAGACACCAAATGACCCGTTCACTTTATATGGTTTATATGGTATAGATATATATATATAGTTTCTGTCTTGAAGCAATTTTGATTCATGATAATTGAAACCTTTTGTGATTGCGAACAATGAACGATAAATACTGTGAACAAACCGAGATTTATATTGGGACTATTTCAATCCACATATATTTCACGAGAGAAGAAGATCAATTTTAAGACAGTGATAACAAGATTCCAACACTGTTACAGGTTATGGTTCTAAATTCCAATTTAGTTGTTGTTTATACTAAATTATATGTTATTGTTATCATAAAATTTGTGCTTAATATTATGTTAATTGTTTTGCTAGATTAACAGTAAGGTGGCGATGGTGGGGTGGTAGAGTGAGAGGTGGTGGTCAAAGGCAACGATGGTAGTGGAACAATGGTTGTAATGATGGCAGCGGCGGTATCGGGTTAACGGTGATAGTAGAGTGGTGGAGTAAAAGTGATGAAGGTGGTGGTTGTGGTAATGGAAAGGATAGTGGCAATTAATAGTGTGGTGGTGTGACGAAATTGGTTATATGTTGGGGGTTGTGGTGGCGACAATCGTGATTGTGGTTATGGTCATGATAGGTAGAGTGATAATGGTGGTGATAATGGTGGTGATAGGTAGAGTGGTTGTGGTAATGTTGGTGGAGGAGTGGTGGCAACCAGGGGCGAAACCAAAAAGTTGACTCAAGGGGGGCCAAATTACAATTTTATACATTCTTCACAGAATTTTTCGATATATATTATTTCACTACAGAACAGTTTCAAAAGGCTAGTTGACGTATATAGTTTTTATAATTTATGTGTTATTGTATGAGCACGAAATAATCTTCCCTCGTATAATCATGTTGATCAAGCTTGCGTTCCTCCAAATGTCGTCGTAATACCTGAAATCACAAACATGAGCTGGCCGGTGGGTGTGTACCGAAAACTCTTCCGATGCCTAAGTCAATAAGTAGACTAAGGAAGCAAAAGCTCTGTGAATTTATGAGTAAGAATTGCAATACTTGGAATTATGGTTTCGCTTGAGCTTTTGTAGATTTCGCATGGCACAATCCTAGTAGGACTCTAGCTCTCCTTTGTAGAGTCCTTCTAGAAATCACATTCCTAAAGGACAATGCTTATCCTTTAACACCCTTCTCACTGCAAGCCAAGTGAGATGCCACAACTCTTTGCGTGGCCTTTCGCTGTGTAGCTCGACTACTTTTATCTCTGCTCACGATTGGCTTAGCCATGCTTCAAATAGCATCGTGCATGGCTTGCATAGCGAGTCACCATGCTGGCATTGTGCGGCTTTTCTTCTAACTCGGTCAAACACCCATCCTTGGTTTGTTTGACCACCTTTCCTTGTAGCTCGGCTCTTGACCGCCATTAGGAAGTAGCTAGGTCATAGAATATGGAAATTTACCACTCTGGTCAAACCATCTTTGACCGGCCTAGCCACTGCTCGGCCCAAAATCCTGATATCTCAATTCATAGCTCGGTCCACTACATAACCCAGTTCTTGAAGACAATTCCAACTAGCACGGCCCAATTTGGCTACACAAATTATTTTCTCAATTGCCTCTTAATTCCATCTGCAATGCATGATTGGGATTGAACTCCATAGTTGAGCTAAAATACTCATCTCTACCAAGCTAATCAACGTTGCTCGGTCAAGACTCCGGTTAAGTTCAAGGAGGTCATTCTATTCGTACAACACGTTCACCAACCACGCTGACATGATGTCCTTTTTGGGACACGTGGCTATCCTCCATTATGTTCGTATCACTACTCCAGTTGCCATGCACAGATTCCTAAATTTCAAATCAATGCCCCTTTTCCCCTTCAGTATATATATAACCGATACATATACCATTTAGCTTCCACTATTCATCTTTTCAAGCATCAAAACCCTAGAAACCACAATGCTCAACCCTTCGAATTCCTACATTTCAGCCTCAGATCGACACGCTTTCACAGTACCCTCCGACTCAACTTCGTCTCAGGAGATTTGTTGCCAACTAGAATTTGGCTTAGCATCCTAAAAGGTGAGCTTTCCATACCCTTTCAGTATTTCTCCATAAACATTCAAGTTGTTCTTCATGTTCTCAATTTCTTGCTATTATTTTGCTAATCACACCCATGAGCACCATGCAATAACACCATTACTCATTAATGTTCGGGAAAACTATAGCCCAGAACCAATTAAGGCCCCTGAAAAGCCTTTGGACTCCCATTTTCTGTGATGAACGCACAATAATCTGGGAAAAACCTATCATGAGCTATGATTTTGATCTAAAATTACCTTGGGACCGTGTAAATCTCAAGTTTGTTGTATCACTGGATAGCTAATTGAGCTAAACTGTGGTACAACCGAGCTAGAAACCTTGCATATAACCTGAACCAGACTAACACATTGCCCCTTAGTCCAGCTGAGCTAAAACCTTGCACATTTATTCTTACCAACCTAAGTCCTTGCTTGCATTTTGGAGTTGAGCTAAAACCTTGCTCAAACTCCAAACCGAATTGAATCTTTATATGTTCATATCCCCAACCAAGCTACCATAGCTCAACACACCCAGCTCAATGACCGAGCTAAAAATACTATTCACACGTTTTCTCAACCGAGCAACCTGTTGAAAGCTTCGTTACACTCTATACTTAATCTACACTGTTGTTTTAGCTCGGTCAGCCACTTGAGCATAACATAATTCGTGTTCGACTGTGTAGACTCAGCTAGGCTTTGTCAAGAACACTTTCACAATTGCCCCTTGGCAATGCCATTCGGTTGAGCAAACACACACCAATTTGTAGCCGCGTTGAGAAGCCGAGCAACCCTGTTAAGTTATTAACTTAAGAACAATTCCTATGGGCAAGTATCGATTCATGGTGAGCTCCCCAGGTGCCAAAGCCAAATTTCGCAAAGATTATAGCATCCCAGACGATGTACGCTTTGAACTGGCCAAATAGGACATACTGCCCTTGGATCGAGAAGGGTTTTGCCCCTTCACTGTGATATCCATAGTGAAGGGCAGATTACGTTTCCCAGTCCAACCCCTAGTGTGTGAATTCCTTAGGCAAACCAAACTTTTTCCAACACAACTATCCACAAACACCTATCAAATAATAAATGGTATTGCCGAGCATAACCACCGCCTAGTCCTTAATTTAGGCCTAGCCAAGCTATTCTACCAATATACCCTTGGCCAGATAGATGATGACTGGTGCTATTATCTGGAAGTAAAAAAAGGCCGTGAAAAGAACGTCGGACAAAGGCTTGCATGATGACGATTTTTTGTGGCTCTCTAGCAACTATGAATATGTTGAGGCCCCAGTGTCGGGCTAGTACATAAATTGCAAGAAAGGATTAGCCAGTATGGGTAGCGCAGTTTTCCTTTGTCTTGATAGCATGGTTTTCTCTTTTTTCTTTGCAAAGAATTTATTCAACTTGGACCGCACTAACACTTGCATTTTTTCTTGATAGATTTGGACGCGCTAAAGGAGAGATACGACCAATATACCCTTGGTCAGATAGATGATGGCTGGTGCTATTAACTAAAAGTAAAAAAAAGGCCATGAAAAGATCATCAAAAGAACGTCGGACAAAGACTTGCATGATGACTATTTTTTGTGGTTCTCTAGCAACTATGAACATGTTGAGGCCCCAATGCTGGGCTAGTACATAAATTGCAAGAAAGGATTAGCCAGTATGGGTAGCGCAATTTTCCTTTGTCTTGATAGCATGGTTTTCTCTTTTTTCTTTATAAAGAATTTATTTACCTTGGACCGCACTAACAGTTGCATTTTTTCTTGACAGATTTGGACGCGCTGAAGGAGAGATACGACTATGCAAACCAAGATGCTCTTCGAGCTGTGCTAAGATATAAGCAAAGAGACTGGATCAATCTACTCAACTTTAAGCTGACGTACCGGTATAGTGGCAAACGGAAGAGTAAGGTTACATATTTCCTCTTAGAGCCTTTGCAAGAACTAGATCCGAATTTTCCTAAACTCAACCACATCCCATTAACCGAAGAACAAGATATGACCAAGAGAAGAGCACTCTAGGCCCTCATCACCGAGCAAACCTCTGAAGCACTTGCTAATGCTTAGACTGAGCCACGTCCCACTAAGCAAAGGAGGCCGACAGTCGTTGCCCTACCAATAGCCAGGGCTTCTTTATCTCGACCCAGCAAAAGGGCCCGAACTACTCCCATTGAGTGACGTCTGGTGGATGAAGAAGAAACTGAGCAGTGAACTATCGAGCAGTTCGACTTGGAAACACCTCTTGAGGGAAGGCGAACCGAGCAGGCTAACTCCCCTACCCACCTGGTGTGGGCACCAGTCTTGACATACAAAGGTCGAGCTGTGACCACATCAGATTCAATTTGCACTGATAAGGACTACCAAATGGCCTTCAATCTATCCAAGAGTCTATCACATCACCCGAGGATACCCGAGCACGCTAAACAGTTCGGACCCTAGATTTCTTTGATCTAGTCTCACGAGTGCAATGTGAAACATAGATGAGAGTCCAAATCCAACAATTTTTTTTTATAGAAATTCCATTTTATTGCATAACAATTGCTGGAAATGGATTGCATCACCAGATTTTAGAGTCGCCACCTAATATTTTGAAAAAATTAGGAAACCCATGACTTATGCCAAGGCCATTGTTTGTCGTAACCAAAGATGTCTCGGTTTGGAACCTTAGGTATGAGAGAGGAATGTCATTAATTGAGCACCTCCACTCACCTGATTAAAAGATCGGCCTCTACTAAACCATGAAATGAGTTTTATTTACTTTATATGTTCATATTCCGATTTATTTAATAAATCCTAAAATTTACTGTGTGAAAAACAATTTATTTTCATGCATTTTGAAAGAGTTTCGAAGATGTACAACTCAAAGAAATTGAGTTTACAAACATGAAAGTCAACATCACTTCAAATTAAGCGATACAACCTCCATCCATTGGCATTCATAGAGTTATATCAAATAAGCAAATAGCCTCATGGTAGAATACTAAAGATAGTAAGGAAAACACACACAAGTGAGATGCTAAAGCATAAAAACTTACATATTATTGACGTCTCACGAACAACTACAAAACAAAGTTAGTAAAACAAGCATGATCTTATATACAAAATCCTAATGCGTTACATACACAAGATGCAACTAAAGATTCGGTTACTAATACATGGTATGTGAATCATCTCAAGACATGGAATAGAACACAAAATCATATAAGAATTGGTTAAACCCACAAAATGCAAATGAGCTGAATCTTAATGTATGAAATATGGATGCAAAGCATTAGATATTATGAGAAATAAGACATGATGCTCATCTGCAGATATGGAACGCGAGTAAGTGAAAGGGATAGAAAAAAGCGGGAGTGGGAATTATTACAATACTGAATAATTACAAAACCAAACAATAGACGTGGGATTGGGAGATTATTACAACACAAACCGAATCTACCAAATCGTATGAATAAAATAAAAAATACTATTCATTCGTTGGTTACTAAACACATATGGTCGGAGCACTATTCATTCGGTGGGTACTATTTACCATCGATAGTATTATTTGTCGTCGAGGTTACTATTCACCGCCAGAGGTTACCATTCACCACCGGAGGTTACTATTCACGCTGGTCACTAGTCATCTAGCGTGGTCACATTTCTAACAAATTAGGTGGTTTCGACCAACCATTTAAAGCGATAAATTACAACAGTTTAGTTAAAGCAGTAAATTACAATAGTTTATGTACAGCAATAAATTACAACAGATGTATGGGTGGTGCAGCCTTCCCTTTAAAGCGGTAAAACAATTATATATAAAAAAAAAAGTAAATTACAACATATATGTGGGTGGTGCAGCCTTCCCTTTAAAGTTATAAAAAACAGTTATGAAAAGCAGTAAATGAAGTATTTACAATTTAAATAAAATGAAAGTTTGTGAAAATTCACCTTTTGGGAAAATGATGAATTATCTGATTTCTAAACTTTTTTTCTGATCACCCTTAAGGTTATGGAATGTGTTCTCAATTCTCTGTCCAAAATTTGGAATTTCAACTTTAATTATATTTTGGTGGGAATGAAGAGAATGGAAAGAAAGGTTGATTCAGAAAGCTAAAATATCTAAAATTATTTTCCCCATCCTTCTTCTTTGTTCCCTTTCTTTTCTTTTTGATATTTTTTTTCTCAATTCTCTATTTTCTGATTTTTTTTCCTTTTAATATTCTCTCTTCCTTTTTTGATTCTTCTTCCCAATTTTTCCCCTCACCCATTTTTTTTAAATCAACTTCAAAGCTTTCCCCCTGATAGCAATCCAAGACCGTCAAACAGCTCCTTTCTCCTTTTCGAAAAACAAAACCAAATCATCTCATTTTTGATAAATATCCCACATTCTCCTTTTCCTATCGAATATATATATATATATGTATATGATTTGAGTGGAGGAGGCGGTTGCGAACCACTCTCTTATTTTATTTTATTTTATTTTTATGTTTTTTATAATAATTTTTCTATTTATTTAATTTATTTTAATATAAAATGTCACGCCCCAAACCCGCCCCTAAAAGTTTGGGCATGACCTATTCGAAAATTAACACTAAACCTGATATACATATCATACGGGGCCTGAACGGAAGCATTTAATAATATAAAAATACATAGAATAACATCCATTGAGCTACTAACATGCCAGGATCACATACACGTACTCAGCCCCTTTACTGAGCGTACAACGAAACATTATTAAAGAAAAAGGGGTCATATACATCTACTTGCACTTGGATAGATAATTAACCAAAAATTGCATCAAAACATTATAGAAATGCATGGGCTTGGTCTGGGTGCCTGGACCCACTGAGGTTGACAAATGAAAGGCGTGCATCAAGGGTTAAGACTGACCTCCAAGGTGGTCACCTACAGAACAGACATAACACAAAGTAAGCCAGGCTCAGTGGATAATAGTACATAAACAAAACGATGCCTCATTGAAACATAATATATCAATACATGTGAAATTGCAAGGTTATCATAGTTAGTCTGATTCTGTACTAATTTCATAACGGCCTTAGGCCCAGTCTTGAAACATAATAACTTGGAACATAATATCTTGAAGCATAATGGCTTTAAGTACTTGAACATCATAGCATTAAACTTACAAACGTGTTGGCATAAAAGCCCTTGAAACAAAAAGCCTTTGATCATAGATTGGCATTAAGCCCTTGAACAAATAGATATATGAACCCAAGAGGTGTCTCACACGGATTCTAGAGGTGACTCACGCTGTAGCACTTAGTTCCGTGTAGCACTTTGTTTCATATCAGAACGGCATAAGCCCTTATCAGATTGGCATAAAGCCCATGTAATGGCATAAAGCCCTTGTCTTACATGTATGAACCCAAGAGGTGGCTCGTACGGATTCTAGCGGTAACTCGCATTGCAGCACTTAGTTCCGTACAGCACTTTGTTTCATACTTCATACAAAATGGCCATTGGCCTCTTAACTTTCACATATGTATGGACTCAAGAGGTGGCTTGTACGGATTCTAGAGGTAACTCACAAAGTAGCACTTAGTCCCGTACCTTACTTCGCACGGATTCTAGAGGTGGCTCCCAATGTAGCACTTGGTTCCGTACAACACTTTGTTCCATACCAGAATTTCTTAAGTCTTAAAGACCGAATCATTATATCATGTCTTAGCATAGCATAATTGGAACAGTAATAGAAATAATTCCAGTTTTCGTAGAATACCATTACGCAATAATGCCCATAAGTTTCCCATAGCTTGGTTACAATTAATACAGGTGTCTCACAGACAACTGAATAATAATAATAACAACTGTTAACTGAGGCCACATATATCATTAGCATATAACGTGAGTCTCATAAGAATGTTACACATTTGCATGCTTGTCATAGATTCTTGATGACCTTAGGTCCTTATGTATCACAATGGAATAATCTTAGTTTCATACAGATACTTGGTTTCAAGATGAACATAATTCCATGTATTCATTCAGAAACGACGTGGTTTGCTTATAACTAACAGAGAGCTATTATTCATTATTAACAGAACAGAGTCATTTCAAAGTCATACCGATGTATGCCAATCTTTCAACGTTCACATTGACTTTCAATCATCATAAATGTTCGTGTAACACTTACAAGAAACGAAGCGTTAGTGATAATGGTTATCAATGATAAATAAAATACATTCTTCGTACTATTACTCACAGTGTTTAGATGCTGGATCCACCCCCGTAACTGACCCTACACAATTCATCATATTACAATATTATTCAACACGACATAATCCATCAAAAGTCAACATCACTTGGTTCATTAACGCCATTTGCAACTTAACATAATTCAAAATAAATCCTGGAATCTCATTCCAACATTCTACAACCCAGTTCATATCATCTATATCATGAATAAATTATTTCCCCAATTGTCCCTTCACATTATTACATGAATTCCAACATTTATAACAAAGTTTATTCGCTAAATCTAAACATAATTTCCAAGTGTCACCAAACACCAATTAAACTTGCACATATGAAATTCAACCCACTAATTTCATGATTCTAGTTCCAATTTGGCCAAATCATCAATTAACATCATTACCCAACCTAGGGTTTCAAGAAAACATTAAAATTCAAGACAAATTCAAACTTATTAATTCATCACTTATCATTCCACTTTTCCCATTGATTATACACTTAGGATTCATAATCCATCATTCTAACTCATCAATTCAACTCTCAACAACCCATACCCTAAAACCCCCAATTCTCATACCATACACTACATGCTCACAAATGGAAATTCTTGTATTTAGATAGTCAAATACTACAAATCTATCCATCCATGTAAGTAATGAAGAGGATTAGAACCCCTACCTCAAGAACCAAGCAAGAAAACCAAGCTTTGAGAAGAATCCTTCGCAATCTCGAATTCCAATCGGTTAAAAATGTTTATCTCCTCTTGTTCTTCATCCTTGATACAAGAATCATGGTGGGTTGTTGTTCAAAGTAGAGGAAATCGAGGTTTTGGAGCTAGGGTTTTCGGACTAAGGCAAAGAGGAAGGAAGAGGGAAGAAGAAACATATAAGAAATGATCCAAAATCCCGTTTTTAAAGCTGCTGTCCCGTAATTCCCGCTCGAGCGGAGAAATTCCCGCTCGAGCGGACCTGTTTTCAGCACAGATCCCGAAACTTTGAACAGGTATAACTCTCCCATCCGGGCTCCGTTTTAGGTCGTTCTTGTGTCCAAATTGAAGCCCCGGAAGTAAGCTTTCCAATGGTTCTAACCTCACATCCAAATTCAAAGTGTGGAAAAAGATAAGGGCGAAAGAGTGACGGCTGATCGTAGATTACCTAACCGAATTATATTCTTTGGTCCAATCTTACTTTACCATCACACCACCACCTCAAACAATACTCCAAAATAAATAGAAACATTCTCAATTCCAATAGATATAGTTGAATTAAAGCACATTAGCTCCTAATTAAATAAGGATGACTTTTGGGGTCATTACATAAAATATCCAAAATATATTATTTATACCATTTTTTTTTGAAAAAACCCAAAATATATAAAAACACATTAAATTATTTACATTTAAAAAATATTAAACTAATAAAATATATTTTAGTGGTCTAAAACAATTTGGCCAAAATGGATGCGGGTTAGGATTAAAACTTAAATCTGATTTTTTTGCTGAGAAATTCATAAAATAGCATATTGCAATTTTCATCATTATGTTCAGAAGAGGAGTGTTTACAGTTGCCTCTCTTTGACAGAACTCAGTCATTTCATGACGTGAGTGAATGTCAAAGCCTGAAGAGGACCCTTTTGACAAGGCTGTGAGATTTAGGCGAACAAACAAGATGCAAATGCAGTTGGTTGAACCCGAGGGTTGCCTACGTATCCTTTTGCAAGGAATCAAGCCAGTGTAGTTCAAGGGCAGAATGCATATGTTATGCTCAAAATACAAGTAAAAGCTGGACTTACACGCTTCGTGAAGCCGGTTGCTTGAAAATTCATGATTATGCGATGTAACTCAATGGTATGATATGGAGGTGGCAACATGAGAGGCAAGCCTTGTGCAAATGATATGAAGCGTAAAAGAGGGTGCAGCGCATACAAATGTGCCAAAACACAAATGATAGAGGAGGTACATCGTATACAAATGTGCCAAAGCACAAATGATAGATGGGGTGCATCGCATACAAATGTGCATACCACACAAATGATAGAGGGGATGTATTGCATATAAATGTGCCACAACACAAATGATAGAGGGGGGTGCATCGTGTACAAATTTGCATACCACACAAATGATAGAGGGGGAGCATCGCATACAAATGTGCATACCGCACAAATAATAGAGGTGGTACATCGTATACGAATGTGCCACAGCACAAATGATAGAGGGGGTGTATCGCATACAATTGTGCATACTGCACAAATGATAGAGGGGGTGCATCGAATACAAATGTGCATACCACACAAATGCTAGAGGGGCTGCATCGCATACAAATGTGCCACAACACAAATGATAGAGTGGGGTGCATCGCATACAAGTGTGCATACCGCACAAATGATAGAGGGGGGTGCATCACATACAAATGTGCCACAACACAAATGATAGAGGGGGTGCATCGCATACAAGTGTGCATACTGCACAAATGATAGAGGGGGTGCATCGCATACAAATGTGCATACCATACAATGATAGAAGGGGCATACAAATATGCCACAACACAAATGATAGAGGGGGGTGCCTCGCATATAAGTGTGCATACCGTACAAATGATAGAGGGGGTGCATCGCATACAAATGTGCATACTTCGCAAATGATAGAGGGAGGTGCATTATATACAAATGTGCCAAAGCACAAATGATAGAGGGGGGTGCATCGCATACAAATGTGCCACAGCACAAATGATAGAGGGGGTGTATCATATACAAATGTGTATACCACACAAATAAGAAAGGGGGTGCATTTCATACAAATGTGTATACCATACAAATGATAGAGGGTAGATTGCACCAAATTTTGGAAAAGTTTTTTGGGAACTTAATGTATCGAGCTATTTTGTTCCGGGAAACAATATATAATAGAAAATATCTTGGGAAGCGGTGTTCCAGAGAAACACCTCATGGGGGAAAATATTGGGTTCCCAACTTCGAGTTTTTGATTTTTCTGATTTTTTGAGATTGTAATTGAAGTGTGTGAACCCAAACACAAAGATACAATTTTTTCATTTTTGTTTGCATTTTTGAAAATTTCTTTTTGATTTTGTTGTTGTTGTTGTTGTTGATGTTTTTGTATTTTTATACATACCATATATACATATACATACAAACGATATACAAAATACATACATAATATACAAAATACGTACTATGTATACATACATATTGTATTACATATACATATATAGACAAACTATATACATATTAGATGTAGACACATACGTATACAAACTATATACCGAGATGCGTGATTGGTGACATGAGGATCGAGGTGTGTATACATATGTGAAAATACTTTGCCATGCCCCTTTCTTGCTCTCTGTTGTAGCAAACCAGAAATCAGCAGCCTTCTAGAGCTTTGCACAACATTCCGGGATTAATTGTAAATAGAGGCAAATCGGGGTATCGCGAGGAATTTCCCGACGAGGCAGCTCGAGCATGCATGCATCTTTTATCATTCGGAACAGAGCTGAGGCGGTCCATTTAGGTTGCATGCTAATTTACTTGCTTTCCTAGTTAATTTGTTAATTAATTAGAGTTTTGTAATATTTAATTACTCAGACTGTATTTAATTATTCGGACTGTATTATTTATTCGGACCCTCCGAGCGAGGGCACAATTGTAATAAGTGTGCGTGTGTGTGATGTATGTCTTCCAACCCCACGTCTTTCTCCCTTTTATTTACCAGCTTATGATGGTTAGTTTAGGGCATGTTTCAATTAGCATACTTATGCTCGCATGTTTGCATCCATTCATCTGTCTTGCATGCACCGGGCTCGGCGCATCATACTAACTGCATTGTATTTCAATTTCAAGTTGAACACGTGTTAGCTGTAGCATCATCATATGCCATCTTAGAATAGCCGAGCCTATCGTAGTTGCATTTTGCATGTGTTGCATTAGGCATTTCAGCATAGTTAGGATTCATGCATGATTTCTAATTAGCTTCTTTCTGTTTTGGCTTGGAGTACTTGGTAAGCTTTTATGCTTTAGCATCCTTGCATGCGTGTAAGTGACTGCCATGATAGCATGTTTACCATGAGCCTAACTGCTTATGTGATATACCTGCCTGAATGCCTGTGGGTGAAGGTTGGATTATCTGAATTGAAATAATGCATTGACTGTGAGTTTTAAGCCCACTTGAGAGTGGCAAATCACCATGTTTTCTAAGCCTACCTGAGGGTGGCAAATCCACATTTTAGCCTACTTACGAGTAGCAAACCGCTTTAAAAAAAACAAAAACAAACATGAGATGTTTTGTTCCAATTCAGGCAATCCGGTCTATCTTTGTATGCTGTGCGCATCACATAGTAATTCTAGGCTAATAACCGGAATAAGAGCACATAATGTTTTCAAAACTCGATATCATGGTTAGTAGAGGCCGATCATTGATCGGGCGAGTGGGGGTGCTCACGAAGTGACCTTCCCCAATCGTACCCAAGTTCCCGAGCCGAGGCAACTTTGGTGATGACGAACACGTGGCCTTAGGCAACGAGTCAGGTTTTCCTAAATTCCCCCAAAATAAAATATTTAGGTGGCGACTCTGTATCTGGAAAAGCAGTCTATGTTTGGAACTTCTTTCAAAAAAATCTGTTTTCAAAAACGATTTGCCGGATTTGGACTCTTTGATGATTCATCGGTCTTGCATTGCACTCTGCGAGATTAGATACAAGACCGTGACATTTGAGTCCTGAACTGTAGTGAGCCCAAATGAACAAAACAAGATTTCTCCCGGGATGTTCGGGGACGTCTACACTTAGCTCTGTTTTGGTTCGGTTTGATTGCCTCTTGCATGTTTCATACCCTTGTAGTGCAATCCTCTCTATAGCCTTAACATGCATCATGCTTTGGACCATCATTTTAGCATGATTTTGGCTCCACTCCAGCAAGTTTTTACTCATGTTTTGCCATGCTTAAGCTCTGCTTTAATTGTTTTGGTCATGCATGCCTTGCTTTGTATAGCCATAGTGCAATCTTGCTCACTAGCTTTGAGTTTCTTAGTCTCTAGCATGGCTTACTTGAGTTGTTTGCATGCTTTGGCCTCATCTCTAACATGATTTCAGTGTGTGTAGTGTAGTCATACTCTCACATGCTTAACTCTTTCAATGCTTTTGGAGGGTTATACTTTATGCCTCAATTATGAGCCAATTTGTATGCTAGCTTGCCTAAGCCTTTGGGCTACCATCTCAGTGTGTTTTCGGTGTTATTTTACCATGTTACAACTCTGATTTTTGTTGGTAAAATCATCTCATGCTTGGTTTTGGTAGGTGTAGTGTAATCCTCCTCATTGGCCTTGCATGCGCCATGCTTTATGCCTCACATTCTAGTATGTGTTAGCTCTATTCCATGCATGTTTTGGCATTGTTTTGACCTACCTTGGGACTGTTTCGAGTCACCTTGGCCCTTTGGGGCTTGCTTGATATGGCTATGTTGCAAGTACCTTTGATAGCCTTAAGCTTTGAGCCTCCTAGCATGCCTCATTTGTGATATGTGCATGATTTGGAATATGATTTCAGAGCTTATGTCTTTGCTATGCTCCCATGTTTATCACTCTTTCATTGCCCTTGAGGGTTATGCTTCATGCCTTGTTTGTGAGCCAATGTGTATGCATGCTTGTATATGCTTTTGGACTTCATTTTCAGCATGTTTTGGCCATTGTCTTGGCATGCATGAGGCCTATTTGATATTGGTTTGGTCCATTGAGTATTGCATTACATAGCCCTTGTGTTGTGTCCCTCACTAGTTTCAATGCTTAAGGACTCTAACTTGCCATGCTCATGTTGTTTGCATGTTGTTGCATTGCATTGTGTTTGCATGTTGTTGCATTGCATGGTGTTTGGAGTGTTGTTGCATTGCATTGTGTTTGGATCGGATGTTGATCCAAACATGAGAAACGAGGGGCGCTTCATACTTGAAGTGATGAAACGCGCCTCATTTCTCGGTTGCCGACCCTCTTGATCATGCATGATAGAGGCGGAGGCTCTTATGTGTTATTTGTGCATTCATTGACATTGAATTGTGCAAACTTGGCTTCTCGGCCATCGTGCATTGCGATGCTCGGTTGGTGGCCCGAGAGTCGAGTACCGCACTCCCTTGAGCTTGAGAAATGATAGGGAGGGTAGTTGTGCACACATATCTTGCAAATACATTGCTATGCCCTTTCTTGTTCTCTGTTGCAGCAAAACTGGAGTCTGGCAGAATTTCTGGTCGGCAGACCAATAAAGGTGGTCGACCAACCACTTGTTTTGGTCTACAGCTAGTTTTTCTGGTCTACAGGTGGTCTACACCACCCTTTTCTAGTCGGCAGCCCACCAGGAGGTCCCCATGTTAGAGCAGAAGCATTCTGGAGGTTTGTGCAGTGTTCTGAGATCAAATGCAAACAGAGACAATTCTGGGCATAGCAATGGATTTCCGAACGAAGCTGATCGAGCATGCATGCACCCCTCGCCCCGAGGACCTCTTTTAACTGCTTTACTTAGTTAGCTAGTTCGTCGGTTTTTGTACTTAATTAGTTAATGCGCTTAATTAATTGATTTGTGTTGTAATAATTAGTTAACTAGGAATAGTGAATTAGTTTCGATTTGTAATTAATTAGTTTAGCGTAGCTGGTTAGTTGATTTATTCGGACCCTCCGTCGAGAGGGCAAATGCTGTAATAAGTGTGCGTGTGTGTGATGCATGTCTTCTAACCCCATTTCTTTCTCCCATTTACTTATCAGCTTTCGATGGTTAGTTTAGGGCATATTTCAATTAGCATACCTTATGCTTGTATTTGTGCATCCATTCATCTGTCTTGCATGTACCGGGCTCGGCGCATCATATAAACTGCATTATATTTCAATATCAATTTGAATACATGTTATCTAGTTGCATTCACATGACATCTTAGAATAGCCGAGCCTATCTTAGTTGCATTTTGCATGTGTTGCATTAGGCATTCTTGACATAGCTAGGATCATGCATTGATTACTAACTAGCTTTTGTTTTGGCTCGGAATACACTGTAAGTGTTTATGCTTTAGCATCTTGCATGTGTGTAAGCATTGCCATGATAGCATGCTTGCCATGAGGCTATTTGCTTAATTGCTATAACTGCATGAATGCCTGTGGGTGGAGGCTTGATTGCCTGAATTGGAACAACTCGATGATTGTGAGTTTTAAGCCCACTTGAGGTGGCAAAATCATGTTTTTTTAAGCCCACCTTGCTTGGTGGCAAATCCGTGTCTTAGCCCACTTGCGAGTAGCACTTTCAAACCATTTTCGAAAACAAACATGAGTTGTTTTGTTCCAATCCACATGATTGAGTCTATACTTGTATGCTGTGCGCATCACATGGTAAAGTTAGCTAATAAACCGGAATAAGAACACATGTGTTTTCAAAAACAACATATTATGTTAGTAAAGGCCGATCTTTGATCGGGCGAGCGGGGGTGCTCCTTTCAGGACCTTCCCCTCTCGTATCCCAGTTCCCAAGCCGAGGCAACTTTGGTGATGACGGACACGTAGCCTTAAGCACGAGTTAGGGTTTCCTAAATTTCCCAAAACAAAATATTTAGGTGGCGACTCTGAAATCTGGCAAAGCAGTCCATGTTTGGCACTTCTTGATTAAAATCGATTTTCTAAATCGATTTGCCGAATTTGGACTCTTTAGTGATTTATCAGTCTTACGTTGCATTTTGTGAGATTAGATTCAGAACGATGACAGAAGTCCGAACTATAGTAGTTAAGAACTACAATTCGCGCCCCCGCGTGCGGAGCGGAGTTCGGGCAGTCTACACATCTCTTCATTATTCAAGTGATCAAAACCCAATACCATCCCAATTAAGTTTTCCATTTGGATCAATGTTTTAAGTCAAGTTAGAACAAACTCAACAAAATAGTAATATCCACATAAGCATGAGCACCATTAAAAGGAAGAAGATAAGGAACATAACCATAACACATGAAATACCATACCAAGACATGATCATGAACTAATAAGGATATTCATGTACAAAAGAGCATAAAACGCCCATGCAAAACTAAATTTCCAGATTCAGTAGCATTTAAAGATTAAAATCAAAAGGGTATTTAAGATTTTTCCTGAACTCAGCCTTCCTATTGTTCGTAGAGAATTTAATCTAGTTTTCAGATCATGTTTCAGAAATGGAATAGCTTTTCTAGATTTTTAGTTATTTAAGAAACACTCCAGCGCTGTCCAGATTCGTCGACTTTTACAAAAATTGGAGTTTCTCACAAATCGCTCACTCCTTTTCAATGAAACCAATTTTAGTTGAAAGATAACTCCTTAAGGAAGATTTTGACATAAAATGGAGGTCTAGAAGATTTTTATACATTTTTCTAGAAATTTTGAAAGTTGGATGAAAAAATAGATTTTTCTGGCACAGTTCTTGAAAATAGAAATTTGGTGAGAAAAGAGGTCAACTAGGGGAAATTTTCCACTTGTCTTGTGCTGAAAACTTGCTAAATAATATGTATTAAACTCAGAAATTTAAGGTGAAGGTGTGACTTTGGAAATTTTGAGAGTATGATATTAAAAAAGGTAGTCTTATACTGATTAAGAGAAATACAAGAAGGGTAAAACCAAGGCTCAACTTCTTTCATTTTTAACACAAGAATACCATCAAAACACATCTGAAATGAATGTTTAAAACTTCTAAGAGCATGTATTTGAAAAAGGAAAATAAAAGAGAGAGTTGTGTTGTGGCTTACTTGATTGCCTAGTGAAATGTTTGCACAATTTCTTCTCTTTTCCTCTCCTCTACTACCAAAGTTCACCCTCTTCCTCTTCTTTCTTTCTCTCAACTGAATGTGTAGGTGTGTGAGTGTATGAGATGTGTAACATGTGGAGGGTGGTGGTGTTTTTATAATAAAATTGGTGTAAAAGGTCCAAAATGCCCATTGGTTGGAATGGAATGGAATTGAGATGTATTTAGTTGGAATGTAATGGAATGAAGGATCATTAGGGAGCCTAATCATGTAATATGGCATGATCTAGTTAGGGTTAGGCTTAAGTAGAACCAAGATAGTTACAAGTACAGGACAACTTTACCTGATTTGGGGGTACCAATGATCATTTTTCCATGATTTAAGGGATTTGTCTCTAAAGTACCTATGATTGTAGGCTAGAGAGGGTGATGGCTGGCCATGTACTATATTTGGGGAGATTTTTGCTAATTTTATATATAGATATGAAGATATTTGTGTATAAAATTATTTATTTAAGAAAGGTACAAGTATATATATGTGTGTAATGGTACTAGTTTGGGGTTAAAATGTAATTTAAGAAAAATATGAGGGCATTGGGTTTAATTCATGAAGTGGAACATTTATTTTAGTGTAGAATTAAATTAAATTGGGGTTAGAGAGTCTAATTCGGTTTGGATTTCTTGTTTCGAATAAAAACGCAATTAACTGACGAACGTGATAAAGACCGGAAAAGCCTAGGGTTTCCAAGTGGTAATTTCATATTTAGGGAGTCAATTAGAGTATTAGAAATTATTTCTAAGTTTCCGAAATCGATTAGGGTTTGCGGTTTTTTGTTGGCCCATGTATTTTGATCGTAGGGTTGTAATTAATTAAGAAACTGAGGGACTTCAAGGAAATAATTTAAAAGTAAGGAACTTTTAAGAAATTAAAATTTTCAGGGGCCTCACAATTTCTTTACCCAAAAAGAACAGAATATGCGACAGAGAAGATGGCTTGAGCTGATAAAAGATTATGATCTCCAGATTCAGTATCACCTAGGGAAAGCCAATATAGTTGCTGATGCATTGAGTAGAAAATCGATGGGAAACTTGGCTTGTCTACTCACTTAACAAAATGAAATCCTACAAGACTTTGAAAAATCTGAGATTGAAGTAGCACTAGATGAACAGGGCGGAATGATAGCTGCCATTTTAGCTGAACCGATAATTATTTATGAGATCAAACAGAAACAAAGGGAGGATGAGTTCTTTAAGAAGATAATTAATGAGTTTAAAATGAATCCGAGACTGGGATTTAATGTGGGGAATAAAGTGTTGAATTTCCAAAATAGATTATGTGTTCCGAACATCTCTGATTTGAAAAAGAGAATTCTGCATGAAGCCTACAAGTCAATGTTTGTAATGCATCCAGGCAACAACAAGATGTATCGAGATTTGAAACAAAGTTATTGGTGGCCTAATATGAAACATGAAATTGCAGAATAGGTGTCTAAATGTCTTCAGTGTCAACAAGTTAAAGTTGAACACCAGAAACTGGCAGATCTACTTCAACCTCTCCCTATTCCAGAATGGAAATGAGAACATATACAATGGACTTTATTGTTGGACTGCCTAGAATCCCGAGAGGTATGAATTCTATCAAGGTTATAGTTGATAGACTGACTAAATCTACACATTTTCTTCCTATTCGAACCACTTATGATGCATATAGATTACCATTTATGTTGATGAAATTATCTATCTACATGGAGTGCCGTTATCTATTGTGTCGGATAGAGATCCGAAATTTGTGTCAAGATTCTAAAGAAGCCTACAAAGAGCAATGGAAACAGAATTGAAACTTAGTACTGCATTCCATCTGCAAACTGATGGACAGTCGTAACAGACCATACAAACTCTAGAAGATATGCTTCGAATGTGTGCCTTAGATTTTCAGAGCAGTTGGGAAGATTACTTGCCATTGGCAGAATTTGCATATAATAACAGCTTCCACTCCAACATTGGCATGGCACCGTATGAAGCCTTATATGGAAGAAATGTAGATCACCGATCTGTTAGATAGAAGTCGAGGATAGAGTTTTGCTAGGGCCTGAAATTGTGCAAACTACCATCGAAAAGTTTAAAGTGATTCAGCAAAGACTCAAGATAGCTCAAAGCCGACAAAACAGTTATGCGGATGTTAGAAGAAGGCCTCTTGAATATGAGGTTGGTGATCATGTGTTCATCCATGTAATTCCAATGACAGGCCAGTTGAGATTTCGTAAGAAGGGTAAGTTGTCACCCCATTATATTGGACCATTCCAAATTCTGGAGAGACTTGGTCTCGTTGCCTATAGGGTTGCTTTACTGCTGGGTATGGAACAAATGTGCAACGTGTTCCACGTGTCAATGTTGAGGGGCTATCTCTGGGATCCGTTTCATGTTATAGACTACCACCAAATATCTCTTGATGAAAATATGGAATATGAAGAATGGTTAGAACAGATCATTGACCGACAAGTGAAACAACTGAGAAACAAATATATTCCAATGGTGAAAGTGGAATGGAAAGAGCATTCTAAAATGGAATCCACGTGGAAAAAAGAAGATGAGATGCGATAGCACTACCCATATTTGTTTTCAACAGAAGGTAACATAAGTTTGGAGAACGAAACTTCCTAAAGGGGGGAAGAATATGATAACCCCGTTCTGTGTTATGCCGTTAATCTTGAATTATACTTGTGATTATGTGCTTAATATAATTTTGGATGTTAAGCATGTGATTATATGAACTTTTGAATTCATATCTGTTCATCGTAGGAAAACTTGTTCGGTATTCTGTAATAAATTGAAATTAAGGGTCGTAAAGGCGACATAAACCAAAATTGACTATATCATTATGATTAGCATAATTTTTTAGAGCCTACAGTGAAATTTAATTAAAAATTGATTCGGATTAAATTGATTAAAACTAAATGAGATTAACTAACCTTAAGCATGTTTAATGAAGTTAAGTTAATGACCTTATATATATGTTAGGTAAGTGCCTAGGCTTATGATTTTGAGTCCATCTTCAACATTTGGCTGGAAAATACCATTTAGAGAGAGAGAAGTGAGATTTCAAGAGAAATGAGAGGAAAACTTGAAGATTGGCTCAAGAGATTGAGGAATTGAAGAAGATAACTCAAGTTCTTGCTAGAATTAAGTGAGTTGAAGCCTCTAGGTGAGTTTTTGAAACATAATTTGTGAGTTTGAGATCATAACTATATGAATTCAAGAATATTATGAAGCTAAGCACATGAATGAAGCTAAGTTTGATGAATTTGATATCAATTTGCACATGCATGCATGAATTTGTTATGCAATCTCATTGTAGAGCATGAATCATATAATCCATGTGGAATTGAGAATTGTTTGACACACGCATGCATGAATTGTTGTGTTTTGAAGCCCAATTTTAAGTCTTGAAGCTTGTGAATGCAAGAGATAAAACATGGATACAAACATAAAGTTTAAGGTTTGATTCTTGTTGAATTCATGGAGTTTTGAACTATGGGTTGAAGTTAGCTTCAAATATATATATTTGGGAGTGTTCTTGGCTAGTTGAGTGAGTCATGCATGAATTTGGAGCCTTGGAGTTATGCTTTGAAGCTCAAACAGAATTATGGACATTCCAGAATTTGAGCAGTTCGCTCGAGCGATGGAATTGTCGCTCCACCGTACATTTCGAACTCCTAGTACTTTTTCAGACATTGGAGATTGGCCCGAGCGACCAAAAAGTTGGCTCGAGTGTAAAATGAGAGCATCTAGCAGTTTTGCAGACCAAGGGGTTCGCTCGAGCGACCATTGTTGCGCTCGAGCGAAGTGCCATGTTTTAGGAAACTTTGAAAAGATGTATTATGTTCTGATTTCCGTTCTTTTTCATTTTTGAGCATTCTTAGACATACATTGAGCATCCTAAATGAACTAAAGAGGTAAGAAGAAGCATAAGAAAGATAAATGAATTAAAGAACGAATTGAATTGTATTGTAACCCGATTTTCGTATGTGCTTTGAATTGTGTAGGGTCAATCGCGAGGACGAATCAACCATCTGAACTCTGTGAGTAATATCTTAGTAAATATATTTTCATGTATGTTATTTTCTAACTACTCTATGTGGTAAGTTTTCCGAACTCATGAATTTGTATTATGAGACTTGAAACATGGTTGATAAGCCTGAAATTATAAGATTGGACCAAATGTCATTTTGTACGAATATGAAATGGGCCCAAGGCTGTTTAGTATATTTGATAAGGACACAGGATGGGCCTAAGGCTATTTGGAATGTTTGACAAGATAGACCTAAGGTCATCTTATATATGAATTGGACCGAAGGTCATTTTGTATGTTTGTTAAATGGATCAAAGGTCATTTTGAATAAGGAATTGAGTGGACCAAAGGTCATTTTGAATGTGAATACAAATGTGAACATGATTATGATTATCAATGCGCGGATGAATATGTTGGACCGAAGGTCGTTTCTATTATGTATGAATACATTGGAACAAATGTCGTTTATTACGTATGAATATGTTGGACTGAAGGTTGTTTTGATTATGTATGAATATGTTGGACCAAAGGTCGTTTTGATTATGTATGAATATGTTGGACCGAAGGTCGTTTCAATTATGAATGAATGGGTTGGACCGAAGGTTGTTTCAACTATAATTGATTGGATCTGAGGTTGTTCCGTTATGATTCCCTTAAGTGCAAGTATGACTTATTTAGACATGAATATCATTCAGTAACCTATTTACTTGGGTATTATTCATTGGGCATTAACTTACTCTTTATCTATATGTATGTAGGTGAGAGCGGGATGTCCAGCCCCAGCCCTAGTAAAATTATGAAAGAGTACTGAGTTTTTGAAGTCAGCCAAGGTTGCCTCACATATAAGGCTTTTGATTTTCCTTTTTGTTTTCTTTTGTGGTCATGTGTGACCAACTTTGTAAATAACCTTTGTTTCTGTTAAGACTGTTTTTGGTTTATCAGATGACAATTTATGAATGATCCTAGACATGTAAATTGCTAATGTATGTGATGTGTGAGTTATTATATATGTGTGAAAGGCTTTTATGTTGCCATATATACATAGCTCATTGGACTATCTTTGTATTTACTTCCGCTTCTAGCCCTTATTGGTAAATATGTTTGATTTTCTGTCTAATAAGATTGTAGGTAATCTTGTGATTACTGGCCGGTTATGATCCTAACTTCTAGGGATGGCTTTAGGTCGTGACAATGACAACCAATCTGACTATGGGGAGTTGGAAGAGGGCAACGATGAAAACAGAAGCTCAATCGATTATATATATACACAAACACAACGCACGCGCACGTGCGCGCGCGCGAGAGAGAGAGAGAGAGAGAGAGAGAGAGAGAGAGACCCAGTAAGTAGAATGGCGGAGCCGAAGATGAAAAGGCAACAAAACATGGGACGAAGTGCACGGAGATGGTGGCTAGGGTTTCGTTGAATCGATTGGAAGTGTAGAGAATGAGGAGATACATAATAGCAACCAATCTAACATGGGGAGTTAAAAGAGGGCAACGATGAAAAAGGAAGCTCAATTGAGTAATGAAACTTGTTTTTGATTTAGGAAATTCAAAACTACATAGTTTTGTTACACAATATATCTTTTTTCCTTTTTGTGTTCACAATTTACTGGTCACCAAAGGGTTTGACATCTCGCTTTTTCTTTTTCGCTCTCCCATCATTACTTTCCGCAACCATATTTTATATTTCGTCGCAAAAAATTACCTATTAGCCATAGAAAAATCATTGGTCGCGAAAGCACAACTCATCTATGACCAAAATAAATGTTGATCACAAATTAGTGTACTTTTTTGTGACTATCTAAAAAAAGATGGTCACCAAAGATGTTTTTTCTTACAGTGTTAATAAATCATTGAGTTAATTAACAGTTTTTAATGATGTTAGAGATACGTTTCAATTAATAATTTAAGTAATTTTATTATAGCAATTATGAATTTTATTTTTTTAGTTAATTTTGTTGAATAAAAAATTCTTACAGTGGGGTATTTGTAATTTTTCAAATTGTAGGGGTAATCTGTATTTTATGCAAATCTCAGAAAGTGTATTTGTAATTTATCATATATAATACTACCACTGAGGTATGCAGTTAAATTGGCCACATCAATAATTTATTTATTTAGAGTTAAATCTATTTTACCTCTTTATCGTTTAAGGCCTGAAACACTTCATCTTCCTATCATTCAAATATAACTAGAAAGTCCTCATGTAATTTTAGATTAAAGTGCTACTATTAGTTTTTTCATTCAAACTAATAGAAGGTGTATTACACACATTACTTTTTTGAGTGAGTTTTGTTTTTTGAAAAATTATAATGAAATTAATATAACAAAAGGACAATTTTACCCTTATTTTCTCTAAACCTAAAATTAGATTAATATGTTAATTAAAACAAAATAAATTAAACTAAAATATAATTAAGAATTGATTTAAAATATAAAATATAATTAAGAAATGATCTAAAACATAATTAAATTAAAATTAGACTAATATGTTAGAAATTGTAATAAATAATTAAGAATTTAGGATTAACTGTGATATAAAATATAATTAAATTAAAATTAGAATAGAAAATTAGTAATTACAATAAATAGTTAAATATTTACAATTAATTGTGATCTAAAATATAATTAAATTAAAATTAGAATCAAAATTTAAGAATTACAATAAATAATTGAGAATTTATAATTAATTGTGATTTGATTGAATTAATACTAGACATTATAAATTATGTGTATGATAGATGAAAAGAAAAGAAAATAATAAAAAATATAAGGTTTGAGGGTATTATAGCCATTTCACATATATAATTAATGGTGTTAATGGTTGTATTTTATTCCAGAACAACATGGGATGTATATGGTTATTTTTAAAAGATAGGAAGTAGAGTGCTACCAAGCAATACTAGATGGAGGTAAAATAAATTTTACCCTATTATTTAAAGGTTTATGTCTATTTTTTTTTTATTTTTTATTTCCCTAAATTTATTCTCATATTTATTTCACATTATAACCATGCAAGGCAGAGCGTTGAATCTGCATACACATATATGGGCAATGAAAAATTTCCAATTCAAAAAAAGCCTGTTTGGAAAGTATGCCATATAACATAATGGAAATTGAACATGCCTACCAAATTCCGTTGGTATATTACCATATATTGTTTTCAATAATTTTATTTAAAAAAATAAATGAAAATTCCAAACAAGGCACTCAAAACTCAAAGCCTATAAGTACCCCTCAAACCGCATCAACTCGTCACCACGATCTACTTCTCTCTCTCTCTCTCTCTCACTAAAAAATATGAAGATGGTGCAAGCCATGACTTCTTCTGTTCTCACACTAGTGTCAATGATCTTCTTGTATGAATCGTTGTTAGCAAGCGCAACACCAACATACAATGTGGTTAGTTTAGGAGCAAGAGGAGATGGGAAGACAGACTCAAGCAAGGCGTTCTTGAGTGCATGGGATGGAGCTTGTGGCTCGGCATACCCGGCTACGATATACGTGCCTCAGGGAAGATACTTGATTGCATCCAAAACAATATTTGTTGGGGACACCTGCAAGAACCCTGCCATCACCGTTCGTATCGACGGCACTCTTGTGGCTCCCTCAGATTACAATGTCCTCGGAAATAGCCTTAACTGGATTGTATTTGAGAATGTCCATGGTGTTTCTATCTATGGTGGTACACTTGACGCTCAAGGTACTGCTTTGTGGGCTTGCAAGTCTTACGGCAAGAATTGCCCTGCTGGTGCTACGGTAATCTTTTACTTTAAATTACTCCTGTCCTTTTCTACCCTTACTTTGGTTGAGGGGACTGCTATCCTTTCCTTTCCTTTCCTTTCACAACAGGACTCCCCAGTCATTTAAAAAAAAGAAAAAGAAACTGGGTATCATAGAAAGCTTCCAATTTCAAATAAATAAATAAATTACTTTTTGGTCCACCATAAGTTCTGGGTCTTCAGCAGCAGTGCAAAATTGATTCAGTACCACCACTAGTGGCAATGCTATTCTTGACACTGAATAACTATTCTGAGTAATGAGATCAAAGTGATCTTTGACTCTCTATGATTTGGGATACACTGGCTCCAATTTTGGGTTAAGCAGATTTCTTTCCATATACGTATACCAAATTATTGCAACATATATTATATATTCCTAATATTGCTTATTGTAAGCTAGTATTATAGGTCAACCATTTGCTTTCATTAGTGATTTTGTCTTGTAAAACGAATCTTTTTATTTTTTATTTTTTTTCTCTTTCTAAACAATAATAAAATAAATAAGAAAAGCTTGATTAGTGCTTCTCCAATATCAATAGTGATATTTTGCTGGGACCAGTAACAATATATTCCCTAATTTAGTTGCTTTTTTTATTCTTAGATGATTGATTGAAGTAATTAATTGGAACATTAAACTGCAGACCCTAGAATTTAGTAATTCAAACAACGTTGTGGTCAGCGGATTAACATCACTAAACAGTCAGATGTTCCACATTGTGATCAATAGCTGCAACAACGTCAAGTTACAAGGAGTGAAGGTGTCAGCGGCAGGAAACAGCCCAAACACGGACGGCATTCACGTTTCAGGATCATCCGGTGTCACCATTTTGAGCTCCAAGATTGCTACTGGGGATGATTGTATCTCAGTAGGTCCAGGCACTACTAATTTGTGGATTGAGAGCATCGCCTGCGGCCCTGGCCATGGAATTAGGTAAACATTGCTCTTATATTTCCAACATTTTGTTCGAGGCTTATCACCTGCAATATATATCTTTCCTTTGTCTTATTTTCCCATACCACTTGTATGAAAAAAAAATAAAATTATTATATTTTGGTGCAGCATTGGGAGTCTAGGGAAGGCCTTGCAAGAATCAGGAGTGCAAAATGTGACAGTTAAGACGGTTACATTTACGGGTACACAAAATGGCTTGAGGATAAAGACATGGGCCAAGCCCAGCAATGGATTTGTTAGGGGTGTGCTCTTCCAGCATGCTACTATGGTTAATGTTCAAAACCCCGTTATCATCGACCAAAATTACTGCCCTGGCAACACAAATTGCCCTAATCAAGTAAGATTTGTTATGTGTTTTTTTTTTTTTTTTTTTTTTTTTTTTTTTTGGTGTCAAGTTTTGTTTTGGGGGGTTTAAAAATAGTAGCAATTTTTATTTACACACATCATTGTTTGCTAAGCATCATACAAGGTGACGTAGGGGAGTTTTTATTGTTAGGGCCCTTGTTCATGTCACATTTGTGCTGGATAATCTTAAATTCATTTGTTAAAAACGAAACTAAATGAAACACCTCTTCTCCCTAATCCCTATGTTAAAAAGTTAAAACCCAGCCTTTCCATAATTGGGTAATTGTTTGTACATTTGGAATTCACCCAACTAGTATTTACTTTGATTTTAATACTTTTTTTATTTTATATGTTTGGCAGGTGTCGGGTATTAAGATCAGCGGTGTGACATATCAGGACATTCATGGGACATCAGCGACAAAAGTTGCTGTGAAGTTTGATTGTAGCAAACAGCATCCATGCAGCAAGATAATATTAGAAGATGTGCACCTCACACATATGAATCAACCAGCTCTAGCTTCATGTGTTAATGCTGAAGGAACTTCTTCTGGTTCAGTTCAGCCCACAAGTTGCTTGTAGCTACTAACAATGATGGAGAAAAAAAGTTAAAAGAGGAAAAGCATATGGTCACACAAAAGTTCAGTTTTTATAGTTTAAGTTTGAGTTTTATAATATAGCCTGGCATAAGGCCCCAAAATTTTGGTCCAAAAATAGGATCCCAAATTTAGTAAAATATTAAAGGTTTAATGTTTTTTTTTTTTTTAGGATCAATTTGAAGGGCCCCAAAATATTTTATTAGGTTCATGTATGGTTTAGATCATATTTATTTATAAGTGTAATTTATTTATAAGTGTAGTTTGACCCATATTTATTAAAATGAAAATATATATTAAAAAAAAAGTGTTTGGGCCCAAGAAGAACAGTACCTACAATATATGGGCCCTAATTTATTTTTATTTTTTTTTACCTTTTTTATCTATTAGATTTTAGTGGAATAAATAATTTTGCTCTAGTCTTTATCAGTCTTAATTGAATAATTTTTTTCTAATTTTTTTGTCCTAATTTTGTTTCATTAAATTGTTTTGCTTATAATTTTAATGATTATATGTACAAGTAAATTTTTTTGACTACAAACAAATAAAAAAATTATAACTTATCGTTTTATTCATAAATTTTCTTTTTCTTTTTTCAATATAAGAGGGGTCCTATTTCTGAAATTCGCCTTAAGCCCCCCAAATTTTAGGACCGGCCTATATAATATCTCAAAAATGATTCAGTTGAGCTCTAATTTAAGTTTGAGTTTTATAGTATAATATCTCAAAAATTGAACGTACTTACTTGAGCCTACGGCAGTATCAGCCCAATAATGGGCCTAGAGCCTGGCCTTACAAGTGCCTGTAGTTCAGTTCCCAATTTTGGTGTTAACCCAAAAAAATTACCTTGGGGGCTATGCTTTTTTTCAATGAATTAATTATCACATTAATCTTATTTTCCTTCTGTGGCATCAATGTTGAACTTTTTTTTTTTTTCAACAACAGTGAGACAATAATTTTTACCATCATCTTGCATTTCCAAAGAAATTTTGCTTTTCTACGTTAATATAACATATAACAAAAATATATATATATATATTGTGTGAAATTGTGGGTATAATGTGATTATATTTTATATATTTTACCTACTTTTCTTTTTCCCTTGGGGAGGCTGTTGTACACTGTTGCACGGCCAATGGGGCTTTTTCCGAGCCTTATTCCAACGATCCGAACCGTTCACTTTTTAAAAATGTCAAATAGAATATGCTTGCAAAATTTCAAGTTAATTGAATATCAGTATCCCTTTCATCAAGTCATGTTTGTATTCAGATTTATACTCCAAATTAGGGGTGTCATGTTGTTTTTGTGTTGTATCATATCGGATTCGTGTTCAAAACAATCCAACACTAACACGACCCATTTAATAAAACGTGTTAATTATCTTGACATTGACTTGACCTGCATATAATTGTGTTAACACTAGCATGACACACTTAATACTATTAGCAAAAGTTCATATTTCAGATTATAAGTAAATTGTATTGCCTAATTAAAAAATAAAATAAAATATTGTTTTACATTACATGCATAAGAATAATTTTTTTAAACATCGACACACAATGATAATATATATGTCAATATCAATTAAAAATATTCATCACTAATTCATTACACATCCAATCTAAACTAATATCACTCATTAGTATTTAAATATCCAATAAAAAGTTTTCATCCATTATCAAACTAACAATAATAATAATGTTATAGCTATGCGACATCAAAAAAGCATTGTTGTGATTCTTTCACATTGACTCCCGTGCCACATCAAAAAAGCATTGCTATGATTCTTTTACATTGACTTCCGTCATAAAAACATTGTTGCCATACATTAAAAATCTTTCATGTTTACAAATCTTGATTTCTGCCGATTTTTCATTAATTTAGGGTTACACTTCATTAGGTATATATATTATATATAGATGTAAGTTTTATTCTAACGGATGAGAATTAATTACTCAAGATCTTATGATTACTAAATTTAGGTTGTATTTGGGTTACATGCAAGTCAATAGTGGGTTCGTGTCAACGTGTTAATACGAATTTTTACACGGATCAAATGCGTCCATTTCAGACTTCACGTGTTCAACCTAAACATCACCCATTTAATATTCGAGTTTTCGGGTGTGTCATAGTCGGGTTTGAGTAAAATAATGATTAACCCTAACTCTCTAATTACGTATACGATTCGAGTCATGTTAATGAGTTACGTGCCAAATTCTCACCCTTACTTAAAATTACATTCGCCATTCAATTTTAGATACAAACATGTCTTTATGAAAGGGATATCGATGTCCGATTAACTTGAATGTTTGTACGTATATTCTACTCGATGTCTTCTAAAAATTGAACAGTTTGGATCGTCGGAATAATGCCTGGAAGAGGCTCCATTGGCCGCACAATATGCGCAATAGCCTCACCAACCATCTAAATCTCTATCCAAATACATGAACCAAACACAACGTTATTGTGTGAATTCATAGGACTTATTCAACCTAAAACATAAATATTCTATTTTGAGGCCAAAGATGATTAAAACGTCTCTCGATGCATAAAATTACATATCAAGTCATGAAATGCAACTAAAACATGTAGATATTTAGATATTGATAATTTAAATTCCTTTATCCACACAAGAGCTTTTTTGGTTATTTTAACCAAAAGCCGTTTGGCAAGAGCTTTTTTGGCTATTTTAGTTACAAAAGACAAAATAGGCTATTTTAACTACAACAAATAAAATATCACATCTAACCCATAATCATTACACTCTTCTCTCACAAAAAAAGTCAAAAAAGTCAAAAAATCATTCCCAAACCAAGCTTTTTGGCCTAGGCTAAAATAGCCAAAAAAGCCAGAAAGCCAACCCACTTCCCAAACGGAGGCACTGTATCATTTAGAATGGACAATTCGCTTGACCAGGTGTGCTACCTCCCCCATTCTTTTTTTTTTTTTGGTGGGTATATATATGAAAATACATGACAAGCTTGATGAAAATGAGACATTGATTTCATTGAATGAATTATCATTACATAGCAACTGATATATATATATATAAGTTGTATTGCAAAACAAACTAACTGCATACTAACAACCTAACTACTTATCTAACTAATGGAATCTAGTTACAAGGGAATTACTATTGTACATCTCAGGAATATGGTTATTATGCTACACTAATTCTCTTCTTTACATCCTATAGACTGTCTTCCTTATCATTCTCTCTCAAGCTACAGGGTGAAGGACAAACCATTAGCTTGGAAGCAAGAAAAGAAAATCTGTGAGTGGACAGTGACTTTGTGAATATGTCAACCAATTGATCAGTTGTGGGAATATATTTGAGATGAATTTTATTTGCAGCAACCTTCTCTCCAACAAAATGGAAATCCATCTCAATGTGCTTGGAGCGACTTTGAAATGCAGGATTAGCAACCAAAGAGAAAGCATATTGATTGTCACACCAAACAACTAGAGGAGAAAGCTGAGAAATATTAAAATCAGTGAGCAACATTTATAACCAAGTAACCTCAGCTGCAGCTTGAGCAAGGGAACAATATTCAGCCTCTGTGGATGACCAGCTAACAGTGGATTGCTTCTTGGAGGACCAAGAGATGAGGTTGGAGCCCAAGAAAACGTAATAACCAGAAGTAGATCGTTTATCATTAGGATCTCCAGCCTGGTTGGAATCGGTGTTGGCATGAAGATGAAATGAACTAGATGAAAAAATGAAGACCCTGAGTAAAAGTGCCTTTGACATATCTTAAGATCCTCTTAACTACGGCAAAATGGCCCATAGTGAGAGAATGCACGTGTTGGCATCCTTGGTTAACAGAAAAAGAGAGCTTAGGTCTTGTGATAGTAAGGTATTGAAGGGCACCTATAATACTTCTATAGAGAAATGGTTGTGTACAAGGAAGAGAATCATTAGTAGATAAGAGAGGTTTAATAAAAACTGGAGTGGCATAGGGTTAGCAATCAATGGCATGCCATACTACGCCGTTTAAAAGCCTTTAACGACGGATCTTGTGCATCGTGTTTGACTTTTCTACAATTACTTTTGCACGCCATTAATTCATGGGACAAACCATAACGGTCATTGCTTGTCATAAAATATGTAATACAACGGCCTATTTTGGCTGCCATAAATAAGTACAACAAATCATGGCATTTATAGACTGCTATTTAATATTTCATACAATGGCCTTTTTTGCTTGCCGTGGAATATATATATATATATTTTTAATTCAATAGGTTATATTCGACCTATTCTGTACAATCTAGAAATCATTACAAACAAGCTTGTAACTCCACGATATTTTAATCAAGTATAGTTATTAATCCTTTTAGTCTTATATCCATTTCATAACAAAAGTTGATGCATAATAAAATAAAATAGGAATGATAATAGAATACGTCAATGGGATGATTAGTAAATACTCCTTTTTCTCCTTGAACTCCCCAAAAGATTTATTGTTCACAATACATTATCGTCCTTTCAAAATACAAATAATTACACTAGTAGTTCAAAGAGCTAGAATGGGAGATACAAATAAGATGCCCTAAAAGCTTACATCTTTCAAGACAAGAGTCTTGATTACACAAAATAAAAATACTCTCCAGGCACGTTAGCTTGATAGCTGTATCATATATATCATATCAAAACGAGCATCCGTGCTCCACCAAAATATCCCCATCATTTTCTTAACGGGGTAGAACTCCATCATCTTGACTTGAAATGTTATATATGATAGAAATGAGTAAGATTGCCCAATAGAAATACATTTGACAAAGTAAGATCATGCCAACGCAATGTCAAGATCCTTCTCTTTGTTGCTTGACAAAAGAATGGTGCACCAATGCACTTTTAATTCAAACAAAACAATATCAATTTTAGGGTAGTAATGCGCACTAGAATCCCAAGGTAAGAATCAAATACGTATACATAGATTTTATATATCAAAATAGTCTCACATTTACTGGCTCAATATAGAAGGGCGGTTGGGCAGCTAAAACAATTATTTTCCCACATTTATCGGCCTCAAGCATCAAAGGACAATTGGCCACCTAGAAAACACTTTCCCACATTTGTCCAGCATCAAGCCCAAGATAGGGCAATTGGATACTTTGACTCCCTGCACTGGTACCAACACCATACTGTAGCTGGTTTTTCGTGCTCTTTGGAGAGGTTTAGTCTTCTCAAATACAATAGCCCTACAGTTTGGATTCATGCGGTTCTGAATCTGGTTTCACAAGTACAATGTGAAACAGAAAAACAAAAATGAGAGTCCATATCTGATAATTTTTACAAAATCCATTTATCATCAAAGATGCTAGAAATGGACTGCATTGCTAGATTTTAGAGTCGCCACCCAAATATTTTTGAAAAATTTAGGAAATCTATGACTTATGCCAAAGGTTACTTGTCTGTCATAACCAAAGTGTCTTGGCTCGGGAACTTAGGTATGAAAGGGGAAGGTCATGAATTGAGTACTCCCCTGACCCGTTCAAAGATCGGCCTCTACTAATCATGATGTGATTTTTATTAACATTATATGATTTTGTTCTGATTATTAATGCTAACTTACTATGTGAGGCACACAAGTATAAACTATGTCACCCATTTTGGAATGCTTTGATTTTATGTTTGTTTTGAAAAGAGTTTTGAACACGTGCTACTTAAAAAGTAAGCTTGTATGTACATTAATCAAAATCATCCCAATTTAAGCGAAATAGCCTTCATCCATAGGCATTCAAAGAGGTATTTCAGATAAGCATTTAGCCTCATGATAATATGCTTGATATGGCAACACAAAAACACATGTAATATGCTAAAGCAAAATAATGCTCACATAGTAATCAATCGAGGCAAGCCAAAGAAAAGAAAATAATTAGAAAAAAGATGCATGCTCTAAATATACAAAATGACTAATGCAACACATACAAAATGAAACTATTGGATTCGGCTTCTTAATATGACATATGAATCAATTCAAGGCGCATGGTAGTGCATGTATTCGAGCAAGAAATAATCAATGTTATCAAGTATGATGAGCCAAATCCTAATGTATACAAAAATGGGTGCAAGTCATTGTAATGATATGAAAAGAAAATATGATACTACATGCAACCATAGTAAGCAAGTAAATAAAAGAGAAAAAGAATGGGGGTTGGAAGACATATAAATATTACAAGCATTACAAATTTTCTCTCGCACAAGAGGGTCCGAATGAATGTCCTAATTAAACTAATTATTATAAACTCAAATAAACTAAGTAAATTAACTAGCTATTCAAAAATTGAATAAAGCCAGCTAATTAATTACAACATACTAATATTAAAGCGCTAATTTAATGGACTTGATCGGGAGGCGAGGAGCCACATGCACACTACTGAGAACATCCACTGGAAACCTCTCTGTTTGCTGCTAGAATCTACTATGTTTGTAGTCAGAAAATTATTCTGTTTTGGCCTTAGATTTTGCTCTGTTCAACTGTAAAAATACCATTGCATGTACAAAATAAGTGGCCAGCCGGCCTTGAGAAGTGGTCGGCTGTACAAAATGGTGGTCGGCCGGCTATTATTTTCTGGGGATTACCTTGCTGCAATAGAATTGAAACAGAGCAAAGACAGAGTGTTTCCAGGAGATGTTTATCCTCTCTGCCCTTCCCTATCATAAAGATGATTAAGGGAGGAGTAGATTCATTTATCAAATCATCAATTATCACAAAATTGTTGCGTGATGGTCTTAGAAATAATAGGACAAGAGCTTAATAAATTAAACAAGAGATAAACAATACTTCCTGTCTATCATGGAGTTACCTCAAGGAAAGGGGGTAGACATTGCTTCATGAATCATTAAACATCACGAAAAAGTATGCAATGATTCAAGATGCAATAGGTTCAATACAACATCCGATTGAACCTAACCCAATTTTATTACCTTTTTTACTCCAATTTATATTACCTTTCCATTTTTTTATATTTTCTTCATTTTTGTCCAAAAGTGTAGATTACGTTCACTAAGTCCAAAAGCACAAAAATAGCAAGCACGACTTAACCCGAGAAATGAGCTTTTCATACCCTTTTCTATGGAGAAAATCACAAAGGAAGAATCAAACTCATTTACAAGCGATAATGAATTCTAAGTTAAATCCAAAATGAGCGTTAATGACTAGTCAAACTCAAAGAGATCGATAATGACTAATCAAATCCAAAATGAGCAATAATGACTCCACATTCAAACTTGATAATAAGCTATAATTACACTTTCCTTTGTGATTTCCAAGGGTCTAACTAGAGAGTTAGTCCCTTAGAAGTAAATTCACCAGCGATAAAGAGAGGTATCAAACAAGAGATTACGCTTAGCATAAGAGAGATGCAATGCTCTGGTAATGAACCTCCGAGGAGATTAAACTATTTTGTATGAAAGGTCTCTTTCTTATGCTTTGAACAACAATCTTTTGTTAAATAAAACTCTTTATCAAAATAAACAAAGAAAGGAGGGAGATTGCAAAATGCTAATGGAAAATGGGTGATTACAATGGTATGAACATGTATAAAAGCTATAAAAAAGTGCAAGAAAAGACTATCAACTCAATGGAGTGACAACTATATCCATGAGAACTTACAACAACACATCTATAGTATTTAAAGCATATTTTAGCACACTAAAAAGCTCTGAAACAACACAAAAACAGTGCTTAAAATCAAGTTTTTAAGGTGAAAAAGTTGAGCAAAAGTGGGCTAAAGCCAAGAGGTTTTAACCAACTAACAAGCCTAAGGAAGGGTGGCTAACTGTTCCTCTTTTTTGACTTAAAATCACATATTTCAGGCCTCAAAATACTCTAAAAATAGTAAGTAAACACCATGGAAAGAGAGGAAGAGATGGTTAAAGAATTGAAAGTTTACCCCTTTAAAGAGATGAAAAGCTTCCTGGTTCACAAGCCATAAGTTGAGCAGCAAAAGGCCTCAAGTTAGGCTTAGGAAGTGTATATATGGTGTATGTATATTGCAAGAGAGGAGGGAAGAGTGTTTGACAAGTTATAGCTCTTCGCAAAATTTTCTAAACCCAAACCATGAGGGGGGTCATGTATTTATAGAAAAACACCTTATCATGCCAGAAATATCTGTAATGAGACAGTTGGTACAAAGCATGCACATGAGGACAGCTGACAGCTGTCGAAATATTTGTTGTGCTAAATATGGCCGGCCGGTCGGCCATGAAAAGGGACGACCGGCCGACCATGAAAAGGGACGACCGGCCAATCAAAAATGGTTTGCTGGCCACTTGTTGGCCAGCAAGTCTCTGAGTGGTCAGGCTAGAAGAAAATAGGTTTTGGTTCAAAGGGGATGAAAGGTTTAGATTTTAAATAAAAGCTTGAAACCGAAGCCTTTTATTGAAGAAATTGAACGATTTGCATAGCGTAACATTTCATCATCGAGTGCGTGAGACGCCCAAGTGTTAAGGGTAGTCAAAATGGAGTGTCTACAGTTGCCCCTCTTTGACAAAGCTCGAAGTCATGAAATGACATCAGTGAATGTCAAAGTCCGAAGATGACCCATTTGACAAGGCCGTAAGACTTGGGCAAGCAATCAAAATGTAAATGCAATTGGTTGAACTCTAAAGTTGCCAACGTATCCCTTTGTAAGGAATCAAACCAGCGTAGTTTAGGGGCAAAATGCAAATGATATGCATAAGAATACAATTGGAAGCTGGACTTACACGCTTCGCAAAGCCAGTTATTTTGAAAATCCATGATCATGCAAGCCAATGCAATGAGTAATAACAAGATGATAGCATATGAATGAAACAAGCCTCAAGCTTTAAATCGAAACAAATCTAATTGTGCCTCACACGGAAAGGAGAAAGCAAAGGTCAATTCCAAACACGTTTCATGTGAAAGGAGAAAAGATGGTGTAACCAACAGGCGTATCTACCCATATCTCATAAGAAGAAAGGGAAGGTTTAAGCTGAACTACGTCTCACGTAGATAAAAGATGCGAGCCAAACTACATCTTATGTAGAGAGGGATGAAAAGGTGCAAATCAAACTACGTCTCACATAGAGAGGGATGAAAAGGTGCAAATCAAACTACATCTCACGTAGAGAGGGAAACAAACTCCAACCACGCTAGAATCGCAAGAAGTAGAAGAACACTCTAACCACGCTGAAATCATGAGAAGAGGTCCTGAACTAGTCAGGGTCGTGTTCTTACACACTCTGAGATACTCTAACCACGCTGAAATAGTGAGAAGTGGAAGAGACTCCAACCACGCTAGAATTGTGAAAAGAGGAAGAACATGTGAGGAAGAACGCACTCTAACCATGTTGAAATCGTGAGAAGAAGAAGAGACTCCAACCACGCTGGAATCGTGAGAGGAGGAAGAACAATCTAATCACGCTGAAATTGTGAGAAGAGGTTCTGAACTGCTCAAGGTCGTGTTCTTGCACGCCCTGAGATAAAAATCGCTCGGGAATGTGTCTCACGCGCCCTGAGAAAACCGCTCAGGGTCGCATTCCTACATGCCCTAAGATACTCTAATCACGCTGAAATTGTGAGAAGAGGAAGCGGCTCCAACCATGCTGGAATCGCGAGAGAAGGAAGAACACTCTAACCACCCTAAAATTGTGAGAAGGGGTCCTGAACCGCTCAAGGTCATGTTCCTGTACGCCCTGAGATAAAAATCTCTGGGGAATGCGTCTCATGTGTCTTGAGAAAAACTCTAAGGGTCACATTCCTGCACACCCTGAGATACTCTAACCACACTGGAATCGTCATAAGAGGAAGAGACTCCAACCACGCTGGAATCGTGAGAGGATGAAGAACACTCTAACCACATTGAAATCGTGAGAAGAGGTCCTGAACTGCTCAGGGACGTGTTCCTGAATGTCCTGAGATAAAAATCACTCTACTCGGACGAGAATCTCCGCTTTTGTATTTTTCGAACTTCTACCTTCAACTCATAGTTCAAATGTCCTCAAATGCTGACAAAGGGTAAAATTTGCACGTCGAAGCCATGGATCTTCTTCCTGATCATACATACAACTTTTCCTATTCTCCAACGGGGTAATAGACTAGGTTTGATTCAATAGCCAGAATTGAGACGCATACACACTACCACAACATATGGGGCTGCCATACATATTTCAAGCCGAGGATACACCCCTGGGTATTCAAACCAGACTTTAGTCTCGAAAATTCCAAACCTTTGTGTTCTAGGCATTGCTATTCAAACTCTAGTTTCCACCGTCGCAATTGGTCTCCTAGGAACTCATTACAAATACAGCCAAGATGCCTCTGGTGGGAAACGGTGTTCAGGGAGAACACTTTTGATCACCAAAGTAGGCTTGAGCTCGGGGTACACTCATACTCTGGGGAAATAACGAGGCCTGCAAAGGTGCATCCAGAATGCAATCTCAAAAATTTTCTGAAGTTAAAACAAGCACAGATGCTCCAATTTTTCCTTTTCTCTTTTGCTTTGTAGTCCAGAATCTATGTAGCTTCAGATAGGTCCTAGTTCTGTTGCTCGCTCTTTTGATCGGGGTTGGACCCTGCAGCATATGAAAGAAAGAATTCTATTTTGCACATCATGTTGGGAATGACACGACACTCTGCGCACAAAAATGAGTTAAATTGGGAATGCGTTCTTAATTGGGTATTGAGCCTATGACTGACCAAAGTACACCATATGACTCAACAAAGGCAAAACAAAGAAAACAACCTAAACGGACCTATGTATACTTACCGAAATCAAAATGACTCAATACAAACAAAAACAACAAACACGACACATGGATGTTTGCTACTGGAGAGAGACCTTTTGGTTCATGGGAAGCCCATTTCTTCTCCAGGTATTGTTTCCCACCCTTTCTTATTTATGGTTCTCACATCACTTTGGCACTTAATCTCTATTTCTCTAAAAAGCCTTTTCCTTACTTTTTCTCTCAACACATATCTCTCTATTCTTTAATCTCTCTTATTTTTTTAATCCCTTCCCAGATGTGGTTGATGGATAAGCTGGAAGTTATGGACCCTATGAGGGGATCAAATATCTAGCTCTATTTCTAGTTCGTGCTTCGTACTTGGCTCGATACCTCACTGATTAGAGGAAGAGAGAGTTTTTGGCCCCTGCAACTAGCTTCAGTTGTGCCCTTTCTAGCGAGAGTATTGACAATGGAGAAAAGATGGAAAATCAGACTCGATTGTGCCCCTAGTTCATTACTTTGACTTTATTTTTTTGTTTTTGGCTGTCTGCTAAAACAATTTTGACCAACATGAGAGTTTAGATTAACATGCTTGTTCGACTTTTTGATTTGAAATCATGTAAGTCGGGCTGTGAGCACTGAAACGTTTCCCTTTTTTGGATCCAAGAAATGGTCCGGTATTGGATAAATGGAATAATTTCTGAGAAAATTAGTCAACTTCATTAAAAATCCTCAAAAACTATTTTTGCAAATGGCCACTACCCAACCAACATGGAATTAACTCTTGAGATGCACAACCTCAAATCCAAAATTGCTTTGTTCGACAGCAGAATATTTTAACAGAATAGGACAACCGAATTTGAATGAAGATGAGCCAATTGGACATCGATAGGATAGCCGAGTTGAACAAAGATAAGCCAATCAACATGGATGAGACAAGCAGGCTAAAATTGGTTGGGGTCGAACTTCAGGATGAAATTGCCCACATATCCCAAAGATGGGAATTAGGCCTTCCGTAGTTCCCAGGTTAAGGTTCACTCGAGTCTTAACTCTCTCCTTTTGTGCTCTAACTTTTGCCAAGGCAGCCTTTTTGGGTTTTCGACCTTGCGAGCTCTATTTTTCTTTTTCATTTTTCATTTTTGATTCATCTTCTTTTTTTTTCTTTTTTTTTTCTTTTTTTTTTTTTCTATTTTTTCCTTTTTTTTTATATTTTCATTTCTTTTGTTTCCTTGCTCTAACTTTTGCCTGGGTTGCCTTTCCGGGTTCTCAGCCTAGTGAGGCTCTCAATGATAGAAAAGTTTAACTTGTCCATGTTGATCAGTTGTGAGATCTCTAAGCCATCTAAATCCACGAGAGTGGTTGTTTTTCCTGACCAAATAGTCCTGATGATGCAAGGGCCCATTCAATTGGGTCTAAATTTGCCCCTAGTGTAGTGGATAGGAACTCGAGTGTCCTTCAGCAATAAATTTTCTTCTCTTAGATTATGGGATTTGGCTTTCTTGTCAGTCTCCATTGGCTTGAGAAATTACCCATCTTTGAATCTTCGAACACATCTGACATTTTTGCCCCAAGTTCAAGGGTTGCTTCTCATCCAGCTATGCAAGCTTCCTTCAATCTCATTTGACCTTATTACCCCTAGTTCAAGAGCTGCTTCCAATTCGGCCATGCAAGCCTCATATTTTGGTTGATCGTTGAACATTCCAAATCAAGGTTTGAAAGCAAAGGGATCGGGTCTCAAGGTCGAGAGTGATCCTATGTTGTACAATCTCAAGATCAAGTCCAAGCATGTCTTTGTAGGACCACGCAAAAATATTTTTGAAATCTTTTAATAAAGCGGCTTGTCACTTGTGCTCTGAAGACAATGTAGAACTAATTTGGACCAAGCCAGGATCCTTCTTAGTACCCACATTGACAGACTTGATCTCATTCATTAAGGGTTTAGCATGCCTGTGACGCCCCGATTCTACACTATTGGTTGCAGTCAAGGGAGAGTCACTAATGAGTCCTATGGTCAATAGCCAAGTAAGATCCCAGATCGCCGGAGGAGTCAAAATAGCCTCCCTTCTAAGTCCAGCTTTCTTAGGCAGCGCACTACCCTTTTGACAGATCTTAAAAGGTATTAACACAAGGTCTTATAAGCAACGATAAGGTTCATACATATAAATATATAGAACATAATAGCCACGAATATCCTTTATTACAAAAGTTCATTCCATTACATTACATCCCAAAAGAAAGTTTAAATCTTCGCATGAGTCTTACAAAATATCCAAGAAAAACTCCTAACTTTCCTAAGATAGCCAAAAGTCTTCGAAGGTTTCCGGCTCGTCGTCTCCCGCTATAAGTTCCGCGTCGTCACCTGGCATGATACGCCGTGAGCTTTGAATGCCCAGTAAACACACACACACCCCACCCATTTTTCCCAGTCCAATACACAATCACAATTATAACATCAAGTAGTAAAGCATGATACTCAAATAAATAAATAAATGGTTGAGTTAGATTGTTAGCAACTAGAAATCCCCCAAAGAGATTTCATCCTTCCAACCACAAGAATCGGATGCAGATTATTCGGTATGCCCCTTCTTTTGCTGCTTTGTTGCAGACCTAACCTCGGATGCCTACCAACGGTTATGTACCGTGTAGCGCCAATCGCAGGGCCTCAAAAGAGACGGTAAAATAGGGCCTTGCCCGAAATCCCTCCTTACACCAAACCACCTAGGGTCCGAATACAACCGCTCCGTTCAACGGTTCCGAAAACCACTTGCGCAAGACTTTAACTTTCAAATAGGGAACGCATCCCAACAATCCATATATCACATTTCTCATCTTTTCATTACTCAAGTGCGCGAAAACCCAATACCCTCCCAATTAGGTTTCCCGTTAAATTAATGCTTTAAATCAAGTTAATTCAACTTACAAGACAATAGCATCCACATGAACATGCATCCATAAAGTGAGGAAGATAAATAACATAACCATAATACACATAATAACATGCCAAGATATGCTCATATGTAAGTAGGCAATTTCATGAATTCAAGGGCATAAAACATCCATGCATAACACAGTTTCCAGATTTAACATCACATGAAGATTGAAATAAAAGGGCTATTTTAGATCTTCCACCAGACTTAGTCTCCCTATGGTTCGTTGATAATTTGATCTAGTTTCTAGGACATTTTTCAGAAATGGGATTACTTTTCCAGATTTTAGGTTATTTAGAAAATAGTCCAGCGCTGTCCAGAATCTGTCCAGATCCGTTGACCGTTACGAAAACTTGTTTTTCTTGCAAACCGCTTAATGTTTTTCGATGAAACCAATTTTAGTTGAAAGATAACTCCTTAAGGAAGGTTTTGACATAAAATATTGGTCCAGATTATTTTTGTTCATTTTTCTAGAATTTTTGAAAGTGGGCTGCAAAAACAGATTCTAAGGTGGACTGTTCAAAACAAGAAGATTTATGAAAAAAGGGTTCCACCAAGGGAAAGTTTTCATTTATTTTGTGAAGAAAACATGCTAACTAACATATATTTACTCAGAAAGTTTGTTTCAAAGTGTGCCCTTGGAAACTGGAGAGATTGGTAATAAAAGGAGATGGTTTTGTGCCAAAAAGGGAAAAATACAAGAGAGATGGAGTCAATACTCAAATCTTAGCATTTTTAACATAAGAACTCTTTAATAACAGATCTGAAAAAAAACATTATTTAGAAACATGTATTAGAGAAGGAAAATGAAAGAGAAGGTTGTGTTGTGGCTTACCTACTAAGTTTGCATAAGAAGGCTCTCTTCCTCCTCCCTCTCCTTCTCTAGACTTCTCTCTCTTTCTCTCCTCCATCTCTCTAACCGAATGTGTGTGTGGATGAGTGTGTTATGTGTGTTTGCAAGCTAGGGAGGTGTTGATATTTATAGGCAAACTTTTGAGGCAAAAAGTCCTAAAAGCCCCTTAGTTGGAAATGGATGGAAAGGGTGGGTTTTGTTTGGATTCTAAGGAAAAGGAAGGGATTTGGGAGGCTTGGTCAATGATTTAGGCAACACTTAGTTAAAAGGGAACTAGTTTTGAAACTTGCACCCTAGGTCTAGGTCATAGGTTGGTGGTTTTTTTCCTACAAGTTCATGATGATCTTTCTTGGAAATTGGCTTCTCACTTTCTTCTAGGAAGGCTAGCCATAGGGAAGGGTGAAGGGAAATTTCTTTATTATTTTATGTCCTAGGCACATTCCTCAAGGTGTATACATATATATATCTATCTCTTGATGATGGTTTTTATGGTACAAGGTACAAGTACTAGTTTTGGGGTAAATTTAGAATTTAAATAAAGTGTGAGGGCTTGGAGTTAATTTCTTGTGTTGGAACCCTACTTAGGTAGAATTAAATTAAATTAGGTTAGGGAACCTAATCTGGCTAGAAAAATTCCTGTTTTGAAGAAAAAAAATAAAAAATGCTAACCGACAATATTTGAATTAATTCAAGTAATCGAGGGCTTTAAGAAAATAATTCAACATTAGGGTCTTAAAAGTGAATACATATTTCAAGGGCTTCACAATGCCTCTCTTCTTCTCAATCGATCAAATTTTGCAAATCCCGAGGAATTCCTCCCTCTTTGTTTTCATCATAGTTTGGAAAAGGTTTTGAAAAACTTTGGTCAGTGTAATGATTTAAAGGCACAAAGAAGTAAGGTGAAAATAACTACAATTTCATTCAGAACTTCTGGTTCAACTGGCTCAATGATAGAAATAGACTCAAAAGAAAGAGTGAAAAAGACAAACAAACAAAAACAAGACAGTGATGTTCGAGTTAACAACCCTGAAATCACCAAATTCTAACGCAACAAGATTGACTCAACACCCAGTTCAGAAAGTAAAATAAAACAACATTTTTATATTGCTAAAATCAATGCGTGCCATCCACTGTGCCTGGAGTAAAATGAGCGCCAACAGTAGGCGGCTCACTCCTGATCACAGAACCAGTCACATTATCTCCCAAGTTCAATGATCTAGCGCTGATAGACTTTGTAGGACCGGGTGAGGCGATGACCTCATTGTCAATCAAATCTTATACTTAATGGAGAAGATGAAAACAACGGTCAGTGTCATGGCCGGGTTGCTAATAAAAGGTTCAATACTTGGTAGCATCATGCTTGGCTGGAAGACGATCAGGGAGAGGTCGAGCACCAAGGGGTTTGAGATGGCCTTGTCCTATAAGGATTTGAAGAGCTTTGGACAAGGTCATGTAAAGATGATTGAAGGTGAGACTACCAGTCCTGGAAGTATTAATGGAGGGGTCGGTAGGTGTTGACTAGGTTTGGAGACTTCCTACAGGTGTAGGATTAGAGTTAAAAGGGGTGTTTTTGGAAAAGCATCCATTTTCATGGCTTATCCTTGGATTCAAAATGCCAACAACCTGAGCGGCAAAAGTGCCATCCACAATTTTTGCAACAATTGCAAACACTTGCTGCGTGTTTAGCCCTTTGACCATGAAAGCCTCTATAGCCCACCAGAGATGTGCATTAGGACTGATACTTGCCCTGGCCTTGTTCTTGCCACTTGCTACAGCTCTGTCAAGGGATTGGGTGGCCATATCGGAGCGAGGGCCATTTGTTGTTGACATGTCATCCCCCAAACTTGAGATAGCTTCGAGTTAGCCCTTTCAAATTGTAGCTCTCCCCAAGATTGGGGAGCCTTTTGGTGTGAAATTTCTGGCATGTGATGTGGTCGGTGATGGAGCCAAGATCCCGAAGGTTAAATCTACCATAATTCTCAGAAGATCTTCAATCATGCTCAACAGCTTAGAAACAGTGGACTCGACCATTGGTACCTGCGGTGTATTTGATGGGGTTTGAGATGATTAGGGTTCAAGTGCATCCATCATACACAAGTACGTGCTTGTTGGAATGAACAACTTAGGCTTGGGTAAAAAGTTTGGGGTGATGTATATGCTGGGGTTGTAAATGGATGGTAGTGTATGGATTAGGTTGAGGTGGGGAGGCAATGGTTTGGTGGTGGCCTGAGGTCTTTTTGGTGGAGCTATGATCTCTTTATCAATAAGATCCTGAATCTTATGACGGAGGCGGATGCAACGGTTTGTATCATGACCATGTTGTTGATGATAGGAATAGTATTTAACAGGGTCATGTCTTGGTGGAAAAGGACTTAGTAGGGGTCAGGGTTCTAGGAGCTCTAGATGCCCTTTTACTAGGAGCATTTTCAAAGCTTGAGAGAGTGCCATGTAAAGAGGATGGAAATTTTAGGGCCTAGGGCCAAGTAGAAGTGGTTAGTTTTAGACTATTATCAGCAAAATGGGACTGGTGACAGTGTTTACTTCTGAACATTTCGCAGCTGTGCTACCACTGGCAGTACCATTGGAACTGTGAACAGTATTCTTCCTCATATGCTCATTACCGTCCACAATGATCCCTTGCTTGATGGCATCCTCAATTTGAACCCCAATTTCATGAAGGTCCTTAAGTTGAATAGTGAGAGGACTATCATTTTTTGCAATAACTTTTCATGTAGATTTCTAACAATTATACGAACTTGCTCTTTCTCTAGAGGCTTGTTTGCCATCATAGCCTTCTTTTCCCTCCATCTAGTCACAAACTCTGAAAAGCCCTCTTTCAGTTCCTGATGCGTTGGTTCGAGATCAAGAGTTATGACCTCGATTTGCGTGTTATAGGAATATTGGGCAATGAAAGATTCAGCCAACTCCTCCCAGCTTTGTTTCATAAAGTCCTCCAATTTAGCAAACCAGATGGCAGTTATTCCAAACACGGTCTTGCCGAATAACGACAACTTCTGAATTCTGGTCAAATCCATTGGTCGCAGGATACTAGAAACAGATGCAGATGCACCATTGGATCTCTAGAGCCATCGAATCGTTCAATATGCAGCATTTTGAACTGTTTTGGTAGGCTAACAGCAGACTCCGTATATCCGTCCTTGATATATGGGATAGAGTTAACCCCCTGCACCTTCTTGAACAGTTTTTTAAGTTTGTTGACTTTGAGCAAGGTCGGGTCAAACTCGAACTCAAAATATGCCTTAGCATGGTGAACTGGAGCTCGAGCCATCTAGACCGAGATAGGATCTGCCTGGACAGGAAGCATCAGAATACCCTCAGCCAGTGGATCCTGAGCAGTAGTATTGGCAGTGGTACTGGGCATTAGAGTAGCCATGTTAGGTGCATGGGAAGCAGAAGGCATAGCTGGCTGCTATTGTTGTTGTTGCAACCTATTCATGACCTCAGTTTGACCGACCAGGTCGTACTGGAGTGAATCCATTGATTGCTGGAGTCGGATTAGTAAGTCCTCCAAATCTAATGATGGATATTGTGCCATTCCAGGAATAGGTGACTGTGCTTGGGGTGGGCTGAGTATAGGTGATCTGATGGGTGATTGCCGAAACAACGGAAATGGTAAACCCCGTTTGACCTTTCTTCGCCTTCTCCTAAAAATAAATCTTCGACTTGATAAAGTCTAACGACAAGAGTCTAGAGTACCTGGGGGATATCAAAGTCTTCTAAAGCTATGGTTCCAGGACTACGTAGCAAAAGAGAAAACAGACATCACCTCAGCCCAATTTTCACTAGAACATATATGATCACAGCTGAAGGACTGTACTTCCCATTTAATTCTGCCCCACAAACTGATATCAACTGTACCACTGATATGAAGCACCCCTATATAGATCTACTGTAGAGCACAAAACAAGTAAAGAGAGCCAAAACACCCCTATGAGGGGGTACAATTACCTTGTCCTAGCTTTGGCATGATCTAGAGGTTCACTACTTCAAGCAAGTGGTTTCACAAAATCCTGAGCATTCTATCCTATTTTGAATGGTCGCTAGAGCTCACTATATGCACTAGGTCGGTTCGTCCAAAAGGGTACCTCAGCAAGATTACCTAATATACTTCTTACACCTAACATCGAGAAGTGAAAGGAGGATTAAGCGGTACAGCGATAATCCAGATCCAAGGATTGTGTTTCCAACATGGCAGAGGCCATAACTGACAAGCCTCTTGAAAGTTTACCCCTTTAAAGAAAGGAAGAGCTTTTTAGTTAACAAGCCACAAGTTGAGCACTCTCAAGAGTTGAAATTGTGTTCAAGAATCTCAGCAAAAGGACTCAAGCTTAGGCTTAGGAAGTGTATGTATGGTGTTGTAGTTCGACTTTTTGTGCTCCCTTTCGGAAGACGAATAAGCCCTATAGTGTAGGACTTCCACGGTTCTGAATCTGATCTCATAAGTGCAATGTGAAATAGATAAACACCAAAGAGTCCAAATCCGACAAATCTTTTGGAAAATCAATTTTGAATCAAATTGTCAAAAATGGACTGCTTTGCCAGATACAAAGTCGTCACCTAAATATTTTTGGAAAATTTAGGAAACCCATGACTCGTGCCAAAGGCCATGTGTCCGTCATCACTAAGATTGTCTTGGCTCGGGGGGAAGGTCGTGAATTGAGCATCCCCGCTCGCCCGATCAAAGATCAGCCTCTACTAATCATGATGTGAATCTTATCTTACATTATATGCTCTTGTTCCAATTATTAGGCTAACATTACTGTGTGATACGCACACACAATTATAGACTAACTTGCAAGAATTGGAACATTTGGCTCATGTTTGTTTGCAAAATTGTTTTGAATATGTACTAGTTGAAAAAGTGATCGCATATGAACATTACTCAAATTATTCCAATTCAAGAAACTAGCCTTCATCCACAGGCATTCAAGCAATTATAGCATTTAAGCAATTAGCCTCATGGCAAGCATGCTAGACATGGCAACATCAACATGCGATATGCTAAAGCGAGTAAAGGCTCATCTAGTACTCCAAGCCAATAAGAGAAACGAGTTAGAAAAATGCATGACTCCTAACTATGTAATATGACTAATGCAACACATGCGATATGCAATTTACTAGGCTCGGCTACTAATATGGCAAATGAAGCAATTTGATAGCATCCGGTCTAAGCACGTATTCAAAGAAGTATTTAAACTAACAATACAAGTTAGAATGATGAACCGAGTCTCGGTGCAAGCAACACCAGTGGATGCAAACATGGAGAATGCTAAACAAAACATGATGCTCTAAACTAACCATCATAAGCTAGTAAATAAAAAAGAGAAAGACGTGGGGTCGGAAGACATACAGATTATTACAACATTGTGCCCTCACGAAGGAGGGTCCGAATAAACAAACTAGCTAACTAATTAAAGCTAAACTAATTAATTAATTATTACAAACCCAAATGAATAATTTAGCTAAACTACTTAACTAATTATTACAACAACAAATTAATTAACTATTCTAGCTAACTAATTATTACAAGACAAAATTAGCTAACTAATTAATTACAAAACGAAGTAAACAAATTAACTACTCTAATTACTCCTCCTCGGGAAACGAGGAATGCTCATGCATGCACAGACTTCCTACCCGAAAAAGCCACTGTTTCTATTGCTGAATGCCTCTGTTGCACAGTAGAACACATGCACTGTTTTCCATCTACAAACCAACTCTGTTCTGCTTCAAAAGTACACTGCTAGATTTTGCACAGTTGACCGGCAAAGGGCCTACCAACCACTGATAATGGCCAACTGGCCACTGATGACTGGATTGTGCTGCTGTAACAGAGAACAAACAGAGCAGGGACGAGGTATTCTCAAGGGTTTATTTGCACAATTTATCCCTCCTTATCATTTGACCAGCTCAAAGGAGTAATAAGTTTGACTCACAAACCACCAATGGATGCACTTTCATTGCATGATAGCTCATGAATCAAGTGTGTAAGTTCAATGAATGTAACAAAACAAAACTCTCAAAACCACCTCTCTATCATGAGAGATCAAGGGAAGTAGTTGACAATGAATCTTGAATCGTTTTCATCACTAATGAGTGTGAAACGATTCAAGACTCAAGGGTTCAACTAACGTCTAATGAGTATGAAACAACTTAAGACTCAAGGGTCCAACAAACGTCTGATTGAACCCAAACCAAATTATTATCTTGCTCTTTTTTATTCACCAATTTTATTACTCCATTTTAGTTACCTCTCATTTCTTTAATCAATTAAGTCCACAAGTGAATTTAAGTCCTCTAATAGAAAGAGGGCTCAAACCAAGTGTTGCTTTAGCCATGAAAGAGACATCATATCATTGGTAATGAACCCCCAAAGAGATTAAACCATTAAGCATGACACCTCAATCTCATGCTTAAACAAACAAATAATTTGAAACCACTTTCAAAGAAAAGAAAAGGCCAAGAAAGGAAGGAGGTTGTAGAGGTTGATTAAAGGTGAGAAAAAGTAAGAAAAGCACTAAATAAATGCAATCAACTTAAATAAGGTGGTGTCTAAGGCCTAAAACACCAAACTCATGAGGACAATTATACTACAAGCATGCAATATAAGGCTCAAATGCAATGAACACTTAAAAATAGTCCTAAGACAGTGCTAAATAAGTTCTAAAACATGCTGGAATTAAGACAAAAATAGCTAGGACAATAAGCTAAAACATGAATCATGCTAGGCTAGTAAGAAAAACACAAGGAGAGGAGGCTAACCCCTCCAACTTTGGACTTCAAAACATCATTTTAGCTACTAAAATAACTCTGAAAATCAGCGTTTAAAAGCTCAAAAAAAGATAGTGTAAGGATGGGAAACACTACGGTAGAGGCCTTGAAAGCAAGGTGTGAAGACGGGTGAAGCACCCCTCAACCTTTATTGACCTTAAAACCCAAGTTTCAGCCCAAAAATACAGAGTTTTTATAGCCCAAAAACAAAGGAAAAATAGCAAGAAGAAAAGTAAATAAAGCATGTAAAGAAGCAAAGCTTTATACCTCTTGAAGAGGTGAACCAATTCTAGGCAACAAGTCAAGACAAACACAGCCTCAAGAGCTCAAATATGGCTCAAATGTACCTCAGCTCAAAGACGGAGAGGTTTGGTTTAGTGTGTATAGGCAAAAGCTTGCAAAAAGCTAAGAAATTTCAAGAGAGAGAAAAAATTGTAGAGAGAGAGAGAGAATTTTTGCTCTAAAAAATCCAACCTTAAAAATGGAAGGAGAGGCCTCCTATATACAAAAAACCAAACAACTCCCTCAAAAATATCTATACATACATGTGTAGGAAGGTGCATGCATCTGTGCCAACAACTAGCACAATTGGTAGAAAACTATCTGCAAAACACATTAGTGGCCGGTAGGCTACTAATGGTAGCCAGTAGGACTGGTGGCGAGCAACCAGAAGCAATTGCCAGCAGCCCATAGCAGTGGTCGGCTAGCCATAAGAGGTTATAGGCTTGAAAATCCAAGGTGTTAGTCCAAAAACAAGGCAAAAGGGGTGTTGGGTTTGAAAGGCTCAAAGCTGGGGCATTCCACTGAGGACTTTGAGCCCTTGACAAGCATATACACGCATCATTGGGTGTGCAAGTGATGACGTCCAAGTCGTAAGGGAGGTCAAAAATGGAGTGTCTACAGTTGCCCCTCTTTGACAGAACTTGGAGTCATGAAATGACGTGAGCAAATGTCAAAACCCGAAGACGACCCATTTTGACAAGGCTGTAAGACTTGGACAAACAATCAAGACATAAATAAATGGTTGCACCCGCAGGCTGCCTACGTATCCCTTTGCAAGGAAACAAACCAGCGTAATTTTGGGACAAGATGCAAATGATATGCACAAAGATACTTTGAAGCTGGACTCACACGCTTCGCGAAGCCGGCTATTTTGAAAACTCATGATCATGCAAGCTGATGCAATAAGCAATAACATATGCAATAAGCAAGCTAACGAGATAATAGCATATGAATGAGCAGCTTCAAGCTTAAAACCAACACATGTTCCATACAAAAAGATCTAAAACACACTCTAACTATGCCAAAACATGAGACGAGGAAAGAGAATACAGCTCAAGGTTGCGCCCCGCGCGTCCTGAGAAACTGAGAAATGAAAATCGCTCGGGGTCGTGTTTCACACATCCCAAGATAAAAACTGCTTAAAGGTCATGCTTCACACATCTAGAGAAACAGAGGAATGAAAATCGCTCAGGGTCGTGTTTTACGTGTCTTGAGATAAAAGCCACTCAAGGTCACGTTTCACACATCTTGAGAAACAAGAAAAACCCCTCGGGCTCGTGCTTCATGTGTCCCGAGATAAAACATGCCCAGGACCGCGCTTCATGCGTTCTGAGAAACAAAAGAATTCGCTCGGGCTCGCACTTCACGTGTCCCAAGAGAAAAGATAGCCAGGGCCATGCTTCACTTGACCTGAGATACAAGAAAACCGCTCGGGCTCGAGCGTCACGCGTTATGCGTCCAGAGATAAAACACGCCCAGGGCCGCGCTTCACATACCTGAGATACAAGAAAATTGCTCGGGCTCGCACTTTACGTGTCCCAAGATAAAACAAGCGGGCCACGCTTCACGTATCCTGAGATACAAGAGAAATCGCACAGGCTCGCGCTTCACGCATCTTGAGATAAAACACGCCCAAGGCCGCGTTTCACGTGTCCTAAGATACAAGAAAATTGCTCGGGCTCGCACTTCACGTGTCCCGAGATGAAACATGCCCAGGGCCACGCTTCACGCGTCCCGAGATAAAACGGAGAGGTACGCGATAGATGAACAAAATGAATAAATGCGAAAACTGCATAAAGTGAGCGATAGATGCACAAAGTGAGCGAGTTGATATTGTGACAATGCATATTCCATGCAAGATAGACAATTGACGTATGATGTTGATTTGAAGGCATGTTCTATGCAAGAAACAAAAACATATTCTATGGATGAAATGAGAGCATATTCTATGCAAAATTCACAACATGTTCTATGCATGAATCATAAATGATGTAAGACATGAGTGCAGCATGCATATATGTGAAATGCACATTCTATGCAACGGAAGAGAACAAAGACATAATTTGACAAAATGAATAAAACGATATCCGGTGGCAACTTCTGATTTATCTCTCGGAGGAATTGGAACATGTTCCAAAGGATAAGCCTTGTTCATAGTAGCAAGTGGGACACGTTCACACACCGGAACACAGTTACAAGCTCCCAAAACAGAACCTTCCATACACTACTCAAGAAGTAGAAGCACAGAACAGCACTAGGACCTAATTAAGAGCCACCGGCCACCTGCCGGCCATTAGGAGAAGACGTCGACCACCTGCCGGCCACCAGAGAGCCTTGCCGGCCAACAATGGTGGCCTGCCGGTCACTCGTGGCAGATTCGGGGCAATATTGTCTTTTAATGCGTGGGTCTTTAAATATAGGCCAAGACACTTCATTTCCTCACTTCTCCAAGCTCGAAAATCCTCTTTCTCTCTCTCTCTAGCTACTTTCTCTCTCTACATCTGTTCTTTACACGCATTTTCCAACACCCCACGCAAATTTTTTTTTGTAAAACCCTCTTGATTCTCAACACTTTGAACCGATCAGATTTTTGATTTCATCGCTTTTCCTCAGATTTTCACCATTTTAGGCTTGTTCCCCTCGAATTCTCTTGGGTTTCGTGAACTTTCCCGAGTTTTGACTTTTTCTCCTATTCTCTCTCCTGGGGTTGACTTTTTTCAATTTTACCCTATTTTCTCTATTTTTCTTCAGTTTTCACCTACTTTTCACCCATTTTCCAAATGGCAGATGAGATTCCTCATGACGGAGCTCCTCCCGAGGTTCCACCTGTGTTTCCACTTGTTGCCGAGGTAGAGGAGTTAGCAGTTTCTGAGGCCAGCGAGGTGCCAGAGTTCGAGCCAGAGCTGTTACCATTGAGAGTGCGGCCCTTTGATCTGATGACATATCAACCTTGCACACACATATTACCGCCTGGAGGCATTAAGCATTTTAGCGAATTTTCTCGCGATATACTAGAGGACCTCCTGCTAAGGAAGCCGGCCTCCCACCTTTCTTCCAGTGCTACTTAGGTATGAACTTTATCTTCATGCATTCCTGCCTTCCTTTTCTCTACATTTCTTGCACTGCCTTTCATCTAATTGCACTTCCATCACTGCCTTTCATCTGATTCACCTGTTCTTTGCCACATGGAGACTCCCATGCCCACAGGGGGTACGGAGCGACAACGGCGAGGGACTGGTACGATGAGCTCCCTACCGGGGTTCGCGACATCGTCGATGAGGCTGGCTTCAATCTTTTCTGCTTCAAACTGACACGCGTCATAGCGAGCCACTCCCTTCTAGGAGCGCTAGTGGAGAGGTAGTGGGACACCACCAACTCCTTCCACCTCTCTACTGCTTGGGACATAACGATAACTCCTTACGACTTTGCCATGATCATAGGCATAGGAGTAGGGGGCGATCCGATCCCCTTTGACACAGACATGGGTGGGTGAGAGGCTACTTGGATCAACCTGTTGGGAGTGTGCCCACCTCTCTACCAACCAACCATGGTGAGATACAGTTGGTTCGCCGAGCAGTTTCGCGGGAGTGAGCTTGAGACGCTGGAGGAGATGGAGTAGTATGCCCGGGGCTTCCAGACGTTTGTTCTCGGTACCACCTTGTTTTCGAACAGGTGGAACACCGTGGGTTTATATCTGTTGAGCGCCCTGGTGACCTTTCCCCGGGTGCAATTCTATGACTGTGGCAGAGCTGGCCTCGCCGCCTTTTACAGCTATATGAGCTCCACCTCCCGTATGAGGGGAGAGCAGATCGGAGGCTACTAGTGAGCCTAGGAGGTATGTATTTCAGTTTCCTTTTTGCACTTTACACTTTCTATTTCACGTTTTCTACTTTATATCTGTTCAACACCTGTGCTTTCTACTTTGCACTTTCTGTATCTGTTCATGCTCTATGCTTTCTGTTTTGCACTTTCTGTACCTGTTGACACTGTTGATCATATCACTGCCCTTCCCTTGCAGTTGTGGGATTACGCGTATTTTCCAACCCTCGCTCCAGAGCCTATGGAGTAGCTTCCCCTTGTTGTCCATTACTCGTGATGATACGATGGTTGGTGTCGGTGCCAGAGATGTGTGACCTTCGCCTTCTTCCGCCATTACTTTGACACAGTGGCCGTCCACAAGGTAACTTGAAACTCACAGTCATGTTTGCTTTATAACTATTCCGATTCATACTTTGGCAACTGACGGCAACTAACAATTTGTTCATTCCTTATTTGCAGATCACGTGGCAACCCTGGGCGATGATGTCGGCCGTGGTCAGAGACCAGTATGTGGGAGCTTGGGGCACATCACGCTTCTGGATTCTACTGGAGGGCCCAGTCTGCCGGGCTTGGTTTTTAAGCGAGAGATTCATTCGCTATATTGTGGGCTTGCCTGATCCAATCATTCCAATGCCACCCTCGGAGTCTATAAGGACAGCAGATAGCTTATCTATTGACGCAGTCATACAGTTCATGGTGGGCTTGGACGCTGACTTCTTCAAAGGTGAGGGAGATTACACGACATTTTTTCAAACCCACCTTATACCTCCTCTGACGGGCGCTCACGCAGGCGAGGGAACAGGGGCTCTTGTAGCGGGTGAGGCTACTCGGGCGACTAGGGCCCATACTAGAGGGGCTTCCCCATTGAGCAGACTATTCATTGGCCAGAGCTTCCTACCGTGCTCATATGTTGGTGGCCGACTATGACTGCTTACCACATTCCGATCGAGCTGGCAAAGGTTGGGCATGAGTTTGTCGGAGTTCGGGGCTTATCCTAGGTATGGATCACACTTCACAATTTGCACCCCAAATTTCCATTTCAGATATGTTTATTCCGGACATTGCTCACCTAAATGCACTTACAGGCATCTACATAGTATACGGGGAGCCTCCTCGAGCTGGTAGCTTCCCTGATGGGTATGGTGTAGAGGAGAGAGATGTTGTTTGGTCTCCACAGTATCCAAGTAATTTCCTTCAGTTCAGTGTGCATTTCATCACTAATTCTATTTGCACTTCATGCTATCATCTTTATACTGATCCATCGGCATTTCAACTGTAATCTTTTCCAAACTGCACTGATACACTACATTGGCACACTGTACTCATATTGTATCTGATTTTTGCAGGACACTTATTCTGCATACTATGCCTGGATCTTGATACACACATTGTAGCTGATATGTTGACAACTATTTTTTTCCAGATTCCATTTGCACCGATGGTACCAGTGGCAGCAACAGCTCCAGCACCGACAACACTTCCTCCAGTAGCAGGGAGGAGAGAGAGACAGGCCCTAGCTCGTGGCCGAGATGTAAGCCACGATCGAGACAGAGATAGGGGCACCTGAGGCCAGAGAAGTCCCTTAGAGCCTATTTTGACCGACGATGATGCTGATACAAGTGACTCTGAGGAGGCAATGAGCCGGCATTCTGAGTCATTCGAGAGTGGAGACGATGATGCTGGCTCGGGTTCTGAGAGCGGAGGTGACACCAAGACGGGCTCTGAGGCAGGGAGCGGAGATGATACTAGCTTTGGTTTAGTGTCTGATTCGGACAGCGGTGCCAATGGAGATAGTGCTCTCAAGTCCCTTCCGAGGAAAAGGACAAAGAGGGCCTCTTGGGCCTGAGATGACCGGCGCTGATGTTTTTATACTTTTTGATTAGTTTCTTTTTTTGGTAGCATTAACACATGTATAGCTTCAGATATTTTTATTTTTGCTTTTGAAACTTGCACTCCTCTTTTGTAAAAACCATGATCGGAATAAAACCTCATAGTTTTTTTATTTTTATTTTTATGAAAAGTGTTATCATTTTTGCATCATGAACACCATATTTGCATGAAAGGGAAATGGAATTGAATTGGCCAAGAGAGCGCTTGATTGAAACAATGTTCTTAATCGGGTAATGAGCCGACCAACAACTGAAATACAAAATACAAAATACAACTCGATAAACAAAGAAAAAAACAACTCAAATACAAATAAAAAAACTTGCCAAAACCAAAAAGACTCAAAACAAGACCTTAAAACATTCAAAGATCGAGACAAAACACATGCTGCCAACACTGCCTAGCACACAGGTGGACGGAAGGCCAGAAAGGAGAGCTGCCGGCTAGAGATAGAGGTTGCTGGCCAGAGGAGGTGGCTTGCTGACCATAAGAGGTGGCTGTCCGCCACCAGTGTGACTAACCTCCAGATTGTTGACAGTTGGCTTCCACTTATAGCCTTATCTTCAACAAAAGGTTCTGCTTCATGATTTCTTCTCTAGAACCTCATTTCAGTTGCAATTTCTTCAACAAATGAAGATATTCCTTGCCAGAAAGCTCACGGACTGGATAGCTGCTTTAGACGGCACAAAAAGGTAAATTTCTACGGTTTCGACATAAATGTGCTTTTTCCGTTGAGCCGTACTATACTTTGTTTTCCGTTCCTCCATGCCGCGGCCCGATGCAGGGACCCAATTACACATGTCTTTCGCTTCGGGGGACAAGAAATATGCCTTAACACTTGAAGAATTTCAGGCACTTATGGAATTTTGGTGCGATGAGGAAATCATGCTTCAGCCCCATTTTGGCCATGCCCAAGCTTTGGGATGGATGTGTGGGCTCACTCTGCACGAGGCTCGGTCTCTGGCCCACAATAGAGAACTAGACATACCCAGCTTGATTCATCGATTTTTCAACATCGGAAACAAAGGCGACCTTCTCTGGTGGGGTTTTTGGCAACATGCCCTCTGCTTATGTATGCTTGCACATTTCCTTCTTGCCCCTAGTTTCAGCAAATTCAGTATTCGGTTGATCGAAGTGGCCCAAGGTCTGAAAGAAGGTAAGAGTTGCATTGGTTTGGCGCTGGCCGAGACCTTGATAGGCTTAGATACCTTTCATCGACGAGAGACTACCAAATTCGTGGGGAGTCCACTACTTCTTTAGATATTGTTTCCCACCCTTCTCATATGTGTTTCTCACATCACTCGGCACTCATGCTCTATTTTTCTCTCAAAGCCCTTTTTTTACTTTTCTCTCAACATACATCTCTCTATTCTTTAATCTCTTTTTTCTTTCATCCCTTCCCAGGTGTAAATTATGGATAAGCTGAAGGTAGTGGACTCTTACCCTGAGTACTCAGCTCGAGGTTATTTCTTCTACCACCGGCTAGTGGATTTCCCCAACGAGGGATGGTGGTACGACTAGATGTGCAACAGATCTACAACCGACATAGCGTAGTGTTGCCCTTGACTTAATCTGACCGAGATGAGTTACAGCATGGCTCGACAACCTGGCATACAATTGATTGGCCTCACACATTACGTATTCTACTTCCCTTTCCGATTTAGACGTTAGTTCGAGCATGATCAGACTCACCCAGAGGACGGGGTAGAGTACCTGGTTTCATTCCCTATTCGTGGTCCACACTTGGCTAGGTACTTCACTACTTGGAGGACGAGAGAGCTTCTGGTCCCTGCCCCTAGTTTCAATTATGCCCTTTCTGGCAAGTGCTTGGCTTGGCTCGTGGATGAAGCACAAACCGGGCCCACTTTGGCTTCAGAAGCATCCACAAGCATGAGCAGAGGATGTAAGAACACCTGACTCACCTATGCCCCTAGTTTATTGCTTTGGCCTTTCTTTTCAAGATTTTTGATGTAAAAGCAACTTTGATTTGTATCGAAGAGTTGGAGAACTTTATGTTGAAATCAATGAAATTAAAATTGTGAGCACTAAAAATTTTCCTTTTGGTCCAAAAATGATCTAAGTTGTAAAAGGTAAAATTTTGAACCAAATCAACTTTTATTAAAACTTTCCAAAATCATTTTCGAAAAGGATCACCACCTGATATGTACGAAATCAATTCTCAAGATGTACAACCTCGAATCAAAAGATTAGAAATGCCCCTAATTGAACACCACTACTCTGCATTGTAACCAGCTCTTGTTCCCAGAATGAAGATCACAACCGAACTCTCAAGTAAAGAATAGACAAAAATGACCTAATTAAACACATGGACAGGACAATTGAGTTAGAGGTGATTACAGCCGAACTTCAGGATGAAGTTGCCTACATATCCCAAAGATGGAAATCAGGCCTAGCGTAGTTTGGTTCAGGTTCACTCGAGTATTAACTCTCTTCTTTTGCGCTCTAACTTTTGCCAAAGTTGCCCTTTAGGGTTTTAAACCTTGCGAGCTTAGTTTTTCTTTATTTCTAATTTTTCATGCTCTAACGTTTGCCTAGGTAGCCCTTCCGGGTTTTCGGCCTAGCGAGCATCTCAGGGATAGTATTTTTTCATCTTGTCCATGTTGATCGGTTGTGAAAATTCCAAGCCATTTCAGTCCATGAGAATAACAACTCTACCCGACTAGATAGCTTTGATGATGTAAGAACTAGTCCAATTGGGTCTGAACTTGCCCCTAGGGTCGTGAATGGGAGCTCAATTGTCTTTTAGCACCATATCCCTCTTGTTGAGATTCTGGGACTTAACTTTCTTGTTAAAAGCCCTGGCAATTCTACGTTGGCAGCCTTGAACATGATACAATGCTTTCAACCTTCTCTCATCAAACAACATCAACTCCTGAAATATGCTCTGTTGCCAGTCCGCCTCTGCTATTTGACACTCAACCATAACTCACAGCGACGGGACTTCTATTTCAATTGGCGAAATGGCTTCCATCCCGTAGACGAGAGAATAAGGAGTTGCCCCTATAGACATCCGGATCGAAGTTCTATAACCCCAGAGTGCGAATGGCAATTTATCTGGCCAGTCCCTGTAGGTCTCAACCATCTTCTGCAAGATGTTCTTGATGTTCTTGTTGGCGGCTTTGGCAGCTCCATTGGTTTGCGGCTTATATGTAGATGACTTATGAAAAGTCACATTGTATTTCTCCAACAAGTCTATCACCTCTTTCTTGAAGTGGGAGCCATTATCTGATATGATCTCATTTTGGACTCCGTTTCGACAAATGATATTGTTTCTGATGAACTTGGCCACATGCGATGCTTTCAACATTGCATAGAACTGAGCTTCCACCCACTTTGCAAAGTAATCAATTGCCACCAAGATATATTCATGCACATTCGATCCTTTTGGCGTTACTGCACCGATGACGTCGATTCCCCAAATTGAGAAAGGCCATAGAGAAATCAGGTTGTACAATTTTGACGGAGGGATATTCATGTGATTGGCATGAATTTGGTATTTGTGGCATTGCTGAACAAAACTAATACAATCCTTCTCTATGGTGGACCAGTAGTAACCTTGCCTGAGAATCTTCAAGGCTAGCATCACATCGTTCATATGCGCACCGCACTCTCCTCTATGGATGGCCTCCATCAAGCGCTTTGATTCCACTTCTTCCACACACAACTTATGCATTCTCAAATGACCTCTTTTGTATAGTTTACCTCCGCAGATGATAAATTGGATGGCCATTCGTCGTAGCCCCCTTTTGTCCTTGGCATTTGCCCCTAGTTGATAAATCTCCTTTTCTAAGAAGTTCTAAATATCGTAGTACCAAGGGTTTTTGTCTTGCGCTTCATCTATTGTGGCAATAGTTTCATAAGCCGGCGTGTATTTCTACTCAATGATAACTAGACGCATCTAGACTCCAAGTGGGATGTCTACCATTGAAGATAGAGTTACTAAAGCATCAGCGAACCTGTTGTTCTCTCTCAGTAGATGCGTGAAAGTCAGCTTTTCAAACCTAGGAATCAGAACATCCAGGGACTGGTGATAAACCTTCATCTTTTCTTCTTTGACTTTCCAGTCTCCATTTGCTTAAGAAACAACTAAGTTCGAGTCCCCAATAACATCCAACCTTTTTACCCCCAGTTCCAGGACAACTTCTAAACTAGTGATGCGCGCTTCATATTCTGCTTCATTATTGGACACCTTGAACCGGAGTTTGAAGGCCAAAGGTATATGGGAGTCATCGAGTGCTATCAGTAACACACCTATCCTATAACTGTACTGATTAGCTGCTCTGTCAAAGTACATCGCCCAAGTCTCCTCCTCAACTTGCAAAATGGATTTGTCTGGGAACAAGTATTCCACTGCCTCATCCCCTTCTACCAGGTGATCTGCTAGGAAATCTGCTACAGCTCTTCCCTTGACCGACTTGCAGGTAACATATATGAGATTAAATTTGGAGAGGAGAAGCAACCAACGCGCTAGCTTGCTCGTAAGCGTTGGTTTCTCAAAGTGATATTTGATGGGATCTAATCTCAAAACCAGGCTTACAGAGTGAGCTAACAAGTAGTACCTCAACTTCCTGGTAGCCCATACCAAGGCTAGGGAAGCTTTCTCCAAAGGCGTATAGCGGGTCTCATAATCCAACATTTTCTTGCTCAAGTAGTAGATGGCTTTCTCCACCCTATCTTCATATTCCTGAGCGAGCATGCATCCCATGGTCGTGTTTGTCACTGACAAATATAGAATCAAAGGCTTCCCCGGCTCTAGCGATGACAACACAGGCGGCTTCTGGTGGTACTACTTAACCTACTCAAAGGCAAATTGACATCGATCATCTCATTGGAATTTCTTCCATTTCTTTAGGAGACCAAATAGTGGTTCGCAAGTCAAGGTTAATTTGGAAATAAACCGTCTTATGAATTGCACTTTACCTAGAAAGCCTCGCACCTCATTTTCAGTCCTTGGTGGTGGCATTTCTAGGATGGCCTTGATTTTGGAAGGATCTACTTCGATGCCCCTTTGTGTGATCAAAAAGCCCAGCATGTTCCCCGCTGTTACGCCGAATGTGCAATTCTATGGGTTTAGCCTCAACCTATATTCTCTGATCCGTTGAAAGAATTTCTCCAAGGCGGTGTAGTGGCCCTCTCTTTCTTTGGACTTGACAATCATGTTGTCCACGTACACCTTGACCTCTTTGTGGATCATATCATGCAGAATGGTGGTTGTAGCCCTCTGATAGGTATCCCCAATGTTCTTCAGCCCTGTGGAGAACTGGTTCGGAAATACTCTTTTGATCCTGTAGGACGCTCGTGATCCTCAGCTAGCCACCTGAAAAGGAATGAACACTCCGGTCGGGGATGCCGGTATTAGCACTCCGACAGATAAATCAGTGTATACTCTCTTGGTTGCTTGTAAGTTAAGTTTTTTAATCTTTTTTTTTTTACATACCTCCTTTTTGGTTGCTGTTCTTCTATTTATATATGCCTCTGATCCTCAGGGTATGGCCCATTCTTAATCCCTCGTGTGATTGTTCATTCGGTCTTCTATTTGTTGTATTCCTACTTCTATTCGGCCTTCCGCTCAACTGGCTTTATGGCCGATTAGGATGCTCGGCACCTAGAACGTAAGAGACGGACGAATATACTATATATCCTGATTTTGTAAATATGTACTCGGCCTATCTGAGTCCTCTATTATTCGGCTCCCACAATTGCCCCCCAGACACCCCACTAACACCAGTTAGTCGGCGTGTTTGGCTTCGAATTTGGAAAGTCAAAAATTCGGCGGTTAACCTCATTCCAACGTGTGTCAGAACGCACACATTTTTTTTGGTCATCATTACAAGTTCCCGCCCCCTCGTACGATTCCTCCATTTAATGTGATTTAAAACTTTGTCTCTTCGAATGTATGTTTTGAATACTCGAAGTTTCTGGCTCGCCTTCTAGCACAACTCCTTCACTTCGCGGCCTCTGCAACTTCTTCCTATTTCTTAATATCCCTTCTGCTTCTCGTAAGTTTTCTTCTCCTTCACTCCCAATATCATTTCCTTGTTTACTTTTAGTTTTGCATAACCCTTAGGCTTGTTAGGATGGCAAACAATTTGAAAGATCTTCTTTCTACGGATCGAGTTTCCGGCTTCCGACGCCACTATTCCATCCTCGATGACGTCCATCTGTCGCTCGTGGCAGACAGCACTACCGATATGGAGAGGACTGATGAGAGTATAATCATTTTTCCTCTCCTATCGATTGCTGAGGGCAGAGTCCGTTTTCCCCTCCGCCCATTTTTAAGGGCCATCCATCGACACTGGGGTTTAATTCCTTCCCAGCCTAACGTGAACTTTTTTCGCATCATAATGGGGATTATAGAGTTGAACCGTCATCTTAGGATTAATCTAGGTATACCTGCAATTCGGCATTGTTATGCCTTAGCCAAGTCTACTGGCCGGCTAGGATGCTATTTTCTTAGGGCCAAGGATACCGATCATCACCTAGTGACTATGCTTGCCAGCTCTGGCAAGCGTGTTGACAACGTGATGGTCGTTGTCTGAGGCAACTAGAAATTTGGTGAGGGTGAAAATCGCCTAGATCCCGTGCCAAGGAGAAAAGGCGAACCAGGTGGCCGTATAACTCATTCTAGTTTCTCTTATTACCTTATATGTATTCGGTTTTCCTTCCATGTATTTACCATTTTGTTTATGCAGGTAACGATTTGAAGAAAGTATTGGTTTCAGCCGACGACGCTGTACTTGTAGAAATTAAAGACGCTCTACAGTTCGTTGGCCGTCCAAACCTTCAGAAGCAAGGGAGGGCGGCCCACATTCTCTTGTGATACGCACCGTCTTACGTAACGTTTTCGGCGGCAGACCACATCCCAATTTCGAGAGGCGAGGATCAGCTTACGGCCCTTATCTTCCCCAGCTTCAAAAACATAAAGGACGTTGGTTTAGAAACCTCCGATTCGGAACACGAGGAAGAACAAGCAGCCGATCCGGTCGCCGAGGACCTAAACCAGTTGGAAGCCGAGGTAGACGAAGCTCTTAATTTGGCCTTTGAGGAAGCCGGACTCAATTTATCTAACCTCCGTCCACCTCAGGCCAAGGGGACGTCTCCTTCGAAGACATTTTTACAAGCTTAGGGGACTTACCCGGCTCTTACCCTAATAACATGGCCGGCGAGTCGCTCAGCCAATTGGCCAAACAGAAAAACGCCTAGAGGATGGCTGCCCGAAAAAGGGCTGAAGTCGACCGAAACCAACCACCACCCCCTCTACCTGTCGTTATGGAAGAAACTCCTCCACCTGTTCCCGTTGAAGAGGTGGTCCAGATTGAAGTGGCCAAAACAAAACCTGTTGTCGATGAACAGGAAGGTCAAGTGACAGAGCACAGGGGTGAAAAACGCCCGCTGATCATGAAGCCATTTATTCGGAAAACCCAGTGGACAAACGGCCATGCTTGAAAGAATCGGACTTGGTTGTGCCATTCATAGTACAACCAAGGATAAAAAAACATACCGGTTGGCTCTGACGCATCGACTATAAGAGACCCAGCTGTGGCTTTGAGCCTGGCTTCTTCCGTCTCTTTACTGGCTAACAGAGCAACTTTTAGGGCAAAAACCGATCTTCTAGCTATCGCGTTGGCCGCTCAATCGGTGGTATTGGTACGTGATCCTTTATAGTTTTGCAATGCTGACCAAAAGAGTTTCTAAATTAGCCTACTGATCCTTTGTTTTGTAGGCGGTGGGGAGGATAGCCGAGATTGGACGTCGCCAACACAATTTTATCGAACAGATCGGCTTTCTTACAGCCGAATTGGTAACCAAGAAGGGGAAGACAGCTAAGGCCTTTCTCCGAGCCGAGTCTGAGGCCGCGAAAGCGGTGATAGAAAGAGCAAGGGCCGATGCTAAAGCAAATAAGGCCAAGACTGCTGACGAACTGAAAATGGCCGCCGAGGAAAGGGCGAAAGCGAATGAAGAAGCGCTCAGATTGGCCAATGAGATGATTGCCAAGATGGAGGCCGACCTGGAAGAGTCGAAGCTGGCAAAGGCAAACGCCGAGTCCGCACTTTCCAAGTCGTTCCAGGCTGGCAAGGATACGGCCCTGGCGGACTATGTAGAAGAAGTGCCGAAAGTCGAAAATAGGGGGTTCAAACACGGCTGGCTCAAAGCCTTGGCTGCTGCTAACGTGGTATCAGAACAGCCGATTCCGTACGAGCAGGTAGACATTGAGCTGCAAGAGTCAGACCCCAAAGATAGTTGAATATTTTCCATTTTGTTTTTGGTATTAAGCGTATGTAGGTTTTACTAAATGTATTAGGTTTTTGATTATTCATTGTTGTGAGAAGCTGGTGTAGGGTAGTTTTCATTTGTAAAATGAATTCTATTTGTGCTCAATTTACGAATGAAAATTATTTTTGATGTTTGTGCTCAGTTTATGAATGAAAATTATTTTTGCCTTTTGTGCTCATTTTATGAATGAAAATTATTTTTGCCTTTTGTGCTCAATGAATGTTCCTGTTAGCAGCTAAGTGATGTAAGATCATGAAATGAATGGAATAAGCTACCGAATTAAACATAACTATAAAGTGTTGCAACTTAGCCGAATATATTAGTGAATATGCCCTTGTCCCAGCAAGTTAATGAACCAATCAGCCTAAAAAGGGCAGTTCAGGGATTTGCTGGGGCACAATGTAAATTCGGCTGAGCTCTGATACTTAAGCCAAATAGATTGATGAATCTGCCCTTGCCCCAGCAAGTTAATGAACCAATCGGCCTAAAAAGGGCAGTTCAGGGATTTGCTGGGGCAAAATGGAAATTTGGCTGAGCTCTGATACTTAAGCCAAATAGATTGATGAATCTGCCCTTGCCCTAGCAAGTTAATGAACCAATCGGCCTAAAAAGGGCAGTTCAGGGATTTACTGGGGCACAATGGAAATTCGGCTAAGCTCTGATACTTAAGCCGAATAGATTGATGAATTTGCCCTTGCCCCAGCAAGTTAATGAACCAATCGGCCTAAAAAGGGCAGTTCAGGGATTTGCTGGGGGGCACAATGGAAATTCGGCTGAGCTCTAATACTTAAGCCGAATAGATTGATGAATCTGCCCTTGCCCCAGCAAGTTAATGAACCAATCGGCCTAAAAAAGGCAGTTTAGGGATTTTCTGGGGCACAATGGAAATTCGACTGAGCTCTGATACTTAAGCCGAATAGATTAATGAATCTGCCTTGCCCCAGCAGGTTAATGAACCAATCGGCCTAAAAAGGGCAGTTCAGGGATTTGCTGGGGCACAATGGAAATTCGGTTGAGCCCTAATACTTAAGCTGAATAGATTGATGAATCTGCCCTTGTCCCAGCCAAAGCATGAGCTGGAAGGCCGGATACTTTTAGTTCACGGCATAAGACTTTTGAAGTCTAGCATTAATGAGATCGCCTCGGGGGTGTTGCACCTGTAAGGAATAAATGGAGTGAGTGTTTCGTACGCGTAGGTCCCTTTAGGGTGTTCAGACTCAATAACCCAACCCAGTCTGTTGAGGAAGGTTGGACAAGTGCGAATGTCAAATAGACTATTCTTCAACAGCAGAGGAGAGGGGAGGACGTTGGGTGAACTAGACACAGAGATGAATCGCAGTGGCGAGCCTGTGCGCATGAGCAGTAGGGCGTTGAGGGAGCGGGAGAGGCACTAGTCCCCTCGTCGTTGTAGACACCCCATTTTGACTGCTCTTAAGACCTGGACGCGACTGATGGTTTACATTGTGGAGAAAGGTGTGCAGGGCAAATATTCAATTTCTTCGACAAGAGGAGAGTCAAATCCCAACCTTACACCCCATTTTGAACCAAAGCTATTTTGAATGGTTTTTAGACCTTAAAACCCTCTCTTTCAAAACATTTTTGAAATAAAGTTTCTACAATGTTCCGAGGCTCACATTTTGTTAAATGTTGCGCTTTTCAGTAAACCGAGTCAGGACAGAGTAGAAATGAATGAAAGAGAGATAAAATCTTTGAAAAATCTTTCAAAACACCATACTTAGGGGTTTGGAGTTGAAGAAAAGAGGAGAAGAGGGAAGAAACCCAGTTGGGGGAGAAAACGGGCATGAATTGTTAAGAGAGATTCGAGCAGCCCTCGCTGAATCGGGCCTATTCATTTGCATACCTGGAATCCATCTATGAGGCCACCACCGGTGGAAAGAAGACTTCTGGGGCTTCATTTTGCACTCAAGAATCTCCTAAAGCCAATTCCGGATGGGGGAGATATGGTTAGTTGAAGTAGGGCATCACTCCGGTTGGACCGAATCTACGCAGCTTCACCAAAACAGGCATAACTTTTTGCACAGGAGGAATTTTAATGAAAGGTTTGCGCCATTGGAAATCTAACTTCCGGGGCTTCAATTTGGATATCTGGCCAACCACCTTTGGACTTCCTAATCACTGGCCGATCACCTTTCTTTCCGGCAGATCCATTTTTTGTCCTGAAAAACCAGAAAAAGTAGCAGGCTGACCATAAAAGGTGGTCGGCTGACCACTTATGCCCAGAAAGCCCAAAATTGATAAATATTTTCCCTCTAGCTACTTTCCACAACCTCCAGCTGTCCCAGATCAGATATTTTCGACCCAAGCTTGTTAAGGAAGCTATTCTCTTCATATTAGAGGGTTAGAGCACATTTAGGAGGGGGAGGCAACTTAGGAGACTTAGAACATTTTGAGAGCTTCTCTCACTAAAAAAATTTCCTCTCTCTCTAGAATTCTCAGCTCTCTCTCTCTCTCTCTTGTGTGTATAGAAGCATATAAGTGCCCAAAAGTGAGTGTTCTTCCCATTTCTTGAGCCTCCACCCTTGATCAAACTTGCCTATCTTGAAGAGGTGATCCTTGGAGGTGTATTTGGAGCTCCTAAGGCTGATTTTGGTCCAAGAAGGACCTGTTTTGGTGCTGAGCTTTAAGAGTAAGTCATCTTCCCCCTCTTTGAAGCTTTATCTTGCTCTATATCTTAGCTCCTTTTGCTTGCATTTTTGGGCTTTGACCTAAACTGAAAATAGTCTTCTTTTGAGCTCATCTTCATGTTTGATCAAGAACTTTTTTCTGTTTGAGGTCTTCTACTCCCCCTTTGTGCTTTATCTCTCTTTTAGGGCTTATTTTGCATGATATATTAGCCTTATTTGTGAGCATTTCTGGGCTTCAACCTAAACTGTAAAATGTCTTATTTTGAGCCCCTCTTCAACTTTGTTGAATGGCTCTTTGCTGTTTGAGGCCATCTACCTCCCCTTACCCTCTATCTCTCTTTTAGGGCTATTTTTGCATCATATTTTAGCCTTACTTGTGAACATTTTCGAGATTTGTCATAAACTGAAAAAGATCTTGTTTTAATCTCCTCTTCAAGTTTGGTTAAGGTCTCTTTTCTTTTTGGGGTCATCTTCCCCCTGTGCATGCTTCATCCCTTCATGATTAGGGCTATGCATTAGAGCACTTGCATTGGCCATGGTTTGACCTCTTAGCCACTGAAATCTAGTGGATTTTCAGTGGCTTAGATGTATTTTTGAGGACCAAAATTAGAGGGGGGTGACCCCCTCTCTCCTTGTCTTGTTTGGTGGTCTTTTGGGCCTTCCAAAGGGACCCTATTTTTCATGCATCGAAGTCTTGTTTCAAGCCTCATTTTGTGAGTTTTGGCATCTGCCTTGGCTCTGTCCAAGCCCCTTTTGGCCACATTTTAAGTCTATGATGCATGTGTAGAGAGACCCCATTCAAGGCCTTTCCAAAAGGCCTTTCTTTGCATGTTTCCGAAACTGATTCCAGGGCCTATTTGGTGGATTTTAGGGCTGTCATAACCCATTTCCAAAGTTGGTTTAGTCTCGGTAATTGTCTATCTTGTATGTGCTTAATAACCCCTTGTATGGCCCTCTAAAGGAGCTCATCATTTTGGCATGCATTGGCTACATTTCAGTGATTATTTGGGCATATTTTGGCATGTTTTATTCACTGATTTTTGCTGGTTTGATGAGTTCTCATGCGCTTCATATACATGCCATGTAAACCATGTTTGCTAGTCAAAGTTGCATGCTATTTTAGTCCATCATGCTAGCATCTTTTGGTCATGCTTTGAACTGGAAATGTTCATGTTTTGGGACTGCCTTGGCTCTGTCTTTGTGCTTCATAGTCAAATAATGCATGCTTTGTATAGCCATAAGTCAATACATGTGCTTAGTTTTGAGTTTCGGGGCTCATCTCATACATCGGGTGCCATGTTTCCATGTTTCGGGACCTGTTAGCATCATGTTTCAGTGCTGAAATTTACATGTTTGAATGCCATGCTTCATCCTTGCCATGCCTTGTTAGAGTTGCATGCTGTGCCTTAGGTTCGGTCCTCGGTTTGCGTGCATGTTTGCACGCATTTCGATAGTTTCATTTTCATCTTATGGCTGCTGATGTGAGTGTGGCTGAGGTCCACTCATATTGGTGTAAGCCCATATTGCATTGTGTATGCCATGTTATATTAAGCATTGTGTATGCTATTTCATAGCATTGCGTATGCTAGGTTGTATGTTAGTCGTATTGGGCATGCCATCTCATCTGCATTGTGTTTGGGATAGGAGTTAGCCCGAGCACGGGAAACGAGGGACGTTTCGTACTCCGAGTGACGGAACGTGTCTCAATTCCCTGTCGCCGACACTCCGGATTAACCATGATGGAGTCTCGGTCTTGTTGTGTTTATATGTGCATTCATTTCACATCGAGTCGTGCCATTCGACTCCTCGGCCATCATGCATCGAGATGCGTGATTGATGGCACGAGAATCGAGGTGTGCATACATACGTGAAAATACTTTGCCATGCCCCTTTCTTGCTCTCTGTTGCAGCATATCAAGAATCAACAGCCTTCTGGAGCTTCGCACAACATTCCGAGATTAATTGCGAACAGAGGCAAACCGGGGCATCGCAATGGATTGCCGCGCAAAACAACTCAAACATGCATCATTCATCGTCCGGAGCAGAGCTGAGGCAGTCCATAGGCTTGCACACTAATTTACTGCTTTCCTAGATTAATTTGTTAATTAATTAGGGTTTTGTACTTATTCGGACTGTATTATTTATTTGGGACTGTATTATTTATTCGGACCCTCCGGGCGATGGCACAATTGTAATAAGTGTGCGTGTGTGTGATGTATGTCTTCCAACCCCACGTCTTTCTCCCTTTTATTTACCAGCTTATGATGGTTAGATTAAGGCGTGTTTCAATTAGCATACAGTATGATAGCATGTTTGCATTCATTCATCTGTTTTGCATGCACCGGGCTCAGCGTATCATACTCACTACATTGTATTTCAGTTCCGAGTTGAATACATGTTAGCTGTAGCATTTCATATGCCATGTTTAGAATAGTCGAGCCCATCTTAGTTGCATTTTTGCATGTGTTGCATTAGGCATTTCTGTATAGTTAGGATCATGCATGATTTCTAACATAGCTTATGTTTTGGCTTGGAGTACTCAGTAAGTTTTTGTGCTTTAGCATCCTTGCATGCGTGTGAGTGACTACCATGATAGCATGCTTACCATGAGGCTATGTGCTTATGTGATATAACTGCCTGAATGCCTGTGGGTGAAGGTTGGGTTATTTGGATTGGAACAATTCATTCACTGTGAGTTTTAAGCCCACTAGATAGTGGCAAAACCATCTTTTCTAAGCCCACCCGAGGGTGGCAAAATCAGCATTTTAAGCCTACTTGCGAGTAGCAAACCACTTTCAAAAATAAACATGAAATGTTTTGTTCTAATTCAGGCGATCCAGTCTATACTTGTATGATGTGCGCATCACATAGTAAATCTAGGCTAATAACCGGAATAAGAATGCATAATGTTTTCAAAACTAGACATCATGGTTAGTAGAGGCCGATCTTTGATCGGGGCAAGCGGGGGTGCTCACGAAGTGACCTTCCCCAATCGTACCCAAGTTCTCGAACCGAGGGTAACTTTGGTGATGACAGACACGTGGCCTTAGGCAACGAGTCAGGGTTTCCTAAATTTCCCAAAATAAAATATTTAGGTGGCGACTCTGTATCTGGCAAAGCAGTCCATGTTTGGCACTTCTTTCAAAAAAAATCTGTTTTCAAAAACGATTTGCCGGATTTGGACTCTTTGATGATTCATCGGTCTTGCATTACACTCTGCGAGATTAGATACAGGACCGTGACATTGAGTCCTGAACTGTAGTGAGCCCAATGAACAAAACGGGATTTTCCCCTCCCGGGACGTTCGGGGACGTCTACAGTCGTCGAAGTAGGTCACCCAGAAGGGAAAAGCAGCAATGGGGCAAATCCCCTCAACCGCGCTCTAGAGAAGGATCTGGTGCGACACCACGCCCGTTGAGTTTTGTGGTTTTTGTGGGGAAACAAACCGTTGACGGAAGCAGATTCAATCGTTCACAACCCAAATGTGGCAGTCAAGTTTGCTCGACAGATGTTTCCACCAGAAGTCCAACAGTCGATGGTCGGTCGACAGGATTTCGAAGTGTTTCGGGAAGGCATCCATGGGGCGGTATAGGGGTTGTACACCGCCTATGAAATCAGCATACGTTTTCGTGCCGCACAGCAGGATATAGAGCGGAGAGATGAATGCATTCGAAGCTTGGAAGCTCGCACGGAGAAAGCCGAGCGCGAGTTAAGAGAGGTTAAGACTGCCAAGGTACAATCAGTAGGAAAAGCTAACCTGATCGTGGAGGAAAGGGTGACCCAGCGGCTAATAAGTCATGCACTTGCCGATCAAGATACGGCTAGTATGTTTGCGATTGAGACTGCCAAGTCCAAAGCTTATGAAAAAGGCTTCCACGACTGCCGAAAGGTCGGGATAGAAAAAAACCAAAGAAAAAATCGCCGAGGAGGTCTGCCGATGTGAGAATCGTGGATTTAAGCACGGTTGGATCAAGGCACTTCAGGCCTCGGACACTCTCCGGGCAGCAGGCGTTGATTTGGCGTCACCGCTATATCAGGCTCATCATTTTCCCCTTTGTAGCCTTCAAAGTCGAGAAGAGTGATGATAAGGGAGATGCCGATTTAAACTAGATATTGTCAGCGCTCCAACACAGATTGGGAGCAAATTATGTATTTATTGGTTAATTTAATAAAACACCCTATTTTAAATGTTTGCATGTTTGAATTTATGTCTATACACTCTGAGCCAGTCGGTTAATTTAATGAAACATTTCATTTGAACTTCTTGTATGTTTCAACTTTCGCCAACTATGTGTGTGCTTTTTAATTGTAATGTTCACGAAAAGCGCGCTGAATCCACGGCTTTTATCTGGGCCAGTCGTGAGGCCCATGAAGAGTGCTCCGAATTCAAAGAATCATTCAGTTCAAAAGTCGTACAATTGGGGCTCCGAACTCGGAGGCTTTTCACCTTGGCCAATCGTGATATCCACGAAGGGCACTCCGAATCCGGAGTCTTTATTCGGCCCAAACGTGGCCTGCACAAATGGGACTCTGAATTCGGAGGTTATTTTTGTCTTGGCCAACCGTGATATCCACAAAGGGCGCTCCGAATTGGGAGTCTTTATTCGGCCCAAACGTGACCTACACGGATGGGGCTCCGAATTTGGAGGATTTTTTGTCTTGGCCAATCGTGGTATCCACGAAGGGTGCTCCGAATCCGGAGTCTTTATTCGGCCCAAACGTGACCTCCACGGATGGGGCTCCGAATTCGGAGCTTTTTTGTCTTGGCCAATCGTGATATCCACGAAGGGCGCTCCGAATCCAGAGTCTTTATTCGGCCCAAATGTGACCTGCACGGATGGGGCTCCGAATTCGGAGGCTTTTTTGTCTTGGCCAATCGTGGTATCCACGAAGGGCGCTCCGAATCCGGAGTCTTTATTCAGCCTAAACGTGACCTGCACGGATGGGGCTCCGAATTCGGAGGCTTTTTTTTGTCTTGGCCCAATCACGATATCCACGAAGGGCCGGTCTGAATCCGGAGTCTTTATTCGGCCCTAAACGTGACCTGCACGGATGGGGCTCCGAATTCGGAGGCTTTTTTGTCTTGGCCAATCGTGATATCCACGAAAGGCGCTCCAAATCCGGAGTCTTTATTCGGAGACTTTTGAACTGAATTTCATATGAGAACAGTGGAGACTTTGCATTGCAAAAAGTGAAATCCGTACATGGTGAATCATCAAAACAAGTATCATGCCCTGCAGGTCGGGTTCAGTGATAGAATTTACGCAAATGCGTGGAGTTCCAAGGGCGTGGCCGACTCCTCCCAGACATGTCTTTTAGCAGATATGCCCCTGTTCCTGCGATTAAGTCGATCCGGTAGGGGCCGTCCCAGTTAGGACCCAATTTTCCATCAGCTGGATTCCTAGCAGCTGGAAGCACTTTCTTCAGGACCAATTCGCTTGGTACATAGCGGCGTAGCTGAACACGTTGATTATATGACTTAGCAAGCTGCTGCTGGTACCGTGCCATGGATGCAAGAACACGGTCTCTTCGTTCTTCAATTAGAGTCAGATCCAAGGCCAGCATCATATCGTTTCGGCCCATATCAAAAACTTTTTGATTTCAAGGTTAGGAGGCTGATCTCCAAAGGGATGATTGCTTGTGTCCGAAACACAAAACAAACGGCGTTTCCCCAGTGAACCGCCTCGGAGTAGTGCGATGAGCCACAACACACTTGGCAATTCTTCAACCCATTTGCCTTTAGCTTTTTCCAGCCTCTTCTTGATGCCATCCAAAATGGCTTTGTTGGAAGCTTCAGCTTGGCCATTACTCTGTGGATAAGCCGGGGTGGAGAAATAGGGTCGAATACCATACTTGTTGCACAGTTCTCGGTAGACACCGCAATCAAACTGGGTGCCGTTGTCTGAAATAAGTGCTCTTGGTATGCCGAATCGCGTTATGATATTTCTCCATACAAAACGCTTCACATCAGTATCTCGAATGTGCGTTCAGTGCCTCCACTTCTACCCCATTTTGTGAAATAATCTGTCGCGACAATCAAAAATTGCTTGTTGCCTGGGGCACGAGGCAATGGTCCGACGATGTCAAGTCCCCATTGGCGAACAACCAAGGACTGGTTATAGAGCTTAACTCTTCAGCAGGCAGATGGGTTAAAGGAGAGAGAACTTCTGGCACTATTCACATTTTTCACGTAACATTTCGCATCAAGCTCTCATTGTCGGCCAATAATACCCCTGTGTCACAGCTCAATGAGCCAAAGAGCGCCCGCCAGAATGGGCACCACAGCTACCTTCATATATTTCAATCAGGAGTTCCTCGACTTTATCCGGATGAACGCATTCTAGGTACGGACCAGAAAGGGATTTTTTGTAAAGTTTTCCTTGCGGATACAAGTAGTATCGCAGGGCTTTGTTTCACAGCTTGTGTGCTTCTTTCTTATCTGACGGGAGCTATTCGGGAAGATAGGAATACAACAATAGAGTCCATCCAACTCGGACCTGACTCTATGACATTGATCTAGAATTCCTTTGAAGGGCCAATGCTCAGCTTAGAAATGAAACCCACTTCAATTGTCCGTTTAATCTCTGAGTTAATGACGGAGGCTAGGCAAACCAAGGCGTCTGCATGTGTGTTCTAATCATGGGTTATTTGGTTCAATTTATGATGGTCAAATTTTGTCAGCAAGGAATTTGTCGTTTCATGTAAGCTGCCATACGGTCATTTGTGGCCGCATACTTCCCCTTTAACTGATTGAACACCAGTTTTGAATCGCAAAATATAAGCAAACGCCCGTGCACCCAGGAGATGTACATTCCATAAGCCGGTTAGCAGGGCTTCGTATTCGGCCTCATTGTTCAATGCTTCAAAGTCGAGTTTGACAGCCTGTTCAATTATTGCTCCGTCGGGAGCCATGATCACTACTCCAGCCCCACTGCCATGTTGATTGGACGATCCATCACAGTACAACTGCCAAATGTCCCCCCAACATAAATTCTCCAGTTCGGCTTAGGTTGAGTTTGATCAGACTTGAAGTCAGCAAGACCACCAGTGAATTCGGCCACAAAGTCAGCAAGCACTTGCCCCTTGATTGAGGTTCTAGGCAGAAACTGAATATCGTTCTGGCCGAGTTCAAGAGCCCACTTTTGAAACGTGCCCTGATGCTTCTGTACTACGGAGTACTGACCGGAGGGGGTAGTTCGTTAGTACACCGATGATATGTCCCTGAAAGTAATGCATCAGTTTTCTTGCTGCCACGACGAGGGCTAGAATGAGTTTTTCCGACCGAAGGTAACGTATTTCAGCGTCAACCATTGCCTTGCTCACTAATACACTGGCCATTGCTCCCCAAGCTCTTCCTTGAATAGTACGGCACTGACGGCCCGATCGGAAACTGCCAGATACAAAATGAGCGGGTCGCCTGTCGAAAGTGTTGTCAATAGTGGAACTGATCGGAGGTAAGTCTTCAGTCCGTTGAAAGCAGCTTCGCACTCGAAGGTCCATTCAAAAGCTTTACCCCTGCCGTAGGGTATGAAAGAATTGTCGGCAACGATCTGTGGAATAACTGATGAACCTGTTGAGTGCGGCGGCCATCCCCATCAACTTTTGAACCTCCTTCACTGATCGAGGGGAGCCGAGTTTTAGGATTGCTATGATTTGCCACGGTTGGCTTTGATTCCTCGCTGGTTGACAATGTTAGCCAAGGAATTTTCCGGATCCGATCCCAAATGCACATTTGGAAGCGTTTGGCTTCATTTTGTAATTGCATAAAATGTCGAATGTCTCTTCCAGATCGGCCAGATGAGTTTGCTCTTCTTTGGATTTGACCACCATATCGTCAATGTACACTTCCATAGTACGGCCGATTTGCTCCTTGAACATGGCAGTGACTAGTCTTTGGTAAGTTGCCCCATCACTCTTCAACCCAAAAGGCCTAACCTTTATAGCAATAGGTTCCTCTTGGGGTGAGGAATGCAGTTTTGTCTTCGTCCTCCGGATGTATGGTGATTTGATGGTAGCCTCTGTAGGCATCGAGGAAGCTTATACGTTGATGACGTGCCGTGGCGTCTACGAGTTGGGTCAATTCTGGGGAGAGGAAAACAATCCTTGGGGCAAGCTTTATTTAAGTTTGTGAAGTCCACACAGACACGCACAACTCCCATTTTTCTTCTTTACCACCACAATAATTCTACAGCCATTTAGGATAGGTCACTTCCCGGATTGCCCCGGCATCAAGCAACCAGTCAACTTCTTCAACAACGACAGCAGTGTGTTTTGCAGCTGACCGCTGACTTTTTTGAATAATCGGCTTACATTTGGCGTCAACATTTAAACGGTGCTGAGAAACAGATTGGATCTACCCCCAGCATCTCATACGGCGACCATGCAAATACATCAAGGTTGCCCAAGTAAGAAGGTAATTAGCTGTTGCCTGTTGATTTTATTCAAGGAGGGCCCGACCATGAAGAACCTGTCAGGATCCCCGTCAATTTCAACTCGATCCAGGGCTTCCATGGCCTTTTCACTTGGGGAGCCGTCCAACATCGTTGAGGCTTTCGCGATCCGGCACCTCAATAGAATTCACCTCCAGCTCTCTTGGTGTCTTTGTGGCAAGAAGATAACATGCTTGTGCCGATTTCTTGGGAACCACGGATTTGTTCAATGCCGCGTTCAATTGGGAAGCCAAGCAGTTGATGATAGGTGCTTGGCACGGGCATGCATGGCATGCAACCAAGTTCGTTCCATGATAAGGTTATATAGCGAAGGCAGCTTGACAACCAAGAATTCCACATCCATTGTTCGGGAGCCCGCTCGAACTGGTAGTGTGATTTTGCCCAATGGGTATTATGGATTAGCGTTTTTTGAGCCGAATAACGGATAATGAGCTGGAGATAGGTCCGACTCGGTGAACCAAGTTTGATAAAGGTCTTGTAGTACATAATCGGTGAACCCAAGTTTGATAAAGGTCTTGTAGTACATAACTTCTGAAGTACTCCCCTAGTAAATGAGAATGCGTTCAATGATGAATCGACTTACGCGTAGTTCGATGACCAATGGATCAATGTGGGGGAGCGTTACGCCGATCAAATCAGAATTGTCGAAGGTAATACTTGGAGCTTCATGGGACCGTTTTGCTGGTGTGATTGGCTTTTGGGGGTTAGGATTTGACTGAATTGTATGAACTGCGGATGCCATCGGCAGGCTGTATATCATATAGATTACGCCGAGTGGAGGTGAATCCTGCCTTAAAGCTATTGTTTTGGTTGTGTTGTTTTTTCGGACGTACTGCTTAAGTCGACCGTCTTGTACCAATTCCTCAAGGTGATCCTTCAACGCATAACAACTCTTGGTATCATGGCCGTGGTCCTTGTGATATTCACGCCGCCTATCCTGTCTCCTCGTGTCGGGAGGTCCCACTATTTTTTATGGCCATTTAAAGAACGGAAGGTGTTGAACTTTAGACATAACCATGCTGATCAGCTCCAATAGCTCTGTATATTTCTTGTCCACGCGCCTTGCGCGGCTGATATCCACTTGCAGTTGCTCACTAGCTCGGTGGGAACATTTGTCATTTGGTCCGCGCGAATCCCGTCGTCTGTCTCGTTCAGCCTGATTCCCCGGTTCAGGGCTCCGCGATGGTACATAATTTATCGGTGGAACGATCTCAGAAAGGGCCATCTTGTTGGCCTTGTGCCCGGCTTTAACCCGCAGGGCGTCATTGTGACAACCCTCACCTCTCATTAGTGTTAAACTGTGACTGAGCAAGATAAGTAATTGATTAGAATGAAATCCTGAATTGATTGCGTAAGTATATTGTTTTAAATGCATTTCTATTTGTTTGATTACTGAATAATCTGTTCATGTTTTAAGTTTCGAACTGCGAATTGAAAGCCTTATCGGCGACCGATTCAGAAATTGATTGGCGTTTTATGCTAATTAGAATTTATGTGATTTTATGGTAGGTTTAATTTAAATTTGATTTGGAACGATTAAATGAGATTAAATAATGTTAAATCGCATTAGTTCAAGTAATTACCTTATTGCCATTAAGTGGACAATGCTAGGCCATTTATTTAGTCTTGATTTATATATGCTTGGCATCACTCTTCATCACTTTTCCTAGACCAAAACCAAGAGAGAGAGAGAGAGAGTTGGAAGAAAAGAGTTGCTTCAACAAAGTTTGGCTTGGAACTTAGGAGAATTTGAAGGAGATTTGAGAAATTAGGCTCCTACACCTAGAATTCAAGATTTAAGGTAGGGAGTTCTTCCTCTTAATTATGAGTTTAAGTTATTTCTTGCATGGTTCATGGAAGTTTGGAGTTTAAAGTCAAGAATTGATTTAAAATGTTGAATTGAGAATTAATCCATGCATGCATGTGCATATTCTTGAATTTTGAGGTTGTTTCATGAGAATTTTCACATGCAAGTTCATATTTTTGTTATGGTCCATGAATTCACCATGATTTTTAGCTCAACATTGCATTTGATCTTGTTTTGGAACACTAGAGTCCATGGGAACTCATGCATGTATGATTTTGCATTATTCTTCGTGTTTACACTTAATTTTGTGTTCAATCGGCTTACTTTTGGGGTTGATTTCATAAATTGATCTTTGAAACATGTTGTGCTATGAGTTTTCAAATGTTTTCCAGAAAAATTAGCCCAAAAGAATCGAGTTTGAAGCTTTTAAAGTTGAGTTTTGTGCTTGAGGATCAATCTGGAAATTCCAGATTTTGGATCCACGCTCGAGCGTAGGACTCCACGCTCGAGCGTACACTCTGAGTACATACACTTCTGCTCGAGCGTAGGAGGTCACGCTCGAGCGTGAAATGCATATGCTCAGAAGTTCATGTGTTTTGCAGTCCGCTCGAGCGAGAGAATTCATGCTCGAGCGAGGACCTGAGTCTCACACTGGAGCGGAGGTCGAGCGTCCGTCGAGCGTAAATATCGTGCATCCAGTACTTTTCATGAGTTTGCAGTCCGCTCGAGCGAGGAAAGTCATGCTCGAGCGGAGGTTCTTTGTCTGCATGTCCACTCTAGCGTAGAAAGCCACGCTCGAGCGAGACCCCTGTTTTCAGCAAATTTTGAAAAGTGTTTTAAAGTACATCTTTGTATCCTCATTCCATCCTAGGCATTCCTAGGCCTAGTTTAAGGAATCTTAATGAGGATAATGTTATAGAACCACACCAAGTCAAGTTAAGGGGCTAAGTTATTAATCCCAAGTGTGTAATTTAGTGTGTGTTCGTTCTGTTACTGTGTAGGGTTGGCATTCGAGGACGCTCATTAACCTGTCTGTAGCCCAGTGCTCTGTGAGTAACAATGTTGTAAAGATATGTTCAATTATGATTATTTCTGAACAATCAACTGTACTGTTTTCTGAAGAGAATCTGTCGACTGAATGCATGCTTGTCCTATTTTATGAACTGTACTCGTGGCATCCATAGCAACTTACTGTTACTGTACTATTACTGTACTGTCACAGAGATCTCTGTCAGTTCCAATACTTGGAACCAATACTGTACACTGTTCTGATGGCCATCAACTGACTGTTTGGTCTCTTAAAACCTACTGCACTGTTTTGCTATTGGATGTACCACATATGACTGCTATGGTTTCTAAGTGACTGATATGACTGCTTAATTATTGAAAGGACATTCATTCTCAACCTCTTTACACAGCTGTTATTCACTGTTTATATTTATATGTAGGTGTCCAGGCACCGGATCGATGCTAGGAGCGTTAAGCTAAGCTCTTGTTTTGTCAAGCCAGCCGTCGTGCCTCACTTCGAGGTTCCCAGTCTGTTCAAGCTAAGGCTATTTTGGGGTGGCTCAGTTTCACCCTTTGTTCTTGTTCTGTAATAAATGTTTAAGACTTGACTGTACAGCCATGGTGAAGGGAATTGGTCCCTAACCTGCATGTTTTGTGTATCGGAGATGTATATATGTTCTGTTTATAAATGTGGTTTGTTTATAAAAGTCTTTTCGCATTCAGACTGTCACAGCTCATTGGACATCTATTATTTACTGTTTGGCTTCCGCCAGTCCCTTACTCTGTATTACTATCATTACTGTTAAGCAGGGATTTGGTAATCACGGATTACTGGTTGGTTACGATGCTAAACCCATAGGGGCGGGTTTGGGGTCGTGACAGAGTGGTATCAGAGCGATATCAATGCACGAGTTATACTGCACACACGTGTCCAAATGAGCTATAGGATGTCCTAGAGAAATAATTAGGGCATTGCATGAGCATGATAAGTGTGTGTGGCCATGACATGAATATATGTGCTAATGTGCTAATGTGCTTAAGTATGCAATTTCCTATGTTTATGATTACTGTATTGCATATAGTGAAATGGACAATGCAAGGAATGCCGATGAATCTAAATCGTCTGAGGCCAGAATGGCAAGGTTAGAAAGAACAGTTGAATTGTTGACTGAGGCCTTAAGGCAACAATAGAACCAACAGCCCCCACCTCCTCCAGTACAGCGCGAACCGAATGTTAATGATGATATAATTGCTTTGACACAGAAGTTCAACAAAATGAAACCACTATCATTCCAAGGAGGCCTTGAACCACTAAAGGCCGAAGCATGGGTTCTAGAAACCGAAAAATTGTTCGAAGTGTTTCCTTGTTCGAAGGCACACAAAGTGTTATTGGCCACCCTTACTTTACAAGAAGAAGCTAGGCGGTGGTGGATGCTTGTCCGTGATGCAAATAATGCCATGACTTGGGCTCAGTTTAAAGAAGCCTTCTTCGAAAAGTACTTCCCTCAGTGTGTCAGGGACCGCAAGGTAACCGAGTTTGAACAGTTGAAACAAGGTGCCATATCAGTAGCAGAATATGAGTCCAAATTCACTGAACTCGCCAGATATGCACCACACATGGTGGACACTGATTATAAAAAGGCCAGGAAGTTTGAAGGCGGACTCAATGTCAAAATACTTGATCGAATCAATGCCTTGAAACTGCTTAAATATGTGGATGTTCTTGACCGAGCAATAATTGCCGAGTCAAATATCGAAGCATTAAAACAGACTGAAACACTAGCGACTAAGTAGCGTAGTAAAAGACGAGGCTTTCAGTTTAAGAAAGGCCGGAACAGTTCCTCGAATAAAAAACAGAACACAGGGTCAACAAACAGTTCTAGTCAGGGAAGTGGTTCCATACCACCCTGCTCCGAATGTGGAAAAAGGCATAAGGGGGTTTGCTATAAAATTTCTGGTGCTTGTTACAGGTGTGGCAAGGTGGGCCACATGGTTAAAGATTGCCCTTCCACATCTCAAGGCAATAATAAAGCTGCAGCTAGCGCCGCAGCATCAACTGCTCCACCGAAACCCAACCCCAAAGCTAATGGAAAAGAGCCTTTAAGGCAAGGCCGGGTATTTGCACTCATACCGGCAGATGTGCAGAATACCGAAACGGTTGTGTCAGGTATACTCTCAATTTGTGCCCAAAATGCATATATTCTGATTGATTCAGGGTCTACACATTTATTTGTCTCGCATACTTTTTCACAAAAATTGAATAGACCACTGGAACCCATGAACTATTTGTTAGATGTATCTTCACCCGCTGGGGGATCCATGACTTGTGCTTATGTGTATCCTGCATGTGATATTGTTATTGGAGATGTGCTTTTATACGTTGATTTATTGCCCTTGAACATTGATCATTTCGATGTAATTTTGGGAATGGACTGGTTAACAAAATATCATGCTACCATAGACTGTGTAACAAAACAAGTTGTTTTCCGTCCACCTGGATTGCCTGAATTTGTGTTTAACGGAGTTGGTGTAGTACCTCCCCCATACCTGATTTCATCTATGAAAGCTTTTAAATTGATTAATAAGGGGTGTAAAGGGTATCTATGTTGTATATTGACGATACCTACTGATGCTAAAGCTAATGCGGACAGTATTCCTATAGTCATAGAATTCCCATATGTTTTTCTAGATGATTTGCCAGGGGATTTGATTGATAGGGAGATTGAGTTCGCTATTGAAGTGTCGCCGGGTACACAGCCAGTTTCTAAAGCTCCTTATAGAATGGCACCTACTGAATTGAAAGAATTGAAGGTTCAATTGCAAAAGTTGTTAGATAAGAAGTTCATCAGGCCCAGTACTTCACCGTGGGGCGCACCCGTTTTATTTGTAAAAAAGAAAGACGGCTCACTTAGACTTTGCATTGACTACCGTGAACTGAACAAGGTAACAGTGAAAAACAAATACCCATTGCCTCGTATTGATGATTTATTTGACCAGTTACAGGGTGCCTAGGTTTTCTCTAAAATTGACCTTAGATCTGGATATCACCAGTTGAAAGTCAAAACAGAGGACATTGAAAAGACTGCCTTCCGAACGAGGTACGGACATTATGAATTTCTTGTTATGCCTTTTGGAGTTACTAATGCGCCTGCTGCATTTATGGACCTTATGAACAGAATTTTTAAACCATTCCTTGATGAATTTGTAGTTGTTTTTATAGATGACATTCTGATTTATTCCAAGAGTAAAGAGGAACATGAACGTCATTTGAACATTGCCTTACAGACCCTAAGAGAACAGAAACTGTATGCAAAACTGACAAAGTGTGAATTTTGGCTTGATAATGTTATGTTTTTGGGACATGTGATTAGTAAGGATGGCATTTCAGTTGATCCACAGAAGATTGAAGCAGTAGTAAATTAGCCTAGACCGACAAATGTTACTGAAGTTCGCAGTTTCTTGGGTTTAGCCGGGTATTACAGAAGGTTTGTGAAAGACTTCTCCAAAATTGCCTTACCATTGACTCAGTTGATTCAAAAGGGAATACCATTTGACTGGACCGATCTGAGAGAATCAGCTTTCCAAGAATTGAAGACTCGACTTGTGACTGCACCGATTCTCACCCTACTCTCAGGTACGGATGGATTTACTATTTTTAGTGATGCTTCTCATAAGGGTTTGGGATGTGTGTTAATGCAGAATGCAAAAGTTATTGCATATGCTTCCCGACGACTGAGACCACATGAAAAGAATTACCCGACTCATGACTTAGAACTTGCTGCAGTAGTGTTTGCATTGAAAATTTGGCGTCACTACTTTTATGGGGCAACATGTGAGGTGTACACAGACCACAAGAGCTTAAAATACTGCTTTACACAGAAAGAGTTGAACATGAGACAGCGGAGATGGTTAGAACTGATAAAAGACTATGATATGCAAATTTTGTACCACCCAGGGAAAGCTAACACCGTTGCTGATGCACTTAGCCGGAAATCAGTTGGGAATTTGGCCTGTTTACTCACCAGACAGAAAGAACTGCTATGTGACCTTGAAAAATGTGAAGTCGAGATTGTTTTTTGCGAACAAGGTGGAACATTAGCTGCTATTTCTGCTCAACCGACACTTATTGAGGAGATTAAGGAGAGACAGCAAAAAGATGACTTTTTGAAAAAGATCATTGACGAACGGGAATCCAAACCGAGGCCGGACTTTAAATTTGAAAACAATGTATTGAAATTTCAGGGAAGGTTGTGTGTACCAAATGATTCCGAACTGAAAAAGTGAGTTTTGCAGGAAGGCCACAGCTCAAAACTGTCTATCCACCCAGGAAATACAAAAATGTACCAAGATTTGAAGCTTAATTTCTGGTGTCTGGGAATAAAGAAAGAAATTACTGACTTTGTGTCGAAATGTCTACATTGCCAACAAGTCAAAGCCGAACATCAACGACCCGCAGGCTTACTTCAGCCCTTACCAATATCGGAGTGGAAATGGGAACATATTATTATGGATTTTATTGTTGGACTGCCTCGCTCCAGTAAAGGTATGGATTCAATTTGGGTTATTGTTGATCGATTGACTAAATCTGCTCACTTATTGCCTGTCAAAACAATTTATAACGCGGACAAATTGGCTACAATTTATATTGATGAAATTGTTAGACTGCATGGAGTGCCTGTATCTATTGTTTCTAATAGGGACTCGAAGTTTACATCGAGATTTTGGCAAAGTCTGCAAACGGCATTGCGTACTGAATTAAGACTGAGTAGCGCATACCATCCTCAGACAGATGGCCAATCAGAGAGAACCATCCAGACCCTAGAGGATTTGCTGCGTATGTGTGTTCTTGATTTCCAAGGAAACTGGGAAAGCCATTTACCTTTAGCTGAATTTGCCTACAACAACAGTTTTCACTCAAGCATTGGCATGGCACCTTTTGAGGCTCTATATGGCAGAAAATGCCAATCTCCTATTTGCTAGGCAGAAGTTGGAGATGGGCCTTTGCTTGGGCCCGAAATTGTACATGAAACCATAGAAAATGTGAAATTAATTCAGCAAAGATTGAAAACTGCACAAAGCCGACAGAAAAGTTATGCGGATGTCTGAAGACAAGACAGGGAGTATGAAGTGGGTGATCATGTTTTCATTAAAGTGACACCAATGAAAGGCCAGACCCGTTTTGGGGTCAAGGGTAAACTGGCACCGAGATATGTTGGGCCATATGAAATCATTGAAAAGATTAATCTGGTGGCGTACCAAGTGGCGCATCCTCCTGAAATGGAGCATATGCATAATGTTTTCCATATTTCAATGTTGAGGGATTATCTTCGGGATCCCTTCCATGTTATTGAGCCTACATATGTAGTGCTAAGTGATGACTACAATTATGAAGAATGGCCTATTCAGGTTGTAAACCGACAAATCAAGAAGTTGAGGAATAAGGAAATTCCGTTAGTGAAGGTGGAATGGCAAAACCATGGTGGCGTTTATGCCACTTGGGAAAGGGAAGACGATATGATGAAAAGATATCCTGAACTGTTCCCCCTGAATCCAGTATTCTTCCAAAATGAAGGTAATCCAAGTTTGGAGGACCAAACTCTTTTTAAGGAGGGAAGACTGTGACAACCCTCACCTCTAATTAGTGTTAAACTGTGACTGAGCATGATAAGTAATTGATTAGAATGAAATCCTGAATTGATTGCGTAAGTGTATTGTTTTAAATGCATTTCTATCTGTTTGATTACTGAATAATCTGTTCATGTTTTAAGTTTCGAACTGCGAATTGAAAGCCTTATCGGCGACCGATTCAGAAATTGATTGGCATTTTATGCTAATTAGAATTTATGTGATTTTATGGTAGGTTTAATTTAAATTTGATTTGGAACGATTAAATGAGATTAAATAATGTTAAATCGCATTAGTTCAAGTAATTACCTTATTGCCATTAAGTGGACAATGCTAGGCCATTTATTTAGTCTTGATTTATATATGCTTGGCATCACTCTTCATCACTTTTCCTAGACCAAAACCAAGAGAGAGAGAGAGAGTTGGAAGAAAAGAGTTGCTTCAACAAAGTTTGGCTTGGAACTTAGGAGAATTTAAAGGAGATTTGAGAAATTAGGCTCCTACACCTAGAATTCAAGATTTAATTTAGGGAGTTCTTCCTCTTAATTATGAGTTTAAGTTATTTCTTGCATGGTTCATGGAAGTTTGGAGTTTAAAGTCAAGAATTGATTTAAAATGTTGAATTGAGAATTAATCCATGCATGCATGTGCATATTCTTGAATTTTGAGGTTGTTTCATGAGAATTTTCACATGCAAGTTCATATTTTTGTTATGGTCCATGAATTCACCATGATTTTGAGCTCAATATTGCATTTGATCTTGTTTTGGAACACTAGAGTCCATGGGAACTCATGCATGTATGATTTTGCATTATTCTTCGTGTTTACACTTAATTTTGTGTTCAATCAGCTTACTTTTGGGGTTGATTTCATAAATTGATCTTTGAAACATGTTGTGCTATGAGTTTTCAAATGTTTTCCAGAAAAATTAGCCCAAAAGAATCGAGTTTGAAGCTTTTAAAGTTGAGTTTTGTGCTTGAGGATCAATTTGGAAATTCCAGATTTTGGATCCACGCTCGAGCGTAGGACTCCACGCTCGAGCGTACACTCTGAGTACATACACTTCTGCTCGAGCGTAGGAGGTCACACTCGAGCGTGAAATGCATATGCCCAGAAGTTCATGTGTTTTGCAGTCCGCTCAAGCGAGAGAATTCATGCTCGAGCAAGGACCTGAGTCTCACGCTGGAGCGGAGGTCGAGCGTCCGTCGAGCGTAAATATCGTGCATCCAGTACTTTTCATGAGTTTGCAGTCCGCTCGACCGAGGAAAGTCACGCTTGAGCGGAGCTTCTTTGTTTGCATGTCCGCTCTAGCATAGAAAGCCACGCTCGAGCGATACCCCTGTTTTCAGCAAATTTTGAAAAGTGTTTTAAAGTACATCTTTGTATCCTCATTCCATCCTAGGCATTCCTAGGCCTAGTTTAAGGCATCTTAATGAGGATAATGTTATAGAACCACACCAAGTCAAGTTAAGGGGCTAAGTTATTAATCCCAAGTGTGTAATTTAGTGTGTGTTCGTTCTGTTACTGTGTAGGGTTTGCATTCGAGGACGCTCATTAACCTGTCTGTAGCCCAGTGCTCTGTGAGTAACAATGTTGTAAAGATATGTTCAATTATGATTATTTCTGAACAATCAACTGTACTGTTTTCTGAAGAGACTCTGTCGACTGAATGAATGCTTGTCCTATTTTATGAACTGTACTCGTGGCATCCATAGCAACTTACTGTTACTGTACTATTACTGTACTGCTACTGTCACAGAGATCTCTGTCAGTTCCAATACTTGGAACCAATACTGTACACTGTTCTGATGGCCATCAACTGATTGTTTGGTCTCTTAAGACCTACTGCACTGTTTTGTTATTGGATGTACCACATATGACTGCTATGGTTTCTAAGTGACTGATATGACTGTTTAATTATTGAAAGGACATTCATTCTCAACCTCTTTACACAGCTGTTATTCACTGGGCTTTAGCTCACTGTTTATATTTATATGTAGGTGTCCAGGCACTGGATCAATGCTAAGAGCGTCAAGCTAAGCTCTTGTTTTGTCAAGCCAACCGTCGTGCCTCACTTCGAGGTTCCCAGTCTGTTCAAGCTAAGGCTATTTTGGGGTGTCTCAGTTTCACCCTTTGTTCCTGTTCTATAATAAATGTTTAAGACTTGACTGTACAGCCATGGTGACGGGATTTGGTCCCTAACCTAAATGTTTTGTGTATTTGAGATGTATATATGTTCTGTTTATAAATGTAGTTTGTTTATAAAAGTCTTTTCGCATTCAGACTGTCACATCTCATTGGACATCTATTATTTGCTGTTTGGCTTCCGCCAGCCCCTTACTCTGTATTACTGTCATTACTGCTAAGCAGGCCTTTGGTAATCACAGATTACTGGCCGGTTACAATGCTAAACCCATAGGGGCGGGTTTGGGGTCATGACAGTCATCTTCCACTTTGTAGTATTCCTCGACTTTCTTCATCAATGACTAGACTGTTTTGGGGGGCCTTCTGGTCAAGGAACTGCGAAGGGCACTGTCAGGATGCAACCCCATTTTAAAGTCGGGGATGGCCATGGAGTCGTTGCAGTCATCATCCACAAGATTAAAGCATTTCCAATAGCGCGGCGAATACGCTCATAAGGTTTCCCCTGGTTGGATTTGCATTGCCCAAAGAGAGTCGGCTTGCTTCGGCTGGACCTCATTGGTGATGAATCTTTCCCTTAAGGATTTCTATAATTGGTGGAAACTCTTAATCGACGCCGGTTCCAACTTATAATACCATCTGACAGCCAATGGTCCCAAACTGCTCAGAAATATCCGGCACATGAGAGCCACGTCATCTGCATGCAGCGTCATGGCTTGCTTATAATGACAGATATGGTCAGTGGGATCCGATTTTCCATCATATAAGGTGAACGATGGGGCCTTGAACTTTTTGGGCAGTATTGCCCTTGCGATCCGTCGCACAAAGGGGTCATGTTGGTCCTCTTCGTCTGAACCATTTCTTCTTCTCTTACTCCGTGCACGCGGACTTCCTTCAGAAGAACTGGAGACTTCGACTCGCCCCTTTTTTTTGGGTTCTGGGGATGAGAAGTCAGAATCACTGCCACTATCTTGTCTTCGAACTCGAGGTCGTTGACCATCCTTTCTCAGAGGTTACGGCAGATCTTGGCGCGCGGCCTGTTGGGATTTTTCCACCTCTAAGGCCAAATCCTGTTGAAGACACTCGTTCTCAGCCATCATGTTCTCCAACCTCTGTTCGTTTTGTTTCGCCTGATCCATAATCACTTGCATTGTTTCATCAGCTAAATCGAAGTTCAAGGCTCTTTGTGTAGCAATGTTTTCTGGTCCCAGATGGTGCTTGGAGTGGTATCGACTCGTGGCGTAAGGTTGTCAGCGACTGCAAGAGGATCTTCTGTCACACCCGCTATGGATGTACTAGAGTATTCCCACAGACGGCGCCAATTGTGGAGAAGTTGTTCGGAAATACTCTTTGGATCCTGTAGGACGCTCGTGATCCTCAGCTAGCCACCTAAAAAGGAATTAACACTTCGGTCAGGGATGCCGGTATCAGCACTCTGACGAATAAATCAGAGTATACTCTCTTGGTTGCTTGTAAGTTAAGTTTTTTAATCTTTTTTTTTACATACCTCCTTTTTGGTTACTGTTCTTCTATTTATATACGCTCATGATCCTTAGGGTATGGCCCACTCTTAATCCCTCGTGTGATTGTTCATTCGGCCTTCTATTTGTTGTATTCCTACTTCTATTCGGCCCTCCGCTTAACTGGCTTTATGGCCGATTAGAATGCACGGCACCTAGAACGTAAGAGACGGACGAATATACTATATATCCTGATTTTGTAAATATGTACTCATCCTATCTGAGTCCTCTATTATTCGGCTCCCACAAGCCTAAACACAGTAACAGTAGGTACCCCACAACGTCGTGAATGTAATTTTCTCTCTGTCCTCGGGGCCATCAGAATCTGGTTGTACCCGAAAAACCGTCCATAAAGGATAGCAATGCATGGCCCACAGTGAAATCCACTAACTCATCAATATGTGGCAGAGGAAAGTCATCCTTCGAACTGGCTCTATTCAAGTCCCGGAAGTCCACACACACCTAGATTCTACCATCCTTTTTTGGCACTAGGACGATATGGCCAACCAACTCGGATATTCAGATACTAACAAGAAACCTGCCTCGATCTTCTTGGTGACCTCTTCCTTGATTTTCAATGCCCATTCCGGACGGATTCTATGCAACTTTTGCTTGATGGGTCGGGCCTCGGGATCAAAAGGGATCTGAAGCTGTACAATCTTAGGATTGATTCCAGGCATGTCTTCGTAAGACCACACGAAAACATCTTTGAAATCTTTTAATAAAGAGACTAAGCGCTCGCCCTCCTCTGAAGACAACGTGGATCCGATCTAGACCAAACGCGGATCCTTCTCAGTACCCACATTAATATGAATGATTTCATTAGCACAGGGTTTAACAAACCTCTCCTCCTCTCGATTAATCAAGTTTTTCAAAACCAGAGGAATTCCTTCCTCTTCATTTTCATTAAAATTCTAAAAATCTTGGTTAATACAATAAATAAACGGCACAGAGAAATACTCAGAATCGACAACGTTCTCATTCATAAGTTCTGGCTCCTCGGTTACAACTGACTCAAAAGCAAAAGAAAAAGAGGACCTGGACAAGGCCTTGGCATTCGAGTTATCACCCCTGGGAATACCAAACTTAGACTCGGAAGAACCAAAATCTGATCCCGACCCCACAGATTTAGTGGAATCAGATTCTAGCTCATCACCAGACTCAGAACTAGACAGATAGCCTTCCTTCAGCTGCCAGATAAGATATGGTGCCTTTGATGCATCCAAAATGCTGTTGGTTGGGTTCACACCCAGTTCTTCCCCTATCATGGAGATGGTAAGGTTATCCCCCAAGTTCTCTGAGTCAGCCGTAGGATCTGTAAGGAGACAAGCCAGTGCTGCCCCTATTCCAAGTTCGCTGTTGTCTGAGTCACTTTCCATGCTCTATTCAGCTTCAGTACTTGGTTCAGCCTTTTCCTCGGTATCACTATCTTGCAGCTACAGGTCAAAGAAGATTTCGAACCCGAGAATACACTGCTTTGCGAAATTCATCCAGGGCTCGGGAAAGCCGCAAAAGAGGAAATCTTCTCCCTTCCAAACAAAGTGGCCATTCAGCATTCCCTGGATTGGCCTGTGGATGAATTCATAGTGTTTCCCAGTTTGCTTGGCCCTAGCTTTGCCTTTGATTTCTTCTCATTTCCTGATCCAATCCTCTTTGGTGGGTACACAGCCCAGACCAAAGGCATGTCGGTTATGCAGCACGTCTGCCAATGCTGTGACACCTTTCCGACTACTTCTTCCGAGTCCCATTCCTATCACATGTTGTAGTTTATTCATGAAATAGATAGACTAGGCGCTAACATAAATGTTCTCATCTGCAGCCAAAATAGTCTACACTACCCGGGCTTCAGCCAGAGTGAACCCTGAGAGGAATACATCTTCCTCACCATGAGTGATCTCCAACACTGGTATAGTTACCTTTAGCGAGGGATGGATGGATGAATTCCTGAAAACAATCGCCACTTATTTCCCATAAGGGTACTTCAACATTTGATGGAGGGTGGAGGAGACAGCTTTCACATGATGCAACCAGGGCCGCCCTAATGGTAAATTGAAGGTGGTTGGCACATCCAGGACATAGAACTCAACATCTTGCTAAGCTGGGCCCACTTGGACTCTAATTTGCACCGTGTCCATGACCTCGTTGCTCGTATTATCATATGCTTGAATTACTTGGGCCGTGGGCACAAAGTCTGCTGGTCTAAGGCTGATTGCATAAGCTGTGCGGGAAGGACAGACATTGATAGCTGGACTGGTATCTATCAACACCACCGGTACCCATTTCTCCCTATACTCCACAGATATATACATGGGTTTGTTGTGAGCTGAGCCTTTCGGCGGCAGTTCTTTGTCAAAAAAGGTTAGGGTTGGCCTGGCGCCACCTGGGAAGACCAATCCCACGTTTAGGGGTAGTGTCAGTGGACAATTTAACTTTGTCCATTGCTGACAGTACTGCATGTCGATGTACCCGAGAGGCCATGAGAAGACCCCAGATTGAAATGTCAGCTTGAATTTTCTTAAGCTGTTTCAACACTGCCTCTTCTTCCAGTTGTTTCTTTTTCTGTCTCTCAACCTCCCTGCCTTTTCCAGATGCCTCAGCTTGATCTAAGTGCGGTGGCTTAAAATACCGCCCACTTCTTGTCATGTGATCTATTTCTTGCATGTATCACGTGTTGTCTGGAAGGCACTCACTCTAGTCTTTATCAGTGTGAGCCAGATGCAGATCGTTATCATTCCACCATACACCTTCAACAGCCGACAAACAGTTGTCCGACTTTGTTTGTATTACCTTCACATCACCGGTGTCCCCCATAGGGTGTTGGGCTATTAAAACTTCCTGGTTGTCTTTAATGCTCTCTCGTTCAAACTGCTTCAGTGCAGCTTCCTGTTCTGTGTCCACAGTGCTCACAGCGCCTAATTCCTAAGCTGAATTTTCCATGTCGACATTTTTCGGCAGCTTTCCCTTTTCATTGGCCCTTCTATCCACTGCAATAATTCCTGCTTCCTTTTCCTCCAGTTTCATTTCAGTTTTTTCCTCCTTGTCCGACTCATTACTTAGCCATCCAAAGTTGTCCATTGATCTGTTCAAGTCGGACCAGCCAATCTGCACATCTATTTGGTCTTGTTCGTCAAAGAATTGCAGGTTGTCTAAATCCTCCTCGAGTTCTGCCTAATCATCCAACCCCTGGCTCAGGCCATCTTCCCTAACCACATTAACCTCTACCAGAGTTGGCAACACCAATTTAGGCTTAATTTGACCAATTGGCACAATGTAGCATCTTGGATCGTACACCCCCTTAGGCAAGTCCTCAGAGCTCTTTGACAACGGACTCGTACTTTCCTCTAAGGCCAGCCTCGTTTCTTCTGCAACTGTCACCACCACAAGCTTAGGTTAAAGTGCGAACGTGTCCATCATGCACAAATTTGTGCTTTTAAGAATGAACAACGTCGGTCTTGGTAGGTGGTAAGGGGTAATATATACGCTGAGGTCGTAGGGGATGGCCAGTATATGGATTAGGTTTAGATTTTGAGGTGGGGGAACTTGATTGTGGGCTGGGAGAGGGTTTATAGTTACATTTGGTTTCTGGGGTGGTGCGATCACCTTGTTGTCAATGAGGTCTTGAATCTCATGACGCAGTCAGAAGCATTGGTCAGTTTCATGACCATGCTGTTGGTGAAACGCACAATATTTTGTTGGGTTGTGTTTGGGTGGAAGAGGATCAGGTAATGAGTGGGGTTCTAATGGTTTAAGGTGCCTTTTTTTGAGCAGCACCTTCATGGCTTGATATATAAGGCAATAATGCCATGAATCTACTCAATCTAGATGCAAATCGTAGATACAAAAGAAGATGCCAAGTCTGAATCAATTATCACATAAGTATCTTGACTGCAAATAGAAAGGGTACCAGCGACAATGGCCTCGTTATTCTGTGTATTTCCCGAGACAAGTGCAAAGACACTCCCTTACCTTAGTGTGTCTCTCGTAGCAATAGGTCTTGCTATGTTTCTTGGCATTGGGATGAACCCAATTGCACTAAAAACTAGCCTTCCATTTCTCTGTTCAGGTTGGGGACAATCTCTGACCATATGTCCGGTCTTGCCTCATCGGAAACATGTCCCAGAAGTACGGTAGCAAACTTCCCAGTGTTTCCTACCACATTCATTACATGTTGGTGTTGTATCCCTTGTGGAGTTTGAAGGGCTCGTTGATCCCGTATTTTGCTTTTTAAAAGATCCCTTCTTTGAGAGAAAGCCTTGCTTCTTGTTTTCCCATTCAGACTATTTAATATGATTTGTCATGTTAATTTCAGACATTAGGATTCAGTCCAACACATCAACGTAAGCGGGTAGTTTCAACACATTAACTCTCTCTAGAATTTCATTTCGGAGCCCATCTTCGAATTTTCTTGCTTTCTTGTAATCAATGTCAACCATATGTGGTGCAAATCTGGCCAACTCTTTGAATTTTGCTTCATACTCGGCTACTGTCATGCTACCTTGCTTGAGTCCCTCAAACTCAGACACTTTTCGATCACGAATGCACTGTGGAAAATATTTCTCATAGAAAATTTTGAGAAATTATGCCCAATCAATTCCTTCATTGTCTTCTTTGGTTAGCATCCACCATCTTCTTGCCTCTTCCTCTAGAGTGAATGTTACCAACTGAACCATTTGTGCCTCACCACATGGAAATACTTCAAGTAATTTCACAATTCCAAGGACCCCAGCATCAGCTTTTAATGGGTCTACCCCCTCCCATGGAACAACGCTGGTTTCATCTTCATAAATTCTTTAGTGAGGGCAATTGTACCATCATCAATTTGATGATCTTGCACAGGTGGTATTGGCATTAGTGGTAGGGGTGGGAATTGTTGCCATTGTTGTTGCCATTGCTTTTGTTATCTTAGACTTTCTGCCATATCTTGCATCATTCTCTCCATTCTATCTAATCAAGTAGTGGAGGATTCTTCTATCTCATCGGCTCTTGTTCTTATCATGTTCTACATAAACTTATATTGTGACAAGTATAGAGATATGCATAGATACACGTAGGCATAGTTGTACACAGGTACATATTCTCATATGTACACATATTTGCAGAGTTAGAATGCACATAAGAATATATTTTCAAATGAATGCAATCTTAAGTCTTTTCTAGACACTATCTTGCTCATTTGGACAAGTGTGTGAGTTATTGACTTGTGCTTTGATATCAATTGTCACGACCCAAACCCGCCCCTATGGGTTTAGACCGTAACCAACCAAAAATCCTAGATTATCCGGCCTCAAAGACAGAATTAACAAAAATATTTAATATTAAAGGGGCCACAAGTGGAAGCAGACTAACAAATTTTGTCCAATGAGGCATATCATAGACATCTCATTCAGTTAATAACTCATATTCATTCATATACAAAAGATACTATAACATCAAGACCATTCACAAGATCATTTCATACAAACTAAAAAAAACTTATATATAGACGAGTTCAGGCATGACCAATAAAAACAAATAAAAAAACAAAAGCCTCATGCATGAGGCTTCTTGGGCTGACTCCACAAAAACTCGGTGTTCCTTCACAGGTTTACTAGGGCTGGGGTTTGACGTCCCAGTGCTCACCTACATACATATATATAAAAGAGTCAACGAAAGCCCAGTGAATAACATCATAGTATGAATGAGATTCGAATTAGACAAAATTATCTGAGATACTCTTTCCTTTCATAACAGATTCAAGTAGATCATAATTATAGAATAACGACCTCTGGTCTAACACAAGACAAAACGACCTTAGGTTCAACACATCACAGAATGACCTCAGCTCCATCACATGACAGAATGACCTCATTTCCAACTCAGATATACAGAATGACCTTGGGTCCATTTCAGATATACAGAACAACCATGGGTCCATTTCACATATAAAGAACAACCTTAGGACCATTTCACATAAACAGAAAGACTTTGGGACCATTTCACATATACGAAACGACCTTGGGTCCATTTGTCAGATATATGGAATGACCTTGAGTCCATCTTATGCATTCATTTTTCATCAAACACATTTACAGACATGATGTTGTTCAGACAGATAGAAACTCATTCATACTTGCAAAATCATAGTTTCGGAAAGCTTACCACAATAGGACATTTAGAAAATAGAGTAAATAAGAAAATCTTTACTAAGATATTACTCACCTTGAGTAGGTTGATGTTCTTCCACAACGTTCAAACCTACACAATATACATAAGCACACACATTGGAACACATAGTTCTAATCGAATAATTCATTTTCTCTTTTCTAATTCAGTCATTCTTGTTAGTTTCTCTTGTGTACGTTCCTCAATGAGTCATAAATCATGCCTAAGAATGCTCAGAGAGACATGTGGACCAAAATACGAGCACAAAACGTCTTTTCAAAATATGCTAAAACAAGGGTCTTTGTTCGAGCCAACTATTGGTCGCTCTAGCGGTCACATAAGTCTGCAAAAGTATAGGATGGGTCTCTTGTGCACTCAAGCCAACTATATGTCACTCTAGTGGATGCAAAACATATAGTTAGTTCACTCAAGCCAACCTTTGGTTGCTCAAGCGGTTTGCAAAGATAGCAAAAATGCTGGGAGCTCGTCAAGATCACTCGAGCCACCACTTGGTCAATCGAGCTTTCTGTAGAATTTCTGAGTTTTCCAAATTGCTCGTTCAAGTTCAAAAATGCATCTTTCATGCTCACAACTTACATGGCTTACTAGAAACATGTAGAAACTCTGTATAATGCATAAATTCATGGAAATTATAAAACCATATTCTCAAATCCATTTCAATTTTCCAAACCAAAGTTCAAAACTCAATGTTTTTGCCATGCAAATAATGAATTGACTTTCTTTCTTTTCACAACTCATGAACTTAACAAATTTGAGCTTAAAAGCTCCATGCATGTATGAATTTATGGAAAAGCAAACTCAAAGATGAAGCATTATGCATGCACGCTCAAATTAACTTACAAACCCAACAAAGATGATCAAAACTAAACTCAAATTCCCAAAACTTCACATATTCATGCATGTATATGAATCTAAATCACTTCTTGACTTCTTTTAACAAAATATATTCAAGAGATCACATATAATCCATGAACTCAACTCTAAAACACATAATCTTCAAGAGTTGAGGGTTAAATTTTTACCTAAAGTTTTCAAATACATTTGTTCTAACACAGTCTTGGCCAATTCAAGGTATTCCTTCAACTTTCTCTTCAAAATCTCACATACTCTCCCTAGAATGTGAGTTGTCTCTCTCTCTAGAGCTCTCCCTTAGATTTTGCACTCAGGAATGGAACATGTTGAGCTCAAGAATGAGCCTAAGGCTTAATTATATAGTTGGGATAAATGAATACATCAATTAGGACATCAAGCTAATTAAACTCAACTTAATTAATTAAACTGAATCAATTTTTAATTAACCTTACCATATCATTCTAAAAATTCCAATTAGTCTATTCATGTAGCCAACTTCGGTTTCTGAAATCATTTAAGCCACCAATTTCGAATTCTGAACAGAAATCATAACAGATAGTTTCCAATTTAAACAGATAATTTTCAAATCAGTCAGATACACATAAGTTAATCACATGGCACATATCATAATTATTAATTAACACATAATTAAATAAATATAATCATAATATGCATATAGGGGTTGTCACAGTCTTCCCATCTTAAGAAGTTTGGTCCTTCAAACTTGCATTATCTTGTATCAGAAATAACTCGGAATACCTTATATCAAAAATAGATCAAATACCTCGGTCTCATATCATCCCCCATTCTTGCAAGTGGTTCCTTTCATATCAGCCGTATCACGAAAATTCAATCCATTCTCATTTGTCACATAAGTTCGATTCATTTCTCAATCATTCAATAGTTCACAATCCAATTCGATTATTCAATTCAGTGATCCATGATAGTCATTCAAAGTCATTCGGGATATAAAGCAGGTTCAGATATTAATCCCATTATACCAAAGGTAACACTGAAGTAATCAATCACGTGTTGTACATATCCCATAGCATGAATTGCACAATCTGATAACAGTGAAGCAACTAATTTCTACTATAATACATATTCCTAATTAGTCAAAGCTAAGCATTATAATCAAATCGGTCTACTGTTAATAGTTCCAATAACATTGAATTAAAATATGGTAACACATAAGCAATCATTCTCTAAAACAATCAATCACTGGACTTGCACGATTCAGTTTATCTATAACACGTATGTTCCCAATAGTGGAAGATCGGTTCTCACTAGTGTTCATGATTAGATCAGTCTGTTGGGAGTCCACATAAAGTCTTCTAAATAAGTCAAGTATTCAAAACAGATCCAAGTTCTAGGTCTATCAATTCTCTTGACAAAGGTAAGCATCCAGTCATTTGTTCATGAACAGTTTATAATCTCCCAATATCTCTCGTAAATGAAGCCAAATCAGATAATGGTTCTCAAACCAGGTAAAGGTCTTATCAAATCAAATCAAACAATGGTCCTATCAGATCAAATAAAATAAAAGTTCTACCCCATTATTCTCAAATAAGGTATTTTTGGTTATATAGGTCACATTCTAATCGCTAAGGTACATAATCAATAATTTCACAATTGTTCTAAGTTCGTTTGTTCTCAAGATCATACATAAGAATGGTTTATATCAAAGTGTTTCAGGTCATACAATATGGCATTCTCTAAATAAGTTCACATCTAGATACACAGGTCTGTAGTTGTTCATAACACAGAATTCCTCGTTGGCACATAATATAGAATTCGTTATGCAAGAGTTCCAAACAAGTCATATAATCACAAAGTCATAGTCCCAATGGTCTAGTTAGTGGAAATAAGCGATATAACAAACTATCCCAAGCAAAAGTACAAATATATATGTACTTAGAATCAATTAACAGTCCAAATATGTATTCACAAACACAAAGCCCAAATGTTTGCAAAACAAATTCCCCAAATGAAGCAGGTACACAATAGACAAGGCAATAATTCCATAAATCTACTCAATCTAGATGCAAATGTTGTAGATACAAAAGAAGATGTTGAGTCTGAATCAATTATTACACAAGTATCTTGAGCGCAAATAGAAAGGTTACTTGAGACAATGGCCTCAGTATTCTGTATATTTCCTGGGACAAGTGCAAAGACACTCCTATACCTTAGTGTGTCTCTCGGAGCAGCAGGTCTTGCTGTGTGTCTCAGCATTGGGATGGACCCAGTTAAACTAGCAACTAGTCTTCTATTTCTCTGTTCAAGTTGGGGACAATCTCTGACCATATGTCCGGTATTGCCACCTCAAAAACATGCGCTAGAAGTACCGCAAACTCCCCGCTGTTTCCTACCACATTCACTACATGTTGGTGTCGTATCTCTTGTGAAGTTTGAAATACTCGTTGATCCTGTATTTTGCTTTCTTAAAAGATCCTTTCTTTGAGAGAAAGCCTTGCTTCTTGTTTTCCTATTCAAACTGTATAGTATGATTTGTCATGTTAGTTTCAGACATTAGGGTTCAGTCCAACACACCAACATAGTTTCAACACATTAACTCACTCTAGAATTTCATTTTGGAGCCCACCTTCGAATTTTCTTGCTTTCTTGTAATCGGTGTCAGCCATATGCGGTGCAAATCTGGCCAACTTTGTGAATTTTTCTTCATACTCGGCTACTGTCATGCTATCTTGCTTGAGTCCCTCAAACTCAGACATTTTTCAATCACAAATGCACTGTGGAAAATATTTCTCATAGAAAATTTTGAGAAATCATGCCTAATCAATTCCTTTATTGTCTTCTCTAATTAGCATCCACCATCTTCTTACCTCATCCACTGGAGTAAATGCAGCCAACTGAACCTTTTGTGCCTCGGCACATAGAAATACTTCAAATAATTTCTCAATTTCAAGGACCCAAGCTTCAGCTTTTAATGGGTCTATTCCCCCATAGAACAATGGTGGTTTCATTTTCTTAAATTCTTTAATGAGGGCAATTGTACGATCATCAATCTGATGATCTTGTACAGGCGGTATTGGCATTGGAGGTGGGAGTGACGGTTGTTGCCATTGCTAGTGTTATCTCAGACTTTCTGCCATATCTTGCATCATTCTATTCATTTTGTCTAATTGAGCAGTGGAGGATTCTTTTATCTCATCGGCTCTTGTTCTTACCATGTTCTACATAAACATATATTATGACAAGTACAGAGATATGCACAGATAAACGTAGGCGTAGTTGTACAGAGGTACATATTCTCATATGTTCGCATATTTGTAGAGTTGGAATGCACATAAGCATATATTTTCAGATGAATGCAATCTTGAGTCTTTTCAAGACACCTTCTTACTCATTTAGACAAGTGTGTGAGTTATTAACTTGTGCTCTGATACCAACTGTCATAACCCAAACTCGCTCCTATAGGTTTAGACCGTAACTAGCCAGTAATCCCAAATTACCTTGCCTCAAAGATAGAATTAACAAAAATATTTAATATTAAAGGGGCCAAAAGCAGAAGCAGACTAACAAATTTTGACCAATGAGTTGTGCATATATGGCATATCATAGACATCTCATTCAGTTAATAACTCACATCCATTCATATACAAAAGATAATGTAAAGTCAAGACCATTCACAAGATCATTTCATACAAACTTGAAAAAACTTATATACAAACGAGGTCAATCATGACCAATAAAAACAAACAAAAGACAAAAACCTCATGCATAAGGCATCCTGGGCTAACTTCACAAAAACTCGGTGTTTTTTCACAGGTTTACTAGGGTTGGGGTTAGACGTCCCATTGCTCACCTAAATACACATATATAACAGAGTGAGCAAAAGCCCAATGAATAACTTCATAGTAAAAAGGTTAATGAATGAGATTCATATTTAAAAAAAAAAAAAACCATACTTACAATTTTATGATTTGAAATACTCTTTTCATTCATAATAGATTCATGTAGATCATAATCATAGCAGAACGACCTCAGCCCCAACACATGACAAAACGGCCTTAGGTCCAACACATGACAGAACGGCCTCAGGTTGAACTCAAATATACAGAACGACCTTGGGTCCATTTCAAATATAGAGAACGACCTTGAGTCCGTATCACATATATAGAACGACCTTGGGTCCATTTCACATATACAGAACGACCTTGGGTCCATTTTTTAGATATACGGAACGACCTCAGGTCCATCTTATACGCTCATTTTTCATCAAACACATTTACAAACATCATGTTGTTCAAACGGATAGAAACTCATTCATACTTGCAAAATCATAGTTTCGAAAAGCTTACCACATTAGGATATTCAGAGAATAGAGTAAATAAGAAAATATATTTACTAAGATATTACTCACCTTGAGTAGGTTGATGTTCTTCCACAACATTCAAACCTACACATCATACATAAGTACGCACATTAGAACACATAGTTCTAATCGAATTATTCATCTTCATTTTTCTAATTCATCTATCTTATTAGTTCCTTAATGAGTCATAAATCATGCCTAAGAATGCTCAGAAAGACATGAAGACCAAAATACAGACACAATATCTTTTCAAAATATGCTGAAACAGGGGTCTTCGCTCGAGCCAACTATTGGTCGCTCGAACGGTCACAGAGGTCTGTAAAAATACTAGATGGGTCTCACGTGCACTCAAGCCAACTATACGTCGCTCGAGCAGATACAAAACATATAGTCAGTTCACTCGAGCCAATCTTTGGTCACTCGACTGGTCAGTAAAGACTACAAAAATGCTGGAAGCTCGTCAAGATCACTCAAGCCACCACTTGGTCGCTTGAGCGGTCCGCAGAGTTTCTGAGTTTTCTATATTGCTCTTTGAAGTTCAAAAATACATCTTTTATTCTCAAAGCTTGCATGGCTTACTAGAAACATGTAGAAGCTCTTTATAATGCATAAATTCATGGAAATTATAAAACCATTTCTCAAATCTCTTTCAATTTTCCAAAACAAACTCAATGTTTTTGCCATGCATGTAATGAATTGACCTTTTTTTTTTTTTTTTTTTTGCAAAACTCATTAACTTAACAAATTTGAGCTCAAAAGCTCTATGCATGTAGGAATTTATGGAAAACCAAACTCAAAGATAAAGAATTATGCTTGCATGCTCAAATTAACTTACAAACCCAACAAAGACGATCAAAAACAAACTCAAATTGCCAAAACTTCACATATTCATGCATGGATGTGAATCTACATCAATTCTTGACTTCTTTTAACAAAATATATTCAAGAGATCATATATAATCCATGAACTCAACTCTAAACACATGATCTTCACAAATTAAGGGTTAAATTCTTACTTAAAGTCTTCAAATACATTTGTTCTAACACAATCTTGACCACTTCAAGCTATTCCTCAAAGTTTCTCTTTAAAATCTCACTTTCTCTCTCTAGAATGTGAGTTCTCTCTCTCTCTAGAGCACTCCCTCAGATTTTTGCACTCAAGAATGAAACATGTTGAGCTCAAGAATGAGCTTAAGGCTCAATTATATAGTTAGGATAACTTAATACATCAATTAGAACATTAGGCTAATTAAACACAACTTAATTAATTAAACTAAATCAATGTTTAATTAAACTTACCATATGATTCTAAAAATTCCAATTAGTCTATTCATGTAGCTAACTTTGGTTTCTAAAATCATTTAAGCCACCAATTTCGAATTCTGAGTAGAAATCATAACAGACAATTTAAACAGATAATTTTCAAATCAGACAAATATACACAAGTTAATCACATGGCAGATATCATAATTATTAATTAACATATAATTAAATAAATATAATCATAATATGCATATTGGGGTCGTCACAAACTTGTTGTTCCTCCATAGGTTCACTAGAGCTGGATATCCAGCTGCTCACCTACATATATATATATAACGGAGTAAGCAAAAGCCTAGTGAATAATATCAAAGTAAAGAGGTTATATGAATGAGTTCTAATATTAAACAAAATCATTCTCGTAATAGTTTCGTATCAAAACGGAACGACCTCGGATCCGATATATAACAGAATAACCTCAGGTCAAACATATGACAGAACGACCTTGGGTCTATTTCAGATATACAAAATGACCTTGGGTCCATTTCAAATATACAAAATGACCTTGGGTCCATTTCAGATATACATAATGACCTTAGGTCCATCATATGCTTTCATGCTTGTCAATCACATTTACAGATCTTTTATGAATCAGACAAATAGAAAGCTCATTTATAACATAGAATTACAAGTATAGAAAACTTACTACATTGTAACATTTGGAAAATAAGATACCTGCAATATCTTTACTAAGATATTACTCACAAGATTGTAGTTGCTGACACGTCCTTGCAGATGGACCTATAATTCACAGAAACACATATGCACATTGAATCACATTGCTTATTCAATCCGTTCGTTAACTTAATTAATTCTCCTAAGCTTCTTTCTAACTCTTTAATTCATTTAGAATACTTAATTCATGCCTAAGAATGCTCAGAAAGGAATATGAATGCACATGTGATCAGAATATGTCTATTCAAAATATGTTGAAACAGAGCACTTCGCACGAGCTCAACATTTGTCGCTCAAGTGGACCACTTGGTCTGCAAAAGTATTGGATGGTCCGAATCTAGGCTCGATGGTCACTCGACCCAACGTTTAAAACAAAAGGTGGTCACTTGGGTGGTGACTTGGTCACTCAATCCAACTGCAAATGTCTGCAAAAATACTAGATGCATGATATGTGCACTCGAGTGATAGATTGTTTGCTGGAGCAGCGAGACAGAATTTTAGAATTTCCAAAGCAGAGTTGAGCTTCAAAACATGTATCTTCAAATCAAAAACTTGCATGGCTTGGTCAAAACATTGAAAACACTTAGAAACTCTTCCAAGAACATGGATACAAAACCAATTTTGCAAAATCAAAGCTCAAAACTTCTCGAATTCACCATACATGGCCCAATTAACTTCAAATTCTTTTCCAAAACTCTCAAAACATGGAATTCAACATCAAAACTTTATGAATCATGGATGCATGGATGATTTAACCTTGAATTCAAGCTTAGATGACATGAACCATGATCAATTACAACCTTTAACTCAAAATTCTATGAATTTAGTACAATTAAAACTTGAAATTTCATAATTAGATCAAATTGAAACTCAAACTTTCATGTATGTAGAAGTCTTTTCCAAATTCCTTTTCTTAGCTTTCAAAACATGAGATTGAACTTCAAAACTCCCTAAATCATGGTTGCATGTATAGTATAGTTTCAAAATTCAACTTAGACAACATATTCATGATCAAAAATGAAGATTCATAACAAAACCATGCATGCATATATGTCAAACTTCAAATTCTTATCCAAAGCTTCACAAACATGGAGATTAGCTTCAAAACAACTTAATTCTTGAATGCATGTATGATATGATCCTCAATTCTAACATGGATAACAAAACCTTGCTCAAAAGGATGAAACTCAATAAAACTATGCATGGATGTATGAATTAGCTTCAAATTCATCATTCTAAGCTCAATTCTTGCAATTTCTTTCATAATCTTCATGAACACACATATATACGGCTTCAATTTACAAATTAAGGCTCAAAATCTTACCTAAGGTCTTTAATGATACAAATTCTAGCAATATCTTGAGCCTCTCTTCCAAACTATTCAACCTCCAAGCCAAATTCTTCGAGAATCAAGTCTTTCTCTCTCTAAATTGCTCTCACTCTCACTCTAGAATGAAATTTTAAAATTTTTTAGAGAATATAAGCTCAAAATGTTTAAGGGTATAACTTAATACATATATATATATAAGTTGATTAGCTTAGAGTCTAATTAAGGCTTAAGTCCCCTAATTGAGTTTAAGTAAATTTAATCAAAACTTAATATTTCTGAATTGCATCAAATTTTAATCAAACTTTCAAATAGGCTCTAAAAATTACGCCATTCACAATAAACAAGCCAATTTCAGTTTTTGACGCCATTAAGGCCTTCAATTTTATATTATAACAAAAATCATAATAGATATTCCTACGATCAAAAGATATGAAGTCAAAAATCACATTAATCACATAATTAACATTCAAATTCACACATAGAACATAAAAACATCCATAATAGAGGTTTTCACCTTGCCTTGCCAAGCCAACCACCCAAAAAATTTGACTTTAGGTGGAGCATAGTTATTCCAACACATTGACCATATGTTGGATCAACCATGGTAATTTAAGTAGATTCAATCAAACTGAGAGTCTATTTAAGCTCAGCTTCAAATATAAAGGGATTTGTTCAAATTTAAGGCTAAGTTCATTGTATAGACTATAATCATTGATTAGTGATAAGATATCAGGTCAAGCATTCAAGCCAAAGCATGTGTTGCAGCATGAATTGCAGCTTAAGTCACAAAGTACTAATCAAGAACATAAGGAAAACATAGTAGAGGTTGAGCCACAGCTTGAGGTGCAGACCATAACTTGGCAACACAAGGCACAACAGTTCAGTACACAAATGCAGGCTCAGTATTTGACTACAACTCCATGTGCATGACAAGCACATGTAGCTAGAGAGTCATGTGGTTATAATAGAATTAGTTGTGGAGGTTAGCAGTAGAGTTTGTTAGATACTTAGAGAATTAGTTAGTCAGTTACTATAGCCATCTCACAATATAAATATCGGTGTTAGTCATTCATTTGTAAATCAATAAAGAAATGGATTTGTAACTTTCAATAATTAGGGAGTTTTAACCTTTGTATAATGGCAATAAGAGCATGATTTAGTTTAATTATTAGTGCATGCAAACAGTAGGTCACTAATTAACTGCATATAAATGTTCGCATAGGGATTCCTGCAGGACATGCTTGCAGCCTTCTCTACGTATCTTCACTTTTCGTCTTTGATTACTTATTTTTTCATTTTGTCTCATAGGGTGGCCGAAGCCAAATTAGTGTAACTTTTTCGCCCTTGATTACTTATTTTTTTATTTTGTCTCATAGGGTGGCCGACGTCAAATTAATTTTTATACGAATAATATTACATAAATTAATAAATTTTTTAATTTTTTACTGATTAATGTAATAAACTTTCAAATTATTATTATAAATCATGTTTCAAATACCAAATTTTATTATTGTATGTCATCTTCATAGATAAAAATAATAATTATTAAATCATTAATTTGTATAACATTTCCATCTCATAAAATCATGGCAACTCTAGTGGTCATTACAATGTCAAAACTATAATTGAGCATGTTATGGAGGAACTAAAACTCACAAGGTTTGGCAAATTCAGCTTCAAGTTTGGTAAAGTCAATTTGGTTTTGAAGTGTAAATCCTATGATATGACCAAAAACTAATATAAGAATTGTGTCAAATCAACATGTGCCATGGAATGGTATCGTAAAAACAAAATGAATTTTTACACTATAGCAAGTAAAAAAAAAAAAAAAATAGAGAAAATTTTCATAAATCTTGATATGGTAATGAGAATATTATTCTAATCTCTAACATCTAGAGAAACTTATCCTTTGAAACCAATATTTAGTCAATGCTCACTTGATGGAATCAACAAAACTTTCACGATAATATATTTTGTTATTTTTACCATATAAACTGTAAGTAGGATACAAAATCCAAAAATAAAATGAAGCCATAAGTTGCCAGTTCAAAGTGCAACAAACAAAATAAATTGAACATCAAGAGAGAACTCCGGATTTGAGACACAGTGTATATCCAACAGTCACTCAATGGAAACAAGAAAAACTATCACAAACATCACATTATTCCAACCACTAAACAATTGTGTTGATGATAATAATTTTAAGTCAAAACACGACACCATTACCAACTAAATCAGTTTTAATGGGATTGACCAGAGCACACACAATGACTTCATCGACAAAAAATAAAAATAAAAATAAAAGTGATTAAAGGAAATAACATTGTTGCTTAACTGAGCATTATCTAATAATTAGTCCTCTTTCAGCCAAAAAAAAAAAAAAAAAGAAAGAAAAAAAAAGAAGTGAAGATCATACATTATTTGCCTAATTTCTGCAAAATAAATACAATTGCACAAATTTCATAAATCAACAAGTTACTCTACACAACTTACTTGGCCCCTTCCTCAACGAATCCGAAGCAACAGGTAGTTCAATTCAATTCACCAAATGATATTCATGATTCTTCGAAGTCACAAATGCGAACGTTCAGTCTTCGAAGCCAGATCGAATGAAGTATCATGTGGAACACGTCAAACCGCTTTAGAGGCAAGTTAACCTCAAAGTGCCTCCTTACTTGCAGCCCTCTCCTCTGCAACCTTATATACTGCCTCTGCGAAATTCCCATTAAAATAGTCTTTAGGTTCGGAATGTCCTTCACCGAAACCTCAATCGAGAACGACTTCCAGTTTAGAACATCACTAAATGGTGCCACGTAATGGTCCTTCATGAGTACCGGAACACAACCCATGTAGAGTGCCTCGACCATTCGTGGGCTTGCTACTTCATAACCACTCGCGCAAATGCAGTACTTGCTTTTTCGCATCATCCCATGATATGAAACACCCTTGGGAAGGTACTTTTGAACTTGGACATCTTCGTCCTTGTTTTCCAAATGATCGAGAAGAATTGGCCTAATTGGGCCGTGGACCCCTCCGGCAAAGAAAACTAAGATTGGGCGTCGCGAAAGGGATGGACCTCTAAGTAAGCGATTTGTCGTGCCATCCGGGAGAAGGATTTCTGGAAATGATACGTTTTTCGAAGGGTTGAATCCTTCTGAGGTGTTTGCATTACATAGAGCCCAAATGGAATTTTTGTATAGGTAAGGAACGGAAGAGGAAAGCTCTGGCCCCTACAACACGACATTGCCAAAAATTAAAACATTGTTTGAGTCATTGGGATACTTTTTTTGGGTACATTAGAGCAAATAGAAAGTCGAACGCGTGACCTCCTAATGAGGAACACAAGTCCTGGCCATTGGGCTAAACTAGATGGTTGTCCTACTTGGGTACCGTATACAATTTACCAGTATATAGAGAGAATTGATAGTTGCACAAAGTCCAAACACGTAAAACACCCATGAAATATAATGTGTAACTGAGATTCATATTGAGTGTTACGTGGATTATATTTAAAATAAATCTAAACCACACATTGCACTTTCTATATATTTTTGTATGTTTTAATTATGTGCAGGTAGCACTATTGATAGAGAAATCATACACAACATATTATTTTCGTAATGCGCGAGTAATACAAGCAAAACAATGATTCCTTACCCAATCATGGCAAGCAAGCATGAAATGATCGGCCCCAAGGCTTCGATTCCAATAGTGGTATTTCCGCACGATGAGATTGGCACAATTGTTGACTGTTTGTTTCATCGTAGCCCAATCATGGGACCCATGCACATAAATAAAGTGAACCATAGATGTCACGCTGAATGGTAGGAAAAAGACATGGGCTTTGTCAGGATCTCTTGTGCGAAACTTGCTAACCTCCATACAATAAATAAAATTTCCCTCCATCGCGTATATGCTTTTGCATGGACCGTTGTGAAAAATTGGGGGCTCTCCTTCTTCGTAGACAAATACTTTGAATTGTTTTTCCATTTCCAAGTAGCTCCTTGAGTAGCAAAGAAGAAGTATTGGTGAGAGTTCCAAGTACATATTCAAAACTTGGGAATTTGTAGTTGTTGCATTAACTTTCCATTGTGTACTACTAAAGGTGTAAAAGTATCATTTTCGTTTTCTTTTATTTGGTTCCTGAAAACACTTGGAAATTTTTTTTTTCCAAAAACTCTTTTTGAGAAAATTTTATGAAAACACCCCTTTTATAGGAAACACAAATTAATTTTGAAAAACTATTTTCACAAAAATGAAAACGATGGATGCTTTCAAACTTTAAATTATTGCTTCATATTAACTTGAAAAATGATCCACTTGAGGTGCCTATGATTAATTGAATCCTTTTATTGGAATGACTCACTCCAATGGGTCCCATTCCATGAAATTACTCAAATTATAACAGAAAACCTTTCACTTTCAGTGTCCAAAGCCATACCAAAAGTAGAGGATTACATGTTTCCTAGAAAAAAATTTTAAAAATAAAAAGAGTACCTGTGAAAGGCGTTGGCATTCCAATTCATTGGACCTTCGGGAACATACTCAGGATCGTGTGTTTGATTTCCATTATTTCTAGCTTCTCTTATTGCAGCACGAACTCGTCCGAGACTGGCTTCTAGTTTATTTAAATTGCTAGGTTTTCGTTTCGATTCCACCTTCGGGGGAATTGTCACGACCCCATTCCGCCCCTAGTAGAATGGTGCCATGATGGCCAGTAATTCGAGATTACCAAAGGCCACTTACAAGAATCCACACACAAATCAGAGTATACATATGGGGCTTACAAATGCGGAAGCAATAAATCAAAACTAAGTAATCCATAAGAGCAGTGCATAAGTTAAATGAAATGTCATGCATCATTACATAGCTTTAATACAACAAATGAAGTACAAAAATACATCTTGACCAAAAGGCTTCTCAGCCATCAAATACAAAATACAATGAAAAAAATAACTAAGAAGCATGATCTTCAAGATGTTGCAAAACATAATCCAAAACACGTCGGCAAAACATATCGGCAAAAGACATCTAGGCGTCGCCGCCGCCTTGCTCATCACCTACATATATATATATATAGAGGGTGAGCTTGGATACTCAGTGAATGGTATAAGTAATAAAGGGGTTTACATGAATGATATCCGAGATCTTTTAACAAAGCAATACAAGGAATAAATCAAGTTCATCTATCAAATCTTTCAAAGCTTCAAGGGATGCTTACTAACATCAATATAATACAAGAGATGACATTCCGGACAAACAAACCCACGCGGTAAAACCGTCAGTGGCAAGGCAAGACGAGACAAGAGAGATCTCAAAATAATGGTGTCGTTGCATTATAGTCCCCGGACACTAAGGACTTGTGCTACAAATGCTTATAGTCCCCTAGCACATACGGACTTCCAAACTTTGTGCTACAAATGCTTATAGTCCCCTAGCACATGCGGACTTCCCGAGAATGTCATCAAAACAAGATACAATATTGGATACGCAAAATAAGAATAATCATTCATGCTTGTAAATAATTTCCGAACAGGGCAAAACAAGGTTTTATCAAAGCTTTATAACATATCTTTATTAAAATACCACTCACATAGCTCGTCGAACGTCGGGGTCAGGGCGAGTCCAAGTCTTACAAACACATGGCAAGTCTATTGAATGCACTTTTAAACAAGCTTCACATGAATACAAAATGATCTCGGCATTTGCCAAAACTAAATCAAATCAAAACAAACACTGTTTCTCATCTCGGGGAAACGTGCTGGGCACCAACCGGGTCTTGGCCGAGGTTCCACACCTCCTTGCCGAGGTGAGGTACCGCTGGCCACATTCAAGGAAAAATGAAGTCGGGAAAAATCTGGGTTTCCCTCTGCTCAAAAACATAAAGAACACGAACATGAAGAGCATGGAGGAAATGAATGCAAAGATCATGACTTATTATTATAAAATCTGAGATTTCATGCTATGAGTTTGAAAACATGGACCTGGGTACCCATACTTGAGGATCTTACAAAAACAAACACAAAAACATGTAACTTGTTGCAAACTTTCGGATCAAACGAGGCTTTTCTTTAAGAACTCATGGACACTAACTTTCTCTTTCTAAAACCAACTTTAAATCAATGCATGGCATGCAGAACAGATTCAATCGTGCAATGCAGCTAGATGATCAATAAGAACAACAAGAGTAGATTAAGATTCTAACCTTAAGACTCGAATCAAACGGTTCAAACTCCAAAGATTAAGCTTGTAATCTACTTTCTCACTCTAAGACTCTTCCTTCTCCTCCTAGAGCTCCTCTCTCCTCAAGAACAAAGATATAATACAAAATGATACATCTCTCTCTCTGCCGGCTGACTTAACACTCAGCTCGGACACGTGGCAACGGTTGGTTGGCTCAACTTAAAAAGGTGACTGATTGAAAAGACAAGACTATGACAAGGTGTGTTCAACAAGCTAGGCGGCGAGGGAACTCCGGCGAGTAATGACATCGGCTAATAACAAGACTTCGGCAAGCAAAGGAACAATGACCTCGGCTAGAAAGAACAACACTTGGCCTAGCTGTGCCACACCTCGGCCTAGATGTGCCACACCTCGGTCTAGGTCATACCAGTCCAGGGCAAGATCACTCGGGTTCAAAGGTAACATCTCGGCCCAGATAGTACACATCTCGGCGTTGGTGACAAACACCTCGGCCTAGATAATGATATCTCGGCCAATATGTCAGGGTGCGGGTGGAGGCCAACCAGAGAAATCCCAAGATGGTCCTAAGTGTAAGAGTATCAAAGGGGCAACCTAGGCTCAAGATGACCTCGGCTGAAACACACACACACCAATAAAGAACATAGCAGTCAAGTAACACTTATGCAAGACAAGTCAAGATTTGAAATGCAGCTTAATCAGAGCAAAATCATGTAAAATGCATATGAGTACAGTTAGGGCAGTGTGAGGGTCATTACAGGAATAGTGTGAGACTCATTTGTGGAACAAACAATTTGAAGTGCACTTATGGTGGTAATATTCAAGCTCGCTTCATTCTTCTGAACCTGTTGAGTTGATATACAAAAAAAATCATTCCTTTTTTTTTTCTTTTCTTTTGACACACAGCAAGATTTGAACACCAATCCTAGTGATGCCATGCTAACACTTTTATAACTGTGCAACAGCAGAGATGAAATTCTAAATAATAAATAATAATAATAATATAATTTTCTCATTCTTTGTAAATGAATCAAATTGCATCAATAAATAGCAATAGTAGGAAAAGCAAAAGAGGCTAAGTAATCCTATTTGTACGCAAGATCTCATTCCAACCAACCACACTCACCTACTTCTAGTAAATTTACCTTCACGAGAAACAACATGATATTTCATTTTTCCCTTAATTTTTTTTTTCTTTCAAAAATTTAAAATCCAAACACCGGATAAGAATAGCATTGGGTATAAAGCAACAAAAATAAATAAATAAATAAATAAATAATCTTGGAAAGAGTGCAACTTAAGTCTCTTTTTTTATATATAAGCCTCATTTGGGGTTTTATTTTTTTTAGTGGGTTTTTAGCTTTTTTATGAGGTGCAAAAAGCTTGTGTTTAGGAATGATTTTTAAAATTTAATGGAAAAATGTGATTGACTTGGGTGTATAATTGATTTTTTTGGGTAATTTTTTTGCTTTTTAATTTGAATAATTCTACAAATACTAACATTCTTACTAAAAATACAAGAGACCAAGGGATAGTTTGGGATGTTCTAAATAAGTGCACTTTTTAACTTTTTATATAAAAAATGTGTAAAGAAGTAGAAAAATTGGGTAGAAAAGTAAAGAGAAGATATTGATAGATATTGATAATTGTTGATAGATATTGATCGATGTGACTCAAATAAGTATATGTATGCAAAAAAACAAAAACTGCACTACACCTACCAAATGTAATTGATTGTCAAAAAATAATGATATTTAAACCTCCAGTAATATTTGGAAATGTAGTATTGCTCTTTTAGTTATTTATTTATTTTGAATTTTTTAACCTAAAGCCAAGTGCATTTTGCATTTTATTTTCTACATCATCAATTATGTGATCGTTTTCTTTTCAGGACAGTGATATTTTAGAGGTATTATTCCACATAATATTATGCATCTATCAAGTTTGATAGGATAAACATCATGATTCATGAGCAAGGCCCAAGTACAATCTAGTCAAAGGAATCATCTGTCTAAATATCTCATATCTTCTGGCTTCAAAAGCTCCTATTCAGCACACAATCAAATCGAGAGATTAATTTAGAGAGGTCATTGTGAGTCAATGAGGATTCAAATAGAGCGTCCCAACCTTCATCCAACCTGTCATTTTTGGTCAGAAAATCCAAAAATAAAATAATAAATAATAAACACTACAGGAAAAGGGGGATTTGGTGGCGTTTTGTTAACGACGTTTCTGTAAACGTCACTGTTGTTAGTATTTAACGGCGTTTTATAAACGCCGCATATTCTATTAAATAAAACGACATCGTTTTATAATGGGAGGCGTTTAAAAACGCCTCCGAATGCGGTGACCCACACGCGCCCCTTTTTGTGAAAACCTTATTTTGAATCAGAGCCTACATACGCACAGATCTCTCAACCCGTAATACATGCGCACAGATCTCTCTCTCTCAACCCTCTCCATCGAAGCTTAAATCAAAGAAGATTCACTACACCCGTGATTTCACCCTCTCTTGCTTCAAACCCTTTCGTTTCTCTCGATTCAAACCCCTTCATTTAGTAATCGATTAATCTGCAACCCTTCTCTTCAAGTATTCGATTCACCTCTTCGTTTATTCGATTGAAGTATTCGTAGATCATCGATTCGCAGATCAGTCTTATCTCTATCTCTAGTTCGTGTTCGAGTTCGCAGGTCTTTCTTCATGGTAAGTGTTGATCAGTCTTATCTCTATCTTCTCACAGTCAAGTTCGATTGAAGATGATACTTACTGATGGAATCATTCGATTCAGGTTTGCTAGGTTTTATCTAGATCAGATCGATCGATTGAAGATCTGTTGATCGATTGAAGGTGATTTCGAAGTTCAACCTTCTTCAGCTCGGTGATTCAATCTCAGATTCGTTCGGCGATTTCGAAGTTCTCTCTCGATTTCAAAGCTCGGTGATTCAATCTCAGATTCATTCAGCGAGGAAAGTGAGCACCATCATCTACCAGGTGAGCACCATCGCTTCAGATTCGCTTGTTTTTTTTCCCTAAATTAGCATGTTGAATTTTCCTAGCATGTTGAATTTTAATCTCTGTTTTTTTATTACCCTAAATTAGCATCAGTTTGGATTGATCAATCAGTGTAGCTTAGATATTTAGGTAGAATATCTGGTTACATTATTATTATTATTATTTTGAATTCTAAAATATAGAACAGTTGATTATATCTTGGAATGGATTGTGATTTTGTATTCATCATATTGAGAAAAAATCTAGCTTAATTCAATTTCTTGCATAATTTTTTTTACAGACAATAATAGATATTGATATTTGAACAATTTGTGTATCCACTGCTTTGCTTCTTTACATGTCTGATAGAAGAATGTAAATTGTAGTCTCTTTGTGAAGAGATTACCATAGCCGCCTTTATTCATAAGGATACAAATAAGTGTTGGTGCCAAAAATGATTAATAGTAATAAGAGTTGTGTTATCTTCCTCAAAATTCTCATCAATTCAATGTCTTCTCTGAAAAAAAAAGAAAAAAGAAAAAGTGCTTTCATTACTATTCATTTTTAATAAAGTTAATAAATGAACACTTTTGTTAATTGTTTCCGAATCTCCTTTACCCCATAGTTACTGGTGCGGTCTGGACATGGGAGCACAGGCAATGCCACAGGAATGCAAATGCCATCCTCATCCTCCAAATCAACACATCCGCAAATGCTACACTTTCTGTGGCTTTCACCACCCACCTTCACCTTCACCCTCACCCTCACCCTCTCCCTTGACCGCTGAAATGAAACCATAATTGATGTTCAAAGAAACAAATTTAGTAAATTAATTACAATGCCTCTCAACAAAAAAGATTGGCAATGATTCAAGCTTATTTGTAGTTTTTATCACTTGGGTTTCTATTGTTTTTCTCTAATAACTTCAACATATACTGAGACGGTTGAACAAATTGACAAACTGTCCTAGAGATCGACAGTGAGCAGGCAATTCTCTCCTATATATATACATATCTAATATGTTTTGTAATTTCTGCGCAGTATGGTAGCAACATAACTCACTATAGGTAAATATTCCTAATATGTTATTAATTATTAAATATGTTTTAAAACATATTAGATATGTAAATATTAGGAATATTAGGAAAATTTACATATTAGGAATATGTTTTATATATATAGGAGGAATATTAGGAATATTTACATATTAATAACATATTAGGAATATTCCTAATATGTTATTAGGAATATTACTCAAAACATATTAGGAATATTTACATATATTTACATATTAGGAATATTTACATATTACATATTAGGAATATTTACATATCTAATATGTTTTGATATTAAATGGCAGAAATCATATTAGGAATATTTACATGTCTTCCTACCACATCACGTAGCGGTAGTACATCACATGGCTCTGTTTCAGCTGGTATGTATCAACTTTGCTTGATATGTTCTTATGGTGTAAATAAAAGGTATGCTATAGCTCAATGATACTTTTTAATAGTTTAAAGAGTTTTCATGTAAATAACTCTCACTATTTAACAACCTATAGAGGGGCCTGGGTGGAGACCACTAGTTGATTGCTAATAATACTTTTTATTTTTTTGCTTCCATGCAAATAGTCTCTTTACACATTGAGATAAAAGACATGTACTCTATTCAAAACTTATAGTGATGGCTGCCATGTCCACTGGAGTGCAACTTTATTTGTGTTTATCACATTGAACTAACATGTTAACATCCTCATATCCACAAGCTAAAGCCAAACAAAAGGCGAAAAAGAATTTAAAGAAACAAAAGGCCAAAAAATAGTCAAATTTAAAATTTTTCAAAGAGGCCCCATCTAGCAGGTACAAAATGACATTACTACTATTCTATTATCTTATCTTTCTCTCTCTTATGTTACACTCAATTTTTTTTATCCTAGTCATATATTTATTTACTAATTAAAGCACACAATAATCCAAATACTCCCAATTTCACAACCTAACATTTTATTTTTAACCTAATTATATATGTATATATATTTGGAAAAATAAATAAAATGTTTTGTAGGTCCTAGCTCAAGTCAAGCCACACAAAAGCAGACAAGGGGTCCCACATATGTGCGTGGTCAATGGGGTACTAGTGAAGATGGCATTTTAAAAGTTGTTCCAAATGAGTTGAATCAAGTAGTTGAAGGACACACATCCCTTGCTTCACATTTGGGCGTTTTGGCACGAGATGGGAGTCTTGCACCACTCACTTTTACGACTTGGCATTATGTTCCAAAACAAAACAAAGATAACATATGGAGGGAGATAAAGGTATATATGGATATTTAATATGAAATAAGTTACAATTGTATTCCATATGAAATGCATATTACAAGTGTAGTTGACATTGCATATTACAAGTGTCTATAATTGTAATGTAGGCTCATACAGATGCAGATGAATCCATGAAGAGAACAATAATGGCTTCATTTGGAAAGAAATGGAGAGATTGGAAAAGTCGAGTGAAAACAATGGGATACAAACCCTTCAAGAATGATGCAGAAAGGTTGGCTCATCGACCAGATAGAGTACATGAGGATCAGTGGCGGGCTTTGGTCTACTATTGGGGCACTCAGAGTGCATCGGTAATATTTTATTTATGTGAAAAAATGTTTATATATGATAATTTTTTATAACATCTTAAATAAATTTCATATTTGACAGAAATCAAGCAAGAAGAATAGAAAAATCCGGAAGAATAAGACATTACATCATAGAACAGGCCGAAAGCCTTTCTCAGTAGTTCGATTGGAGGTATAATTATTCTCTCAAAGTTTATTTACACTGTCTCAAAGTTTGTAAATTTTTTATCACATCTTAAATAAATTTCAATTGACTTGTCATCATCATCCCTATTGCTTAGTGTCAAAATCGTGTGCTTTGCTTACTCCTGCGATAATTTAGGACATACAATTGTTAAAAAGTATAGGTCCAATTCACCTCAACTGTTCTGCTTGAATTTGTTGATGGTGACAGTAACCCCTCATCAACACAATAAGAAATTAAAACAAAAAAATCCCTCATTTTACTCATAAGCAGTTGAGATTTTGCTAACCAATACTTTTCTAGTATTAGTATTCTACATGTTTATACGTTGTCTACACTGCAAATCTTTTAAGCAAGTGGTTCAGGCCTTATTTTGACATGGCTATGTTGTTTAGTGTTCTATTATTGGTTCTTGATGATTTGATTGTGAAGTAGCTAGGACAATATTATACGTGCCAATAATTTCATACGGTTTGAAGACTTGGTATGTTGTTCAGAGTTGTCTGATATTGGATCCTTGTTTGATTATTGAAGTAGCCAAGACAGCTATTATACATGCTAAAGAGGTATCTCTACTCTACATTACAAATCTGTGTATGAAATGCTATTATGTAATATGTTAGTGTCGAGTACCAGAGAAACAGAATATCTATGCTTTTTGTTTGTGTATTGATTCTCTATGAAACATGGTATAAGCTCATAACTAGCTCTAATATTATTGATGAATTGAGCAGTCTAATGGGGGAGTTTGAAAAACTCCATTAGAAGTATGCTATCCATGAGAAGTAGTTTTTCTGTTTAGTCTTAGATATACAATTTGGTGTTTGAATCGTGCTTTATCAGCTATAAGCTATGGAGTGAGTTAAGATGTTGCTATAAGCTATAAGTAAGATTGTTGAATAGCTTCATATATGCTACATGCATATTATGTTAAATTTTGTTTTAAAAAAAAAAAACATGATGGGTACACAGCCAAATCGAGCCACTCTGCAAGAATGCAATTAATTCAGTGTTGCTGTTGGCTGAGTTAGTAAATAACTGTCTAACCACGAAACTGAATCAGCCGGCCTCCTTTGGGTAAGATTCTCCAGATGGGTCTGAAATTCTGACTACATATGGTACTTAGAGGCTCAGACACAGAGGCTATCGGGTGCAGAATGTACTGGTGCTTTAACATCTGTTGTCCACATACAGGTTCAACCCATGTTTGCCTCTTCCACATGACACTTCGTATTGAGCAATTTAAGCAGTTGATTGAGTTGGAAAGTTGCATTTTGACAATTGCTTCCTGCAATGAGTTCTGCTTGCATTGGGGTTTGCTAGTGCTACTTCAGGGTGAGGCAGGCTAATTAGTCTCTTATTAAGATTTCAAAGGTGCCGTTCTCCATATTTATCTATGTGAGATAGATGAAGTTATGTGAGAAGCTATGTGAGATAGATGAAGTTATGGCCATCCATGAGCTGCATATCTGGGCCATTACAGTAGGCAAGGTTCTGTTAGCTTGCCATGTCAAAATAAGGCCTTAAGCTGATGCAGACTTGGTGCTAGAGAAAGTGATTGACTATATCAGCAGGGAGCATAATATCAGTCATGTGACCATACAGATAGAGCATTAGTACTCTTAGCAGTGAAACAGATGAGTTGTATGAGCATTTGTTAATACTTTGCTTAGTTGTTTATTTTATTTACTTAACTTGTTCACATATTTAATTTGCTTAATTATTTAATTTTCTTATTTATCTTAAGAGTTTGGTTGTCTTTCATTTACAGGAGACAAAAAAGAACAATGGGGTTCCTGCTAGTCGGTCACAGGTGTGGATGGCCGCATACATGAAAGATGGGACGTCAAATAGTGATTCAGTTAATGAGGTTATGGTATGTGATACTACTTTATCTTTGGACTTTTTATATGATTTATATTTATATTGGAGGCTAATTATTGCATTCAAACTTGCAGACTCAAATGAATGAGTTAGCAGAGCACATGGAAGGATCTTCTACTGACCCTGCAGCATTACAGGAGCAAATCTTCACACAAGTTATGGGCCCAGAGCGACCTGGCCCGTGTTCGGACGTTTGGATTGGGACCGTCACCCACTGATGTTTTTGGAGGTGGATATAGGCGGTCACAAGAGCATAATCGTCTCTTCCAAACTCAAGTTCAGGAACAAGTTCAAGAGCAACTTCAACGGTATCAAATGCAGTTTGAGTCGAAGATGAATGAAGTAATGGAGAAACAAATTCAGGCTATACGCACAGATTTTCAGTCACGAATTCAGTTTTTGGAATCTCAATTGCAAGCTGCAGGCGTGCCCGTTGATCCAGTTGTTGCACCATCAAACCCATTACATAGGGAGCAGGTATTTTAATTATTTTTACTAGTTATTACTTTAAATTGCCTAGAGCTAATATACAACTTAAGTCTCTTATTGAATGATAGGTTGTGGATTCACTTAGTAGTCATCCCACTGTTCGGCCAATGTCACATCAACAACAATCTCATGCATTTTCATCCCAAGAGGTGAGCAATCATTTAATCAAAGCTTTTTTGACAAATAACATATCTTATTAATTACAATACTTGCTCTTATTAAATATAGGTTCACCTTTCAAAGAAAGAGAAGAAGAATAAGAAGAAGAAGAAGAACTAACAAGGTATAATATTAGCTTCAAATTTCATCCCTGCCCAAATTTTTGTCAACTTAAACCAGGTTGGCGAAGAAACATAAATGGATATAGGGTTTAGTATTTGTATATTTATCGCTTCGAATTATGCATTTTGGGCTATGTACAAGTGTTTCTAATTGATAGATCATTAAAACATGTGATGCTTTTGGAAGTTTAGCCACCATGCTCACCACAACACAGCTGAGAATTTCATTGCATTTGTATCCTGGAAAAAGGGGTTGACTAAATTCTTTCATCATATGTCAACTAGCTTTTGGAGTTTCTAGTGTCTGGGAGTTTCTAGTGAAACAGAAAATGGACATGATGTTGTTTCTTTTTGGTTTAGATAATCTACAGCAATAATTATAATGTTTTTTTATTTGGTTTGGTTTCTCTCATTGCCTATTCGATTCTATTCTTTTTTTTTTTTTTGAACATTTATGTTTAAACAGAGAATTATGCCTTTTACTGGTAAAGTAAAAAATGGGCTATGCATTAATAAGACTCACAAGTTTGATCCCAACATACTGTTTTTATCTTACTCTGGTCAAGCCGTAAAGCTTCTAATGCTGCTAATGCGAATAACTTGTCTGCACTTCTAATTTGATTTCCATAAATCTTCTTCTTGGGGACTGTTTACTTGTCTCAAGTTTGATATATTATTTTCAGAATTATGTGGTTCTAATATTGCAAAGTTACTTTTATTCTGTAGACTGTGATTTCTGCACTGCAATCTGTTTTACAAGAGGATTTCAAGGCTACTGAGATTGAGGTATTGCCATTTTCTTAGCGACTTCCTGAGTACTTATTTTTCTTCATAAGGTACTCTACAAGTCATTAACAAATTTACTTTTCTTGAACAATCTAATTTAGCCTAAATCATCTCACTGTGTGATATGTTCCACTTCAAAGGTCGTCACTTATTTTAATTACTATTTTATGATGTGTGCATCAGTGATTTTGTTTTATTTTCTATAGCCAAAGTGTCTCTCTATGCTTGGCATCCTTCAGAAGGTTCTAGAGCCTCATTTCGGCAAGCCTCTTGTGAGATAAATCTAAAGATATATCTTATTATGCTCTAATAACCCTTACCTAATGTAGTGTTGCTATAGGACAATTATTATTATTATTTTTTTGGTCAAGTATTATTATTATTATTTTATTATTTTAAGTTTTTTTTTCCTTCCCTTCAGTGAAGTATTCTGAATTCTGATAGCATCCATTGGTAGATGCACCTATCTTAATTTTGATTGTGTCCACTGCTAGATGCACCTATCTTGAATGAAATTCAATTCTTGGTCTAATCAAATACCCAATACTCCATTTCCTGCTACTTTTTGGTGTCACTATATATACAAATCTGATGCTTCAATCCATGAAATTGTGTTTCACAACATTTTGAGCGAGTAAGGTCCTCCATTTCGTTACCGATTTTCTACATGAAGAGATTTGTATGGATGTCTTCAATCAGGATGAACTTGGCATCATGGGTTTGGGAACATGAAGCTGACAAAGGATACACATTAATTTGAGTCACCTGAGGAGTAATGAGAACAAAAACAGTGAAAGATACACATTAATTTGAGTCACTTGAGGAGTTAAATGCAAGTTTTAATTTGAGTCTCCAGATCTGTTTCTTCTTTTCCTATGTGACTAAAAAATAGTTTGTCACACTGCATTCATGCTTGACACTGGTGTATCATGTATGTCTAGTGAATGTGCTGAACTGTTTGTTAGAGAATGTTTTATTTTGGCTGATTTGGTACCTTCTATTATCATAGATCATGAATAATTTGAGTTATGAGTTGTTGTTTTGTTTTCTAATTTTTTTATCATAATTTCAGAAACAAGCTGCCAAGAAGGATGTATTTTCAGTTGTTTGCTGAGAAGGTGGAATATTTCAGAGGAAAAGAAGGATGTACTTCCAGCTATGTATTAATATCTTGGAATGAGATTGTGATTTTGTATTCATCATATTCTAAAGACATACTAGAATCAGATAAGAACCTAGACAATAGAAGACATTGGCAATAATTCTACTGGAGAAAGAATCTTTTGGTGCGCTGTGATTTTTAGATATATGTTATTTTGTGGGTAATGGTGATTGAATATTAATTGAATGAAAAATTGAATTAATGCTTCATTTGTTATTTGAATAGGAGTTATTATTTTATATGTTAGTTTCATTATAGGTGTTTGAATGGGAGTTAATATTTTATATGTTAGTTTTATTATAGGTATTTTTTTTAATTTAATCAAATAAAATTAACACAATTTCACCCCAAAAAAAAAAAAAAAGAGATATGACGGCGTTTCTACAAACGCCTCTAACCCTCGCCACTAACGGTCATATTTTTCAAACAGATAAGACGGCGTTTCCAAAACGTCGCTAAATATCGTTGGTGACGTCAGGGTCTGTATGGTGAGCCATTTGGCGGCGTTTTTTAAACGCCTCCTATACTAATTTCACGACGTTTTAAAACGTCGCAAAGCTACAGCGACGCCCGCAGCTTCGACGTTTGGTACTAAACGCCACAAAATGAATTAGCGGCGTTTTTTATAGATATAGCGGCGTTTTTAAAACGCCGCTAAAAGCCGAATTTCCAGCAGTGAAAAGAACACAAAAAGCACTTCACAGTAATAATAATATTTTCTATATTTGTTCCTAGAGGAATTTTTTTAGGGAAAAATTACATGTCAGTGTCTATTCTATAAAATAATTACATATTGATGGAATAGTTTATAATTTTAATTATTAATATTTATAAAGTTTATCACTTATTTAAATTTTTTTTAAAAAGATTAGGCTGAATTATATATATATATATATTTTTCAACCATATTACATTCCACCAATATAGCATCTCTAATCTAGCCTAATGACATGGAAGAGAGAACAGAGAGATAGGGAGAGGAGCGTGGGCTTACCCCTTCACATAGTCCATTTCATATAATTAGGGGTGAATTGGTGATATCAAATTAGTAATGACAGTTTTCCAATCCAAACGATCTCATTTTCGCTTCTTCCCTTGTTCCTTACATTGCCTCACCCAAATTCTTTGCCTTTTATTTTATTTTATTTTATTTTTAACTCTTGAACTAAAAATTAAGTATTTAGAAAACAATTTTATATAAGTTGACTGAATCTCCATGGTTTTTACCCCAATTTTTTTTTCTTTCAAGAAATTGCAGAATCATCACAAAGTAAACCCCCTAACACCCCCACCCATATATACATACATATAGACAAACATAGAGCACAAACAAAAAATATATATAATACATATATATATGTATAGAGGATTTTATTATCGGTATTTTTTATCATATACATAAATATACATATATATATATAATATGATATATAAATTATATATATGCATTAAAAAAATTCAAACACCACAGAACTAACTCACTAATAAGATTAAAAAGTTTTTTTTTGTTACAAAACAAGAAAAGAATGTGAAGGAATGAAATATATATTTTTTAAAAGAGTGTGACAAACAGTATATTTCACAGAAGAGTAATGTTAGAGATCACAAATATTCTATCACAAAAATTTTACCAAATGTCTCACATGGGTGTGGGACCCACACAATGTGGGTCCCACACCCATGTGAGACATTTGGTAAAATTTTGGTAGAATTTTTGAGGCCTCTAACATTTTTGTTCACAGAAGTAAAGGCCTTGCCCCTCATACTCTTCTCTTAGTTATATGCACATGAACACAAAATTGAATTCTTGATTTTTTATAATAATAATAAAAATAAAAATAAAAACACTAATAAACAAATTACTCACACAATAGATATAGATAGATTATATATAAAGAGAGAGAGAGTGAGTTAGATATTATATAATATATAGAGAGAGAGAGAGAGAGAGGGAATAGGGTCTTATAGGTGGTTGGGTTTTGTGAATGGGATTAATAGGAAGCGGTGGAAGAAAAGAGCGGTGAAGAATGGACTCATCTGATGATGATGATACTGCATCTAAATGCTCCTCCTTTGCTGAAACTGAATCTCTAGTTAAGTTTGATTTTAGATCCTACAAACATTGCAAAAGAAGATGATGATGATGATGATGTGAATCACAGAACTCCATGCCCCTGGATACAACTTGTTCGAATCAAATACCCAATTGGAGTTCTTTGGACCCACTAAACCCACAAACCCAGAAACCAAAATCAATGGAACAATCAGCCCAAAAAGCTTTAAAGAAGCTGATGATAAACACCGCCATGACACAGCCTTTTCTCCCCCATCCCCCACCTCTCTCTCTCTCTCTACAACTCACCCCTTTCTCTCTTCTTATATGCAGTTATATAGATAGATAGATACAAACTGTTTTTGTTTTGTTTTGGTTTTTTTAAGGAAGGGTTATAGATTTTCTCTCTCACTTTCTCTCTGTTTTTCTTGGTAAAGTGAAGAGAAAGAGCAACAATTGGTGAAAGATGGTTGCACCAACAAGCCAGCGTCCCTATTCCTCTATTTTTGAGCTCTCTTTCATTACATGCAAAATGTGAGTTCAATTTTTTTCTTCTTTTGTTAATTTATTTATTTCCAATTCTGGCCCTTTCCAAAATCTCCTACCACAAATGATGTCATAAATATGTTTACTTTCCCCACCTAATTCCCGTGAACTCCTCCAGTGCAATTAACAACTACTACTCCCTCCTTTTCAACCGTCCACGGGGCGACTAAGTGTTTGAGAGCTGCGAGTACGATCGTGTTGTTTTGTTTGCGAGTGGGTTTTGAAAAATGTTCAAAACGGTAATGAAGTCCACGTCTGGTGTTTAATATGGTTATTAGATTTATTTATATTTATTAACTTATTGTTTGAAAAAAAATATAAAATTAACCAGACAATTTTAGTATGAATTAGTATTAAATTTTTTTAAATTTTAATTTATATAATATTTGATGTCTTTTTTTACAATAATTTATTAGTTTTATTTTTAGTTTATTTATTTTTAAATTTAGGATAGTTATTGCATTGTAGGAGGCGTTTGTTGTTATTTTATTTATTTATTTATTTTTGATCAGCAAAAAGAATCTTTATTGATGGAATCATACAAAATGATAGAGTACATCAATAAAGAGGAGCTCGAAGCTACATTAATCTCGAAACTCCAGTTGGAGAGAATCTTTAGGAGGCGTTTGTTTTATGAGATTGAAGCATGGGGTTAGACTTTCTGATCAATAGGTTTACTAATCTATTATTTGGTTAGAAAAACAAAAGTCACATAAATAGTTGAATATACATAATTTCCAACAAATAATTCATAAGCTAATTTTCTCAAAACTAATAATCCAATGTATTACAATCCCTTTTATCCAACCTATCTAATCAAACACCCCACAGTGTATATCCATTTTCACTTTGAAAATTTTTTGTTGTGAGGACACATAAATGGGA